>JAQQAF010000012.1:0-600000 GCA_029747655.1 Ensete ventricosum | reverse complement strand
TTGCATGGTTTAGCTTAAGACCAGAAACTTTACCAAATTCATTAAGAATATCTGCCAGATTACTCACAGAAACTGGATCATCTCGAAGGAAGATAATAAGGTCGTCGGCAAATGTTATGTGAGAGATATAAACAGAACCATAATGTGGTACCTTAATTTTGCCATTGGAAACAGCCTCTTCTAACATACAACTGAGCCCTTCCATTGCAATGGTAAAAAGATAAGGAGATAGTGGATCACCTTGCCGAATGCCATTCTTACTCCCAAAGAAGCCAATAGGTGAACCATTAAAGAGAATTGAAAATTTTGGAGTTTCCAAGCAACATTGAATCCATTGAACCCAGTGCTGAGGGAAGCCCATATTATGGAGCATCATGTAAATAAATTGCCTATTGACTGAGTCAAAGGCCTTTCGTAAATCAGCTTTAAAACATATCTTTTTTCCTCTTGTTTTTGAGTGTAGATCCTTAACCAAATCATTAGCAAGCAGGACATTATGATGGATACTCCTACCTTTAATAAAAGCAGCCTGATTAGGACTAATGACCTTATTCATGACCTTTTGTAGTCTATCTGCCAGCAACTTAGAGATAACTTTATAAATAAAGTTGCACAGTGAAATAGGACGGTAGTTCTCCAATGAATCGGCTCCATCATTTTTAGGCACTAAAGAAATAAAAGTGCAATTCATTTCTTTCAGAATGTGACCTGAGGAGAAAAAATGTCGACAAGCTTTTATGACATCGTTGCCTACAATAGCCCATGCAATTTGATAAAACTCAGCTGGAAATCCATCTGGACCAGGGCTTTTGTGCTTCGGGGACTTAAAAACAACTTTCACAATTTCATCATCCGTTATTGGGGCATTAAGATGAGAGAGGGCTTCAGAATCAAGTCGTCTTGTAGGCCCAACATGAATACTATTAGGCTGCTGTTCCTGATTGAGTAAGGAATAAAAAAATTGCTCGGTGTAATTTTTAACCTCATCCAGATCCTCAATGAGATTACCATCTATACCTTTGCATTTTTTGATGCGATTAGTAGCCCTTCTGGTAGCAATAGCAGCATAGAAAAACGTCGTATTAGAATCCCCTAGAGTAAGCCAATGCTGTCGTGACTTCTGTTTCAAAAAGCATTCCTCCTGCTTCAAAGCTTGCATAAAGTTATTTCTAGCAGCAGCCTCTTTGTATATAAGATTCGCATCCAGAGGTTGAAGATTTAGCTCGCTTTGCACAGCCATAAGTTCTTTCTTGCATAACTGAACTCTGTCGTTGATATTTCCAAATGTAGTTGAATTCCACTTCTTCAGTGCTGCTTTGCATGCTTTTAGTTTTTGACATAGGATGTAAGGGGGAGAACCAAATACATTAATGTCCCAAGCTGACTTAATAACTTCGAGGAACTTTGGGTGAGAACTCCACATATTAAAAAATCTAAAAGGTTTCTTGACTCTTGGTAGTGCTTTATCTGCATGTATATGCATAATAGAGTGATCCGAAAATAACTTAGCACCGTACTCAAGAAGTCAATCTGGGAAAACTGCTAACCATTCCTGATTAATCAAACATCTGTCAAGTCGAGCCATAATTTTTCTTTCAGCAGTACTTTGATTGTTCCATGAGAACCAATCACCTACAGATTTCATGTCAGTCAATGCAGCAGTATCTATACAATCATTAAAATGTTGAAGCTGACATTCGGAAAGCACTCTACCCCCCACTTTCTCATTTGTGTATCTGACAGTATTAAAGTCACCGAGAACAACCCAAGGTACTGTAGGATAACTATTTGCAATGCTAACCAGATCACGCCATAGAGCATTCCTGTCAGACATACTGTTAGATGCATAAATACCGGTAATATTGAATTGACATCCAGTCTGTTTATCCTCTGCCTTAAGATGAATGAATTGATTAGTAGCAGAAATAAACCAAGCAGTAACAAGATTAGGATGTCATAAGACCCAAACTCGACCATAAGTATCCTGAGAATCATTAGTAAAAAGTTCTGCCTCAGGCCATATTAAATTCTTCTGAACTTGAACACGATGAGGTTTAATTTTTGTTTCCACAAGAATCACAATGTCACATGCAGCAGATCGGATTATTCTATTGAGCTCCCGACATTTCTCAGTCTTATTAAGTCCACGAACATTCCAACAGCTTATTTTCATCAATACTAGATAGAAGGAAGAGCATGCGATTTTGGGAGGACACTACCATCCTTTTTCTTATCCTTTGATTTTGCATAGTCCTCTCGCATAATATCTTTACCCTTTAATCCTTTATTCCTATATTTATCCACCTCATCCACAGCTTGCAAATGTTTAAATTTTTGCGTACCTTGAGGCAAGGAGTCCTGAATAGCGGGATGTGTCGAAGAGCGATGAGTTTGGTGAGTTGCAATGTCTTGGTTCCCAATAGGTTGTTGAAATGAAATTTCCTGATTATCTGAAGGAGTGATTCGTGAAGGCGAGGTTGTTATTGGGGAGTGAGAACCTTGGGAAGCTCCTGCAGTGAAATTCTCTGATATAATAGGTAAAGATGGAAGTCCTGACTTGTCTTTCTCTTGTTCGTGTCGTTGCCCCAACGAGTCAGAGTGTTCAATCATCTTCTCCGCCATCACCACTGTTGGCACTGGAGTATCAGTGCTTGGATTAGTGGTAGTGACCCCATTCTGTGGCTCTTGGCGTGGTCGGTAGACCTGTGTGATTTTTTGTGAAGGCTGTTGGCAGGCACCATTTACATGTCCAAAAGATAGACAAACCTTGCATCGTTGTGGCTTCCAAGAATATGAGACTTTCACCTTTCGGGTGCTCCCATCAAGATCACGGTAAGAAACATCATTCGGCAGTTCCTCATCAGAAGAAACCATTACACAAGCTCTGGCAAAGGTCAATCTCGTTTGCGAAGCTGTTGCCTTATCAAGATACAATGGTTGTCCCAGGGTGCTGCAAAGCTTTGCAATAAAACGACGACCCCAGAGATGTAGTGGAAGTCCATGAAAAGAAACCCATATTGGGATAGACTGTAGACTGTCTAACTCCAATCTCACATCAGGTGCCCAGCGTTGTAGTATCATTGGATGACCACGGATAGTCCAAAATCCTTCAAGGACCCGTTGTAAATCTTCTTCCGAATAAAGCCTGCATACAAAGAATCCGGTCTCCAACATATGAAGATCAAATGTTGATATTCCCCATCGAGTTCTGATGTATGAGGATAGTGGGAAAAAGGATGTTCTTAGTCCAACAACGTAGCCCACAATTGCCATTGACCATGTCTCAATTAGTTCGTCGGAATCAATAGCCTCATACACAGCAATCTTCTGGTCAGCCTGTACTTCTGGAGCAAAAAAGTCCAGTCGAAGATCCGGACTACCCACTGGAGCCTTGAAGAGGCTACTCCAAGGCTTCGGATCTCGGGAAATAGGAGCTGGAGGTCGTGATCTAGATCGTGAACGACCTCGGGCCTGGTTCATTGAAGGAGCATCCCGTCGAGAAGAAGAAATCAGCGGTGGAACATCCTGGTGTGAAACCGGCCTAAGCTGCTGGGGAGGAACCAGCGGCTGTTGGAGAGGAGCAACCCCCTCCCGCGGTGAAGTAACCAGCGGCTGAGGAGCAACCCTCTCCCGCTGTGACTGCTGGAGAGAGAGAGGAGGAGAGACGGTGCAAGCATCGGCTTGGGAATGGGGGGGAATGGGCCTGCGTTCCCTTGCGTGCGTGCGTGAGTGCTCTGCTCTGCTTGGGCTTGCGCTTGCACTTGCGATCGACGCTGGGGACGGCAACCTCTTCCCTTGCGCTTGTGCTTGCGATTGCTCCCTTGGGCGATTTCTCCTCTACGATCACTCCGCGGCGAGTGGAAGGCCGGCGGTCGCTCCTGCGATCAGCGATTCCAGGCCGGGAATCGGCGACTTCAGGCGTGGAAGGGCGGCGGCTCTTCTCCCCTAGGCGCGGGACGGACTCTAGGGCAAGAAACGGTGGAAGCTGCGCTGCGATTGGGGCTGGGTTCACTGCCGCTTCCTGCGGCAACTCCAGCGTGGAAAGGGCGACGGCTGCTTCTGCAATCGGCGTGGAAGGGGCGACGGCTGCGACATTAGTGTGGGCAGGGTGGTGGCTTCCTCTCCCCTAGGCGGCTGGCGGCTAGGGCGAGCGACGCCATGGATGCGAGCGGCCGGACGCGGCACTCTGCTTCGCATCCTCTGTTCCAGCGGGATGCTCCTCCGCTGGCTTCTTCCCAACGGCTGATTGCTTCACAGCAGAACGCCCCTTTCCCGTCTTATTAGTCCATGGGAAGTCGTACAAGCACGCTTTCGCAAAAAAATACGACCGTCGTAAACTTTGCGCGATGTCGCGCGCGAGTCGAGTTTCGATCGGTTTTTCGTGCACCGTCTCAGAAATTCAAAATACTGGCCATTCACGATGTATTAGCCCATGGTAAGTCGTATGAGCATGGTTTCATGAAAAAACGCGACGGTCATAAACTTTGCGCAGAGTCGAGATTCGATCGGTTTTTCGTGCACCATCTCGGAAATTCAAAATACTGGTCTTTCCCGTCTTATTAGCCCATTAGAAGTCGTACAAGCACGCTTTCGCTAAAAAATTCGACAGTCAAAAACTTTGCGCGAAGTCGCGCGCGAGTCGAGTTTCGATCGGTTTTTCGTGCACCGTCTCGGAAATTCAAAATACTGGCCATTCACGATGTATGCTATGGTAAGTCCTATGAGCATGGTTTCACGAAAAAACGCGACGGTCATAAACTTTGCGCAGAGTCGAGATTCGATCGGTTTTTCGTGCTCCGTCTCGGAAATTCAAAATAATGGTCTTTCCCATCTTATTAGCCCATGAGAAGTGGTACAAGTACGCTTTCGCAAAAAAATATGACGGTCAAAAACTTTGCGCGAAGTCGCACGCGAGTCGAGTTTCGATCGGTTTTTCGTGCACCGTCTCGGAAATTCAAAATACTGGTCTTTCCCATCTTATTAGCCCATGGGAAGTCGTACAAGCATGCTTTCGCATAAAAATTCGACGGTCATAATCTTTGCGCGAACTTTGCGCTGTGTCGAGTTTCGATCGGTTTTTCATGCACTGTCTTGGAAATTCAAAATACTGGCCATTCATAATGTATTAGCCCATGGTAAGTCATGTGAGCTTGGTTTCACGAAAAAATGCGCGCGACGGTCATAAACTTTGCACAGAATCGAGTTTCGATCGGATATTGATAAATTACTTATGAACTTCTTTTGGAATGGCACAGATGGTAAGGCAATGCACATGGTGAATTGTGACAGCATTTGCAAACCGAAGGATGAAGGGGGGCTGAATCTTCGACATATTAGAGATTGGAATAAAGCTTGTATAGTAAAGCAATTATGGGATATTTTACAAAACAAGTCTTCCTTATGGTCACAATGGGTTTTTGCTAGGTACCTTACCAAGGAATCAATCTGGGAAGTATCTGCAAAAACATCTCATTCTGCTGCTTGGAAAGGAATTCTGAAGGCAAGGAGATGGCTACGTAACAATATTTCTTATGTGATTTCTTCTGGAACCAATATTAATATGTGGTATGATCCTTGGGTGAATGGGAAAAGCATATTTCAGATATTTGGTGATAGAGTACGACAGGATCTGGGGGCTCCCAAAGACTGGAAGGTTTCTGAATTCATTAACAATGGTACTTGGTGTCTTCCCAACCCTACCTTCCCTGACATGTTATTACTTTGGCCGACTATTAGGGCTATTACAATCAAGAACAACTCTTCAGATATGCTTATTTGGCTTCATGATAACGGTAAATTTAGTGCTACATCTGCATGGAACCAAATTAGACGACGAAACAACAAGTGGATCCAAAGTAGTTGGACATGGGATAGTCCATGCTCACAGCGACATTCCTTATGTACATGGCAGGCCCTTCTCGGCAAACTTCCTACGATGGACAATATGCAGCGAAGAGGTATTTATATTGTAAATCGGTGCTCTTTGTGTATGCAAAATGAAGAAAGTGTTGACCATCTCTACTTTGCTTGTGATTATTCATCTTGGATATGGAAGGAGATCTTGAAGCGATTTGATTTTCAAAGGCTACCACGGCCAAACTTGCATCATGAATTAGAAATGCTTATGCAAAGCTTCTCAAGAAAGGGGCCTCTTACACAACTAGCACGAATTATATTCAGATGTGCTATTTGGTGGATTTGGAAGGAGAGGTGTGGCAGAATTTTTGAGTGTCACAACATGAACAAAGCTCAAATTCTGATAGAGATTCTTCAGGACTCACGATCATGTATGGAGCAAGAATTGAATACAGAGCACCTAACAAGAAGAGAGAAAGATATTTTCACAAGATTCAATTTTTCCATTCGTCAAGAATCACTCGAATAATGATGAAGATTGTAATGTATTATATGGGGCAAAGCTTATATTTTGTGATGTATCCACAAGTAGTCCAGAACAGTCTAGCTATTGCATTTTATTATTTATTAACTTCCTTATGCTACTCTTGGAGATGAGTTTGATGAAGCGTGCCCATTTCACCTTCTTTAGGTGGGGTGCAATCTTCTCGACTACACTAAGAGACTTCAGGCTTTAGTCTATGGCTTGTGTAGACAAAGCTTCTTTGTACAAATCTTTTACAAAATACAATATCTTTACTTACCAAAAAAAAAGAGTTTCGATCGGTTTTTCGTGCACCGTCTCGGACTTTCAAAATACTGGTCTTTCCCGTGTTATTAGCCCATGGGATGTTGTACAAGCACGCTTTCGCAAAAAAATACGACGGTCATAAACTTTACGCGAAGTCGCGCGCGAGTCGAGTTTCGATCGGTTTTTCGTGCACCGTCTCGAAAATTCAAAATACTGGCCATTCATGATGTATTAGCCTATGGTAAGTCGTATGAGCATGATTTCATGAAAAAATGCGACTGTCATAAACTTTGCGTAGACCCGTGATTCGATCCGTTTTTCGTGAACTGTCTCGGAAATTCAAAATACTGGTCTTTCCCGTCTTATTAGCCCATGAGAAGTAGTACAAGCACGCTTTCGCAAAAAAATACGACGGTCAAAAACATTGCGCGAAGTCGCGCGCGAGTCGAGTTTCGATCGGTTTTTGGTGCACCGTCTCGGAAATTCAAAATACTGGTCTTTCCCGTCTTATTAGCCCATGACAAGTCATACAAGCACGCTTTCGCAAAAAAATACGACAGTCAAAAACTTTGCGCGAAGTCGCGCGCGAGTCGAGTTTCGATCGGTTTTTCGTGCACCGTCTCGGAAATTCAAAATACTGGTCTTTCCCGTCTTATTAGCCCATGAGAAGTCGTACAAGCACGCTTTCGCAAAAAAATACGACAGTCAAAAACTTTGCGCGAAGTCGCGCGCGTGTCGAGTTTCGATCGGTTTTTCGTGCACCGTCTCGGAAATTCAAAATACTGGCCATTCACGATGTATTAGCCCATGGTAAGTCGTATGAGCATGATTTCACGAAAAAACGCGACGGTCATAAACTTTGCGCAGAGTCGAGATTCGATCGGTTTTTGGTGCACCGTCTCGGAAATTCAAAATACTGGTCTTTCCCGTCTTTTTTTTTTTTTTTGGTAAGTAAAGATATTGTATTTTGTAAAAGATTTGTACAAAGAAGCTTTGTCTACACAAGCCATAGACTAAAGCCTGAAGTCTCTTAGTGTAGTCGAGAAGATTGCACCCCACCTAAAGAAGGTGAAATGAGCACGCTTCATCAAACTCATCTCCAAGAGTAGCATAAGGAAGTTAATAAATAATAAAATGCAATAGCTAGACTGTTCTGGACTACTTGTGGATACATCACAAAATATAAGCTTTGCCCCATATAATACATTACAATCTTCATCATTATTCGAGTGATTCTTGACGAATGGAAAAATTGAATCTTGTGAAAATATCTTTCTCTCTTCTTGTTAGGTGCTCTGTATTCGGTCTTTCCCGTCTTATTAGCCCATGAGAAGTAGTACAAGCATGCTTTCACAGAAAAAATACGAGGGTCAAAAACTTTGCGCGAAGTCGCGCGCGAGTCGAGTTTCGATCGGTTTTTGGTGCACCGTCTCTGAAATTCAAAATACTGGTCTTTCCCGTCTTATTAGCCCATGAGAAGTCGTACAAGCACGCTTTCGCAAAAAAATACGACAGTCAAAAACTTTGCGCGAAGTCGCGCGCGAGTCGAGTTTCGATCGGTTTTTCGTGCACCGTCTCGGAAATTCAAAATACTGGTCTTTCCCGTCTTATTAGCCCATGAGAAGTCGTACAAGCACGCTTTCGCAAAAAAATATGACAGTCAAAAACTTTGCGCGAAGTCGCGCGCGTGTCGAGTTTCGATCGGTTTTTCGTGCACCGTCTCGGAAATTCAAAATACTGGCCATTCACGATGTATTAGCCCATGGTAAGTCGTATGAGCATGATTTCACGAAAAAACGCGACGGTCATAAACTTTGCGCAGAGTCGAGATTCGATCGGTTTTTGGTGCACCGTCTCGGAAATTCAAAATACTGGTCTTTCCCGTCTTATTAGCCCATGAGAAGTCGTACAGGCACGTTTTCGCAAAAAAATACAACGGTCATAAACTTTGCGCGAAGTCGCGCGCGAGTCGAGTTTCGATCGGTTTTTCGTGACAGTCTCGGAAATTCAAAAGACTGGCCATTCACGATGTATTAGCCCATGGTAAGTCCTATGAGCATAATTTCACGAAAAAACGCGACGATCGTAAACTTTGCGCAGAGTCAAGATTCGTTCGGTTTTTTGTGCACCGTCTCGAAAATTCAAAATACTGGTCTTTCCCGTCTTATTAGCACATGAGAAGTCGTACAAGTACGCTTTCGCAAAAAAATACGACGGTCATAAACTTTGCGCGATGTCACGCGCGTGTCGAGTTTCGATCCGTTTTTCGTGCACCGTCTCGGAAATTCAAAATACTGGCCATTCACGATGTATTATGGGGCAAAGCTTATATTTTGTGGTGTATCCACAAGTACTCCAGAACAGTCTAGCTATTGCATTTTTTAATAACTTACTTGTGCTACTCTTGGAAATGAGTTTGATAAAGTGTGCCCATTTCACCTTCTTTAGGTGGGGTACAATCTTCTCGACTACACTAAGAGACTTCAGGCTTTAGTCTATGGCTTGTGTAGACAAAGCTTCTTTGTACAAATCTTTTACAAAATACATTATCTTTACTTACCAAAAAAAAAAGATTCGATCGGTTTTTTGTGCACCGTCTCGGAAATTCAAAATACTGGTCTTTCCCGTCTTATTAGCAATGAGAAGTCGTACAAGCACGCTTTCGCAAAAAAATACGATGGTCATAAACTTTGCGCGAAGTCGCGCGCGAGTCGAGTTTCGATCGATTTTTCGTGCACCGTCTCGGAAATTCAAAATACTGGCCATTCACGATATATTAGCCCATGTTAAGTCATATGAGCATGGTTTCACGAAAAAACGTGACGGTCATAAACTTTGCGCAGAGTCAAGATTCGATCGGTTTTTCGTGCACCATCTCGAAAATTCAAAATACTGGTCTTTCCCGTCTTATTAGCCCATGGGAAGTCGTACAAGCTCACTTTCGCAAAAAATACGACGGTCAAAAACTTTTCTCGAAGTCGCGCGCTGAGTCGAGTTTAGATAGGTTTTTCGTGCACCGTCTCAGTAATTCAAAATACTTGCCTTTCCCATTTTATTAGCCCATGAGAAGTCGTACAAGCTCGCTTTCGGAAAACAATACGACGGTAAAAAACTTTGCTCGAAGTCGCGCGCGGAGTCGAGTTTCGATCGATTTTTCGTGCACCGTCTCGGAAATTCAAAATACTGGTCTTTCCCATCTTATTAGCCCATGCGAAGTCGTACAAGCACGCTTTCGCATAAAAATTCGACGGTCATAATCTTTGCACGAACTTTGCGCTGAGTCGAGTTTCGATCGGTTTTTCATGCACTGTCTTCGAAATTCAAAATACTGGCCATTCACAATGTATTAGCCAATGGTAAGTCATGTGAGCATGGTTTCACGAAAAAACGCGACGGTCATAAACTTTGTACAGAGTCGAGTTTCGATCCGTTTTTCGTGCACTGTCTCGGAAATTCAAAATACAGGTCTTTCCCGTCTTATTAGCCCATTGGAAGTCGTACAAGCACGCTTTCGCAAAAAAATACGACGGTCGTAAACATTGCGCGATATCGCGCGCGAGTCGAGTTTCGATCGGTTTTTCGTGCACCGTCTCGGAAATTCAAAATACTGGCCATTCACGATGTATTAGCCTATGGTAAGTTGTATGAGCATGGTTTCACGAAAAATCACGACGGTCATAAACTTTGCGCAGAGTCGAAATTCGATCGGTTTTTCGTGCACCGTCTCGGATATTCAAAATACTGGTCTTTCCTGTCTTATTAGCTCATGAGAAGTCGTGCAATCACGCTTTCGCAAAAAAATACGACGGTCATAAACTTTGCGCGAAGTCGCGCGCGAGTCGAGTTTCGATCGGTTTTTCGTGCACCGTCTTAGAAATTCAAAATACTTGTCTTTCCCGTCTTATTAGCCCATGAGAAGTCGTACAGGCACGCTTTCGCAAAAAAATATGACGGTCATAAACTTTGCGCGAAGTCGCGCGCGAGTCGAGTTTCGATCGGTTTTTCGTGCACTGTCTCGGAAATTCAAAATACAGGTCTTTCCCGTCTTATTAGCCCATTGGAAGTCGTACAAGCACGCTTTCGCAAAAAAATACGACGGTCGTAAACATTGCGCGATATCGCGCGCGAGTCGAGTTTCGATCGGTTTTTCGTGCACCGTCTCGGAAATTCAAAATACTGGCCATTCACGATGTATTAGCCTATGGTAAGTCGTATGAGCATGGTTTCACGAAAAATCACGACGGTCATAAACTTTGCGCAGAGTCGAAATTCGATCGGTTTTTCGTGCACCGTCTCGGATATTCAAAATACTGGTCTTTCCTGTCTTATTAGCTCATGAGAAGTCGTGCAATCACGCTTTCGCAAAAAAATACGACGGTCATAAACTTTGCGCGAAGTCGCGCGCGAGTCGAGTTTCGATCGGTTTTTCGTGCACCGTCTTAGAAATTCAAAATACTTGTCTTTCCCGTCTTATTAGCCCATGAGAAGTCGTACAGGCACGCTTTCGCAAAAAAATATGACGGTCATAAACTTTGCGCGAAGTCGCGCGCGAGTCGAGTTTCGATCGGTTTTTCGTGCACCGTCTTGGAAATTCAAAATACTGGCCATTCACGATGTATGAGCAAGGTTTCACGAAAAAACGCGACGGTCATAAACTTTGCGCAGAGTCGAGATTCGATCGGTTTTTCGTGCACCGTCTCGGACATTCAAAATACTGGTCTTTCGCGTCTTATTAGCCCATGAGAAGTCGTACAGGCACGCTTTCACAAAAAAATACGACGGTCATAAACTTTGCGCGAAGTCGCACGCGAGTCGAGTTTCGATCGGTTTTTCGTGCACCATCTCGGGAATTCAAAATACTGGCCATTCACGATGTATTAACCCATGGTATGTCGTATGAGCATGGTTTCACGAAAAAACGCGACTGTCATAAACTTTGCGCTGAGTCGAGATTCGATCGGTTTTTCGTGCATCGTCTCGGAAATTCAAAATACTTGTCTTTCCCGTCTTATTAGCACATAGGAAGTCGTACAAGCACGCTTTCGCAAAAAAATACGACGGTCATAAACTTTGCACGAAGTCGCATGCGAGTCGAGTTTCAATCCGTTTTTCGTGCACCATCTCGGGAATTCAAAATACTGGCCATTCACGATGTATTTACCCATGGTAAGTCGTATGAGCATTTTTTTTTTGGTAAGTAAAGATATTGTATTTTGTAAAAGATTTGTACAAAGAAGCTTTGTCTACACAAGCCAAGTCGTATGAGCATGATTTCACAAAAAAACGCGACGGTCATAAACTTTGCGCAGAGTCGAGATTCGATCGGTTTTTCGTGCACCGTCTCGGAAATTCAAAATACTGGTCTTTCCCGTCTTATGTGCCCATGAGAAGTCGTATAGGCACGCTTTCGCAAAAAAATACGACGGTCATAAACCTTGCGCGAAGTCGCGCGCGAGTCGAGTTTCGATCGGTTTTTCGTGCACCGCCTCGGAAATTCAAAATACTGGCCATTCACGATGTATTAGCCCATGGTAAGTCATATGAGCATGGTTTCACGAAAAAACGCGACGGTCATAAACTTTGCGCAGAGTCGAGATTCGATCGGTTTTTCGTGCACCGTCTCGGAAATTCAAAATACTGGTCTTTCACGTCTTATTAGCCCATGAGAAGTCGTACAAGCACGCTTTCGCTAAAAAATACGACGGTCATAAACTTTGCGCGAAGTCGCGACGGTGGAAAGCGTGAGGAGGAGAGAGAGAGGAGGAGAGACGGTGCACGCATCAGCTTGGGAATGGGGGGGAATGGGCCTGCGTTCCCTTGCGTGCGTGCGTGAGTGCTCTGCTCTGCTTGGGCTTGCGCTTGCGCTTGCGATCGACGCTGGGGACGGCAACCTCTTCCCTTGCGCTTGTGCTTGCGATTGCTCCCTTGGGCGATTTCTCCTCTACGATCACTCCGCGGCGAGTGGAAGGCCGGCGGTCGCTCCTGCGATCAGCGATTCCAGGCCGGGAATCGGCGACTTCTGGCGTGGAAGGGCGGCGGCTCTTCTCCCCTAGGCGCGGGACGGACTCTAGGGCAAGAAACGGTGGAAGCTGCGCTGCGATTGGGGCTGGGTTCACTGCCGCTTCCTGCGGCAACTCCAGCGTGGAAAGGGCGACGGCTGCTTCTGCAATCGGCGTGGAAGGGGCGACGGCTGCGACATTAGTGTGGGCAGGGTGGTGGCTTCCTCTCCCCTAGGCGGCTGGCGGCTAGGGCGAGCGACGCCATGGATGCGAGCGGCCGGACGCGGCACTCTGCTTCGCATCCTCTGTTCCAGCGGGATGCTCCTCCGCTGGCTTCTTCCCAGCGGCTGATTGCTTCACAGCAGAACGCCCCTCTCCAGCAGTCACAGCGGGAGAGGGTTGCTCCTCAGCCGCTGGTTACTTCACCGCGGGAGGGGGTTGCTCCTCTCCAACAGCCGCTGGTTCCTCCCCAGCAGCTTAGGCCGGTTTCACACCAGGATGTTCCACCGCTGATTTCTTCTTCTCGACGGGATGCTCCTTCAATGAACCAGGCCCGAGGTCGTTCACGATCTAGATCACGACCTCCAGCTCCTATTTCCCGAGATCCGAAGCCTTGGAGTAGCCTCTTCAAGGCTCCAGTGGGTAGTCCGGATCTTCGACTGGACTTTTTTGCTCCAGAAGTACAGGCTGACCAGAAGATTGCTGTGTATGAGGCTATTGATTCCGACGAACTAATTGAGACATGGTCAATGGCAATTGTGGGCTACGTTGTTGGACTAAGAACATCCTTTTTCCCACTATCCTCATACATCAGAACTCGATGGGGAATATCAACATTTGATCTTCATATGTTGGAGACCGGATTCTTTGTATGCAGGCTTTATTCGGAAGAAGATTTACAACGGGTCCTTGAAGGATTTTGGACTATCCGTGGTCATCCAATGATACTACGACGCTGGGCACCTGATGTGAGATTGGAGTTAGACAATCTACAGTCTATCCCAATATGGGTTTCTTTTCATGGACTTCCACTACATCTCTGGGGTCGTCGTTTTATTGCAAAGCTTTGCAGCACCCTGGGACAACCATTGTTCTTGATAAGGCAACAGCTTCGCAAACGAGATTGACCTTTGCCAGAGCTTGTGTAATGGTTTCTTCTGATGAGGAACTGCCGAATGATGTTTCTTACCGTGATCTTGATGGGAGCACCCGAAAGGTGAAAGTCTCATATTCTTGGAAGCCACAACGATGCAAGGTTTGTCTATCTTTTGGACATGTAAATGGTGCCTGCCAACAGCCTTCACAAAAAATCACACAGGTCTACCGACCACGCCAAGAGCCACAGAATGGGGTCACTACCACTAATCCAAGCACTGATACTCCAGTGCCAACAGTGGTGATGGCGAAGAAGATGATTGAACACTCTGACTCGTTGGGGCAGCGACACGAACAAGAGAAAGACAAGTCAGGACTTCCATCTTTACCTATTATATCAGAGAATTTCACTGCAGGAGCTTCCCAAGGTTCTCACTCCCCAATAACAACCTCGCCTTCACGAATCACTCCTTCAGATAATCAGGAAATTTCATTTCAACAACCTCTTGGGAACCAAGACATTGCAACTCACCAAACTCATCGCTCTTCGACACATCCCGCTATTCAGGACTCCTTGCCTCAAGGTATGCAAAAATTTAAACATTTGCAAGCTGTGGATGAGGTGGATAAATATAGGAATAAAGGATTAAAGGGTAAAGATATTATGCGAGAGGACCATGCAAAATCAAAGGATAAGAAAAAGGATGGTAGTGTCCTCCCAAAATCGCATGCTCTTCCTTCTATCTAGTATTGATGAAAATAAGCTGTTGGAATGTTCGTGGACTTAATAAGACTGAGAAATGTCGGGAGCTCAATAGAATAATCCGATCTGCTGCATGTGACATTGTCATTCTTGTGGAAACAAAAATTAAACCTTATCGTGTTCAAGTTCAGAAGAATTTAATATGGCCTGAGGCAGAACTTTTTACTAATGATTCTCAGGATACTTATGGTCGAGTTTGGGTCTTATGGCATCCTAATCTTGTTACTGCTTGGTTTATTTCTGCTACTAATCAATTCATTCATCTTAAGGCAGAGGATAAACAGACTGGATGTCAATTCAATATTACCGGTATTTATGCATCTAACAGTATGTCTGACAGGAATGCTCTATGCCGTGATCTGGTTAGCATTTCAAATAGTAATCCTACAGTACCTTGGGTTGTTATCGGTGACTTTAATACTGTCAGATACACAAATGAGAAAGTGGGGGGTAGAGTGCTTTCCGAATGTCAGCTTCAACATTTTAATGATTGTATAGATACTGCTGCATTGACTGACATGAAATCTGTAGGTGATTGGTTCTCATGGAACAATCAAAGTACTGCTGAAAGAAAAATTATGGCTCGACTTGACAGATGTTTGATAAATCAGGAATGGTTAGCAGTTTTTCCAGATTCACTTCTTGAGTACGGTGCTAAGTTATTTTCGGATCACTCTATTATGCATATACATGCAGATAAAGCACTACCAAGAGTCAAGAAACCTTTTAGATTTTTTAATATGTGGAGTTCTCACCCAAAGTTCCTCGAAGTTATTAAGTCAGCTTGGGACATTAATGTATTTGGTTCTCCCCCTTACATCCTATGTCAAAAACTAAAAGCATGCAAAGCAGCACTGAAGAAGTGGAATTCAACTACATTTGGAAATATCAACGACAGAGTTCAGTTATGCAAGAAAGAACTTATGGCTGTGCAAAGCGAGCTAAATCTTCAACCTCTGGATGCGAATCTTATATACAAAGAGGCTGCTGCTAGAAATAACTTTATGCAAGCTTTGAAGCAGGAGGAATGCTTTTTGAAACAGAAGTCACGACAGCATTGGCTTACTCTAGGGGATTCTAATACGAAGTTTTTCTATGCTGCTATTGCTACCAGAAGGGCTACTAATCGCATCAAAAAATGCAAAGGTATAGATGGTAATCTCATTGAGGATCTGGATGAGGTTAAAAATTACACCGAGCAATTTTTTTATTCCTTACTCAATCAGGAACAGCAGCCTAATAGTATTCATGTTGGGCCTACAAGACGACTTGATTCTGAAGCCCTCTCTCATCTTAATGCCCCAATAACGGATGATGAAATTGTGAAAGTTGTTTTTAAGTCCCCGAAGCACAAAAGCCCTGGTCCAGATGGATTTCCAGCTGAGTTTTATCAAATTGCATGGGCTATTGTAGGCAACGATGTCATAAAAGCTTGTCGACATTTTTTCTCCTCAGGTCACATTCTGAAAGAAATGAATTGCACTTTTATTTCTTTAGTGCCTAAAAATGATGGAGCCGATTCATTGGAGAACTACCGTCCTATTTCACTGTGCAACTTTATTTATAAGGTTATCTCTAAGTTGCTGGCAGATAGACTACAAAAGGTCATGAATAAGGTCATTAGTCCTAATCAGGCTGCTTTTATTAAAGGGAGGAGTATCCATCATAATGTCCTGCTTGCTAATGATTTGGTTAAGGATCTACACTCAAAAACAAGAGGGAAAAAGATCTGTTTTAAAGCTGATTTACGGAAGGCCTTTGACTCAGTCAATAGGCAATTTATTTACATGATGCTCCATAATATGGGCTTCCTCAGCGCTGGGTTCAATGGATTCAATGTTGCTTGGAAACTCCAAAATTTTCGATTCTCTTTAATGGTTCACCTATTGGCTTCTTCGGGAGTAAGAATGGCATTCGGCAAGGCGATCCATTATCTCCTTATCTTTTTACGATTGCAATGGAAGGACTCAGTTGTATGTTAGAAGAGGCTGTTTCCAATGGCAAAATTAAGGTACCATATTATGGTTCTATTTATATCTCTCACATAACATTTGCTTTTTTTTTTTTGGTAAGTAAAGATATTGTATTTTGTAAAAGATTTGTACAAAGAAGCTTTGTCTACACAAGCCATAGACTAAAGCCTGAAGTCTCTTAGTGTAGTCGAGAAGATTGCACCCCACCTAAAGAAGGTGAAATGAGCACGCTTCATCAAACTCATCTCCAAGAGTAGCATAAGGAAGTTAATAAATAATAAAATGCAATAGCTAGACTGTTCTGGACTACTTGTGGATACATCACAAAATATAAGCTTTGCCCCATATAATTACAATCTTCATCATTATTCGAGTGATTCTTGACGAATGGAAAAATTGAATCTTGTGAAAATATCTTTCTCTCTTCTTGTTAGGTGCTCTGTATTCAATTCTTGCTCCATACATGATCGTGAGTCCTGAAGAATCTCTATCAGAATTTGAGCTTTCTTCATGTTGTGACACTCAAAAATTCTGCCACACCTCTCCTTCCAAATCCACCAAATAGCACATCTGAATATAATTCGTGCTAGTTGTGTAAGAGGCCCCTTTCTTGAGAAGCTTTGCATAAGCATTTCTAATTCTTGATGCAAGTTTGGCCGTGGTAGCCTTTGAAAATCAAATCGCTTCAAGATCTCCTTCCATATCCAAGATGAATAATCACAAGCAAAGTAGAGATGGTCAACACTTTCTTCATTTTGCATACACAAAGAGCACCGATTTACAATATAAATACCTCTTCGCTGCATATTGTCCATCGTAGGAAGTTTGCCGAGAAGGGCCTGCCATGTACATAAGGAATGTCGCTGTGAGCATGGACTATCCCATGTCCAACTACTTTGGATCCACTTGTTGTTTCGTCGTCTAATTTGGTTCCATGCAGATGTAGCACTAAATTTACCGTTATCATGAAGCCAAATAAGCATATCTGAAGAGTTGTTCTTGATTGTAATAGCCCTAATAGTCGGCCAAAGTAATAACATGTCAGGGGAGGTAGGGTTGGGAAGACACCAAGTACCATTGTTAATGAATTCAGAAACCTTCCAGTCTTTGGGAGCCCCCAGATCCTGTCGTACTCTATCACCAAATATCTGAAATATGCTTTTCCCATTCACCCAAGGATCATACCACATATTAATATTGGTTCCAGAAGAAATCACATAAGAAATATTGTTACGTAGCCATCTCCTTGCCTTTAGAATTCCTTTCCAAGCAGCAGAATGAGATGTTTTTGCAGATACTTCCCAGATTGATTCCTTGGTAAGGTACCTAGCAAAAACCCATTGTGACCATAAGGAAGACTTGTTTTGTAAAATATCCCATAATTGCTTTACCATACAAGCTTTATTCCAATCTCTAATATGTCGAAGATTCAGCCCCCCTTCATCCTTCGGTTTGCAAATGCTGTCCCAATTCACCATGTGCATTGCCTTACCATCTGTGCCATTCCAAAAGAAGTTCATAAGTAATTTATCAATATCATGGAGAAGCCCAGCTGGTAGAAGGAATGCATGAGACCAATAAATAGAATAAGAGGTCAACACAGATCGAATAAGTTCAAGTCGTCCAGCTTTAGAAAGAAGCCTATTTTTCCAAGAGGAAATTCTGTTCTTAATTTTTTGTATGATAGGCTGACAGGAGGCTTTGTTGATTCCAGTGGATATAAGTGGGAGACCCAAGTAAGGAACCGGTAAATTTCCTTCAGCAACTCCCAATGTTTGAGCAATATGATCCTTATTGTCAATGCAAGCACCCACATATACTTTGCTCTTTGCATGGTTTAGCTTAAGACCAGAAACTATACCAAATTCATTAAGAATATCTGCCAGATTACTCACAGAAACTGGATCATCTCGAAGGAAGATAATAAGGTCATCAGCAAATGTTATGTGAGAGATATAAATAGAACCATAATATGGTACCTTAATTTTGCCATTGGAAACAGCCTCTTCTAACATACAACTGAGTCCTTCCATTGCAATCGTAAAAAGATAAGGAGATAGTGGATCGCCTTGCCGAATGCCATTCTTACTCCCGAAGAAGCCAATAGGTGAACCATTAAAGAGAATCGAAAATTTTGGAGTTTCCAAGCAACATTGAATCCATTGAACCCAGCGCTGAGGGAAGCCCATATTATGGAGCATCATGTAAATAAATTGCCTATTGACTGAGTCAAAGGCCTTCCGTAAATCAGCTTTAAAACAGATCTTTTTCCCTCTTGTTTTTGAGTGTAGATCCTTAACCAAATCATTAGCAAGCAGGACATTATGATGGATACTCCTCCCTTTAATAAAAGCAGCCTGATTAGGACTAATGACCTTATTCATGACCTTTTGTAGTCTATCTGCCAGCAACTTAGAGATAACCTTATAAATAAAGTTGCACAGTGAAATAGGACGGTAGTTCTCCAATGAATCGGCTCCATCATTTTTAGGCACTAAAGAAATAAAAGTGCAATTCATTTCTTTCAGAATGTGACCTGAGGAGAAAAAATGTCGACAAGCTTTTATGACATCGTTGCCTACAATAGCCCATGCAATTTGATAAAACTCAGCTGGAAATCCATCTGGACCAGGGCTTTTGTGCTTCGGGGACTTAAAAACAACTTTCACAATTTCATCATCCGTTATTGGGGCATTAAGATGAGAGAGGGCTTCAGAATCAAGTCGTCTTGTAGGCCCAACATGAATACTATTAGGCTGCTGTTCCTGATTGAGTAAGGAATAAAAAAATTGCTCGGTGTAATTTTTAACCTCATCCAGATCCTCAATGAGATTACCATCTATACCTTTGCATTTTTTGATGCGATTAGTAGCCCTTCTGGTAGCAATAGCAGCATAGAAAAACTTCGTATTAGAATCCCCTAGAGTAAGCCAATGCTGTCGTGACTTCTGTTTCAAAAAGCATTCCTCCTGCTTCAAAGCTTGCATAAAGTTATTTCTAGCAGCAGCCTCTTTGTATATAAGATTCGCATCCAGAGGTTGAAGATTTAGCTCGCTTTGCACAGCCGTAAGTTCTTTCTTGCATAACTGAACTCTGTCGTTGATATTTCCAAATGTAGTTGAATTCCACTTCTTCAGTGCTGCTTTGCATGCTTTTAGTTTTTGACATAGGATGTAAGGGGGAGAACCAAATACATTAATGTCCCAAGCTGACTTAATAACTTCGAGGAACTTTGGGTGAGAACTCCACATATTAAAAAATCTAAAAGGTTTCTTGACTCTTGGTAGTGCTTTATCTGCATGTATATGCATAATAGAGTGATCCGAAAATAACTTAGCACCGTACTCAAGAAGTGAATCTGGAAAAACTGCTAACCATTCCTGATTTATCAAACATCTGTCAAGTCGAGCCATAATTTTTCTTTCAGCAGTACTTTGATTGTTCCATGAGAACCAATCACCTACAGATTTCATGTCAGTCAATGCAGCAGTATCTATACAATCATTAAAATGTTGAAGCTGACATTCGGAAAGCACTCTACCCCCCACTTTCTCATTTGTGTATCTGACAGTATTAAAGTCACCGAGAACAACCCAAGGTACTGTAGGATAAGTATTTGAAATGCTAACTAGATCACGCCATAGAGCATTCCTGTCAGACATACTGTTAGATGCATAAATACCGGTAATATTGAATTGACATCCAGTCTGTTTATCCTCTGCCTTAAGATGAATGAATTGATTAGTAGCAGAAATAAACCAAGCAGTAACAAGATTAGGATGCCATAAGACCCAAACTCGACCATAAGTATCCTGAGAATCATTAGTAAAAAGTTCTGCCTCAGGCCATATTAAATTCTTCTGAACTTGAACACGATGAGGTTTAATTTTTGTTTCCACAAGAATGACAATGTCACATGCAGCAGATCGGATTATTCTATTGAGCTCCCGACATTTCTCAGTCTTATTAAGTCCACGAACATTCCAACAGCTTATTTTCATCAATACTAGATAGAAGGAAGAGCATGCGATTTTGGGAGGACACTACCATCCTTTTTCTTATCCTTTGATTTTGCATGGTCCTCTCGCATAATATCTTTACCCTTTAATCCTTTATTCCTATATTTATCCACCTCATCCACAGCTTGCAAATGTTTAAATTTTTGCGTACCTTGAGGCAAGGAGTCCTGAATAGCGGGATGTGTCGAAGAGCGATGAGTTTGGTGAGTTGCAATGTCTTGGTTCCCAAGAGGTTGTTGAAATGAAATTTCCTGATCAAACAATTTTAAGTTAAACATGGCGTCGCCCGGGCTCGAATCGGAGACCTTCAGTGTGTTAGACTGACGTGATAACCAACTACACCACGACACCACATAACATTTGCTGATGACCTTATTATCTTCCTTCGAGATGATCCAGTTTCTGTGAGTAATCTGGCAGATATTCTTAATGAATTTGGTATAGTTTCTGGTCTTAAGCTAAACCATGCAAAGAGCAAAGTATATGTGGGTGCTTGCATTGACAATAAGGATCATATTGCTCAAACATTGGGAGTTGCTGAAGGAAATTTACCGGTTCCTTACTTGGGTCTGCCACTTATATCCACTGGAATCAACAAAGCCTCCTGTCAGCCTATCATACAAAAAATTAAGAACAGAATTTCCTCTTGGAAAAATAGGCTTCTTTCTAAAGCTGGACGACTTGAACTTATTCGATCTGTGTTGACCTCTTATTCTATTTATTGGTCTCATGCATTCCTTCTACCAGCCGGGCTTCTCCATGATATTGATAAATTACTTATGAACTTCTTTTGGAATGGCACAGATGGTAAGGCAATGCACATGGTGAATTGGGACAGCATTTGCAAACCGAAGGATGAAGGGGGGCTGAATCTTCGACATATTAGAGATTGGAATAAAGCTTGTATGGTAAAGCAATTATGGGATATTTTACAAAACAAGTCTTCCTTATGGTCACAATGGGTTTTTGCTAGGTACCTTACCAAGGAATCAATCTGGGAAGTATCTGCAAAAACACCTCATTCTGCTGCTTGGAAAGGAATTCTAAAGGCAAGGAGATGGCTACGTAACAATATTTCTTATGTGATTTCTTCTGGAACCAATATTAATATGTGGTATGATCCTTGGGTGAATGGGAAAAGCATATTTCAGATATTTGGTGATAGAGTACGACAGGATCTGGGGGCTCCCAAAGACTGGAAGGTTTCTGAATTCATTAACAATGGTACTTGGTGTCTTCCCAACCCTACCTCCCCTGACATGTTATTACTTTGGCCGACTATTAGGGCTATTACAATCAAGAACAACTCTTCAGATATGCTTATTTGGCTTCATGATAACGGTAAATTTAGTGCTACATCTGCATGGAACCAAATTAGACGACGAAACAACAAGTGGATCCAAAGTAGTTGGACATGGGATAGTCCATGCTCACAGCGACATTCCTTATGTACATGGCAGGCCCTTCTCGGCAAACTTCCTACGATGGACAATATGTTTTTTTTTTTTTTTGGTAAGTAAACTACGATGGACAATATGCAGCGAAGAGGTATTTATATTGTAAATCGGTGCTCTTTGTGTATGCAAAATGAAGAAAGTGTTGACCATCTCTACTTTGCTTGTGATTATTCATCTTGGATATGGAAGGAGATCTTGAAGCGATTTGATTTTCAAAGGCTACCACGGCCAAACTTGCATCATGAATTAGAAATGCTTATGCAAAGCTTCTCAAGAAAGCGGCCTCTTACACAACTAGCACGAATTATATTCAGATGTGCTATTTGGTGGATTCGGAAGGAGAGGTGTGGCAGAATTTTTGAGTGTCACAACATGAAGAAAGCTCAAATTCTGATAGAGATTCTTCAGGACTCACGATCATGTATGGAGCAAGAATTGAATACAGAGCACCTAACAAGAATAGAGAAAGATATTTTCACAAGATTCAATTTTTCCATTCGTCAAGAATCACTCGAATAATGATGAAGATTGTAATTATATGGGGCAAAGCATATATTTTGTGACGTATCCACAAGTAGTCCAGAACAGTCTAGCTATTGCATTTTATTATTTATTAACTTCCTTATGCTACTCTTGGAGATGAGTTTGATGAAGCGTGCTCATTTCACCTTCTTTAGGTGGGGTGCAATCTTCTCGACTACACTAAGAGACTTCAGGCTTTAGTCTATGGCTTGTGTAGACAAAGCTTCTTTGTACAAATCTTTTACAAAATACAATATCTTTACTTACCAAAAAAAAAAAGTCGCGCGCGAGTTGAGTTTCGATCGGTTTTTCGTGCACCATCTCGGAAATTCAAAATATTGGCCATCCACGATGTATTAGCCCATGGTAAGTCATATGAGCATGGTTTCACGAAAAAACGCGACGGTAATAAACTTTGCGCAGACTCGAGATTCGATCGGTTTTTTGTGCACCGTCTAGAAAATTCAAAATACTGGTATTTCCCGTCTTATTTGCCCATGAGAAGTCGTACAAGCTCACTTTTGCAAAAAAATACGACGGTCAAAAACTTTTCTCGAAGTCGCGCGCTGAGTCGAGTTTCGATCAGTTTTTCGTGCACCGTCTCGGAAATTCAAAATACTTGTCTTTCCCGTCTTATTAACCCATGAGAAGTCGTACAAGCTCGATTTCGGAAAAAAATACGACGGTCAAAAACATTGATCGAAGTCGCGCACTGTGTCGAGTTTCGATTGGTTTTTCGTGCACCGTTTCGGAAATTCAAAATACTGGACTTTCCCATCTTAGTAGCCCATGGGAAGTCGTAGAAGCACGCTTTCGCATAAAAATTCGACGGTCATAATCTTTGCGCAAAATTTGCGCTGAGTCGAGTTTCGATCGGTTTTTCATGCACAGTCTTCGAAATTCAAAATACTGGTCATTCACAATGTATTAGCCCATGGTAATTCATGTGAGCATGGTTTCACGAAAAAACGCGACGGTCATAAACTTTGCACAGAGTCGAGTTTCGATCGGTTTTTCGTGCATCGTCTCGGAAATTCAAAATACTTGTCTTTCCCGTCTTATTAGCCCATGAGAAGTCGTACAAGCTCGCTTTCGCAAAAAAATACGACGGTCAAAAACTTTGAGCGAAGTCGCGCGCGGGTCGAGTTTCGATCGGTTTTTCGTGCACCGTCTCGGAAATTCAAAATACTGGTCTTTCCCATTTTATTAGCCCATGGGAAGTCGTACAAGCATGCTTTCGCATAAAAATTCGACGGTCATAATCTTTGCGCGAACTTTGCGGTGAGTCGAGTTTCGATCGGTTTTTCATGCACTGTCTTAGAAATTCAAAATACTGGCCATTCACGATGTATTAGCCCATGGTAAGTCATGTGAGCATGGTTTCACGAAAAAACTAGACGGTCATAAACTTTGCACAGAGTCGAGTTTCGATCGGTTTTTCGTGCACCGTCTCGGAAATTCATAATACTGGTCTTTCCCGTCTTATTAGCCCATGAGAAGTCGTACAAGCACGCTTTCGCAAAAAAATACGACAGTCATAAACTTTGCGCGAAGTCACGCGCGAGTTGAGTTTCTATCGGTTTTTCGTACACCGTCTCGGAAATACAAAATACTTGTCTTTCCCGTCTTATTAGCCCATGAGAAGTCGTAGAGGCAGCTTTCGCAAAAAAATACGACGGTCATAAACTTTGCGCGAAGTCGCGCGCGAGTCGAGTTTCGATCGGTTTTTCGTGCATCGTCTGGGAAATTCAAAATAGTTGTCTTTCCCGTCTTATTAGCCCATGAGAAGTCGTACAAGCACGCTTTCGCAAAAAAATACGACGGTCATAAACTTTGCGCGAAGTCGCGCGCGAGTCGAGCTTCGATTGGTTTTTCGTGCACCGTCTCGGAAATTCAAAATAGTGGCTATTCACGATGTATTAGCTCATGGTAAGTCGTATGAGCATGGTTTCACGAAAAAATGCGACGTTCATAAACTTTAAGCAGAGTCGAGATTCGATCGGTTTTTCGTGCACCGTCTCGGAAATTCAAAATACTGGTCTTTCCCGTCTTATGAGCCCATGAGAAGTCGTACAAGCACACTTTCGCAAAAAAATACGACGGTCATAAACTTTGCGCGAAGTCTCGCGCGAGTCGAGTTTCGATCGGTTTTTCGTGCACCGTCTCGGAAATTCAAAATACTGGCCATTCACGATGTATTAGCCCATGGTAAGTCGTATGAGCTTGGTTTCACGAAAAAACGCGACGGTCATAAACTTTGCGCAGCGTCGAGATTCGATCGGTTTTTCGTGCACCGTCTCGGAAATTCAAAATACTGGTCTTTCCCGTCTTATTAGCCCATGAGAAGTAGTACAAGCACGCTTTCGCAAAAAAATACGACGGTCATAAACTTTGCGCGAAGTCGCGCGCGAGTCGAGTTTCGATCGGTTTTTCGTGCACCGTCTCGGAAATTAAAAATACTTGTCTTTCCCGTTTTATTAGCTCATGAGAAGTCGTACAGGCACGCTTTCGCAAAAAAATACGACGGTCATAAACTTTGCGCGAAGTCGCGCGCGAGTCGAGTTTCGATCGGTTTTTCGTGCACCGTCTCGGAAATTCAAAATACTTGTCTTTCCCGTCTTATTAGGCCATGAGAAGTCGTACAAGCACGCTTTCGCAAAAAAATACGACGGTCATAAACTTTGCGCGAAGTCGCGCGCGAGTCGAGTTTCGATCGGTTTTTCGTGCACCGTCTCGAAAATTCAAAATACTTGTCTTTTCCGTCTTATTAGCCCATGTGAAGTCGTACAGGCACGCTTTCGCAAAAAAATACGACGGTCATAAACTTTGCGCGAAGTCACGCGTGAGTCGAGTTTCGATCGGTTTTTCGTGACCGTCTCGGAAATTCAAAATACTGGCCATTCACGATGTATTAGCCCATGGTAAGTCGTATGAGCATGATTTCACGAAAAAACGCGACGGTCATAAACATTGCGCAGAGTCGAGATTCGGTCGGTTTTTCGTGCACCGTCTCGGAAATTCAAAATACTGGTCTTTCCCGTCTTATTAGCCCATGAGAAGTAGTAAAAGCACGCTTTCGCAAAAAAATACGACGGTCATAAACTTTGCGCGAAGTCGCGCGCGAGTCAAGTTTCGATCGGTTTTTCGTGCACCGTCTCTGAAATTCAAAATACTGGTCATTCACGATGTATTAGCCCATGGTAAGTCGTATGAGCATGGTTTCGCGAAAAAACGCGACGGTCATAAACTTTGCGCAGAGTCGCGATTCGATCGGTTTTTCGTGCACCGTCTCAGAAATTCAAAATACTGGTCTTTCCCATCTTATTAGCCCATGAGAAGTCGTACAAGCACACTTTCGCAAAAAAATACGACGGTCATAAACTTTGCGCGAAGTCGCGCGCGAGTCGAGTTTCGATCGGTTTTTCGTGCACCGTCTCGGAAATTCAAAATACTAGCCATTCACGATGTATTAGCCCATGGTAAGTCGTATGAGCATGGTTTCACGAAAAAACGCGACGGTCATAAATTTTGCGCAGAGTCGAGATTCGATCGGTTTTTCGTGCTCCGTCTCGGAAATTCAAAATACTGGTCTTTCCCGTCTTATTAGCCCATGAGAAGTAGTAAAAGCACGCTTTCGCAAAAAAATACGACGGTCATAAGCTTTGCGCGAAGTCACGCGTGAGTCGAGTTTCGATCGGTTTTTCGTGACCGTCTCGGAAATTCAAAATACTGGCCATTCACGATGTATTAGCCCATGGTAAGTCGTATGAGCATGATTTCACGAAAAAACGCGACGGTCATAAACTTTGCGCAGAGTCGAGATTCGGTCTGTTTTTCGTGCACCGTCTCGGAAATTCAAAATACTGGTCTTTCCCGTCTTATTAGCCCATGAGAAGTAGTAAAAGCACGCTTTCGCAAAAAAATACGACGGTCATAAACTTTGCGCGAAGTCGCGCGCGAGTCAAGTTTCGATCGGTTTTTCGTCCACCGTCTCGGAAATTCAAAATACTGGTCATTCACGATGTATTAGCCCATGGTAAGTCGTATGAGCATGATTTCACGAAAAAACGCGACGGTCATAAACTTTGCGCAGAGTCGAGATTCGATCGGTTTTTTGTGCACCGTCTCGGAAATTCAAAATACTGGTCTTTCCCGTCTTATTAGCCCATGAGAAGTCGTACAAGCACGCTTTCGCAAAAAAATACGACGGTCATAAACTTTGCGCGAAGTCGCGCGCGAGTCAAGTTTCGATCGGTTTTTCGTCCACCGTCTCGGAAATTCAAAATACTGGTCATTCACGATGTATTAGCCCATGGTAAGTCGTATGAGCATGATTTCACGAAAAAACGCGACGGTCATAAACTTTGCGCAGAGTCAAGATTCGACCGGTTTTTTGTGCACCGTCTCGAAAATTCAAAATACTGGTCTTTCCCGTCTTATTAGCACATGAGAAGTCGTACAAGAACGCTTTCGCAAAAAAACACGACGGTCATAAACTTTGCGCGAAGTCGCGCGCGAGTCGAGTTTCGATCGGTTTTTCGTGCACGGTCTCGGAAATTCAAAATACTGGCTATTCACGATGTATTAGCCCATGGTAAGTCGTATGAGCATGGTTTCACGAAAAAACGCGACGGTCATAAACTTTACGCAGAGTCGAGATTCGATCGGTTTTTCGTGCACCGTCTCGGAAATTCAAAATACTGGTCTTTCCAGTCTTATTAGCCCATGAGAAGTCGTACAAGCACGCTTTCGCAAAAAAATACGACGGTCAAAAACTTTGAGCGAAGTCGCGCGCGGGTCGAGTTTCGATCGGTTTTTCGTGCATCGTCTCGGAAATTCAAAATACCGGTCTTTCCCATTTTATTAGCCCATGGGAAGTCGTACAAGCATGCTTTCGCATAAAAATTCGACGGTCATAATCTTTGCGCGAACTTTGCGGTGAGTCGAGTTTCGATCGGTTTTTCATGCACTGTCTTAGAAATTCAAAATACTGGCCATTCACGATGTATTAGCCCATGGTAAGTCATGTGAGCATGGTTTCACGAAAAAACTAGACGGTCATAAACTTTGCACAGAGTCGAGTTTCGATCGGTTTTTCGTGCACCGTCTCGGAAATTCAAAATACTGGTCTTTCCCATTTTATTAGCCCATGGGAAGTCGTACAAGCATGCTTTCGCATAAAAATTCGACGGTCATAATCTTTGCGCGAACTTTGCGGTGAGTCGAGTTTCGATCGGTTTTTCATGCACTGTCTTAGAAATTCAAAATACTGGCCATTCACGATGTATTAGCCCATGGTAAGTCGTATGAGCATGGTTTCACGAAAAAACGCAACGGTCATAAACTTTTTTTTTTTTGGTAAGTAAAGATAATGTATTTTGTAAAAGATTTGTACAAAGAAGCTTTGTCTACACAAGCCATAGACTAAAGCCTGAAGTCTCTTAGTGTAGTCGAGAAGATTGCACCCCACCTAAAGAAGGTGAAATGGGCACGCTTCATCAAACTCATCTCCAATTGTAGCATAAGGAAGTTAATAAATAATAAAATGCAATAGCTAGACTGTTCTGGACTACTTGTGGATACATCACAAAATATAAGTTTTGCCCCATATAATACATTACAATCTTCATCATTATTCGAGTGATTCTTGACGAATGGAAAAATTGAATCTTGTGAAAATATCTTTCTCTCTTCTTGTTAGGTGCTCTGTATTCAATTCTTGCTCCATACATGATCGTGCGTCCTGAAGAATCTCTATCAGAATTTGAGCTTTGTTCATGTTGTGACACTCAAAAATTCTGCCACACCTCTCCTTCCAAATCCACCATATAGCACATCTGAATATAATTCTTGCTAGTTGTGTAAGAGGCCCCTTTCTTGAGAAGCTTTGCATAAGCATTTCTAATTCATGATGCAAGTTTGGCCGTGGTAGCCTTTGAAAATCAAATCGCTTTAAGATCTCCTTCCATATCCAGGATGAATAATCACAAGCAAAGTAGAGATGGTCAACACTTTCTTCATTTTGCATACACAAAGAGCACCGATTTACAATATAAATACCTCTTCGCTGCATATTGTCCATCGTAGGAAGTTTGCCGAGAAGGGCCTGCCATGTACATAAGGAATGTCGCTGTGAGCATGGACTATCCCATGTCCAACTACTTTGGATCCACTTGTTGTTTCGTCGTCTAATTTGGTTCCATGCAGATGTAGCACTAAATTTACCGTTATCATGAAGCCAAATAAGCATATCTGAAGAGTTGTTCTTGATTGGAATAGCCCTAATAGTCGGCCAAAGTAATAACATGTCAGGGGAGGTAGGGTTGGGAAGACACCAAGTACCATTGTTAATGAATTCAGAAACCTTCCAGTCTTTGGGAGCCCCCAGATCCTGTCGTACTCTATCACCAAATATCTGAAATATACTTTTCCCATTCACCCAAGGATCATACCACATATTAATATTGGTTCCAGAAGAAATCACATAAGAAATATTGTTACGTAGCCATCGCCTTGCCTTCAGAATTCCTTTCCAAGCAGAAGAATGAGATGTTTTTGCAGATGTTTCCCAGATTGATTCCTTGATTAGGTACCTAGCAAAAACCCATTGTGACCATAAGGAAGACTTGTTTTGTAAAATATCCCATAATTGCTTTACCATACAAGCTTTATTCCAATCTCTAATATGTCGAAGATTCAGCCCCCCTTCATCCTTCGGTTTGCAAATGCTGTCCCAATTCACCATGTGCATTGCCTTACCATCTGTGTCATTCCAAAAGAAGTTCATAAGTAATTTATCAATATCATGGAGAAGCCCGGCAGGTAGAAGGAATGCATGAGACCAATAAATAGAATAAGAGATCAACACAGATCGAATAAGTTCAAGTCGTCCAGCTTTAGAAAGAAGCCTATTTTTCCAAGAGGAAATTCTGTTCTTAATTTTTTGTATGATAGGCTGACAGGAGGCTTTGTTGATTCCAGTGGATATAAGTGGGAGACCCAAGTATGGAACCGGTAAATTTCCTTCAGCAACTCCCAATGTTTGAGCAATATGATCCTTATTGTCAATGCAAGCACCCACATATACTTTGCTCTTTGCATGGTTTAGCTTAAGACCAGAAACTTTACCAAATTCATTGAGAATATCTGCCAGATTACTCACAGAAACTGGATCATCTCGAAGGAAGATAATAAGGTCGTCGGCAAATGTTATGTGAGAGATATAAACAGAACCATAATGTGGTACCATAATTTTGCCATTGGAAACAGCCTCTTCTAACATACAACTGAGCCCTTCCATTGCAATGGTAAAAAGATAAGGAGATAGTGGATCGCCTTGCCGAATGCCATTCTTACTCCCAAAGAAGCCAATAGGTGAACCATTAAAGAGAATTGAAAATTTTGGAGTTTCCAAGCAACATTGAATCCATTTAACCCAGTGCTGAGGGAAGCCCATATTATGGAGCATCATGTAAATAAAATTCCTATTGACTGAGTCAAAGGCCTTTCGTAAATCAGCTTTAAAACAGATCTTTTTCCCTCTTGTTTTAGAATGTAGATCCTTAACCAAATCATTAGCAAGCAGGACATTATGATGGATACTCCTCCCTTTAAGAAAAGCAGCCTGATTAGGACTAATGACCTTATTCATGACCTTTTGTAGTCTATCTGCCAGCAACTTAGAGATAACCTTATAAATAAAGTTGCACAGTGAAATAGGACGGTAGTTCTCCAATGAATCGGCTCCATCATTTTTAGGCACTAAAGAAATAAAAGTGCAATTCATTTCTTTAAGAATGTGACCTGAGGAGAAAAAATGTCGACAAGCTTTTATGACATCGTTGCCTACAATAGCCCATGCAATTTGATAAAACTCAGCTGGAAATCCATCTGGACCAGGGCTTTTGTGTTTCGGGGACTTAAAAACAACTTTCACAATTTCATCATCCGTTATTGGGGCATTAAGATGAGAGAGGGCTTCAGAATCAAGTCGTCTTGTAGGCCCAACATGAATACTATTAGGCTGCTGTTCCTGATTGAGTAAGGAATAAAAAAATTACTTGGTGTAATTTTTAACCTCATCCAGATCCTCAATGAGATTACCATCTATACCTTTGCATTTTTTGATGCGATTAGTAGCCCTTCTGGTAGCAATAGCAGCATAGAAAAACTTCGTATTAGAATCCCCTAGAGTAAGCCAATGCTGTCGTGACTTCTGTTTCAAAAAGCATTCCTCCTGCTTCAAAGCTTGCATAAAGTTATTTCTAGCAGCAGCCTCTTTGTATATAAGATTCGCATCCAGAGGTTGAAGATTTAGCTCGCTTTGCACAGCCATAAGTTCTTTCTTGCATAACTGAACTCTGTCGTTGATATTTCCAAATGTAGTTGAATTCCACTTCTTCAGTGCTGCTTTGCATGCTTTTAGTTTTTGACATAAGATGTAAGGGGGAGAACCAAATACATTAATGTCCCAAGCTGACTTAATAACTTCGAGGAACTTTGGGTGAGAACTCCACATATTAAAAAATCTAAAAGGTTTCTTGACTCTTGGTAGTGCTTTATCTGCATGTATATGCATAATAGAGTGATCCGAAAATAACTTAGCACCGTACTCAAGAAGTGAATCTGGGAAAACTGCTAACCATTCCTGATTAATCAAACATCTGTCAAGTCGAGCCATAATTTTTCTTTCTGCAGTACTTTGATTGTTCCATGAGAACCAATCACCTACAGATTTCATGTCAGTCAATGCAGCAGTATCTATACAATCATTAAAATGTTGAAGCTGACATTCGGAAAGCATTCTACCCCCCACTTTCTCATTTGTGTATCTGACAGTATTAAAGTCACCGAGAACAACCCAAGGTACTGTAGGATAACTATTTGCAATGCTAACCAGATCACGCCATAGAGCATTCCTGTCAGACATACTGTTAGATGCATAAATACCGGTAATATTGAATTGACATCCAGTCTGTTTATCCTCTGCCTTAAGATGAATGAATTGATTAGTAGCAGAAATAAACCAAGCAGTAACAAGATTAGGATGCCATAAGACCCAAACTCGACCATAAGTATCCTGAGAATCATTAGTAAAAAGTTCTGCCTCAGGCCATATTAAATTCTTCTGAACTTGAACACGATGAGGTTTAATTTTTGTTTCCACAAGAATCACCATGTCACATGCAGCAGATCGGATTATTCTATTGAGCTCCCGACATTTCTCAGTCTTATTAAGTCCACGAACATTCCAACAGCTTATTTTCATCAATACTAGATAGAAGGAAGAGCATGCGATTTTGGGAGGACACTACCATCCTTTTTCTTATCCTTTGATTTTGCATGGTCCTCTCGCATAATATCTTTACCCTTTAATCCTTTATTCCTATATTTATCCACCTCATCCACAGCCTGCAAATGTTTAAATTTTTGCGTACCTTGAGGCAAGGAGTCCTGAATAGCGGGATGTGTCGAAGAGCGATGAGCTTGGTGAGTTACAATGTCTTGGTTCCCAAGAGGTTGTTGAAATGAAATTTCCTGATTATCTGAAGGAGTGATTCGTGAAGGCGAGGTTATTATTGGGGAGTGAGAACCTTGGGAAGCTCCTGCAGTGAAAGTCTCTGATATAATAGGTAAAGATGGAAGTCCTGACTTGTCTTTCTCTTGTTCGTGTCGCTGCCCCAACGAGAGTGTTCAATCATCTTCTCCGCCATCACCACTGTTGGCACTGGAGTATCAGTGCTTGGATTAGTGGTAGTGACCCCATTCTGTGGCTCTTGGCGTGGTCGGTAGACCTGTGTGATTTTTTGTGAAGGCTGTTGGCAGGCACCATTTACATGTCCAAATGATAGACAAACCTTGCATCGTTGTGGCTTCCAAGAATATGAGACTTTCACCTTTCGGGTGCTCCCATCAAGATCACGGTAAGAAACATCATTCGGCAGTTCCTCATCAGAAGAAACCATTACACAAGCTCTGGGAAAGGTCAATCTCGTTTGCGAAGCTGTTGCCTTATCAAGATACAATGGCTGTCCCAGGGTGCTGCAAAGCTTTGCAATAAAACGACGACCCCAGAGATGTAGTGGAAGTCCATGGAAAGAAACCCATATTGGGATAGATTGTAGACTGTCTAACTCCAATCTCACATCAGGTGCCCAGCGTCGCAGTATCATTGGATGACCACGGATAGTCCAAAATCCTGGTGTGAAACCGGCCTAAGCTGCTGGGGAGGAACCAGCGGCTGTTGGAGAGGAGCAACCCCCTCCCGCGGTGAAGTAACCAGCGGCTGAGGAGCAACCCTCTCCCGCTGTTGCTGGAGAGGGGCGTTCTGCTGTGAAGCAATCAGCCGCTGGGAAGAAGCCAGCGGAGGAGCATCCCGCTGGAACAGAGGATGCGAAGCAGAGTGCCGCGTCCGGCCGCTCGCATCCATGGCGTCGCTCGCCCTAGAGACCGCCGGCCGCCTAGGGGAGAGGAAGCCACCACCCTGCCCACACTAATGTCGCAGCCGTCGCCCTTTCCACGCTGGAGTTGCCGCAGGAAGCGGCAGTGAACCCAGCCCCAATCGCAGGGCAGCTTCCACCGTTTCTTGCCCTAGAGTCCGTCCCGCGCCTAGGGGAGAAGAGCCGCCGCCCTTCCACGCCTGAAATCGCCGATTCCCGGCCTGGAATCGCTGATTGCAGAAGCGACCGCCGGCCTTCCACTCGCCGCGGAGCGATCGCAGAGGAGAAATCGCCCAAGGGAGCAATCGCAAGCACAAGCGCAAGGGAAGAGGTTGCCGCCCCCAGCGTCGATCGCAAGCGCAAGCCCAAGCAGAGCAGAGCACTCACGCACGCACGCAAGGGAACGCAGGCCCATTGCTCCCCATTCCGAAGCAGATGCACGCACGCAAGGGAACGCAACGGTCATAAACTTTGCGCAGAGTCGAGATTCGATCGGTTTTTCGTGCAGCGTCTCGGAAATTCAAAATACTGGTCTTTCCCGCCTTATTAGCCCATGAGAAGTCATACAAGCACGCTTTCGCAAAAAAATACGACGGTCAAAAAATTTGCGCGAAGTCGCGCGCGAGTCGAGTTTCGATCGGTTTTTCGTGCACCGTCTCGGAAATTCAAAATACTTGTCTTTCCCGTCTTATTAGCCCATGAGAAGTTGTACAAGCACACTTTCGCAAAAAAATACGACGGTCATAAACTTTGCGCGAAGTCGCGCGCGAGTCGAGTTTCGATCGGTTTTTCGTGATAGTCTCGGAAATTCAAAAGACTGGCCATTCACGATGTATTAGCCCATGGTAAGTCGTATGAGCATAATTTCACGAAAAACGCGACGGTCATAAACTTTGCGCGGAGTCCAGATTCGTTCGGTTTTTTGTGCACCGTCTCGAAAATTCAAAATCCTGGTCTTTCCCGTCTTATTAGCACATGAGAAGTCGTACAAGCACGCTTTCGCAAAAAAATACGACGGTCATAAACTTTGCGCGATGTCGCGCGCGTGTCGAGTTTCGATCCGTTTTTCGTGCACCATCTCGGAAATTCAAAATACTGGCCATTCACGATGTATTAGCCCATGGTAAGTCGTATGAGCATGGTTTCACGAAAAAACGTGACGGTCATAAACTTTGCGCAGAGTCGAGATTCGATCGGTTTTTCATGCACCGTCTCGGAAATTCAAAATACTGGTCTTTCCAGTCTTATTAGCCCATGAGAAGTCGTACAAGCACGCTTTCACAAAAAAATACGACGGTCAAAAACTTTGAGCGAAGTCGCGCGCGGGTCGAGTTTCGATCGGTTTTTCGTGCACCGTCTCGGAAATTCAAAATACTGGTCTTTCCCATTTTATTAGCCCATGGGAAGTCGTACAAGCATGCTTTCGCATAAAAATTCGACGGTCATAATCTTTGCGCGAACTTTGCGGTGAGTCGAGTTTCGATCGGTTTTTCATGCACTGTCTTAGAAATTCAAAATACTGGCCATTCACGATGTATTAGCCCATGGTAAGTCATGTGAGCATGGTTTCACGAAAAAACTAGACGGTCATAAACTTTGCACAGAGTCGAGTTTCGATCGGTTTTGAAGCAAGTTTGAAGCGTGAGGAGGAGAGAGAGAGGAGGAGAGACGGTGCACGCATCGGCTTGGGAATGGGGGGGAATGGGCCTGCGTTCCCTTGTGTGCGTGCGTGAGTGCTCTGCTCTGCTTGGGCTTGCGCTTGCGCTTGCGATCGACGCTGGGGACGGCAACCTCTTCCCTTGCGCTTGTGCTTGCGATTGCTCCCTTGGGCGATTTCTCCTCTACGATCACTCCGCGGCGAGTGGAAGGCCGGCGGTCGCTCCTGCGATCAGCGATTCCAGGCCGGGAATCGGCGACTTCAGGCGTGGAAGGGCGGCGGCTCTTCTCCCCTAGGCGCGGGACGGACTCTAGGGCAAGAAACGGTGGAAGCTGCGCTGCGATTGGGGCTGGGTTCACTGCCGCTTCCTGCGGCAACTCCAGCGTGGAAAGGGCGACGGCTGCTTCTGCAATCGGCGTGGAAGGGGCGACGGCTGCGACATTAGTGTGGGCAGGGTGGTGGCTTCCTCTCCCCTAGGCGGCTGGCGGCTAGGGCGAGCGACGCCATGGATGCGAGCGGCCGGACGCGGCACTCTGCTTCGCATCCTCTGTTCCAGCGGGATGCTCCTCCGCTGGCTTCTTCCCAGCGGCTGATTGCTTCACAGCAGAACGCCCCTCTCCAGCAGTCACAGCGGGAGAGGGTTGCTCCTCAGCCGCTGGTTACTTCACCGCGGGAGGGGGTTGCTCCTCTCCAACAGCCGCTGGTTCCTCCCCAGCAGCTTAGGCCGGTTTCACACCAGGATGTTCCACCGCTGATTTCTTCTTCTCGACGGGATGCTCCTTCAATGAACCAGGCCCGAGGTCGTTCACGATCTAGATCACGACCTCCAGCTCCTATTTCCCGAGATCCGAAGCCTTGGAGTAGCCTCTTCAAGGCTCCAGTGGGTAGTCCGGATCTTCGACTGGACTTTTTTGCTCCAGAAGTACAGGCTGACCAGAAGATTGCTGTGTATGAGGCTATTGATTCCGACGAACTAATTGAGACATGGTCAATGGCAATTGTGGGCTACGTTGTTGGACTAAGAACATCCTTTTTCCCACTATCCTCATACATCAGAACTCGATGGGGAATATCAACATTTGATCTTCATATGTTGGAGACCGGATTCTTTGTATGCAGGCTTTATTCGGAAGAAGATTTACAACGGGTCCTTGAAGGATTTTGGACTATCCGTGGTCATCCAATGATACTACGACGCTGGGCACCTGATGTGAGATTGGAGTTAGACAGTCTACAGTCTATCCCAATATGGGTTTCTTTTCATGGACTTCCACTACATCTCTGGGGTCGTCGTTTTATTGCAAAGCTTTGCAGCACCCTGGGACAACCATTGTATCTTGATAAGGCAACAGCTTCGCAAACGAGATTGACCTTTGCCAGAGCTTGTGTAATGGTTTCTTCTGATGAGGAACTGCCGAATGATGTTTCTTACCGTGATCTTGATGGGAGCACCCGAAAGGTGAAAGTCTCATATTCTTGGAAGCCTCAACGATGCAAGGTTTGTCTATCTTTTGGACATGTAAATGGTGCCTGCCAACAGCCTTCACAAAAAATCACACAGGTCTACAGACCACGCCAAGAGCCACAGAATGGGGTCACTACCACTAATCCAAGCACTGATACTCCAGTGCCAACAGTGGTGATGGCGGAGAAGATGATTGAACACTCTGACTCGTTGGGGCAGCGACACGAACAAGAGAAAGACAAGTCAGGACTTCCATCTTTACCTATTATATCAGAGAATTTCACTGCAGGAGCTTCCCAAGGTTCTCACTCCCCAATAACAACCTCGCCTTCACGAATCACTCCTTCAGATAATCAGGAAATTTCATTTCAACAACCTCTTGGGAACCAAGACATTGCAACTCACCAAACTCATCGCTCTTCGACACATCCCGCTATTCAGGACTCCTTGCCTCAAGGTACGCAAAAATTTAAACATTTGCAAGCTGTGGATGAGGTGGATAAATATAGGAATAAAGGATTAAAGGGTAAAGATATTATGCGAGAGGACCATGCAAAATCAAAGGATAAGAAAAAGGATGGTAGTGTCCTCCCAAAATCGCATGCTCTTCCTTCTATCTAGTATTGATGAAAATAAGCTGTTGGAATGTTCGTGGACTTAATAAGACTGAGAAATGTCGGGAGCTCAATAGAATAATCCGATCTGCTGCATGTGACATTGTCATTCTTGTGGAAACAAAAATTAAACCTCATCGTGTTCAAGTTCAGAAGAATTTAATATGGCCTGAGGCAGAACTTTTTACTAATGATTCTCAGGATACTTATGGTCGAGTTTGGGTCTTATGGCATCCTAATCTTGTTACTGCTTGGTTTATTTCTGCTACTAATCAATTCATTCATCTTAAGGCAGAGGATAAACAGACTGGATGTCAATTCAATATTACCGGTATTTATGCATCTAACAGTATGTCTGACAGGAATGCTCTATGGCGTGATCTAGTTAGCATTTCAAATACTTATCCTACAGTACCTTGGGTTGTTCTCGGTGACTTTAATACTGTCAGATACACAAATGAGAAAGTGGGGGGTAGAGTGCTTTCCGAATGTCAGCTTCAACATTTTAATGATTGTATAGATACTGCTGCATTGACTGACATGAAATCTGTAGGTGATTGGTTCTCATGGAACAATCAAAGTACTGCTGAAAGAAAAATTATGGCTCGACTTGACAGATGTTTGATAAATCAGGAATGGTTAGCAGTTTTTCCAGATTCACTTCTTGAGTACGGTGCTAAGTTATTTTCGGATCACTCTATTATGCATATACATGCAGATAAAGCACTACCAAGAGTCAAGAAACCTTTTAGATTTTTTAATATGTGGAGTTCTCACCCAAAGTTCCTCGAAGTTATTAAGTCAGCTTGGGACATTAATGTATTTGGTTCTCCCCCTTACATCCTATGTCAAAAACTAAAAGCATGCAAAGCAGCACTGAAGAAGTGGAATTCAACTACATTTGGAAATATCAACGACAGAGTTCAGTTATGCAAGAAAGAACTTACGGCTGTGCAAAGCGAGCTAAATCTTCAACCTCTGGATGCGAATCTTATATACAAAGAGGCTGCTGCTAGAAATAACTTTATGCAAGCTTTGAAGCAGGAGGAATGCTTTTTGAAACAGAAGTCACGACAGCATTGGCTTACTCTAGGGGATTCTAATACGAAGTTTTTCTATGCTGCTATTGCTACCAGAAGGGCTACTAATCGCATCAAAAAATGCAAAGGTATAGATGGTAATCTCATTGAGGATCTGGATGAGGTTAAAAATTACACCGAGCAATTTTTTTATTCCTTACTCAATCAGGAACAGCAGCCTAATAGTATTCATGTTGGGCCTACAAGACGACTTGATTCTGAAGCCCTCTCTCATCTTAATGCCCCAATAACGGATGATGAAATTGTGAAAGTTGTTTTTAAGTCCCCGAAGCACAAAAGCCCTGGTCCAGATGGATTTCCAGCTGAGTTTTATCAAATTGCATGGGCTATTGTAGGCAACGATGTCATAAAAGCTTGTCGACATTTTTTCTCCTCAGGTCACATTCTGAAAGAAATGAATTGCACTTTTATTTCTTTAGTGCCTAAAAATGATGGAGCCGATTCATTGGAGAACTACCGTCCTATTTCACTGTGCAACTTTATTTATAAGGTTATCTCTAAGTTGCTGGCAGATAGACTACAAAAGGTCATGAATAAGGTCATTAGTCCTAATCAGGCTGCTTTTATTAAAGGGAGGAGTATCCATCATAATGTCCTGCTTGCTAATGATTTGGTTAAGGATCTACACTCAAAAACAAGAGGGAAAAAGATCTGTTTTAAAGCTGATTTACGGAAGGCCTTTGACTCAGTCAATAGGCAATTTATTTACATGATGCTCCATAATATGGGCTTCCCTCAGCGCTGGGTTCAATGGATTCAATGTTGCTTGGAAACTCCAAAATTTTCGATTCTCTTTAATGGTTCACCTATTGGCTTCTTCGGGAGTAAGAATGGCATTCGGCAAGGCGATCCACTATCTCCTTATCTTTTTACGATTGCAATGGAAGGACTCAGTTGTATGTTAGAAGAGGCTGTTTCCAATGGCAAAATTAAGGTACCATATTATGGTTCTATTTATATCTCTCACATAACATTTGCTGATGACCTTATTATCTTCCTTCGAGATGATCCAGTTTCTGTGAGTAATCTGGCAGATATTCTTAATGAATTTGGTATAGTTTCTGGTCTTAAGCTAAACCATGCAAAGAGCAAAGTATATGTGGGTGCTTGCATTGACAATAAGGATCATATTGCTCAAACATTGGGAGTTGCTGAAGGAAATTTACCGGTTCCTTACTTGGGTCTCCCACTTATATCCACTGGAATCAACAAAGCCTCCTGTCAGCCTATCATACAAAAAATTAAGAACAGAATTTCCTCTTGGAAAAATAGGCTTCTTTCTAAAGCTGGACGACTTGAACTTATTCGATCTGTGTTGACCTCTTATTCTATTTATTGGTCTCATGCATTCCTTCTACCAGCCGGGCTTCTCCATGATATTGATAAATTACTTATGAACTTCTTTTGGAATGACACAGATGGTAAGGCAATGCACATGGTGAATTGGGACAGCATTTGCAAACCGAAGGATGAAGGGGGGCTGAATCTTCGACATATTAGAGATTGGAATAAAGCTTGTATGGTAAAGCAATTATGGGATATTTTACAAAACAAGTCTTCCTTATGGTCACAATGGGTTTTTGCTAGGTACCTTACCAAGGAATCAATCTGGGAAGTATCTGCAAAAACATCTCATTCTGCTGCTTGGAAAGGAATTCTAAAGGCAAGGAGATGGCTACGTAACAATATTTCTTATGTGATTTCTTCTGGAACCAATATTAATATGTGGTATGATCCTTGGGTGAATGGGAAAAGCATATTTCAGATATTTGGTGATAGAGTACGACAGGATCTGGGGGCTCCCAAAGACTGGAAGGTTTCTGAATTCATTAACAATGGTACTTGGTGTCTTCCCAACCCTACCTCCCCTGACATGTTATTACTTTGGCCGACTATTAGGGCTATTACAATCAAGAACAACTCTTCAGATATGCTTATTTGGCTTCATGATAACGGTAAATTTAGTGCTACATCTGCATGGAACCAAATTAGACGACGAAACAACAAGTGGATCCAAAGTAGTTGGACATGGGATAGTCCATGCTCACAGCGACATTCCTTATGTACATGGCAGGCCCTTCTCGGCAAACTTCCTACGATGGACAATATGCAGCGAAGAGGTATTTATATTGTAAATCGGTGCTCTTTGTGTATGCAAAATGAAGAAAGTGTTGACCATCTCTACTTTGCTTGTGATTATTCATCTTGGATATGGAAGGAGATCTTGAAGCGATTTGATTTTCAAAGGCTACCACGGCCAAACTTGCATCAAGAATTAGAAATGCTTATGCAAAGCTTCTCAAGAAAGGGGCCTCTTACACAACTAGCACGAATTATATTCAGATGTGCTATTTGGTGGATTTGGAAGGAGAGGTGTGGCAGAATTTTTGAGTGTCACAACATGAAGAAAGCTCAAATTCTGATAGAGATTCTTCAGGACTCACGATCATGTATGGAGCAAGAATTGAATACAGAGCACCTAACAAGAAGAGAGAAAGATATTTTCACAAGATTCAATTTTTCCATTCGTCAAGAATCACTCGAATAATGATGAAGATTGTAATTATATGGGGCAAAGCTTATATTTTGTGATGTATCCACAAGTAGTCCAGAACAGTCTAGCTATTGCATTTTATTATTTATTAACTTCCTTATGCTACTCTTGGAGATGAGTTTGATGAAGCGTGCTCATTTCACCTTCTTTAGGTGGGGTGCAATCTTCTCGACTACACTAAGAGACTTCAGGCTTTAGTCTATGGCTTGTGTAGACAAAGCTTCTTTGTACAAATCTTTTACAAAATACAATATCTTTACTTACCAAAAAAAAGAGTTTCGATCGGTTTTTCGTGCACCGTCTCGGAAATTCATAATACTGGTCTTTCCCGTCTTATTAGCCCATGAGAAGTCGTACAAGCACGCTTTCGCAAAAAAATACGACAGTCATAAACTTTGCACGAAGTCGCGCGCGAGTTGAGTTTCTATCGGTTTTTCGTGCACCGTCTCGGAAATTCAAAATACTTGTCTTTCCCGTCTTATTAGGCCATGAGAAGTCGTACAGGCACGCTTTCGCAAAAAAATACGACGGTCATAAACTTTGCGCGAAGTCGCGCGCGAGTCGAGTTTCGATCGGTTTTTCGTGCACCGTCTCGGAAATTCAAAATACTTGTCTTTCCCGTCTTATTAGGCCATGAGAAGTCGTACAGGCACGCTTTCGCAAAAAAATACGACGGTCATAAACTTTGCGCGAAGTCGCGCGCGAGTCGAGTTTCGATCGGTTTTTCGTGCACCGTCTCGAAAATTCAAAATACTTGTCTTTTCCGTCTTATTAGCCATTGTGAAGTCGTACAGTCACGCTTTCGCAAAAAAATACGACGGTCATAAACTTTGCGCGAAGTCACGCGTGAGTCGAGTTTCGATCGGTTTTTCGTGACCGTCTCGGAAATTCAAAATACTGGCCATTCACGATGTATTAGCCCATGGTAAGTCGTATGAGCATGATTTCACGAAAAAACGCGACGGTCATAAACATTGCGCAGAGTCGAGATTCGGTCGGTTTTTCGTGCACCGTCTCGGAAATTCAAAATACTGGTCTTTCCCGTCTTATTAGCCCATGAGAAGTAGTAAAAGCACGATTTCGCAAAAAAATACGACGGTCATAAACTTTGCGCGAAGTCGCGCGCGAGTCAAGTTTCGATCGGTTTTTCGTGCACCGTCTCGGAAATTCAAAATACTGGTCATTCACGATGTATTAGCCCATGGTAAGTCGTATGAGCATGGTTTCACGAAAAAATGCGACGGTCATAAACTTTGCGCAGAGTCGAGATTCGATCGGTTTTTCGTGCACCGTCTCAGAAATTCAAAATACTGGTCTTTCCCATCTTATTAGCCCATGAGAAGTCGTACAAGCACACTTTCGCAAAAAAATACGACGGTCATAAACTTTGCGCGAAGTCGCGCGCGAGTCGAGTTTCGATCGGTTTTTCGTGCACCGTCTCGGAAATTCAAAATACTAGCCATTCACGATGTATTAGCCCATGGTAAGTCGTATGAGCATGGTTTCACGAAAAAACGCGACGGTCATAAACTTTGCGCAGAGTCGAGATTCGATCGGTTTTTCGTGCTCCGTCTCGGAAATTCAAAATACTGGTCTTTCCCGTCTTATTAGCCCATGAGAAGTAGTAAAAGCACGCTTTCGCAAAAAAATACGACGGTCATAAACTTTGCGCGAAGTCACGCGTGAGTCGAGTTTCGATCGGTTTTTCGTGACCGTCTCGGAAATTCAAAATACTGGCCATTCACGATGTATTAGCCCATGGTAAGTCGTATGAGCATGATTTCACGAAAAAACGCGACGGTCATAAACTTTGCGCAGAGTCGAGATTCGGTCTGTTTTTGGTGCACCGTCTCGGAAATTCAAAATACTGGTCTTTCCCGTCTTATTAGCCCATGAGAAGTAGTAAAAGCACGCTTTCGCAAAAAAATACGACGGTCATAAACTTTGCGCGAAGTCGCGCGCGAGTCGAGTTTCGATCGGGTTTTTCGTGCATCGTCTGGGAAATTCAAAATAGTTGTCTTTCCCGTCTTATTAGCCCATGAGAAGTCGTACAAGCACGCTTTCGCAAAAAAATACGACGGTCATAAACTTTGCGCGAAGTCGCGCGCGAGTCGAGCTTCGATTGGTTTTTCGTTGCACCGTCTCGGAAATTCAAAATAGTGGCTATTCACGATGTATTAGCTCATGGTAAGTCGTATGAGCATGGTTTCACGAAAAAATGCGACGGTCATAAACTTTAAGCAGAGTCGAGATTCGATCGGTTTTTCGTGCACTGTCTCGGAAATTCAAAATACTGGTCTTTCCCGTCTTATGAGCCCATGAGAAGTCGTACAAGCACACTTTCGCAAAAAAATACGACGGTCATAAACTTTGCGCGAAGTCTCGCGCGAGTCGAGTTTCGATCGGTTTTTCGTGCACCGTCTCGGAAATTCAAAATACTTGCCATTCACGATGTATTAACCCATGTAAGTCGTATGTGCATGGTTTCACGAAAAAACGCGACGGTCATAAACTTTGCGCAGAGTCGAGATTCGATCGGTTTTTCGTGCACCGTCAAGGAAATTCAAAATACTGGACTTTCCCGTCTTATTAGTCCATGGGAAGTCGTACAAGCACGCTTTCGCAAAAAAATACGACGGTCGTAAACTTTGCGCGATGTCGCGCGCGAGTCGAGTTTCGATCGGTTTTTCGTGCACCGTCTCAGAAATTCAAAATACTGGCCATTTACGATGTATTAGCCCATGGTAAGTCGTATGAGCATGGTTTCATGAAAAAACGCGACGGTCATAAACTTTGCGCAGAGTCGAGATTCGTTCGGTTTTTCGTGCACCGTCTCGGAAATTCAAAATACTGGTCTTTCCCGTCTTATTAGCCCATGAGAAGTCGTACAAGCATGCTTTCGCAAAAAAATACGACAGTCAAAAACTTTGCGCGAAGTCGCGCGCGTGTCGAGTTTCGATCGGTTTTTCGTGCACCGTCTCGGAAATTCAAAATACTTGTCTTTCCCATCTTATTAGCCCATGAGAAGTCGTATAGGCACGCTTTCGGAAAAAAATACGACGGTATAAAACTTTGCGCGAAGTCGCGCGCGATTCGAGTTTCGATCGGTTTTTCGTGCACCGTTTCGGAAATTCAAAATACTGGTCTTTCCCGTCTTATGAGCCCATGAGAAGTCGTACAAGCACACTTTCGCAAAAAAATACGACGGTCATAAACTTTGCGCGAAGACGCGCACGAGTCGAGTTTCGATCGGTTTTTCGTGTACCATCTCGGAAATTCAAAATACTGGCCATTCACGATGTATTAGCCCATGGTAAGTCGTATGAGCATGGTTTCACGAAAAAACGCGACGGTTATAAACTTTGCGCAGAGTCGAGATTCGATCGGTTTTTCGTGGACCGTCTCGGAAATTCAAAATACTGGTCTTTCCGGTCTTATTAGCCAATGAGAAGTCGTACAGGCACGCTTTCGCAAAAAAATACGACGGTCATAAATTTTGCGCAAAGTCGCGCGCGAGTCGATTTTCGATCGGTTTTTCGTGCACCGTCTCGGAAATTCAAAATACTGGCCATTGACGATGTATTAGCCCATGGTAAGTCGTATGAGCTTGGTTTCCCGAAAAAACGCGACGGTCATATACTTTGCGCAGAGTCGAGATTCGATCGGTTTTTCGTGCACCGTCTCGGAAATTCAAAATACTCGTCTTTCCCTTCTTATTAGCCCATGAGAAGTCGTACAGGCACGCTTTCGCAAAAAAATACGACGGTCATAAACTTTGCGCGAAGTCGCGCGCGAGTCGAGTTTCGATCGGTTTTTCGTGCACCGTCTCGGAAATTCAAAAAACTGGCCATTCGCGATGTATTAGCCCATGGTAAGTCGTATGAGCATGGTTTCATGAAAAAATGCGACGGTCATAAACTTTGCGCAGAGTCGAGATTCGAACGGTTTTTCGTGCACCGTCTCGGAAATTCAAAATACTGGTCTTTCCCGTCTTATGAGCCCTTGGGAAGTCGTACAAGCTCGCTTTCCTAAAAAAATACGACGGTCATAAACTTTGCGCGATGTCGCGCGCTAGTCGTGTTTCGATCGGTTTTTCGTGCACCGTCTCGGAAATTCAAAATACTGGCCATTGATGATGTATTAGCCCATGGTAAGTCGTATGAGCTTAGTTTCACGAAAAAACGCGACGATCATTAACTTTGCGCAGAGTCGAGATTCGATCGGTTTTTCGTGCACCATCTCGGAAATTCAAAATACTGGTCTTTCCCTTCTTATTAGCCCATGAGAAGTCGTACAGGCACGCTTTCGCAAAAAAATACGACGGTCATAAACTTTGCGCGAAGTCGCGCGCGAGTCGAGTTTCGATCGGTTTTTCGTGCACCGTCTCGGAAATTCAAAATACTGGTCTTTCCCTTCTTATTAGCACATGAGAAGTCGTACAGGCACGCTTTCGCAAAAAAATACGACGGTCATAAACTTTGCGCGAAGTCGCGCGCGAGTCGAGTTTCGATCGGTTTTTCGTGCACCGTCTCGGAAATTCAAAATACTGGCCATTCACGATATATTAGCCCATGGTAAGTCGTATAAGCTTGGTTTCACGAAAAAACGCCACGGTCATAAACTTTGCGCAGAGTCGAGATTCGATCGGTTTTTCGTGCACCGTCTCGGAAATTCAAAATACTGGTCTTTCCCATCTTATTAGCCTATTAGAAGTCGTACAAGCACGCTTTCGCTAAAAAATACGACGGTCATAAACTTTGCGCGAAGTCGCGCGCGAGTTGAGTTTCGATCGGTTTTTCGTGCACCGTCTCGGAAATTCAAAATACTTGTCTTTCCCGTCTTATTAGCCCATGAGAAGTCGTACAGGCACGCTTTCGCAAAAAAATATGACGGACATAAACTTTGCGCGAAGTCGCGCGCGAGTCGAGTTTCGATCGGTTTTTCGTGCACCGACTCGGAAATTCAAAAAACTGGCCATTCACGATGTATTAGCCCATGGTAAGTCGTATGAGCATGGTTTCACGAGAAAACACGACGGTCATAAACTTTGCGCAGAGTCGAGATTCGATCGATTTTTCGTGCACCGTCTCGGAAATTCAAAATACTGGTCTTTCCCGTCTTATTAGCCCATGAGAAGTCGTACAAGCACGCTTTCGCAAAAAAATACGATGGTCAAAAATTTTGCGCGAAGTCGCGTGCGAGTCGAGTTTCGATCGGTTTTTTCGTGCACCGTCTCGGAAATTTAAAATACTTGTCTTTCCCGTGTTATTAGCCCATGAGAAGTCGTACAGGCACACTTTCGGAAAAAAATACGACGGTCAAAAACTTTGCGCGAAGTCGCGCGCGAGTCGAGTTTCGATCGGTTTTTCGTGCACCGTCTCTGAAATTCAAAATACTGGTCTTTCCCGTCTTATTAGCCCATGAGAAGTCGTACAAGCACGCTTTCGCAAAACAATACGACAGTCAAAAACTTTGCGCGAAGTCGCGCGCGTGTTGAGTTTCGATCGATTTTTCGTGCACCGTCTCGGAAATTCAAAATACTGGCCATTCACGATGTATTAGCCCATGGTAAGTCGTATGAGCATGATTTCACGAAAAAACGCGACGGTCATAAACTTTTTTTTTTTTTTGGTAAGTGGTCATAAACTTTGCGCAGAGTCGAGATTCGATCGGTTTTTCGTGCACCGTCTCAGAAATTCAAAAACTGGTCTTTCCCGTCTTATTAGCCCATGAGAAGTCGTACAGGCACGCTTTCGCAAAAAAATACGATGGTCATAAACTTTGCGCGAAGTCGCGCGCGAGTCGAGTTTCGATCGGTTTTTCGTGCACCGTCTCGGAAATTCAAAATACTGGCCATTCACGATGTATTAGCCCATGGTAAGTCGTATGAGCATGGTTTCACGAAAAAACGCAACGGTCATAAACTTTGCGCAGAGTCGAGATTCGATCGGTTTTTCGTGCAGCGTCTCGGAAATTCAAAATACTGGTCTTTCCCGCCTTATTAGCCCATGAGAAGTCGTACAAGCACGCTTTCGCAAAAAAATACGACGGTCAAAAAATTTGCGCGAAGTCGCGCGCGAGTCGAGTTTCGATCGGTTTTTCGTGCACCGTCTCAGAAATTCAAAATACTTGTCTTTCCCGTCTTATTAGCCCATGAGAAGTCGTACAGGCACGCTTTCGCAAAAAAATACGACGGTCATAAACTTTGCGCGAAGTCGCGCGCGAGTCGAGTTTCGATCGGTTTTTCGTGATAGTCTCAGAAATTCAAAAGACTGGCCATTCACGATGTATTAGCCCATGGTAAGTCGTATGAGCATAATTTCACGAAAAAACGCGACGGTCATAAACTTTGCGCAGAGTCAAGATTCGTTCGGTTTTTTGTGCACCGTCTCGAAAATTCAAAATCCTGGTCTTTCCCGTCTTATTAGCACATGAGAAGTCGTACAAGCACGCTTTCGCAAAAAAATACGACGGTCATAAACTTTGCGCGATGTCGCGCGCGTGTCGAGTTTCGATCCGTTTTTCGTGCATCATCTCGGAAGTTCAAAATACTGGCCATTCACGATGTATTAGCCCATGGTAAGTCGTATGAGCATGGTTTCACGAAAAAATACGACGGTCATAAACTTTGCGCTGAGTCAAGTTTCGATCGGTTTTTCATGCACCGTCTCGGAAATTCAAAATACTTGTCTTTCCCGTCTTATTAGCCCATGAGAAGTCGTACAAGCTCGCTTTCGGAAAAAAATATGACGGTCAAAAAATTTGCTCGAAGTCGCGCTCTGAATCGAGTTTCGATCGGTTTTTCGTGCACCGTCTCGGAAATTCAAAATACTTGCCATTCACAGTGTATTCGACCATGGTAAGTCGTATGAGCATGGTTTCACGAAAAAACGCGATGGTCGTAAACTTTGCCCAGAGTTAAGATTCGATCGGTTTTTTGTGCACCGTCTTGGAAATTCAAAATACTGGTCTTTACCGTCTTATTAGCCCATGAGAAGTCGTACAAGCAAGCTTTCGCAAAAAAGTACGATGGTCATAAACTTTGCGTGAAGTCGCGCGCGAGTCGAGTTTCGATCGGTTTTTCGTGCACCGTCTCGGAAATTCAAAATACTTGCCATTCACGATGTATTAGCCCATGGTAAGTCTTATGAGCATGGTTTCACGAAAAAACACGACAGTCATAAACTTTGCGCAGAGTCAAGATTCGATCGGTTTTTCGTGCACTGTCTTGAAATCCAAAATACTGGTCTTTCCCGTCTTATTTGCCCATGGGAAGTCGTACAAGCTCACTTTCGCAAAAAATACGACGGTCAAAAACTTTTCTCGAAGTCGCGTGCTGAGTCGAGTTTCGATCGGTTTTTCGTGCACCGTCTCGGAAATTCAAATTACTTGTCTTTCCCGTTTGATTAGCCCTTGAGAAGTCGTACAAGCTTTTTTTTTGGTAAGTAAAGATATTGTATTTTGTAAAAGATTTGTACAAAGAAGCTTTGTCTACACAAGCCATAGACTAAAGCCTGAAGTCTCTTAGTGTAGTCGAGAAGATTGCACCCCACCTAAAGAAGGTGAAATGAGCACGCTTCATCAAACTCATCTCCAAGAGTAGCATAAGGAAGTTAATAAATAATAAAATGCAATAGCTAGACTGTTCTGGACTACTTGTGGATACATCACAAAATATAAGCTTTGCCCCATATAATACATTACAATCTTCATCATTATTCGAGTGATTCTTGACGAATGGAAAAATTGAATCTTGTGAAAATATCTTTCTCTCTTCTTGTTAGGTGCTCTGTATTCAATTCTTGCTCCATACATGATCGTGAGTCCTGAAGAATCTCTATCAGAATTTGAGCTTTGTTCATGTTGTGACACTCAAAAATTCTGCCACACCTCTCCTTCCAAATCCACCAAATAGCACATCTGAATATAATTCGTGCTAGTTGTGTAAGAGGCCCCTTTCTTGAGAAGCTTTGCATAAGCATTTCTAATTCATGATGCAAGTTTGGCCGTGGTAGCCTTTGAAAATCAAATCGCTTCAAGATCTCCTTCCATATCCAAGATGAATAATCACAAGCAAAGTAGAGATGGTCAACACTTTCTTCATTTTGCATACACAAAGAGCACCGATTTACAATATAAATACCTCTTCGCTGCATATTGTCCATCGTAGGAAGTTTGCCGAGAAGGGCCTGCCATGTACATAAGGAATGTCGCTGTGAGCATGGACTATCCCATGTCCAACTACTTTGGATCCACTTGTTGTTTCGTCGTCTAATTTGGTTCCATGCAGATGTAGCACTAAATTTACCGTTATCATGAAGCCAAATAAGCATATCTGAAGAGTTGTTCTTGATTGTAATAGCCCTAATAGTCGGCCAAAGTAATAACATGTCAGGGGAGGTAGGGTTGGGAAGACACCAAGTACCATTGTTAATGAATTCAGAAACCTTCCAGTCTTTGGGAGCCCCCAGATCCTGTCGTACTCTATCACCAAATATCTGAAATATGCTTTTCCCATTCACCCAAGGATCATACCACATATTAATATTGGTTCCAGAAGAAATCACATAAGAAATATTGTTACGTAGCCATCTCCTTGCCTTTAGAATTCCTTTCCAAGCAGCAGAATGAGATGTTTTTGCAGATACTTCCCAGATTGATTCCTTGGTAAGGTACCTAGCAAAAACCCATTGTGACCATAAGGAAGACTTGTTTTGTAAAATATCCCATAATTGCTTTACCATACAAGCTTTATTCCAATCTCTAATATGTCGAAGATTCAGCCCCCCTTCATCCTTCGGTTTGCAAATGCTGTCCCAATTCACCATGTGCATTGCCTTACCATCTGTGCCATTCCAAAAGAAGTTCATAAGTAATTTATCAATATCATGGAGAAGCCCGGCTGGTAGAAGGAATGCATGAGACCAATAAATAGAATAAGAGGTCAACACAGATCGAATAAGTTCAAGTCGTCCAGCTTTAGAAAGAAGCCTATTTTTCCAAGAGGAAATTCTGTTCTTAATTTTTTGTATGATAGGCTGACAGGAGGCTTTGTTGATTCCAGTGGATATAAGTGGGAGACCCAAGTAAGGAACCGGTAAATTTCCTTCAGCAACTCCCAATGTTTGAGCAATATGATCCTTATTGTCAATGCAAGCACCCACATATACTTTGCTCTTTGCATGGTTTAGCTTAAGACCAGAAACTTTACCAAATTCATTAAGAATATCTGCCAGATTACTCACAGAAACTGGATCATCTCGAAGGAAGATAATAAGGTCGTCGGCAAATGTTATGTGAGAGATATAAACATAACCATAATGTGGTACCTTAATTTTGCCATTGGAAACAGCCTCTTCTAACATACAACTGAGCCCTTCCATTGCAATGGTAAAAAGATAAGGAGATAGTGGATCACCTTGCCGAATGCCATTCTTACTCCCAAAGAAGCCAATAGGTGAACCATTAAAGAGAATTGAAAATTTTGGAGTTTCCAAGCAACATTGAATCCATTGAACCCAGTGCTGAGGGAAGCCCATATTATGGAGCATCATGTAAATAAATTGCCTATTGACTGAGTCAAAGGCCTTTCGTAAATCAGCTTTAAAACATATCTTTTTTTCTCTTGTTTTTGAGTGTAGATCCTTAACCAAATCATTAGCAAGCAGGACATTATGATGGATACTCCTCCCTTTAATAAAAGCAGCCTGATTAGGACTAATGACCTTATTCATGACCTTTTGTAGTCTATCTGCCAGCAACTTAGAGATAACTTTATAAATAAAGTTGCACAGTGAAATAGGACGGTAGTTCTCCAATGAATCGGCTCCATCATTTTTAGGCACTAAAGAAATAAAAGTGCAATTCATTTCTTTCAGAATGTGACCTGAGGAGAAAAAATGTCGACAAGCTTTTATGACATCGTTGCCTACAATAGCCCATGCAATTTGATAAAACTCAGCTGGAAATCCATCTGGACCAGGGCTTTTGTGCTTCGGGGACTTAAAAACAACTTTCACAATTTCATCATCCGTTATTGGGGCATTAAGATGAGAGAGGGCTTCAGAATCAAGTCGTCTTGTAGGCCCAACATGAATACTATTAGGCTGCTGTTCCTGATTGAGTAAGGAATAAAAAAATTGCTCGGTGTAATTTTTAACCTCATCCAGATCCTCAATGAGATTACCATCTATACCTTTGCATTTTTTGATGCGATTAGTAGCCCTTCTGGTAGCAATAGCAGCATAGAAAAACTTCGTATTAGAATCCCCTAGAGTAAGCCAATGCTGTCGTGACTTCTGTTTCAAAAAGCATTCCTCCTGCTTCAAAGCTTGCATAAAGTTATTTCTAGCAGCAGCCTCTTTGTATATAAGATTCGCATCCAGAGGTTGAAGATTTAGCTCGCTTTGCACAGCCATAAGTTCTTTCTTGCATAACTGAACTCTGTCGTTGATATTTCCAAATGTAGTTGAATTCCACTTCTTCAGTGCTGCTTTGCATGCTTTTAGTTTTTGACATAGGATGTAAGGGGGAGAACCAAATACATTAATGTCCCAAGCTGACTTAATAACTTCGAGGAACTTTGGGTGAGAACTCCACATATTAAAAAATCTAAAAGGTTTCTTGACTCTTGGTAGTGCTTTATCTGCATGTATATGCATAATAGAGTGATCCGAAAATAACTTAGCACCGTATTCAAGAAGTGAATCTGGGAAAACTGCTAACCATTCCTGATTAATCAAACATCTGTCAAGTCGAGCCATAATTTTTCTTTCAGCAGTACTTTGATTGTTCCATGAGAACCAATCACCTACAGATTTCATGTCAGTCAATGCAGCAGTATCTATACAATCATTAAAATGTTGAAGCTGACATTCGGAAAGCACTCTACCCCCCACTTTCTCATTTGTGTATCTGACAGTATTAAAGTCACCGAGAACAACCCAAGGTACTGTAGGATAACTATTTGCAATGCTAACCAGATCACGCCATAGAGCATTCCTGTCAGACATACTGTTAGATGCATAAATACCGGTAATATTGAATTGACATCCAGTCTGTTTATCCTCTGCCTTAAGATGAATGAATTGATTAGTAGCAGAAATAAACCAAGCAGTAACAAGATTAGGATGCCATAAGACCCAAACTCGACCATAAGTATCCTGAGAATCATTAGTAAAAAGTTCTGCCTCAGGCCATATTAAATTCTTCTGAACTTGAACACGATGAGGTTTAATTTTTGTTTCCACAAGAATCACAATGTCACATGCAGCAGATCGGATTATTCTATTGAGCTCCCGACATTTCTCAGTCTTATTAAGTCCACGAACATTCCAACAGCTTATTTTCATCAATACTAGATAGAAGGAAGAGCATGCGATTTTGGGAGGACACTACCATCCTTTTTCTTATCCTTTGATTTTGCATAGTCCTCTCGCATAATATCTTTACCCTTTAATCCTTTATTCCTATATTTATCCACCTCATCCACAGCTTGCAAATGTTTAAATTTTTGCGTACCTTGAGGCAAGGAGTCCTGAATAGCGGGATGTGTCGAAGAGCGATGAGTTTGGTGAGTTGCAATGTCTTGGTTCCCAAGAGGTTGTTGAAATGAAATTTCCTGATTATCTGAAGGAGTGATTCGTGAAGGCGAGGTTGTTATTGGGGAGTGAGAACCTTGGGAAGCTCCTGCAGTGAAATTCTCTGATATAATAGGTAAAGATGGAAGTCCTGACTTGTCTTTCTCTTGGTCGTGTCGTTGCCCCAACGAGTCAGAGTGTTCAATCATCTTCTCCGCCATCACCACTGTTGGCACTGGAGTATCAGTGCTTGGATTAGTGGTAGTGACCCCATTCTTTGGCTCTTGGCGTGGTCGGTAGACCTGTGTGATTTTTTGTGAAGGCTGTTGGCAGGCACCATTTACATGTCCAAAAGATAGACAAACCTTGCATCGTTGTGGCTTCCAAGAATATGAGACTTTCACCTTTCGGGTGCTCCCATCAAGATCACGGTAAGAAACATCATTCGGCAGTTCCTCATCAGAAGAAACCATTACACAAGCTCTGGCAAAGGTCAATCTCGTTTGCGAAGCTGTTGCCTTATCAAGATACAATGGTTGTCCCAGGGTGCTGCAAAGCTTTGCAATAAAACGACGACCCCAGAGATGTAGTGGAAGTCCATGAAAAGAAACCCATATTGGGATAGACTGTAGACTGTCTAACTCCAATCTCACATCAGGTGCCCAGCGTCGTAGTATCATTGGATGACCACGGATAGTCCAAAATCCTTCAAGGACCCGTTGTAAATCTTCTTCCGAATAAAGCCTGCATACAAAGAATCCGGTCTCCAACATATGAAGATCAAATGTTGATATTCCCCATCGAGTTCTGATGTATGAGGATAGTGGGAAAAAGGATGTTCTTAGTCCAACAACGTAGCCCACAATTGCCATTGACCATGTCTCAATTAGTTCGTCGGAATCAATAGCCTCATACACAGCAATCTTCTGGTCAGCCTGTACTTCTGGAGCAAAAAAGTCCAGTCGAAGATCCGGACTACCCACTGGAGCCTTGAAGAGGCTACTCCAAGGCTTCGGATCTCGGGAAATAGGAGCTGGAGGTCGTGATCTAGATCGTGAACGACCTCGGGCCTGGTTCATTGAAGGAGCATCCCGTCGAGAAGAAGAAATCAGCGGTGGAACATCCTGGTGTGAAACCGGCCTAAGCTGCTGGGGAGGAACCAGCGGCTGTTGGAGAGGAGCAACCCCCTCCCGCGGTGAAGTAACCAGCGGCTGAGGAGCAACCCTCTCCCGCTGTGACTGCTGGAGAGGGGCGTTCTGCTGTGAAGCAATCAGCCGCTGGGAAGAAGCCAGCGGAGGAGCATCCCGCTGGAACAGAGGATGCGAAGCAGAGTGCCGCGTCCGGCCGCTCGCATCCATGGCGTCGCTCGCCCTAGCCGCCAGCCGCCTAGGGGAGAGGAAGCCACCACCCTGCCCACACTAATGTCGCAGCCGTCGCCCCTTCCACGCCGATTGCAGAAGCAGCCGTCGCCCTTTCCACGCTGGAGTTGCCGCAGGAAGCGGCAGTGAACCCAGCCCCAATCGCAGCGCAGCTTCCACCGTTTCTTGCCCTAGAGTCCGTCCCGCGCCTAGGGGAGAAGAGCCGCCGCCCTTCCACGCCTGAAGTCGCCGATTCCCGGCCTGGAATCGCTGATCGCAGGAGCGACCGCCGGCCTTCCACTCGCCGCGGAGTGATCGTAGAGGAGAAATCGCCCAAGGGAGCAATCGCAAGCACAAGCGCAAGGGAAGAGGTTGCCGTCCCCAGCGTCGATCGCAAGTGCAAGCGCAAGCCCAAGCAGAGCAGAGCACTCACGCACGCACGCAAGGGAACGCAGGCCCATTCCCCCCCATTCCCAAGCCGATGCGTGCACCGTCTCTCCTCCTGAAGTCGTACAAGCTCGCTTTTGGAAAAAAATACGACGGTCAAAAACTTTGCTCGAAGTCGCGCGCTCAATCGAGTTTCGATCGGTTTATCGTGCACCGTCTCAGAAATTCAAAATACTGGTCTTTCCCATCTTATTAGCCCATAGGAAGTCGTACAAGCACGCTTTCGCATGAAAATTCGACGGTCATAATCTTTGCGCGAACTTTGCGCTGAGTCGAGTTTTGATCGGTTTTTCATGCACTGTCTTGGAAATTCAAAATACTGGCCATTCACAATATATTAGACCATGGTAAGTCATGTGAGCATGGTTTCACGAAAAAACGCGACGGACATAAACTTTGCATAGAGTCGAGTTTCGATCGGTTTTTCGTGCGCCGTCTCGGAAATTCAAAATACTGGTCTTTCCCGTCTTATTAGCCCATGGGAAGTCGTACAAGCATGCTTTCGCAAAAAAATACGACGGTCATAAACTTTGCGCGAAGTCGCGCGCGAGTTGAGTTTCGATCGGTTTTTCGTGCACCGTCTCGGAAATTCAAAATACTTGTCTTTCTCGTTTTATTAGCCCATGAGAAGTCGAATGAGCATGGTTTTACGAAAAAAACGTGACGGTCATAAACTTTGCGCAGAGTCAAGATTCGATCGGTTTTTTGTGCACCGTCTCGGAAATTCAAAATACTGGTCTTTCCCGTCTTATTAGCCCATGAGAAGTCGTACAAGCACGCTTTCGCAAAAAAAATATGATGGTCATAAACTTTGCGCGAAGTCGCGCGCGAGTCGAGTTTCGATCGGTTTTTCGTGCACCGTCTCGGAAATTCAAAATACTTGCCATTCACGATGTATTAGCACATGGTAAGTCGTATGAGCATGGTTTCACGAAAAAACGCGACGGTCATAAACTTTGCGCAGAGTCGAGATTCGATCGGTTTTTCGTGCACCGTCTCGGAAATTGAAAATACTGGTCTTTCCCGTCTTATTAGTCCATGGGAAGTCGTACAAGCACGCTTTCGCAAAAAAATACGACCGTCGTAAACTTTGCGCTTTGTCGCGCGCGAGTCGAGTTTCGATCGGTTTTTCGTGCACCGTCTCAGAAATTCAAAATACTGGCCATTCACGATGTATTAGCCCATGGTAAGTCGTATGAGCATGGTTTCATGAAAAAACGCGACGGTCATAAACTTTGCGCAGAGTCGAGATTCGATCGGTTTTTCGTGCACCATCTCGGAAATTCAAAATACTGGTCTTTCCCGTCTTATTAGCCCATTAGAAGTCGTACAAGCACGCTTTCGCAAAAAAATTCGACAGTCAAAAACTTTGCACGAAGTCGCGCGCGAGTCGAGTTTCGATCGGTTTTTCGTGCACCGTCTCGGAAATTCAAAATACTGGCCATTCACGATGTATTAGCCCATGGTAAGTCCTATGAGCATGGTTTCACGAAAAAACGCGACGGTCATAAACTTTGCGCAGAGTCGAGATTCGATCGGTTTTTCGTGCTCCGTCTCGGAAATTCAAAATAATGGTCTTTCCCGTCTTATTAGCCCATGAGAAGTCGTACAAGTACGCTTTCGCAAAAAAATATGACGGTCAAAAACTTTGCGCGAACTTTGCGCTGAGTCGAGTTTCGATCGGTTTTTCATGCACTGTCTTGGAAATTCAAAATACTGGCCATTCATAATGTATTAGCCCATGGTAAGTCATGTGAGCATGGTTTCACGAAAAAACGCGACGGTCATAAACTTTGCACAGAATCGAGTTTCGATCGGTTTTTCGTGCACCGTCTCGGACTTTCAAAATACTAGTCTTTCCCGTGTTATTAGCCCATGGGATGTTGTACAAGCACGCTTTCGCAAAAAAATACGACGGTCATAAACTTTACGCGAAGTCGCGCGCGCGTCGAGTTTCGATCGGTTTTTCGTGCACCGTCTCGAAAATTCAAAATACTGGCCATTCATGATGTATTAGCCCATGGTAAGTCGTATGAGCATGATTTCATGAAAAAATGCGACTGTCATAAACTTTGCGCAGACTCGTGATTCGATCCGTTTTTCGTGAACTGTCTCGGAAATTCAAAATACTGGTCTTTCCCGTCTTATTAGCCCATGAGAAGTAGTACAAGCACGCTTTCGCAAAAAAATACGACGGTCAAAAACATTGCGCGAAGTCGCGCGCGAGTCGAGTTTCGATCGGTTTTTGGTGAACCGTCTCGGAAATTCAAAATACTGGTCTTTCCCGTCTTATTAGCCCATGACAAGTCGTACAAGCACGCTTTCGCAAAAAAATACGACAGTCAAAAACTTTGCGCGAAGTCGCGCGCGAGTCGAGTTTCGATCGGTTTTTCGTGCACCGTCTCGGAAATTCAAAATACTAGTCTTTCCCGTCTTATTAGCCCATGAGAAGTCGTACAAGCACGCTTTCGCAAAAAAATACGACAGTCAAAAACTTTGCGCGAAGTCGCGCGCGAGTCGAGTTTCGATCGGTTTTTCGTGCACCGTCTCGGAAATTCAAAATACTGGCCATTCACGATGTATTAGCCCATGGTAAGTCGTATGAACATGATTTCACGAAAAAACGCGACGGTCATAAACTTTGCGCAGAGTCGAGATTCGATCGGTTTTTGGTGCACCGTCTCGGAAATTCAAAATACTGGTCTTTCCCGTCTTATTAGCCCATGAGAAGTAGTACAAGCATGCTTTCACAAAAAAAATACGAGGGTATTGTATTTTGTAAAAGATTTGTACAAAGAAGCTTTGTCTACACAAGCCATAGACTAAAGCCTGAAGTCTCTTAGTGTAGTCGAGAAGATTGCACCCCACCTAAAGAAGGTGAAATGGGCACGCTTCATCAAACTCATCTCCAAGAGTAGCATAAGGAAGTTAATAAATAATAAAATGCAATAGCTAGACTGTTCTGGACTACTTGTGGATACATCACAAAATATAAGCTTTGCCCCATATAATACATTACAATCTTCATCATTATTCGAGTGATTCTTGACGAATGGAAAAATTGAATCTTGTGAAAATATCTTTCTCTCTTCTTGTTAGGTGCTCTGTATTCAATTCTTGCTCCATACATGATCGTGAGTCCTGAAGAATCTCTATCAGAATTTGAGCTTTGTTCATGTTGTGACACTCAAAAATTCTGCCACACCTCTCCTTCCAAATCCACCAAATAGCACATCTGAATATAATTCGTGCTAGTTGTGTAAGAGGCCCCTTTCTTGAGAAGCTTTGCATAAGCATTTCTAATTCATGATGCAAGTTTGGCCGTGGTAGCCTTTGAAAATCAAATCGCTTCAAGATCTCATTCCATATCCAAGATGAATAATCACAAGCAAAGTAGAGATGGTCAACACTTTCTTCATTTTGCATACACAAAGAGCACCGATTTACAATATAAATACCTCTTCGCTGCATATTGTCCATCGTAGGAAGTTTGCCGAGAAGGGCCTGCCATGTACATAAGGAATGTCGCTGTGAGCATGGACTATCCCATGTCCAACTACTTTGGATCCACTTGTTGTTTCGTCGTCTAATTTGGTTCCATTCAGATGTAGCACTAAATTTACCGTTATCATGAAGCCAAATAAGCATATCTGAAGAGTTGTTCTTGATTGTAATAGCCCTAATAGTCGGCCAAAGTAATAACATGTCAGGGGAGGTAGGGTTGGGAAGACACCAAGTACCATTGTTATTGAATTCAGAAACCTTCCAGTCTTTGGGAGCCCCCAGATCCTGTCGTACTCTATCACCAAATATCTGAAATATGCTTTTCCCATTCACCCAAGGATCATACCACATATTAATATTGGTTCCAGAAGAAATCACATAAGAAATATTGTTACGTAGCCATCTCCTTGCCTTCAGAATTCCTTTCCAAGCAGCATAATGAGATGTTTTTGCAGATACTTCCCAGATTGATTCCTTGGTAAGGTAGGAAATTCAAAAATACTGGCCATTCACAATATATTAGACCATGGTAAGTCATGTGAGCATGGTTTCACGAAAAAACGCGACGGTCATAAACTTTGCATAGAGTCGAGTTTCGATCGATTTTTCGTGCGCCGTCTCGGAAATTCAAAATACTGGTCTTTCCCGTCTTATTAGCCCATGGGAAGTCGTACAAGCATGCTTTGGCAAAAAAATACGATGGTCATAAACTTTGCGCGAAGTCGCGCGCGAGTTGAGTTTCGATCGGTTTTTCGTGCACCGTCTCGGAAATTCAAAATACTTGTCTTTCTCGTTTTATTAGCCCATGAGAAGTCGAATGAGCATGGTTTTACGAAAAAACGTGACGGTCATAAACTTTGCGCAGAGTCAAGATTCGATCGGTTTTTTGTGCACCGTCTCGGAAATTCAAAATACTGGTCTTTCCCGTCTTATTAGCCCATGAGAAGTCGTACAAGCACGCTTTCGCAAAAAAAATACGATGGTCATAAACTTTGCGCGAAGTCGCGCGCGAGTCGAGTTTCGATCGGTTTTTCGTGCACCGTCTCGGAAATTCAAAATACTTGCCATTCACGATATATTAGCAAATGGTAAGTCGTATGAGCATGGTTTCACGAAAAAACGCGACGGTCATAAACTTTGCGCAGAGTCGAGATTCGATCGGTTTTTCGTGCACCGTCTCGGAAATTCAAAATACTGGTCTTTCCCGTCTTATTATTTTTTTTTGGTAAGTAAAGATATTGTATTTTGTAAAAGATTTGTACAAAGAAGCTTTGTCTACACAAGCCATAGACTAAAGCCTGAAGTCTCTTAGTGTAGTCGAGAAGATTGCACCCCACCTAAAGAAGGTGAAATGAGCACGCTTCATCAAACTCATCTCCAAGAGTAGCATAAGGAAGTTAATAAATAATAAAATGCAATAGCTAGACTGTTCTGGACTACTTGTGGATACATCACAAAATATAAGCTTTGCCCCATATAATACATTACAATCTTCATCATTATTCGAGTGATTCTTGACGAATGGAAAAATTGAATCTTGTGAAAATATCTTTCTCTCTTCTTGTTAGGTGCTCTGTATTCAATTCTTGCTCCATACATGATCGTGAGTCCTGAAGAATCTCTATCAGAATTTGAGCTTTGTTCATGTTGTGACACTCAAAAATTCTGCCACACCTCTCCTTCCAAATCCACCAAATAGCACATCTGAATATAATTCGTGCTAGTTGTGTAAGAGGCCCCTTTCTTGAGAAGCTTTGCATAAGCATTTCTAATTCATGATGCAAGTTTGGCCGTGGTAGCCTTTGAAAATCAAATCGCTTCAAGATCTCCTTCCATATCCAAGATGAATAATCACAAGCAAAGTAGAGATGGTCAACACTTTCTTCATTTTGCATACACAAAGAGCACCGATTTACAATATAAATACCTCTTCGCTGCATATTGTCCATCATAGGAAGTTTGCCGAGAAGGGCCTGCCATGTACATAAGGAATGTCGCTGTGAGCATGGACTATCCCATGTCCAACTACTTTGGATCCACTTGTTGTTTCGTCGTCTAATTTGGTTCCATGCAGATGTAGCACTAAATTTACCGTTATCATGAAGCCAAATAAGCATATCTGAAGAGTTGTTCTTGATTGTAATAGCCCTAATAGTCGGCCAAAGTAATAACATGTCAGGGGAGGTAGGGTTGGGAAGACACCAAGTACCATTGTTAATGAATTCAGAAACCTTCCAGTCTTTGGGAGCCCCCAAATCCTGTCGTACTCTATCACCAAATATCTGAAATATGCTTTTCCCATTCACCCAAGGATCATACCACATATTAATATTGGTTCCAGAAGAAATCACATAAGAAATATTGTTACGTAGCCATCTCCTTGCCTTTAGAATTCCTTTCCAAGCAGCAGAATGAGATGTTTTTGCAGATACTTCCCAGATTGATTCCTTGGTAAGGTACCTAGCAAAAACCCATTGTGACCATAAGGAAGACTTGTTTTGTAAAATATCCCATAATTGCTTTACCATACAAGCTTTATTCCAATCTCTAATATGTCGAAGATTCAGCCCCCCTTCATCCTTCGGTTTGCAAATGCTGTCCCAATTCACCATGTGCATTGCCTTACCATCTGTGCCATTCCAAAAGAAGTTCATAAGTAATTTATCAATATCATGGAGAAGCCCGGCTGGTAGAAGGAATGCATGAGACCAATAAATAGAATAAGAGGTCAACACAGATCGAATAAGTTCAAGTCGTCCAGCTTTAGAAAGAAGCCTATTTTTCCAAGAGGAAATTCTGTTCTTAATTTTTTGTATGATAGGCTGACAGGAGGCTTTGTTGATTCCAGTGGATATAAGTGGGAGACCCAAGTAAGGAACCGGTAAATTTCCTTCAGCAACTCCCAATGTTTGAGCAATATGATCCTTATTGTCAATGCAAGCACCCACATATACTTTGCTCTTTGCATGGTTTAGCTTAAGACCAGAAACTTTACCAAATTCATTAAGAATATCTGCCAGATTACTCACAGAAACTGGATCATCTCGAAGGAAGATAATAAGGTCGTCGGCAAATGTTATGTGAGAGATATAAACAGAACCATAATGTGGTACCTTAATTTTGCCATTGGAAACAGCCTCTTCTAACATACAACTGAGCCCTTCCATTGCAATGGTAAAAAGATAAGGAGATAGTGGATCACCTTGCCGAATGCCATTCTTACTCCCAAAGAAGCCAATAGGTGAACCATTAAAGAGAATTGAAAATTTTGGAGTTTCCAAGCAACATTGAATCCATTGAACCCAGTGCTGAGGGAAGCCCATATTATGGAGCATCATGTAAATAAATTGCCTATTGACTGAGTCAAAGGCCTTTCGTAAATCAGCTTTAAAACATATCTTTTTTCCTCTTGTTTTTGAGTGTAGATCCTTAACCAAATCATTAGCAAGCAGGACATTATGATGGATACTCCTACCTTTAATAAAAGCAGCCTGATTAGGACTAATGACCTTATTCATGACCTTTTGTAGTCTATCTGCCAGCAACTTAGAGATAACTTTATAAATAAAGTTGCACAGTGAAATAGGACGGTAGTTCTCCAATGAATCGGCTCCATCATTTTTAGGCACTAAAGAAATAAAAGTGCAATTCATTTCTTTCAGAATGTGACCTGAGGAGAAAAAATGTCGACAAGCTTTTATGACATCGTTGCCTACAATAGCCCATGCAATTTGATAAAACTCAGCTGGAAATCCATCTGGACCAGGGCTTTTGTGCTTCGGGGACTTAAAAACAACTTTCACAATTTCATCATCCGTTATTGGGGCATTAAGATGAGAGAGGGCTTCAGAATCAAGTCGTCTTGTAGGCCCAACATGAATACTATTAGGCTGCTGTTCCTGATTGAGTAAGGAATAAAAAAATTGCTCGGTGTAATTTTTAACCTCATCCAGATCCTCAATGAGATTACCATCTATACCTTTGCATTTTTTGATGCGATTAGTAGCCCTTCTGGTAGCAATAGCAGCATAGAAAAACGTCGTATTAGAATCCCCTAGAGTAAGCCAATGCTGTCGTGACTTCTGTTTCAAAAAGCATTCCTCCTGCTTCAAAGCTTGCATAAAGTTATTTCTAGCAGCAGCCTCTTTGTATATAAGATTCGCATCCAGAGGTTGAAGATTTAGCTCGCTTTGCACAGCCATAAGTTCTTTCTTGCATAACTGAACTCTGTCGTTGATATTTCCAAATGTAGTTGAATTCCACTTCTTCAGTGCTGCTTTGCATGCTTTTAGTTTTTGACATAGGATGTAAGGGGGAGAACCAAATACATTAATGTCCCAAGCTGACTTAATAACTTCGAGGAACTTTGGGTGAGAACTCCACATATTAAAAAATCTAAAAGGTTTCTTGACTCTTGGTAGTGCTTTATCTGCATGTATATGCATAATAGAGTGATCCGAAAATAACTTAGCACCGTACTCAAGAAGTGAATCTGGGAAAACTGCTAACCATTCCTGATTAATCAAACATCTGTCAAGTCGAGCCATAATTTTTCTTTCAGCAGTACTTTGATTGTTCCATGAGAACCAATCACCTACAGATTTCATGTCAGTCAATGCAGCAGTATCTATACAATCATTAAAATGTTGAAGCTGACATTCGGAAAGCACTCTACCCCCCACTTTCTCATTTGTGTATCTGACAGTATTAAAGTCACCGAGAACAACCCAAGGTACTGTAGGATAACTATTTGCAATGCTAACCAGATCACGCCATAGAGCATTCCTGTCAGACATACTGTTAGATGCATAAATACCGGTAATATTGAATTGACATCCAGTCTGTTTATCCTCTGCCTTAAGATGAATGAATTGATTAGTAGCAGAAATAAACCAAGCAGTAACAAGATTAGGATGCCATAAGACCCAAACTCGACCATAAGTATCCTGAGAATCATTAGTAAAAAGTTCTGCCTCAGGCCATATTAAATTCTTCTGAACTTGAACACGATGAGGTTTAATTTTTGTTTCCACAAGAATCACAATGTCACATGCAGCAGATCGGATTATTCTATTGAGCTCCCGACATTTCTCAGTCTTATTAAGTCCACGAACATTCCAACAGCTTATTTTCATCAATACTAGATAGAAGGAAGAGCATGCGATTTTGGGAGGACACTACCATCCTTTTTCTTATCCTTTGATTTTGCATGGTCCTCTCGCATAATATCTTTACCCTTTAATCCTTTATTCCTATATTTATCCACCTCATCCACAGCTTGCAAATGTTTAAATTTTTGCGTACCTTGAGGCAAGGAGTCCTGAATAGCGGGATGTGTCGAAGAGCGATGAGTTTGGTGAGTTGCAATGTCTTGGTTCCCAAGAGGTTGTTGAAATGAAATTTCCTGATTATCTGAAGGAGTGATTCGTGAAGGCGAGGTTGTTATTGGGGAGTGAGAACCTTGGGAAGCTCCTGCAGTGAAATTCTCTGATATAATAGGTAAAGATGGAAGTCCTGACTTGTCTTTCTCTTGTTCGTGTCGCTGCCCCAACGAGTCAGAGTGTTCAATCATCTTCTCCGCCATCACCACTGTTGGCACTGGAGTATCAGTGCTTGGATTAGTGGTAGTGACCCCATTCTGTGGCTCTTGGCGTGGTCGGTAGACCTGTGTGATTTTTTGTGAAGGCTGTTGGCAGGCACCATTTACATGTCCAAAAGATAGACAAACCTTGCATCGCTGTGGCTTCCAAGAATATGAGACTTTCACCTTTCTGGTGCTCCCATCAAGATCACGGTAAGAAACATCATTCGGCAGTTCCTCATCAGAAGAAACCATTACACAAGCTCTGGCAAAGGTCAATCTCGTTTGCGAAGCTGTTGCCTTATCAAGATACAATGGTTGTCCCAGGGTGCTGCAAAGCTTTGCAATAAAACGACGACCCCAGAGATGTAATGGAAGTCCATGGAAAGAAACCCATATTGGGATAGACTGTAGACTGTCTAACTCCAATCTCACATCAGGTGCCCAGCGTCGTAGTATCATTGGATGACCACGGATAGTCCAAAATCCTTCAAGGACCCGTTGTAAATCTTCTTCCGAATAAAGCCTGCATACAAAGAATCCGGTCTCCAATATATGAAGATCAAATGTTGATATTCCCCATCGAGTTCTGATGTATGAGGATAGTGGGAAAAAGGATGTTCTTAGTCCAACAACGTAGCCCACAATTGCCATTGACCATGTCTCAATTAGTTCGTCGGAATCAATAGCCTCATACACAGCAATCTTCTGGTCAGCCTGTACTTCTGGAGCAAAAAAGTCCAGTCGAAGATCCGGACTACCCACTGGAGCCTTGAAGAGGCTACTCCAAGGCTTCGGATCTCGGGAAATAGGAGCTGGAGGTCGTGATCTAGATCGTGAACGACCTCGGGCCTGGTTCATTGAAGGAGCATCCCGTCGAGAAGAAGAAATCAGCGGTGGAACATCCTGGTGTGAAACCGGCCTAAGCTGCTGGGGAGGAACCAGCGGCTGTTGGAGAGGAGCAACCCCCTCCCGCGGTGAAGTAACCAGCGGCTGAGGAGCAACCCTCTCCCGCTGTGACTGCTGGAGAGGGGCGTTCTGCTGTGAAGCAATCAGCCGCTGGGAAGAAGCCAGCGGAGGAGCATCCCGCTGGAACAGAGGATGCGAAGCAGAGTGCCGCGTCCGGCCGCTCGCATCCATGGCGTCGCTCGCCCTAGCCGCCAGCCGCCTAGGGGAGAGGAAGCCACCACCCTGCCCACACTAATGTCGCAGCCGTCGCCCCTTCCACGCCGATTGCAGAAGCAGCCGTCGCCCTTTCCACGCTGGAGTTGCCGCAGGAAGCGGCAGTGAACCCAGCCCCAATCGCAGCGCAGCTTCCACCGTTTCTTGCCCTAGAGTCCGTCCCGCGCCTAGGGGAGAAGAGCCGCCGCCCTTCCACGCCTGAAGTCGCCGATTCCCGGCCTGGAATCGCTGATCGCAGGAGCGACCGCCGGCCTTCCACTCGCCGCGGAGTGATCGTAGAGGAGAAATCGCCCAAGGGAGCAATCGCAAGCACAAGCGCAAGGGAAGAGGTTGCCGTCCCCAGCGTCGATCGCAAGCGCAAGCCCAAGCAGAGCAGAGCACTCACGCACGCACGCAAGGGAACGCAGACCCATTCCACCCCATTCCCAAGCCGAAGCTTCTTTGTACAAATCTTTTACAAAATACAATATCTTTACTTACCAAAAAAAAAAAAAAAAATACGAGGGTCAAAAACTTTGCGCGAAGTCGCGCGCGAGTCGAGTTTCGATCGGTTTTTGGTGCACCGTCTCTGAAATTCAAAATACTGGTCTTTCCCGTCTTATTAGCCCATGAGAAGTCGTACAAGCACGCTTTCGCAAAAAAATACGACAGTCAAAAACTTTGCGCGAAGTCGCGCGCGAGTCGAGTTTCGATCGGTTTTTCGTGCACCGTCTCGGAAATTCAAAATACTGGTCTTTCCCGTCTTATTAGCCCATGAGAAGTCGTACAAGCACGCTTTCGCAAAAAAATATGACAGTCAAAAACTTTGCGCGAAGTCGCGCGCGTGTCGAGTTTCGATCGGTTTTTCGTGCACCGTCTCGGAAATTCAAAATACTGGCCATTCACGATGTATTAGCCCATGGTAAGTCGTATGAGCATGATTTCACGAAAAAAACGCGACCGTCATAAACTTTGCGCAGAGTCGAGATTCGATCGGTTTTTGGTGCACCGTCTCGGAAATTCAAAATACTGGTCTTTCCCGTCTTATTAGCCCATGAGAAGTCGTACAGGCACGTTTTCGCAAAAAAATACGACGGTCATAAACTTTGCGCGAAGTCGCGCGCGAGTCGAGTTTCGATCGGTTTTTCGTGACAGTCTCGGAAATTCAAAAGACTGGCCATTCACGATGTATTAGCCCATGGTAAGTCCTATGAGCATAATTTCACGAAAAAACGCGACGGTCGTAAACTTTGCGCAGAGTCAAGATTCGTTCGGTTTTTTGTGCACCGTCTCGAAAATTCAAAATACTGGTCTTTCCCGTCTTATTAGCACATGAGAAGTCGTACAAGTACGCTTTCGCAAAAAAATACGACGGTCATAAACTTTGCGCGATGTCGCGCGCGTGTCGAGTTTCGATCCGTTTTTCGTGCACCGTCTCGGAAATTCAAAATACTGGCCATTCACGATGTATTATGGGGCAAAGCTTATATTTTGTGGTGTATCCACAAGTACTCCAGAACAGTCTAGCTATTTCATTTTTTAATAACTTACTTGTGCTACTCTTGGAAATGAGTTTGATAAAGTGTGCCCATTTCACCTTCTTTAGGTGGGGTACAATCTTCTCGACTACACTAAGAGACTTCAGGCTTTAGTCTATGGCTTGTGTAGACAAAGCTTCTTTGTACAAATCTTTTACAAAATACAATACCCTCGTGACGGTCATAAACTTTGCGCAGAGTCAAGATTCGATCGGTTTTTCGTGCACCATCTCGAAAATTCAAAATACTGGTCTTTCCCGTCTTATTAGCCCATGGGAAGTCGTACAAGCTCACTTTCGCAAAAAATACGACGGTCAAAAACTTTTCTCGAAGTCGCGCGCTGAGTCGAGTTTAGATAGGTTTTTCGTGCACCGTCTCAGTAATTCAAAATACTTGCCTTTCCCATTTTATTAGCCCATGAGAAGTCGTACAAGCTCGCTTTCGGAAAACAATACGACGGTAAAAAACTTTGCTCGAAGTCGCGCGCGGAGTCGAGTTTCGATCGATTTTTCGTGCACCGTCTCGGAAATTCAAAATACTGGTCTTTCCCATCTTATTAGCACATGCGAAGTCGTACAAGCACGCTTTCGCATAAAAATTCGACGGTCATAATCTTTGCACGAACTTTGCGCTGAGTCGAGTTTCGATCGGTTTTTCATGCACTGTGTTCGAAATTCAAAATACTGGCCATTCACAATGTATTAGCCAATGGTAAGTCATGTGAGCATGGTTTCACGAAAAAACGCGACGGTCATAAACTTTGTACAGAGTCGAGTTTCGATCCGTTTTTCGTGCACTGTCTCGGAAATTCAAAATACAGGTCTTTCCCGTCTTATTAGCCCATGGGAAGTCGTACAAGCACGCTTTCGCAAAAAAATACGACGGTCGTAAACATTGCGCGATATCGCGCGCGAGTCGAGTTTCGATCGGTTTTTCGTGCACCGTCTCGGAAATTCAAAATACTGGCCATTCACGATGTATTAGCCTATGGTAAGTCGTATGAGCATGGTTTCACGAAAAATCACGACGGTCATAAACTTTGCGCAGAGTCGAAATTCGATCGGTTTTTCGTGCACCGTCTCGGATATTCAAAATACTGGTCTTTCCTGTCTTATTAGCTCATGAGAAGTCGTGCAATCACGCTTTCGCAAAAAAATACGACGGTCATAAACTTTGCGCGAAGTCGCGCGCGAGTCGAGTTTCGATCGGTTTTTCGTGCACCGTCTTAGAAATTCAAAATACTTGTCTTTCCCGTCTTATTAGCCCATGAGAAGTCGTACAGGCACGCTTTCGCAAAAAAATATGACGGTCATAAAACTTTTCGCGAAGTCGCGCGCGAGTCGAGTTTCGATCGGTTTTTCGTGCACCGTCTTGGAAATTCAAAATACTGGTCTTTCGCGTCTTATTAGCCCATGAGAAGTCGTACAGGCACGCTTTCACAAAAAAATACGACGGTCATAAACTTTGCGCGAAGTCGCACGCGAGTCGAGTTTCGATCGGTTTTTCGTGCACCATCTCGGGAATTCAAAATACTGGCCATTCACGATGTATTAACCCATGGTATGTCGTATGAGCATGGTTTCACGAAAAAATGCGACTGTCATAAACTTTGCGCTGAGTCGAGATTCGATCGGTTTTTCGTGCATCGTCTCGGAAATTCAAAATACTAGTCTTTCCCGTCTTATTAGCACATAGGAAGTCGTACAAGCACGCTTTCGCAAAAAAATACGACGGTCATAAACTTTGCACGAAGTCGCATGCGAGTCGAGTTTCAATCCGTTTTTCGTGCACCATCTCGGGAATTCAAAATACTGGCCATTCACGATGTATTTACCCATGGTAAGTCGTATGAGCATGATTTCACAAAAAAACGCGACGGTCATAAACTTTGCGCAGAGTCGAGATTCGATCGGTTTTTCGTGCACCATCTCGGAAATTCAAAATACTAGTCTTTCCCGTCTTATTAGCACATAGGAAGTCGTACAAGCACGCTTTCGCAAAAAAATACGACGGTCATAAACTTTGCACGAAGTCGCATGCGAGTCGAGTTTCAATCCGTTTTTCGTGCACCATCTCGGGAATTCAAAATACTAGCCATTCACGATGTATTTACCCATGGTAAGTCGTATGAGCATGATTTCACAAAAAAAACGCGACGGTCATAAACTTTGCGCAGAGTCGAGATTCGATCGGTTTTTCGTGCACCGTCTCGGAAATTCAAAATACTGATCTTTCCCGTCTTATGTGCCCATGAGAAGTCGTACATCACAAAATATAAGTTTTGCCCCATATAATACATTACAATCTTCATCATTATTCGAGTGATTCTTGACGAATGGAAAAATTGAATCTTGTGAAAATATCTTTCTCTCTTCTTGTTAGGTGCTCTGTATTCAATTCTTGCTCCATACATGATCGTGAGTCCTGAAGAATCTCTATCAGAATTTTTTTTGTACAATTCTGTTACAAAATACATTATCTTTACTTACCAAAAAAAAAAAAAAAATACGATGGTCATAAACCTTGCGCGAGTCGAGTTTCGATCGGTTTTTCGTGCACCGCCTCGGAAATTCAAAATACTGGCCATTCACGATGTATTAGCCCATGGTAAGTCATATGAGCATGGTTTCACAAAAAAACGTGACGGTCATAAACTTTGCGCAGAGTCGAGATTCGATCGGTTTTTCGTGCACCGTCTCAGAAATTCAAAATACTGGTCTTTCACGTCTTATTAGCCCATGAGAAGTCGTACAAGCACGCTTTCGCTAAAAAATACGACGGTCATAAACTTTGCGCGAAGTCGCGCGCGAGTTGAGTTTCGATCGGTTTTTCGTGCACCATCTCGGAAATTCAAAATATTGGCCATCCACGATGTATTAGCCCATGGTAAGTCATATGAGCATGGTTTCACGAAAAAACGCAACGGTCATAAACTTTGCGCAGAGTCGAGATTCGATCGGTTTCGGGTGCGATCATACCAACACTAAAGCACCGGATCCCATCAGAACTCCGAAGTTATCCCGCTATTCAGGACTCCTTGCCTCAAGGTACGCAAAAATTTAAACATTTGCAAGCTGTGGATGAGGTGGATAAATATAGGAATAAAGGATTAAAGGGTAAAGATATTATGCGAGAGGACCATGCAAAATCAAAGGATAAGAAAAAGGATGGTAGTGTCCTCCCAAAATCGCATGCTCTTCCTTCTATCTAGTATTGATGAAAATAAGCTGTTGGAATGTTCGTGGACTTAATAAGACTGAGAAATGTCGGGAGCTCAATAGAATAATCCGATCTGCTGCATGTGACATTGTCATTCTTGTGGAAACAAAAATTAAACCTCATCGTGTTCAAGTTCAGTAGAATTTAATATGGCCTGAGGCAGAACTTTTTACTAATGATTCTCAGGATACTTATGGTCGAGTTTGGGTCTTATGGCATCCTAATCTTGTTACTGCTTGGTTTATTTCTGCTACTAATCAATTCATTCATCTTAAGGCAGAGGATAAACAGACTGGATGTCAATTCAATATTACCGGTATTTATGCATCTAACAGTATGTTTGACAGGAATGCTCTATGGCGTGATCTGGTTAGCATTGCAAATAGTTATCCTACAGTACCTTGGGTTGTTCTCGGTGACTTTAATACTGTCAGATACACAAATGAGAAAGTGGGGGGTAGAGTGCTTTCCGAATGTCAGCTTCAACATTTTAATGATTGTATAGATACTGCTGCATTGACTGACATGAAATCTGTAGGTGATTGGTTCTCATGGAACAATCAAAGTACTGCTGAAAGAAAAATTATGGCTCGACTTGACAGATGTTTGATTAATCAGGAATGGTTAGCAGTTTTCCCAGATTCACTTCTTGAGTACGGTGCTAAGTTATTTTCGGATCACTCTATTATGCATATACATGCAGATAAAGCACTACCAAGAGTCAAGAAACCTTTTAGATTTTTTAATATGTGGAGTTCTCACCCAAAGTTCCTCGAAGTTATTAAGTCAGCTTGGGACATTAATGTATTTGGTTCTCCACCTTACATCCTATGTCAAAAACTAAAAGCATGCAAAGCAGCACTGAAGAAGTGGAATTCAACTACATTTGGAAATATCAACGACAGAGTTCAGTTATGCAAGAAAGAACTTATGGCTGTGCAAAGCGAGCTAAATCTTCAACCTCTGGATGCGAATCTTATATACAAAGAGGCTGCTGCTAGAAATAACTTTATGCAAGCTTTGAAGCAGGAGGAATGCTTTTTGAAACAGAAGTCACGACAGCATTGGCTTACTCTAGGGGATTCTAATACGAAGTTTTTCTATGCTGCTATTGCTACCAGAAGGGCTACTAATCGCATCAAAAAATGCAAAGGTATAGATGGTAATCTCATTGAGGATCTGGATGAGGTTAAAAATTACACCGAGCAATTTTTTTATTCCTTACTCAATCAGGAACAGCAGCCTAATAGTATTCATGTTGGGCCTACAAGACGACTTGATTCTGAAGCCCTCTCTCATCTTAATGCCCCAATAACGGATGATGAAATTGTGAAAGTTGTTTTTAAGTCCCCGAAGCACAAAAGCCCTGGTCCAGATGGATTTCCAGCTGAGTTTTATCAAATTGCATGGGCTATTGTAGGCAACGATGTCATAAAAGCTTGTCGACATTTTTTCTCCTCAGGTCACATTCTGAAAGAAATGAATTGCACTTTTATTTCTTTAGTGCCTAAAAATGATGGAGCCGATTCATTGGAGAACTACCGTCCTATTTCACTGTGCAACTTTATTTATAAGGTTATCTCTAAGTTGCTGGCAGATAGACTACAAAAGGTCATGAATAAGGTCATTAGTCCTAATCAGGCTGCTTTTCTTAAAGGGAGGAGTATCCATCATAATGTCCTGCTTGCTAATGATTTGGTTAAGGATCTACATTCTAAAACAAGAGGGAAAAAGATCTGTTTTAAAGCTGATTTACGAAAGGCCTTTGACTCAGTCAATAGGGATTTTATTTACATGATGCTCCATAATATGGGCTTCCCTCAGCACTGGGTTAAATGGATTCAATGTTGCTTGGAAACTCCAAAATTTTCAATTCTCTTTAATGGTTCACCTATTGGCTTCTTTGGGAGTAAGAATGGCATTCGGCAAGGTGATCCACTATCTCCTTATCTTTTTACCATTGCAATGGAAGGGCTCAGTTGTATGTTAGAAGAGGCTGTTTCCAATGGCAAAATTAAGGTACCACATTATGGTTCTGTTTATATCTCTCACATAACATTTGCCGACGACCTTATTATCTTCCTTCGAGATGATCCAGTTTCTGTGAGTAATCTGGCAGATATTCTTAATGAATTTGGTAAAGTTTCTGGTCTTAAGCTAAACCATGCAAAGAGCAAAGTATATGTGGGTGCTTGCATTGACAATAAGGATCATATTGCTCAAACATTGGGAGTTGCTGAAGGAAATTTACCGGTTCCTTACTTGGGTCTCCCACTTATATCCACTGGAATCAACAAAGCCTCCTGTCAGCCTATCATACAAAAAATTAAGAACAGAATTTCCTCTTGGAAAAATAGGCTTCTTTCTAAAGCTGGACGACTTGAACTTATTCGATCTGTGTTGACCTCTTATTCTATTTATTGGTCTCATGCATTCCTTCTACCAGCCGGGCTTCTCCATGATATTGATAAATTACTTATGAACTTCTTTTGGAATGGCACAGATGGTAAGGCAATGCACATGGTGAATTGGGACAGCATTTGCAAACCGAAGGATGAAGGGGGGCTGAATCTTCGACATATTAGAGATTGGAATAAAGCTTGTATGGTAAAGCAATTATGGGATATTTTACAAAACAAGTCTTCCTTATGGTCACAATGGGTTTTTGCTAGGTACCTTACCAAGGAATCAATCTGGGAAGTATCTGCAAAAACATCTCATTCTGCTGCTTGGAAAGGAATTCTAAAGGCAAGGAGATGGCTACGTAACAATATTTCTTATGTGATTTCTTCTGGAACCAATATTAATATGTGGTATGATCCTTGGGTGAATGGGAAAAGCATATTTCAGATATTTGGTGATAGAGTACGACAGGATCTGGGGGCTCCCAAAGACTGGAAGGTTTCTGAATTCATTAACAATGGTACTTGGTGTCTTCCCAACCCTACCTCCCCTGACATGTTATTACTTTGGCCGACTATTAGGGCTATCACAATCAAGAACAACTCTTCAGATATGCTTATTTGGCTTCATGATAACGGTAAATTTAGTGCTACATCTGCATGGAACCAAATTAGACGACGAAACAACAAGTGGCTCCAAAGTAGTTGGACATGGGATAGTCCATGCTCACAGCGACATTCCTTATGTACATGGCAGGCCCTTCTCGGCAAACTTCCTACGATGGACAATATGCAGCGAAGAGGTATTTATATTGTAAATCGGTGCTCTTTGTGTATGCAAAATGAAGAAAGTGTTGACCATCTCTACTTTGCTTGTGATTATTCATCTTGGATATGGAAGGAGATCTTGAAGCGATTTGATTTTCAAAGGCTACCACGGCCAAACTTGCATCATGAATTAGAAATGCTTATGCAAAGCTTCTCAAGAAAGGGGCCTCTTACACAACTAGCACGAATTATATTCAGATGTGCTATTTGGTGGATTTGGAAGGAGAGGTGTGGCAGAATTTTTGAGTGTCACAACATGAACAAAGCTCAAATTCTGATAGAGATTCTTCAGGACTCACGATCATGTATGGAGCAAGAATTGAATACAGAGCACCTAACAAGAAGAGAGAAAGATATTTTCACAAGATTCAATTTTTCCATTCGTCAAGAATCACTCGAATAATGATGAAGATTGTAATGTATTATATGGGGCAAAGCTTATATTTTGTGATGTATCCACAAGTAGTCCAGAACAGTCTAGCTATTGCATTTTATTATTTATTAACTTCCTTATGCTACTCTTGGAGATGAGTTTGATGAAGCGTGCTCATTTCACCTTCTTTAGGTGGGGTGCAATCTTCTCGACTACACTAAGAGACTTCAGGCTTTAGTCTATAGCTTGTGTAGACAAAGCTTCTTTGTACAAATCTTTTACAAAATACAATATCTTTACTTACCAAAAAAAGAGATTCGATCGGTTTTTTGTGCACCGTCTAGAAAATTCAAAATACTGGTATTTCCCGTCTTATTTGCCCATGGGAAGTCGTACAAGCTCACTTTTGCAAAAAAATACGACGGTCAAAAACTTTTCTCGAAGTCGCGCGCTGAGTCGAGTTTCGATCAGTTTTTCGTGCACCGTCTCGGAAATTCAAAATACTTGTCTTTCCCGTCTTATTAACCCATGAGAAGTCGTACAAGCTCGATTTCGGAAAAAAATACGACGGTCAAAAACATTGATCGAAGTCGCGCACTGTGTCGAGTTTCGATTGGTTTTTCGTGCACCGTTTCGGAAATTCAAAATACTGGACTTTCCCATCTTAGTAGCCCATGGGAAGTCGTAGAAGCACGCTTTCGCATAAAAATTCGACGGTCATAATCTTTGCGCAAAATTTGCGCTGAGTCGAGTTTCGATCGGTTTTTCATGCACAGTCTTGGAAATTCAAAATACTGGTCATTCACAATGTATTAGCCCATGGTAATTCATGTGAGCATGGTTTCACGAAAAAACGCGACGGTCATAAACTTTGCACAGAGTCGAGTTTCGATCGGTTTTTCGTGCACCGTCTCGGAAATTCAAAATACTTGTCTTTCCCGTCTTATTAGCCCATGAGAAGTCGTACAAGCTCGCTTTCGCAAAAAAATACGACGGTCATAAACTTTGCGCGAAGTCGCGCGCGAGTTGAGTTTCGATCGGTTTTTCGTACACCATCTCGGGAATTCAAAATACTTGTCTTTCCCGTCTTATTAGAGGCACGCTTTCGCAAAAAAATACGACGGTCATAAACTTTGCGCGAAGTCGCGCGCGAGTCGAGTTTCGATCGGTTTTTCGTGCACCGTCTCGGAAATTCAAAATACTTGTCTTTCCCGTCTTATTATCCCATGAGAAGTCGTACAGGCACGCTTTCGCAAAAAAATACGACGGTCATAAACTTTGCGCGAAGTCGCGCGCGAGTCGAGTTTCGATCGGTTTTTCGTACACCGTCTCGGAAATTCAAAATACTATCCATTCACGATGTATTAGTCCATGGTAAGTCGTATGAGCATGGTTTCACGAAAAAACGCGACGGTCATAAACTTTGCGCAGAGTCGAGATTCGATCGGTTTTTTCGTGCACCGTCTCGGAAATTCAAAATACTGGTCTTTCCAGTCTTAATAGCCCATGAGAAGTCGTACAAGCACGCTTTCGCAAAAAAATACGACGGTCAAAAACTTTGAGCGAAGTCGCGCGCGGGTCGAGTTTCGATCGGTTTTTCGTGCACCGTCTCGGAAATTCAAAATACTGGTCTTTCCCATTTTATTAGCCCATGGGAAGTCGTACAAGCATGCTTTCGCATAAAAATTCGACGGTCATAATCTTTGCGCGAACTTTGCGGTGAGTCGAGTTTCGATCGGTTTTTCATGCACTGTCTTAGAAATTCAAAATACTGGCCATTCACGATGTATTAGCCCATGGTAAGTCATGTGAGCATGGTTTCACGAAAAAACTAGACGGTCATAAACTTTGCACAGAGTCGAGTTTCGATCGGTTTTTCGTGCACCGTCTCGGAAATTCATAATACTGGTCTTTCCCGTCTTATTAGCCCATGAGAAGTCGTACAAGCACGCTTTCACAAAAAAATACGACAGTCATAAACTTTGCGCGAAGTCGCGCGCGAGTTGAGTTTCTATCGGTTTTTCGTACACCGTCTCGGAAATACAAAATACTTGTCTTTCCCGTCTTATTAGCCCATGAGAAGTCGTAGAGGCACGCTTTCGCAAAAAAATACGACGGTCATAAACTTTTTTTTGGTAAGTAAAGATAATATATTTTGTAAAAGATTTGTACAAAGAAGCTTTGTCTACACAAGCCATAGACTAAAGCCTGAAGTCTCTTAGTGTAGTCGAGAAGATTGCACCCCACCTAAAGAAGGTGAAATGGGCACGCTTCATCAAACTCATCTCCAAGAGTAGCATAAGGAAGTTAATAAATAATAAAATGCAATAGCTAGACTGTTCTGGACTACTTGTGGATACATCACTAAATATAAGCTTTGCCCCATATAATACATTACAATCTTCATCATTATTCGAGTGATTCTTGACGAATGGAAAAATTGAATCTTGTGAAAATATCTTTCTCTCTTCTTGTTAGGTGCTCTGTATTCAATTCTTGCTCCATACATGATCGTGAGTCCTGAAGAATCTCTATCAGAATTTGAGCTTTTTTCATGTTGTGACACTCAAAAATTCTGTCACACCTCTCCTTCCAAATCCACCATATAGCACATCTGAATATAATTCTTGCTAGTTGTGTAAGAGGCCCCTTTCTTGAGAAGCTTTGCATAAGCATTTCTAATTCATGATGCAGGTTTGGCCGTGGTAGCCTTTGAAAATCAAATCGCTTCAAGATCTCCTTCCATATCCAAGATGAATAATCACAAGCAAAGTAGAGATGGTCAACACTTTCTTCATTTTGCATACACAAAGAGCACCGATTTACAATATAAATACCTCTTCGCTGCATATTGTCCATCGTAGGAAGTTTGCCGAGAAGGGCCTGCCATGTACATAAGGAATGTCGCTGTGAGCATGGACTATCCCATGTCCAACTACTTTGGATCCACTTGTTGTTTCGTCGTCTAATTTGGTTCCATGCAGATGTAGCACTAAATTTACCGTTATCATGAAGCCAAATAAGCATATCTGAAGAGTTGTTCATGATTGGAATAGCCCTAATAATCGGCCAAAGTAATAACATGTCAGGGGAGGTAGGGTTGGGAAGACACCAAGTACCATTGTTAATGAATTCAGAAACCTTCCAGTCTTTGGGAGCCCCCAGATCCTGTCGTACTCTATCACCAAATATCTGAAATATACTTTTCCCATTCACCCAAGGATCATACCACATATTAATATTGGTTCCAGAAGAAATCACATAAGAAATATTGTTACGTAGCCATCGCCTTGCCTTCAGAATTCCTTTCCAAGCAGAAGAATGAGATGTTTTTGCAGATGTTTCCCAGATTGATTCCTTAGTTAGGTACCTAGCAAAAACCCATTGTGACCATAAGGAAGACTTGTTTTGTAAAATATCCCATAATTGCTTTACCATACAAGCTTTATTCCAATCTCTAATATGTCGAAGATTCAGCCCCCCTTCATCCTTCGGTTTGCAAATGCTGTCCCAATTCACCATGTGCATTGCCTTACCATCTGTGCCATTCCAAAAGAAGTTCATAAGTAATTTATCAATATCATGGAGAAGCCCGGCAGGTAGAAGGAATGCATGAGACCAATAAATAGAATAAGAGATCAACACGGATCGAATAAGTTCAAGTCGTCCAGCTTTAGAAAGAAGCCTATTTGTCCAAGAGGAAATTCTGTTCTTAATTTTTTGTAAAATAGGCTGACAGGAGGCTTGTTGATTCCAGTGGATATAAGTGGGAGACCCAAGTAAGGAACCGGTAAATTTCCTTCAGCAACTCCCAATGTTTGAGCAATATGATCCTTATTGTCAATGCCAGCACCCACATATACTTTGCTCTTTGCATGGTTTAGCTTAAGACCAGAAACTTTACCAAATTCATTAAGAATATCTGCCAGATTACTCACAGAAACTGGATCATCTCGAAGGAAGATAATAAGGTCGTCGGCAAATGTTATGTGAGAGATATAAACAGAACCATAATGTGGTACCTTAATTTTGCCATTGGAAACAGCCTCTTCTAACATACAACTGAGCCCTTCCATTGCAATGGTAAAAAGATAAGGAGATAGTGGATCGCCTTGCCGAATGCCATTCTTACTCCCAAAGAAGTCAATAGGTGAACCATTAAAGAGAATTGAAAATTTTGGAGTTTCCAAGCAACATTGAATCCATTTAACCCAGTGCTGAGGGAAGCCCATATTATGGAGCATCATGTAAATCAATTGGGCATTTTTCACTGTCAAACGACAGCTTTTATTACCGTCATAAACTTTGCTAGGATGGGTGACGGTCATAAACTTTGCGCGAAGTCGCGCGCGAGTCGAGTTTCGATCGGTTTTTCGTGCATCGTCTGGGAAATTCAAAATAGTTGTCTTTCCCGTCTTATTAGCCCATGAGAAGTCGTACAAGCACGCTTTCGCAAAAAAATACGACGGTCATAAACTTTGCGCGAAGTCGCGCGCGAGTCGAGCTTCGATTGGTTTTTCGTGCACCGTCTCGGAAATTCAAAATAGTGGCTATTCACGATGTATTAGCTCATGGTAAGTCGTATGAGCATGGTTTCACGAAAAAATGCGACGGTCATAAACTTTAAGCAGAGTCGAGATTCGATCGGTTTTTCGTGCACCGTCTCGGAAATTCAAAATACTGGTCTTTCCCGTCTTATGAGCCGATGAGAAGTCGTACAAGCACACTTTCGGAAAAAAATACGACGGTCATAAACTTTGCGCGAAGTCTCGCGCGAGTCGAGTTTCGATCGGTTTTTCGTGCACCGTCTCGGAAATTCAAAATACTGGCCATTCACGATGTATTAGCCCATGGTAAGTCGTATGAGCTTGGTTTCACGAAAAAACGCGACGGTCATAAACTTTGCGCAGCGTCGAGATTCGATCGGTTTTTCGTGCACCGTCTCGGAAATTCAAAATACTGGTCTTTCCCGTCTTATTAGCCCATGAGAAGTAGTACAAGCACGCTTTCGCAAAAAAATACGACGGTCATAAACTTTGCGCGAAGTCGCGCGCGAGTCGAGTTTCGATCGGTTTTTCGTGCACCGTCTCGGAAATTAAAAATACTTGTCTTTCCCGTTTTATTAGCTCATGAGAAGTCGTACAGGCACGCTTTCGCAAAAAAATACGACGGTCATAAACTTTGCGCGAAGTCGCGCGCGAGTCGAGTTTCGATCGGTTTTTCGTGCACCGTCTCGGAAATTCAAAATACTTGTCTTTCCCGTCTTATTAGGCCATGAGAAGTCGTACAGGCACGCTTTCGCAAAAAAATACCACGGTCATAAACTTTGCGCGAAGTCGCGCCCGAGTCGAGTTTCGATCGGTTTTTCGTGCACCGTCTCGAAAATTCAAAATACTTGTCTTTTCCGTCTTATTAGCCCATGTGAAGTCGTACAGGCACGCTTTCGCAAAAAAATACGACGGTCATAAACTTTGCGCGAAGTCACGCGTGAGTCGAGTTTCGATCGGTTTTTCGTGACCGTCTCGGAAATTCAAAATACTGGCCATTCACGATGTATTAGCCCATGGTAAGTCGTATGAGCATGATTTCACGAAAAAACGCGACGGTCATAAACTTTGCGCAGAGTCGAGATTCGGTCGGTTTTTCGTGCACCGTCTCGGAAATTCAAAATACTGGTCTTTCCCGTCTTATTAGCCCATGAGAAGTAGTAAAAGCACGCTTTCGCAAAAAAATACGACGGTCATAAACTTTGCGCGAAGTCGCGCGCGAGTCAAGTTTCGATGGGTTTTTCGTGCACCGTCTCGGAAATTCAAAATACTGGTCATTCACGATGTATTAGCCCATGGTAAGTCGTATGAGCATGGTTTCACGAAAAAACGCGACGGTCATAAACTTTGCGCAGAGTCGAGATTCGATCGGTTTTTCGTGCACCGTCTCAGAAATTCAAAATACTGGTCTTTCCCATCTTATTAGCCCATGAGAAGTCGTACAAGCACACTTTCGCAAAAAAATACGACGGTCATAAACTTTGCGCGAAGTCGCGCGCGAGTCGAGTTTCGATCGGTTTTTTCGTGCACCGTCTCGGAAATTCAAAATACTAGCCATTCACGATGTATTAGCCCATGGTAAGTCGTATGAGCATGGTTTCACGAAAAAACGCGACGGTCATAAACTTTGCGCAGAGTCGAGATTCGATCGTTTTTTCGTGCACCGTCTCGGAAATTCAAAATACTGGTCTTTCCCGTCTCTAGGGCGAGCGACGCCTTGGATGCGAGCGGCCGGACGCGGCACTCTGCTCCTCTGTTCCAGCGGGATGCTCCTCCGCTGGCTTCTTCCCAGCGGCCTGCGCTGATTGCTTCACAGCAGAACGCCCCTCTCCAGCAGCCGCTGGTTCCTCCCCAGCAGCTTAGGCCTGTTTCACACCAGGATGTTCCACCGCTGAATTCTTCTTCTCGACGGGATGCTCCTTCAATGAACCATGCCCGAGGTCGTTCACGATCTAGATCACGACCTCCTGCTCCTATTTCCCGAGATCCTCGGCCTTGGAGTAGCCTCTTCAAGGCTCCAGTGGGTAGTCCGGATCTTCGACTGGACTTTTTTGCTCCAGAAGTACAGGCTGATCAGAAGATTGCTGTGTATGAGGCTATTGATTCTGACGAACTAATTGAGACATGGTCCATGGCAATTGTGGGCTACGTTGTTGGACTAAGAACATCATTTTTTCCATTATCCTCATATATCAGAACTCGATGGGGAATATCAACATTTGATCTTCATATGTTGGAGACCGGATTCTTTGTATGCAAGCTTTATTCTGAAGAAGATTTACAACGGGTCCTTGAAGGATTTTGGACTATCCGTGGTCATCCAATGATACTACGACGCTGGGCACCTGATGTGAGAATGGAGTTAGACAGTCTACAATCTATCCCAATATGGGTTTCTTTCCATGGACTTCCACTACATCTCTGGGGTCGTCGTTTTATTGCAAAGCTTTGCAGCACCTTGGGACAGCCATTGTATATTGATAAGGCAACAGCTTCGCAAACGAGATTGACCTTTGCCAGAGCTTGTGTAATGGTTTCTTCCGATGAGGAACTACCGAATGAAGTTTCTTACCGTGATCTTGATGGGAGCACTCGAAAGGTGAAAGTCTCATATTCTTGGAAGCCACAACGATGCAAGGTTTGTCTATCTTTTGGACATGTAAATGGTGCTTGCCAACAGCCTTCACAAAAAATTACACAGGTCTACCGACCACGCCAAGAGCCACAGAATGGGGTCATTACCACTAAACCAAGCACTGATACTCCAATGTCAACAGAGATGATGGCGGAGAAGATGAATGAGCACTCTGACTCGTTGTGGCAGCGACACGAACAGGAGAAAGACAAGTCAGGACTTTCATCTTTTCCTATTATATCAGAGACTTTCACTGCAGGAGCTTCCCATGGTTCTCACTCCCCAATAACAACCTCGCCGTCACGAATCATTCCTTCAGATAATCAGGAAATTTCATTTCAACAACCTCTTGGGAACAAAGACATTGCAACTCATCAAACTCATCGCTCTTCGACACATCCCACTATTCAGGACTCCTTGCCTCAAGGTACGCAAAAGTTTAAACATTTGCAAGCTGTGGATGAGGTGGATAAATATACGAATAAAGGATTAAAGGGTAAAGATATTATGCGGGAGGACCATGTAAAATCAAAGGATAAGAAAAAGGATGGTAGTGTCCTCCCAAAATCGCATGCTCTTCCTTCTATCTAGTATTGATGAAAATAATCTGTTGGAATGTTCGTGGACTTAATAAGACTGAGAAATGTCGGGAGCTCAATAGAATAATCAGATCTGCTGCATGTGATATTGTGATTCTTGAGGAAACAAAAATTAAAACCCATCGTGTTCGAGTTCAGAAGAATTTAATATGGCCTGAGGTAGAACTTTTTACTAATGATTCTCAGGATACTTATGGTCGAGTTTGGGTCTTATGGCATCCTAACCTTGTTACTGCTTGGTTTATTTCTGCTACTAATCAATTCATTCTTTTTTTTTTTTTTTTGGTAAGTAAAGATATTGTATTTTGTAAAAGATTTGTACAAAGAAGCTTTGTCTACACAAGCCATAGACTAAAGCCTGAAGTCTCTTAGTGTAGTCGAGAAGATTGCACCCCACCTAAAGAAGGTGAAATGGGCACGCTTCATCAAACTCATCTCCAAGAGTAGCATAAGGAAGTTAATAAATAATAAAATGCAATAGCTAGACTGTTCTGGACTACTTGTGGATACATCACAAAATATAAGCTTTGCCCCATATAATACATTACAATCTTCATCATTATTCGAGTGATTCTTGACGAATGGAAAAATTGAATCTTATGAAAATATCTTTCTCTCTTCTTGTTAGGTGCTCTGTATTCAATTCTTGCTCCATACATGATCGTGAGTCCTGAAGAATCTCTATCAGAATTTGAGCTTTGTTCATGTTGTGACACTCAAAAATTCTGCCACACCTCTCCTTCCAAATCCACCAAATAGCACATCTGAATATAATTCGTGCTAGTTGTGTAAGAGGCCCCTTTCTTGAGAAGCTTTGCATAAGCATTTCTAATTCATGATGCAAGTTTGGCCGTGGTAGCCTTTGAAAATCAAATCGCTTCAAGATCTCATTCCATATCCAAGATGAATAATCACAAGCAAAGTAGAGATGGTCAACACTTTCTTCATTTTGCATACACAAAGAGCACCGATTTACAATATAAATACCTCTTCGCTGCATATTGTCCATCGTAGGAAGTTTGCCGAGAAGGGCCTGCCATGTACATAAGGAATGTCGCTGTGAGCATGGACTATCCCATGTCCAACTACTTTGGATCCACTTGTTGTTTCGTCGTCTAATTTGGTTCCATGCAGATGTAGCACTAAATTTACCGTTATCATGAAGCCAAATAAGCATATCTGAAGAGTTGTTCTTGATTGTAATAGCCTTAATAGTCGGCCAAAGTAATAACATGTCAGGGGAGGTAGGGTTGGGAAGACACCAAGTACCATTGTTAATGAATTCAGAAACCTTCCAGTCTTTGGGAGTCCCCAGATCCTGTCGTACTCTATCACCAAATATCTGAAATATGCTTTTCCCATTCACCCAAGGATCATACCACATATTAATATTGGTTCCAGAAGAAATCACATAAGAAATATTGTTACGTAGCCATCGCCTTGCCTTCAGAATTCCTTTCCAAGCAGCAGAATGAGATGTTTTTGCAGATGTTTCCCAGATTGATTCCTTGGTTAGGTACCTAGCAACAACCCATTGTGACCATAAGGAAGACTTGTTTTGTAAAATATCCCATAATTGCTTTACCATACAAGCTTTATTCCAATCTCTAATATGTCGAAGATTCAGCCCCCCTTCATCCTTCGGTTTGCAAATGCTGTCCCAATTCACCATGTGCATTGCCTTACCATCTGTGCCATTCCAAAAGAAGTTCATAAGTAATTTATCAATATCATGGAGAAGCCCGGCTGGTAGAAGGAATGCATGAGACCAATAAATAGAATAAGAGGTCAACACATATCGAATAAGTTCAAGTCGTCCAGCTTTAGAAAGAAGCCTATTTTTCCAAGAGGAAATTCTGTTCTTAATTTTTTGTATGATAGGCTGACAGGAGGCTTTGTTGATTCCAGTGGATATAAGTGGGAGACCCAAGTAAGGAACCGGTAAATTTCCTTCAGCAACTCCCAATGTTTGAGCAATATGATCCTTATTGTCAATGCAAGCACCCACATATACTTTGCTCTTTGCATGGTTTAGCTTAAGACCAGAAACTTTACCAAATTCATTAAGAATATCTGCCAGATTACTCACAGAAACTGGATCATCTCGAAGGAAGATAATAAGGTCGTCGGCAAATGTTATGTGAGAGATATAAACAGAACCATAATGTGGTACCTTAATTTTGCCATTGGAAACAGCCTCTTCTAACATACAACTGAGCCCTTCCATTGCAATGGTAAAAAGATAAGGAGATAGTGGATCACCTTGCCGAATGCCATTCTTACTCCCAAAGAAGCCAATATGTGAACCATTAAAGAGAATTGAAAATTTTGGAGTTTCCAAGCAACATTGAATCCATTTAACCCAGTGCTGAGGGAAGCCCATATTATGGAGCATCATGTAAATAAAATCCCTATTGACTGAGTCAAAGGCCTTTCGTAAATCAGCTTTAAAACAGATCTTTTTCCCTCTTGTTTTAGAATGTAGATCCTTAACCAAATCATTAGCAAGCAGGACATTATGATGGATACTCCTCCCTTTAAGAAAAGCAGCCTGATTAGGACTAATGACCTTATTCATGACCTTTTGTAGTCTATCTGCCAGCAACTTAGAGATAACCTTATAAATAAAGTTGCACAGTGAAATAGGACGGTAGTTCTCCAATGAATCGGCTCCATCATTTTTAGGCACTAAAGAAATAAAAGTGCAATTCATTTCTTTCAGAATGTGACCTGAGGAGAAAAAATGTCGACAAGCTTTTATGACATCGTTGCCTACAATAGCCCATGCAATTTGATAAAACTCAGCTGGAAATCCATCTGGACCAGGGCTTTTGTGCTTCGGGGACTTAAAAACAACTTTCACAATTTCATCATCCGTTATTGGGGCATTAAGATGAGAGAGGGCTTCAGAATCAAGTCGTCTTGTAGGCCCAACATGAATACTATTAGGCTGCTGTTCCTGATTGAGTAAGGAATAAAAAAATTGCTTGGTGTAATTTTTAACCTCATCCGGATCCTCAATGAGATTACCATCTATACCTTTGCATTTTTTGATGCGATTAGTAGCCCTTCTGGTAGCAATAGCAGCATAGAAAAACTTCGTATTAGAATCCCCTAGAGTAAGCCAATGCTGTCGTGACTTCTGTTTCAAAAAGCATTCCTCCTGCTTCAAAGCTTGCATAAAGTTATTTCTAGCAGCAGCCTCTTTGTATATAAGATTCGCATCCAGAGGTTGAAGATTTAGCTCGCTTTGCACAGCCATAAGTTCTTTCTTGCATAACTGAACTCTATCGTTGATATTTCCAAATGTAGTTGAATTCCACTTCTTCAGTGCTGCTTTGCATGCTTTTAATTTTTGACATAGGATGTAAGGGGGAGAACCAAATACATTAATGTCCCAAGCTGACTTAATAACTTCGAGGAACTTTGGGTGAGAACTCCACATATTAAAAAATCTAAAAGGTTTCTTGACTCTTGGTAGTGCTTTATCTGCATGTATATGCATAATAGAGTGATCCGAAAATAACTTAGCACCGTACTCAAGAAGTGAATCTGGGAAAACTGCTAACCATTCCTGATTAATCAAACATCTGTCAAGTCGAGCCATAATTTTTCTTTCAGCAGTACTTTGATTGTTCCATGAGAACCAATCACCTACAGATTTCATGTCAGTCAATGCAGCAGTATCTATACAATCATTAAAATGTTGAAGCTGACATTCGGAAAGCACTCTACCCCCCACTTTCTCATTTGTGTATCTGACAGTATTAAAGTCACCGAGAACAACCCAAGGTACTGTAGGATAACTATTTGCAATGCTAACCAGATCACGCCATAGAGCATTCCTGTCAGACATACTGTTAGATGCATAAATACCGGTAATATTGAATTGACATCCAGTCTGTTTATCCTCTGCCTTAAGATGAATGAATTGATTAGTAGCAGAAATAAACTAAGCAGTAACAAGATTAGGATGCCATAAGACCCAAACTCGACCATAAGTATCCTGAGAATCATTAGTAAAAAGTTCTGCCTCAGGCCATATTAAATTCTTCTGAACTTGAACACGATGAGGTTTAATTTTTGTTTCCACAAGAATCACAATGTCACATGCAGCAGATCGGATTATTCTATTGAGCTCCTGACATTTCTCAGTCTTATTAAGTCCACGAACATTCCAACAGCTTATTTTCATCAATACTAGATAGAAGGAAGAGCATGCGATTTTGGGAGGACACTACCATCCTTTTTCTTATCCTTTGATTTTGCATGGTCCTCTCGCATAATATCTTTACCCTTTAATCCTTTATTCCTATATTTATCCACCTCATCCACAGCTTGCAAATGTTTAAATTTTTGCGTACCTTGAGGCAAGGAGTCCTGAATAGCGGGATGTGTCGAAGAGCGATGAGTTTGGTGAGTTGCAATGTCTTGGTTCCCAAGAGGTTGTTGAAATGAAATTTCCTGATTATCTGAAGGAGTGATTCGTGAAGGCGAGGTTGTTAATGGGGAGTGAGAACCTTGGGAAGCTCCTGCAGTGAAATTCTCTGATATAATAGGTAAAGATGGAAGTCCTGACTTGTCTTTCTCTTGTTCGTGTCGCTGCCCCAACGAGTCAGAGTGTTCAATCATCTTCTCCGCCATCACCACTGTTGGCACTGGAGTATCAGTGCTTGGATTAGTGGTAGTGACCCCATTCTGTGGCTCTTGGCGTGGTCGGTAGACCTGTGTGATTTTTTGTGAAGGCTGTTGGCAGGCACCATTTACATGTCCAAAAGATAGACAAACCTTGCATCGTTGTGGCTTCCAAGAATATGAGACTTTCACCTTTCGGGTGCTCCCATCAAGATCACGGTAAGAAACATCATTCGGCAGTTCCTCATCAGAAGAAACCATTACACAAGCTCTGGCAAAGGTCAATCTCGTTTGCGAAGCTGTTGCCTTATCAAGATACAATGGTTGTCCCAGGGTGCTGCAAAGCTTTGCAATAAAACGACGACCCCAGAGATGTAGTGGAAGTCCATGGAAAGAAACCCATATTGGGATAGACTGTAGACTGTCTAACTCCAATCTCACATCAGGTGCCCAGCGTCGTAGTATCATTGGATGACCACGGATAGTCCAAAATCCTTCAATGACCCGTTGTAAATCTTCTTCCGAATAAAGCCTGCATACAAAGAATCCGGTCTCCAACATATGAAGATCAAATGTTGATATTCCCCATCGAGTTCTGATGTATGAGGATAGTGGGAAAAAGGATGTTCTTAGTCCAACAACGTAGCCCACAATTGCCATTGACCATGTCTCAATTAGTTCGTCGGAATCAATAGCCTCATACACAGCAATCTTCTGGTCAGCCTGTACTTCTGGAGCAAAAAAGTCCAGTCGAAGATCCGGACTACCCACTGGAGCCTTGAAGAGGCTACTCCAAGGCTTCGGATCTCGGGAAATAGGAGCTGGAGGTCGTGATCTAGATCGTGAACGACCTCGGGCCTGGTTCATTGAAGGAGCATCCCGTCGAGAAGAAGAAATCAGCGGTGGAACATCCTGGTGTGAAACAGGCCTAAGCTGCTGGGGAGGAACCAGCGGCTGTTGGAGAGGAGCAACCCCCTCCCGCGGTGAAGTAACCAGCGGCTGAGGAGCAACCCTCTCCCGCTGTGACTGCTGGAGAGGGGCGTTCTGCTGTGAAGCAATCAGCCGCTGGGAAGAAGCCAGCGGAGGAGCATCCCGCTGGAACAGAGGATGCGAAGCAGAGTGCCGCGTCCGGCCGCTCGCATCCATGGCGTCGCTCGCCCTAGCCGCCAGCCGCCTAGGGGAGAGGAAGCCACCACCCTGCCCACACTAATGTCGCAGCCGTCGCCCCTTCCACGCCGATTGCAGAAGCAGCCGTCGCCCTTTCCACGCTAGAGTTGCCGCAAGAAGCGGCAGTGAACCCAGCCCCAATCGCAGCGCAGCTTCCACCGTTTCTTGCCCTAGAGTCCGTCCCGCGCCAAGGGGAGAAGAGCCGCCGCCCTTCCACGCCTGAAGTCGCCGATTCCCGGCCTGGAATCGCTGATCGCAGGAGCGACCGCCGGCCTTCCACTCGCTGCGGAGTGATCGTAGAGGAGAAATCGCCCAAGGGAGCAATCGCCAGCACAAGCGCAAGGGAAGAGGTTGCCGTCCCCAGCGTCGATCGCAAGCGCAAGCGCAAGCCCAAGCAGAGCAGAGCACTCACGCACGCACGCCAATAGTTAGCAGTTGGCGTGCGTGCGTGACAGGAATGCTCTATGGCGTGATCTGGATGTCAATTCATTCATCTTAAGGCAGAGGATAAACAGACTGGATGTCAATTCAATATTACCGGTATCTATGCATCTAACAGTATGCCTGACAGGAATGCTCTATGGCGTGATCTGGTTAGCATTGCCAATAGTTATCCTACAGTACCTTGGGTTGTTCTCGGTGACTTTAATACTGTCAGATACACAAATGAGAAAGTGGGGGGTAGAGTGCTTTCACAATGTCAGCTTCAACATTTTAATGATTGTATAGATACTGCTGCATTGATTGACATGAAATCTGTAGGTGATTGGTTCTCATGGAACAATCAAAGTACTGCTGATAGAAAAATTATGGCTCGACTTGACAGATGTTTGATAAATCAGGAATGGTTAGCAGTTTTCCCAGATTCACTTCTTGAGTACGGTGCTAAGTTATTTTCGGATCACTCTATTATGCATATACATGCAGATAAAGCACTACCCAGAGTCAAGAAACCTTTTAGATTTTTTAATATGTGGAGTTCTCACCCAAAGTTACTCGAAGTTATTAAGTCAGCTTGGGACATTAATGTATTTGGTTCTCCTCCTTACATCCTATGTCAAAAGCTAAAAGCATGCAAAGCAGCACTTAAGAAGTGGAATTCAACTACATTCGGAAATATCACCCACAGGGTTCAGTTATGCAAGAAAGAACTTATGACTGTGCAAAGCGAGCTAAATCTTCAACCTCTGGATGCGAATCTTATATACAAAGAGGCTGCTGCTAGAAATAACTTTATGCAAGCTTTGAAGCAGGAGGAATGCTTTTTGAAACATAAGTCACGACAGCATTGGCTTACTCTAGGGGATTCTAATACGAAGTTTTTCTATGCTGCTATTGCTACCAGAAGGGCTACTAATCGTATCAAAAAATGCAAAGGTATAGATGGTAATCTCATTGAGGATCTGGATGAGGTTAAAAATTACACCGAGCAATTTTTTTATTCCTTACTCAATCAGGAGCAGCAGCCTAATAGTATTCATGTTGGGCCTACAAGACGACTTGATTCTGAAGCCCTCTCTCATCTTAATGCCCCAATAACGGATGATGAAATTGTGAAAGTTGTTTTTAAGTCCCCGAAGCACAAAAGCCCTAGTCCAGATGGATTTCCAGCTGAGTTTTATCAAATTGCATGGTCTATTGTAGGCAACGATGTCATAAAAGCTTGTCGACATTTTTTCTCCTCAGGTCATATTCTTAAAGAAATGAATTGCACTTTTATTTCTTTAGTGCCTAAAAATGATGGAGCCGATTCATTGGAGAACTACCGTCCTATTTCACTGTGCAACTTTATTTATAAGGTTATCTCGAAGTTACTAGCAGATAGACTACAAAAGGTCATGAATAAGGTCATTCGTCCTAATCAGGCTGCTTTTATTAAAGGGAGGAGTATCCATCATAATGTCCTGCTTGCTAATGATTTGGTTAAGGATCTACACTCAAAAACAAGAGGAAAAAAGATATGTTTTAAAGCTGATTTACGAAAGGCCTTTGACTCAGTCAATAGGCAATTTATTTACATGATGCTCCATAATATGGGCTTCCCTCAGCACTGGGTTCAATGGATTCAATGTTGCTTGGAAACTCCAAAATTTTCGATTCTCTTTAATGGTTCACCTATTGGCTTCTTCGGGAGTAAGAATGGCATTCGGCAAGGCGATCCACTATCTCCTTATCTTTTTACGATTGCAATGGAAGGACTCAGTTGTATGTTAGAAGAGGCTGTTTCCAATGGCAAAATTAAGGTACCATATTATGGTTCTGTTTATATCTCTCACATAACATTTGCTGATAACCTTATTATCTTCCTTCGAGATGATCCAGTTTCTGTGAGTAATCTGGCAGATATTCTTAATGAATTTGGTATAGTTTCTGGTCTTAAGCTAAACCATGCAAAGAGCAAAGTATATGTTGGTGCTTGCATTGAAAATAAGGATCATATTGCTCAAACATTGGGAGTTGCTGAAGGAAATTTACCGGTTCCTTACTTGGGTCTTCCACTTATATCCACTAGAATCAACAAAGTCTCCTGTCAGCCTATCCTACAAAAAATTAAGAACATAATTTCCTCTTGGAAAAATAGGCTTCTTTCTAAAGCTGGACGACTTGAACTTATTCGATCAGTGTTGATCTCTTATTCTATTTATTGGTCTCATGCATTCCTTCTACCAGCCGGGCTTCTCAATGATATTGATAAATTACTTATGAACTTCTTTTGGAATGGCACAGATGGTAAGGCAATGCATATGGTGAATTGGGACAACATTTGCAAACCGAAGGATGAAGGGGGCTTGAATCTTCGACATATTAGAGATTGGAATAAAGCTTGTATGGTAAAGCAATTATGGGATATTTTACAAAACAAGTCTTCTTTATGGTCACAATGGGTTTTTGCTAGGTACCTTACCAAGGAATCAATCTGGGAAGTATCTGCAAAAACATCTCATTCTGCTGCTTGGAAAGGAATTCTGAAGGCAAGGAGATGGCTACGTAACAATATTTCTTATGTGATTTCTTCTGGAACCAATATTAATATGTGGTATGATCCTTGGGTGAATGGGAAAAGTATATTTCAAATATTTGGTGATAGAGTACGACAGGATCTGGGGGCTCCCAAAGACTGGAAGGTTTCTGAATTCATTAACAATGGTACTTGGTGTCTTCCTAACCCTACCTCCCCAGACATGTTATTACTTTGGCCGACTATTAGGGCTATTCCAATCAAGAACAACTCTTCAGATATGCTTATTTGGCTTCATGATAATGGTAAATTTAGTACTACATCTGCATGGAACCAAATTAGACGACGAAACAACAAGTGGATCCCAAGTAGTTGGACATTGGATAGTCCATGCTCACAGCGACATTCCTTATGTACATGGCAGGCCCTTCTCGGCAAACTTCCTACGATGGATAATATGCAGCGAAGAGGTATTTATATTGTAAATCGGTGCTCTTTGTGTATGCAAAAGGAAGAAAGCGTTGACCATCTATACTTTGCTTGTGCTTATTCATCTTGGATATGGGAAGAGATCTTGAAGCGATTTGATCTTCAAAGGCTACCACGGCCAAACTTGCATCATGAACTAGAAAGGCTAATGCAAGGCTTCTCAAGAAAGGGTCCTCTTACACAACTAGCAAGAATTATATTCAGATGTGCTATTTGGTGGATTTGGAAGGAGAGGTGTGGCAGAATTTTTGAGTGTCACAACATGAACAAAGCTCAAATTCTGATAGAGATTCTTCAGGACTCACGATCATGCATGGAGCAAGAATTGAATATAGAGCACCTAACAAGAAGAGAGAAAGAGATTTTCACAAGATTCAATTTTTTCATTAGTCAATAATCACTCGAATAATGATGAAGATTGTAATGTATTATGGGGCAAAGCTTATATTTTGTGATGTATCCACAAGTACTCCAGAACAGTCTAGCTATTGCATTTTTTATTAACTTCCTTGTGCTACTCTTGGAGATGAGTTCGATGAAGCGTGCCCATTTCACCTTCTTTTGGTGGGGTGCAATCTTCTCGACTACACTAAGAGACTTCAGGCTTTAGTCTATGGCTTGTGTAGACAAAGCTTCTTTGTACAAATCTTTTACAAAATACATTATCTTTACTTACCAAAAAAAAGCATGGTTTCACGAAAAAACGCGACGGTCATAAACTTTACACAGAGTCGAGTTTCGATCGGTTTTTCGTGCACCATCTCGGAAATTCAAAATACTGGCCTTTCCCATCTTATTAGCCCATGGGAAGACGTACAAGCACGCTTTCGCAAAAAAATACGACGGTCATAAACTTTGCGCGAAGTCGCGCGCGAGTCGAGTTTCCATCGGTTTTTTGTGCACCGTCTCGAAAATTCAAAATACTGGCCATTCACGATGTATTAGCCCATGGTAAGTCGTATGAGCATGATTTCATGAAAAAACGCGACGGTCATAAACTTTACGCAGAGTCGAGATTCGATCGGTTTTTCGTGCACCGTCTCGGAAATTCAAAATACTGGTCTTTCCCGTCTTATTAGCCCATGAGAAGTCGTACAAGCACGCTTTCGCAAAAAAATACGATGGTCAAAAACTTTGCGCGAAGTCGCGCGTGAGTCGAGTTTCGATCGGTTTTTCGTGCACCGTCTCGGAAATTCAAAATACTGGTCTTTCCCATCTTATTAGCCCATGGGAAGTCGTACAAGCATGCTTTCACATAAAAATTTGACGGTCATAATCTTTGCGCGAACTTTGCGGTGAGTCGAGTTTCGATCGGTTTTTCATGCACTGTCTTGGAAATTCAAAATACTGGCCATTCACGATGTATTAGCCCATGGTAAGTCATGTGAGCATGGTTTCACCAAAAAACTAGATGGTCATAAATTCAAAATACTGGTCTTTCCCGTCTTATTAGCCCATGAGAAGTCGTACAAGCACGCTTTCGCAAAAAAATACGATGGTCAAAAACTTTGCGCGAAGTCGCGCGCGAGTCGAGTTTCGATCGGTTTTTCGTGCACCGTCTCGGAAATTCATAATACTGGGCTTTCCCGTCTTATTAGCCCATGAGAAGTCGTACAAGCACGCTTTCGCAAAAAAATACGACGGTCATAAACTTTGCGCGAAGTCGCGCGCGAGTTGAGTTTCGATCGGTTTTTTGTACACCGTCTCGGAAATTCAAAATACTTGTCTTTCCCGTCTTATTAGCCCATGAGAAGTCGTGGAGGCACGGTTTTGTAAAAAAATACGACGGTCATAAACTTTGCGCGAAGTCGCGCGCGAGTCGAGTTTCGATCGGTTTTTCGTGCACCGTCTCGGAAATTCAAAATACTTGTCTTTCCCGTCTTATTAGCCCATGAGAAGTCGTACAGGCACGCTTTCGCAAAAAAATACGATGGTCAAAAACTTTGCGCGAAGTCGCGCGTGAGTCGAGTTTCGATCGGTTTTTCGTGCACCGTCTCGGAAATTCAAAATACTGGTCTTTCCCATCTTATTAGCCCATGGGAAGTCGTACAAGCATGCTTTCACATAAAAATTTGACGGTCATAATCTTTGCGCGAACTTTGCGGTGAGTCGAGTTTCGATCGGTTTTTCATGCACTGTCTTGGAAATTCAAAATACTGGCCATTCACGATGTATTAGCCCATGGTAAGTCATGTGAGCATGGTTTCACCAAAAAACTAGACGGTCATAAATTCAAAATACTGGTCTTTCCCGTCTTATTAGCCCATGAGAAGTCGTACAAGCACGCTTTCGCAAAAAAATACGATGGTCAAAAACTTTGCGCGAAGTCGCGCGCGAGTCGAGTTTCGATCGGTTTTTCGTGCACCGTCTCGGAAATTCATAATACTGGGCTTTCCCGTCTTATTAGCCCATGAGAAGTCGTACAAGCACGCTTTCGCAAAAAAATACGACGGTCATAAACTTTGCGCGAAGTCGCGCGCGAGTTGAGTTTCGATCGGTTTTTTGTACACCGTCTCGGAAATTCAAAATACTTGTCTTTCCCGTCTTATTAGCCCATGAGAAGTCGTGGAGGCACGGTTTCGTAAAAAAATACGACGGTCATAAACTTTGCGCGAAGTCGCGCGCGAGTCGAGTTTCGATCGGTTTTTCGTGCACCGTCTCGGAAATTCAAAATACTTGTCTTTCCCGTCTTATTAGCCCATGAGAAGTCGTATAGGCACGCTTTCGCAAAAAAATACGAAGGTCATAAACTTTGCGCGAAGTCGCACGCGAGTCGAGTTTCGATTGGTTTTTCGTGCACCGTCTCGAAAATTCAAAATACTGGCTATTCACGATGTATTAGCCCATGGTAAGTCGTATGAGCATGGTTTCACGAAAAAACGCGACGGTCATAAACTTTACGCAAAGTCGAGATTCGATCGGTTTTTCGTGCACCGTCTCGGAAATTCAAAATACTTTTTTTTTTTGGTAAGTAAAGATAATGTATTTTGTAAAAGATTTGTACAAAGAAGCTTTGTCTACACAAGCCATAGACTAAAGCCTGAAGTCTCTTAGTGTAGTCGAGAAGATTGTACCCCACCTAAAGAAGGTGAAATGGGCACACTTCATCAAACTCATTTCCAAGAGTAGCACAAGGAAGTTAATAAAAAAATGCAATAGCTAGACTGTTATGGAGTACTTGTCGATACATCACAAATATAAGCTTTGCCCCATAATACATTACAATCTTCATCATTATTCGAGTGATTATTAACTAATGAAAAAATTGAATCTTGTGAAAATCTCTTTCTCTCTTCTTGTTAGGTGCTCTATATTCAATTCTTGCTACATGCATGATCGTGAGTCCTGAAGAATCTCTATCAGAATTTGAGCTTTGTTCATGTTGTGACACTCAAAAATTCTGCCACACCTCTCCTTCCAAATCCACCAAATAGCACATCTGAATATAATTCTTGCTAGTTGTGTAAGAGGACCCATTCTAAAGAAGCCTTGCATTAGCCTTTCTAGTTCATGATGCAAGTTTGGCCGTGGTAGCCTTTGAAGATCAAATCGCTTCAAGATCTCTTCCCATATCCCAGATGAAACTTTGCGCGAAGTCGCGCGCGAGTCGAGTTTCGATCGGTTTTTCGCGCACCGTCTCGGAAATTGAAAATACTGGTCTTTCCCATCTTATTAGCCCATGGGAAGTCGTACAAGCACGCTTTCGCATAAAAATTCGACGGTCATAATCTTTGCGCGAACTTTGCGCTGAGTCGAGTTTCGATCGGTTTTTCATGCACTGTCTTGGAAATTCAAAATACTGGCCATTCACAATGTATTAGCCCATGGTAAGTTATGTGAGCATGGTTTCACGAAAAAACGCGACGGTCATAAACTTTGCACAGAATCGAGTTTCGATCGGTTTTTCATGCATCGTCTCGGAAATTCGAAATACTGGTCTTTCCCGTCTTATTAGCCCATGGGAAGTCGTACAAGCATGCTTTCGCAAAAAAATACGACGGTCATAAACTTTGCGCGAAGTCGCGCGCGAGTTGAGTTTCGATCGATTTTTCGTACACCGTCTCGGAAATTCAAAATACTTGTCTTTCCCGTCTTATTAGCCCATGAGAAGTCGTAGAGGCACGCTTTCGCAAAAAAATACGACGGTCATAAACTTTGCGCGAAGTCGCGCGCGAGTCGAGTTTCGATCGGTTTTTCGTGCACCGTCTCGGAAATTCAAAATACTTGTCTTTCCTGTGTTATTAGCCCATGAGAAGTCGTACAGGCACTTTTTCGCCAAAAAATACAACGGTCATAAACTTTGCACGAAGTCACGCGCGAGTCGAGTTTCGATCGGTTTTTCGTGACCGTCTCGGAAATTCAAAATACTGGTCATTCACGATGTATTAGCCCATGGTAAGTCGTATGAGCATGATTTCACGAAAAAACGCGACGGTCATAAACTTTGCGCAGAGTCGAGATTCGATCGGTTTTCAAGCTTTTATGACATCGTTGCCTACAATAGACCATGCAATTTGATAAAACTCAGCTGGAAATCCGTCTGGACCAGGGCTTTTGTGCTTCGGGGACTTAAAAACAACTTTCACAATTTCATCATCCGTTATTGGGGCATTAAGATGAGAGAGGGCTTAAGAATCAAGTCGTCTTGTAGGTCCAACATGAATACTATTAGGCTGCTGCTCCTGATTGAGTAAGGAATAAAAAAATTGCTCGGTGTAATTTTTAACCTCATCCAAATCCTCAATGAGATTACCATCTATCTATACCTTTGCATTTTTTGATACGATTAGTAGCCCTTCTGGTAGCAATAGCAGCATAGAAAAACTTCGTATTAGAATCCCCTAGAGTAAGCCAATGCTGTCGTGACTTCTGTTTCAAAAAGCATTCCTCCTGCTTCAAAGCTTGCATAAAGTTATTTCTAGCAGTAGCCTCTTTGTATATAAGATTCGCATCCAGAGGTTGAAGATTTAGCTCGCTTTGCATAACTGAACCCTGTTGGTGATATTTCCGAATGTAGTTGAATTCCACTTCTTAAGTGCTGCTTTGCATGCTTTTAGCTTTTGACATAGGATGTAAGGAGGAGAACCAAATACATTAATGTCCCAAGCTGACTTAATAACTTCGAGGAACTTTGGGTGAGAACTCCACATATTAAAAAATCTAAAAGGTTTCTTGACTCTGGGTAGTGCTTTATCTGCATGTATATGCATAATAGAGTGATCCGAAAATAACTTAGCACCATACTCAAGAAGTGAATCTGGGAAAACTGCTAACCATTCCTGATTAATCAAACATCTGTCAAGTCGAGCCATAATTTTTTTTTTTTTTTTTTTTGGTAAGTAAAGATATTGTATTTTGTAAAAGATTTGTACAAAGAAGCTTTGTCTACACAAGCCATAGACTAAAGCCTGAAGTCTCTTAGTGTAGTCGAGAAGATTGCACCCCACCTAAAGAAGGTGAAATGGGCACGCTTCATCAAACTCATCTCCAAGAGTAGCATAAGGAAGTTAATAAATAATAAAATGCAATAGCTAGACTATTCTGGACTACTTGTGGATACATCACAAAATATAAGCTTTGCCCCATATAATACATTACAATCTTCATCATTATTCGAGTGATTCTCGACGAATGGAAAAATTGAATCTGGTGAAAATATCTTTCTCTCTTCTTGTTAGGTGCTCTGTATTCAATTCTTGCTCCATACATGATCGTGAGTCCTGAAGAATCTCTATCAGAATTTGAGCTTTGTTCATGTTGTGACACTCAAAAATTCTGCCACACCTCTCCTTCCAAATCCACCAAATAGCACATCTGAATATAATTCGTGCTAGTTGTGTAAGAGGCCCCTTTCTTGAGAAGCTTTGCATAAGCGTTTCTAATTCATGATGCAAGTTTGGTCGTGGTAGCCTTTGGAAATCAAATCGCTTCAAGATCTCCTTCCATATCCAAGATGAATAATCACAAGCAAAGTAGAGATGGTCAATACTTTCTTCATTTTGCATACACAAAGAGCACCGATTTACAATATAAATACCTCTTCGCTGCATATTGTCCATCGTAGGAAGTTTGCCGAGAAGGGCCTGCCATGTACATAAGGAATGTCGCTGTGAGCATGGACTATCCCATGTCCAACTACTTTGGATCCACTTGTTGTTTCGTCGTCTAATTTGGTTCCATGCAGATGTAGCACTAAATTTACCGTTATCATGAAGCCAAATAAGCATATCTGAAGAGTTGTTCTTGATTGTAATAGCCCTAATAGTCGGCCAAAGTAATAACATGTCAGGGGAGGTAGGGTTGGGAAGACACCAAGTACCATTGTTAATGAATTCAGAAACCTTCCAGTCTTTGGGAGCCCCCAGATCCTGTCGTACTCTATCACCAAATATCTGAAATATGCTTTTCCCATTCACCCAAGGATCATACCACATATTAATATTGGTTCCAGAAGAAATCACATAAGAAATATTGTTACGTAGCCATCGCCTTGCCTTCAGAATTCCTTTCCAAGCAGCAGAATGAGATGTTTTTGCAGATGTTTCCCAGATTGATTCCTTGGTTAGGTACCTAGCAAAAACCCATTGTGACCATAAGGAAGACTTGTTTTGTAAAATATCCCATAATTGCTTTACCATACAAGCTTTATTCCAATCTCTAATATGTCGAAGATTCAGCCCCCCTTCATCCTTCGGTTTGCAAATGCTGTCCCAATTCACCATGTGCATTGCCTTACCATCTGTGTCATTCCAAAAGAAGTTCATAAGTAATTTATCAATATCATGGAGAAGCCCGGCTGGTAGAAGGAATGCATGAGACCAATAAATAGAATAAGAGGTCAACACAGATCGAATAAGTTCAAGTCGTCCAGCTTTAGAAAGAAGCCTATTTTTCCAAGAGGAAATTCTGTTCTTAATTTTTTGTATGATAGGCTGACAGGAGGCTTTGTTGATTCCAGTGGATATAAGTGGGAGACCCAAGTAAGGAACCGGTAAATTTCCTTCAGCAACTCCCAATGTTTGAGCAATATGATCCTTATTGTCAATGCAAGCACCCACATATACTTTGCTCTTTGCATGGTTTAGCTTAAGACCAGAAACTTTACCAAATTCATTAAGAATATCTGCCAGATTACTCACAGAAACTGGATCATCTCGAAGGAAGATAATAAGGTCGTCGGCAAATGTTATGTGAGAGATATAAACAGAACCATAATGTGGTACCTTAATTTTGCCATTGGAAACAGCCTCTTCTAACATACAACTGAGCCCTTCCATTGCAATGGTAAAAAGATAAGGAGATAGTGGATCACCTTGCCGAATGCCATTCTTACTCCCAAAGAAGCCAATAGGTGAACCATTAAAGAGAATTGAAAATTTTGGAGTTTCCAAGCAACATTGAATCCATTTAACCCAGTGCTGAGGGAAGCCCATATTATGGAGCATCATGTAAATAAAATCCCTATTGACTGAGTCAAAGGCCTTTCGTAAATCAGCTTTAAAACAGATCTTTTTCCCTCTTATTTTAGAATGTAGATCCTTAACCAAATCATTAGCAAGCAGGACATTATGATGGATACTCCTCCCTTTAAGAAAAGTAGCCTGATTAGGACTAATGACCTTATTCATGACCTTTTGTAGTCTATCTGCCAGCAACTTAGAGATAACCTTATAAATAAAGTTGCACAGTGAAATAGGACGGTAGTTCTCCAATGAATCGGCTCCATCATTTTTAGGCACTAAAGAAATAAAAGTGCAATTCATTTCTTTCAGAATGTGACCTGAGGAGAAAAAATGTCGACAAGCTTTTATGACATCGTTGCCTACAATAGCCCATGCAATTTGATAAAACTCAGCTGGAAATCCATCTGGACCAGGGCTTTTGTGCTTCGGGGACTTAAAAACAACTTTCACAATTTCATCATCCGTTATTGGCGCATTAAGATGAGAGAGGGCTTCAGAATCAAGTCGTCTTGTAGGCCCAACATGAATACTATTAGGCTGCTGTTCCTGATTGAGTAAGGAATAAAAAAATTGCTTGGTGTAATTTTTAACCTCATCCAGATCCTCAATGAGATTACCATCTATACCTTTGCATTTTTTGATGCGATTAGTAGCCCTTCTGGTAGCAATAGCAGCATAGAAAAACTTCGTATTAGAATCCCCTAGAGTAAGCCAATGCTGTCGTGACTTCTGTTTCAAAAAGCATTCCTCCTGCTTCAAAGCTTGCATAAAGTTATTTCTAGCAGCAGCCTCTTTGTATATAAGATTCGCATCCAGAGGTTGAAGATTTAGCTCGCTTTGCACAGCCATAAGTTCTTTCTTGCATAACTGAACTCTGTCGTTGATATTTCCAAATGTAGTTGAATTCCACTTCTTCAGTGCTGCTTTGCATGCTTTTAGTTTTTGACATAGGATGTAAGGGGGAGAACCAAATACATTAATGTCCCAAGCTGACTTAATAATTCGAGGAACTTTGGGTGAGAACTCCACATATTAAAAAATCTAAAAGGTTTCTTGACTCTTGGTAGTGCTTTATCTGCATGTATATGCATAATAGAGTGATCCGAAAATAACTTAGCACCGTACTCAAGAAGTGAATCTGGGAAAACTGCTAACCATTCCTGATTAATCAAACATCTGTCAAGTCGAGCCATAATTTTTCTTTCAGCAGTACTTTGATTGTTCCATGAGAACCAATCACCTACAGATTTCATGTCAGTCAATGCAGCAGTATCTATACAATCATTAAAATGTTGAAGCTGACATTCGGAAAGCACTCTACCCCCCACTTTCTCATTTGTTTATCTGACAGTATTAAAGTCACCGAGAACAACCCAAGGTACTGTAGGATAACTATTTGCAATGCTAACCAGATCACGCCATAGAGCATTCCTGTCAGACATACTGTTAGATGCATAAATACCGGTAATATTGAATAGACATCCAGTCTGTTTATCCTCTGCCTTAAGATGAATGAATTGATTAGTAGCAGAAATAAACCAAGCAGTAACAAGATTAGGATGCCATAAGACCCAAACTCGACCATAAGTATCCTGAGAATCATTAGTAAAAAGTTCTGCCTCAGGCCATATTAAATTCTTCTGAACTTGAACACGATGAGGTTTAATTTTTGTTTCCACAAGAATGACAATGTCACATGCAGCAGATCGGATTATTCTATTGAGCTCCCGACATTTCTCAGTCTTATTAAGTCCACGAACATTCCAACAGCTTATTTTCATCAATACTAGATAGAAGGAAGAGCATGCGATTTTGGGAGGACACTACCATCCTTTTTCTTATCCTTTGATTTTGCATGGTCCTCTCGCATAATATCTTTACCCTTTAATCCTTTATTCCTATATTTATCCACCTCATCCACAGCTTGCAAATGTTTAAATTTTTGCATACCTTGAGGCAAGGAGTCCTGAATAGCGGGATGTGTCGAAGAGCGATGAGTTTGGTGAGTTGCAATGTCTTGGTTCCCAAGAGGTTGTTGAAATGAAATTTCCTGATTATCTGAAGGAGTGATTCATGAAGGCGAGGTTGTTATTGGGGAGTGAGAACCTTGGGAAGCTCCTGCAGTGAAATTCTCTGATATAATAGGTAAAGATGGAAGTCCTGACTTGTCTTTCTCTTGTTCGTGTCGCTGCCCCAACGAGTCAGAGTGTTCAATCATCTTCTCCGCCATCACCACTGTTGGCACTGGAGTATCAGTGCTTGGATTAGTGGTAGTGACCCCATTCTGTGGCTCTTGGCGTGGTCGGTAGACCTGTGTGATTTTTTGTGAAGGCTGTTGGCAGGCACCATTTACATGTCCAAAAGATAGACAAACCTTGCATCGTTGTGGCTTCCAAGAATATGAGACTTTCACCTTTCGGGTGCTCCCATCAAGATCACGGTAAGAAACATCATTCGGCAGTTCCTCATCAGAAGAAACCATTACACAAGCTCTGGCAAAGGTCAATCTCGTTTGCGAAGCTGTTGCCTTATCAAGATACAATGGTTGTCCCAGGGTGCTGCAAAGCTTTGCAATAAAACGACGACCCCAGAGATGTAGTGGAAGTCCATGGAAAGAAACCCATATTGGGATAGACTGTAGACTGTCTAACTCCAATCTCACATCAGGTGCCCAGCGTCGTAGTATCATTGGATGACCACGGATAGTCCAAAATCCTTCAAGGACCCGTTGTAAATCTTCTTCCGAATAAAGCCTGCATACAAAGAATCCGGTCTCCAACATATGAAGATCAAATGTTGATATTCCCCATCGAGTTCTGATGTATGAGGATAGTGGGAAAAAGGATGTTCTTAGTCCAACAACGTAGCCCACAATTGCCATTGACCATGTCTCAATTAGTTCGTCGGAATCAATAGCCTCATACACAGCAATCTTCTGGTCAGCCTGTACTTCTGGAGCAAAAAAGTCCAGTCGAAGATCCGGACTACCCACTGGAGCCTTGAAGAGGCTACTCCAAGGCTTCGGATCTCGGGAAATAGGAGCTGGAGGTCGTGATCTAGATCGTGAACGACCTCGGGCCTGGTTCATTGAAGGAGCATCCCGTCGAGAAGAAGAAATCAGCGGTGGAACATCCTGGTGTGAAACCGGCCTAAGCTGCTGGGGAGGAACCAGCGGCTGTTGGAGAGGAGCAACCCCCTCCCGCGGTGAAGTAACCAGCGGCTGAGGAGCAACCCTCTCCCGCTGTGACTGCTGGAGAGGGGCGTTCTGCTGTGAAGCAATCAGCCGCTGGGAAGAAGCCAGCGGAGGAGCATCCCGCTGGAACAGAGGATGCGAAGCAGAGTGCCGCGTCCGGCCGCTCGCATCCATGGCGTCGCTCGCCCTAGCCGCCAGCCGCCTAGGGGAGAGGAAGCCACCACCCTGCCCACACTAATGTCGCAGCCGTCGCCCCTTCCACGCCGATTGCAGAAGCAGCCATCGCCCTTTCCACGCTGGAGTTGCCGCAGGAAGCGGCAGTGAACCCAGCCCCAATCGCAGCGCAGCTTCCACCGTTTCTTGCCCTAGAGTCCGTCCCGCGCCTAGGGGAGAAGAGCCGCCGCCCTTCCACGCCTGAAGTCGCCGATTCCCGGCCTGGAATCGCTGATCGCAGGAGCGACCGCCGGCCTTCCACTAGCCGCGGAGTGATCGTAGAGGAGAAATCGCCCAAGGGAGCAATCGCAAGCACAAGCGCAAGGGAAGAGGTTGCCGTCCCCAGCGTCGATCGCAAGCGCAAGCGCAAGCCCAAGCAGAGCAGAGCACTCACGCACGCACGCAAGGGAACGCAGGCCCATTCCCCCCCCCCCCGTCGAGCCATAATTTTTCTATCAGCAGTACTTTGATTGTTCCATGAGAACCAATCACCTACAGATTTCATGTCAGTCAATGCAGCAGTATCTATACAATCATTAAAATGTTGAAGCTGACATTCGGAAAGCACTCTACCCCCCACTTTCTCATTTGTGTATCTGACAGTATTAAAGTCACCGAGAACAACCCAAGGTACTGTAGGATAACTATTTGCAATGCTAACCAGATCACGCAATAGAGCATTCCTGTCAGACATACTGTTAGATGCATAAATACCAGTAATATTGAATTGACATCCAGTCTGTTTATCCTCTGCCTTAAGATGAATGAATTGATTAGTAGCAGAAATAAACCAAGCAGTAACAAGGTTAGGATGCCATAAGACCCAAACTCGACCATAAGTATCCTGAGAATTATTAGTAAAAAGTTCTGCCTCAGGCCATATTAAATTCTTCTGAACTCGAACACGATGGGTTTTAATTTTTGTTTCCACAAGAATCACAATATCACATGCAGCAGATCGGAATATTCTATTGAGCTCCCGACATTTCTCAGTCTTATTAAGTCCACGAACATTCCAACAGATTATTTTCATCAATACTAGATAGAAGGAAGAGCATGCAATTTTGGGAGGACACTACCATCCTTTTTCTTATCCTTTGATTTTACATGGTCCTCTCGCATAATATCTTTTCCCTTTAATCCTTTATTCCTATATTTATCCACCTCATCCACAGCTTGCAAATGTTTAAACTTTTGCGTACCTTGAGGCAAGGAGTCCTGAATAGTGGGATGTGTCGAAGAGCGATGAGTTTGATGAGTTGCAATGTCTTTGTTCCCAAGAGGTTGGTGAAATGAAATTTCCTGATTATCTGAAGGAATGATTCGTGACGGCGAGGTTGTTATTGGGGAGTGAGAACCATGGGAAGCTCCTGCAGTGAAAGTCTCTGATATAATAGGAAAAGATGAATTGCACTTTTATTTCATTAGTGCCTAAAAATGAAGGAGCCGATTCATTGGAGAACTACCGTCCTATTTCACTGTGCAACTTTATTTATAAGGTTATCTCGAAGTTACTGGCAGATAGACTACAAAAGGTCATGAATAAGGTCATTAGTCATAATCAGGCTGCTTTTATTAAAGGGAGGAGTATCCATCATAATGTCCTGCTTGCTAATGATTTGGTTAAGGATCTACACTCAAAAACAAGAGGGAAAAAGATCTGTTTTAAAGCTGATTTACGAAAGGCCTTTGACTCAGTCAATAGGCATTTTATTTACATGATGCTCCATAATATGGGCTTCCCTCAGCACTGGGTTCAATGGATTCAATGTTGCTTGGAAACTCCAAAATTTTCGATTCTCTTTAATGGTTCACCTATTATCTTCTTCGGGAGTAAGAATGGCATTCGGCAAGGCGATCCACTATCTCCTTATCTTTTTACGATTGCAATGGAAGGGCTCAGTTGTATGTTAGAAGAGACTGTTTCCAATGGCAAAATTAAGGTACCATATTATGGTTCTGTTTATATCTCTCACATAACATTTGCTGATGACCTTATTATCTTCCTTCGAGATGATCCAGTTTCTGTGAGTAAGCTGGCAGATATTCTTAATGAATTTGGTATAGTTTCTGGTCTTAAGCTAAACCATGCAAAGAGCAAAGTGTACGTGGGTGCTTGCATTGAAAATAAGGATCATATTGCTCAAACATTGGGAGTTGCTGAAGGAAATTTACCGGTTCCTTACTTGGGTCTTCCACTTATATCCACTGGAATCAACAAAGTCTCCTGTCAGCCTATCCTACAAAAAATTAAGAACAGAATTTCCTCTTGAAAAAATAGGCTTCTTTCTAAAGCTGGACGACTTGAACTTATTCGATCAGTGTTGATCTCTTATTCTATTTATTGGTCTCATGCATTCCTTCTACCAGCCGGGCTTCTCAATGATATTGATAAATTACTTATGAACTTCTTTTGGAATGACACAGATGGTAAGGCAATGCATATGGTGAATTGGGACAACATTTGCAAACCGAAGGATGAAGGGGGCTTGAATCTCTGACATATTAGAGATTGGAATAAAGCTTGTATGGTAAAACAATTATGGGATATTTTACAAAACAAGTCTTCTTTATGGTCACAATGGGTTTTTGCTAGGTACCTTACCAAGGAATCAATCTGGGAAGCATCTGCAAAAACATCTCATTCTGCTGCTTGGAAAGGAATTCTGAAGGCAAGGAGATGGCTACGTAACAATATTTCTTATGTGATTTCTTCTGGAACCAATATTAATATGTGGTATGATCCTTGGGTGAATGGGAAAAGTATATTTCAGATATTTGGTGATAGAGTACGACAGGATCTGGGGGCTCCCAAAGACTGGAAGGTTTCTGAATTCATTAACAATGGTACATGGTGTCTTCCCAACCCTACCTCCCCAGACATGTTATTACTTTGGCCGACTATTAGGGCTATTCCAATCAAGAACAACTCTTCAGATATGCTTATTTGGCTTCATGATAATGGTAAATTTAGTGCTACATCTGCATGGAACCAAATTAGACGACGAAACAACAAGTGGATCCCAAGTAGTTGGACATGGGATAGTCCATGCTCACAGCGACATTCCTTATGTACATGGCAGGCCCTTCTCGGCAAACTTCCTACGATGGACAATATGCAGCGAAGAGGTATTTATATTGTAAATTGGTGCTCTTTGTGTATGCAAAAGGAAGAAAGTGTTGACCATCTCTACTTTGCTTGTGATTATTCATCTTGGATATGGAAGGAGATCTTGAAGCGATTTGATCTTCAAAGGCTACCACGGCCAAACTTGCATCATGAACTAGAAAGGCTAATGCAAGGCTTCTCAAGAAAGGGTCCTCTTACACAACTAGCAAGAATTATATTCAGATGTGCTATTTGGTGGATTTGGAAGGAGAGGTGTGGCAGAATTTTTGAGTGTCACAACATGAACAAAGCTCAAATTCTTATAGAGATTCTTCAGGACTCACGATCATGCATGGAGCAAGAATTGAATATAGAGCACCTAACAAGAAGAGAGAAAGAGATTTTCACAAGATTCAATTTTTTCATTAGTCAATAATCACTCGAATAATGATGAAGATTGTAATGTATTATGGGGCAAAGCTTATATTTTGTGATGTATCCACAAGTACTCCAGAACAGTCTAGCTATTGTTTTTTTTATTAACTTCCTTGTGCTACTCTTGGAAATGAGTTTGATGAAGTATGCCCATTTCACCTTCTTTAGGTGGGGTACAATCTTCTCGACTACACTAAGAGACTTCAGGCTTTAGTCTATGGCTTGTGTAGACAATGCTTCTTTGTACAAATCTTTTACAAAATACATTATCTTTACTTACCAAAAAAAAAAGAGATTCGATCGGTTTTTCGTGCACCGTCTCGGAAATTCAAAATACTGGTCTTTCCCGTCTTATGAGCCCATGAGAAGTCGTACAAGCACACTTTCGCAAAAAAATACGACGGTCATAAACTTTGCGCGAAGTCGCACGCGAGTCGAGTTTCGATTGGTTTTTCGTGCACCGTCTCGGACATTCAAAATACTGGCCATTCACGATTTATTAGCCCATGGTAAGTCGAATGAGCTTGGTTTCACGAAAAAACGCGACGGTCATAAACTTTGCGCAGAGTCGAGATTCGATCGGTTTTTCGTGACCGTCTCGGAAATTCAAAATAATGGCCATTCACGATGTATTAGCCCATGGTAAGTCGTATGAGCATGATTTCATGAAAAAACACGATGGTTATAAACTTTGCGCAGAGTCGAGATTCGATCGGTTTTTCGTGCACCGTCTCGGAAATTCAAAATACTGGTCTTTCCCATCTTATGAGCCCATGAGAAGTCGTACAAGCACACTTTCGCAAAAAAAGACGACGGTCATAAACTTTGCGCGAAGTCGCGCGCGAGTCGAGTTTCGATCGGTTTTTCGTGCACCGTCTCGGAAATTCAAAATACTGTCCATTCACGATGTATTAGCCCATGGTAAGTCGTATGAGCTTGGTTTCACGAAAAAACGCGACGGTCATAAACATTGCGCAGAGTCGAGATTCGATCAGTTTTTCGTGCAACGTCTCGGAAATTCAAAATAGTGGCCATTCACAGTGTATTAGACCATGGTAAGTCGTATGAGCATGGTTTCACGAAAAAACGCGACGGTCATAAACTTTGCGCGAAGTCGCGCGCGAGTTGAGTTTCGATCGGTTTTTCGTACACCGGCTCGGAAATTCAAAATACTTGTCTTTCCCGTCTTATTAGCCCATGAGAAGTCGTAGAAGCATGCTTTCGCAAAAAAATACGATGGTCAAAAACTTTGCGCGAAGTCGCGCGCGAGTCGAGTTTCGATCGGTTTTTCGTGCACCGTCTCGGAAATTCATAATACTGGGCTTTCCCGTCTTATTAGCCCATGAGAAGTCGTACAAGCACGCTTTCGCAAAAAAATACGACGGTCATAAACTTTGCGCGAAGTCGCGCGCGAGTTGAGATTCGATCGTTTTTTCGTGCACCGTCTCGGAAATTCAAAATACTGGTCTTTCCCGTCTTATTAGCCAATGAGAAGTCGTACAAGCACGCTTTCGCAAAAAAATACGACGGTCAAAAACTTTGCGCGAAGTCGCGCGCGAGTCGAGTTTCAATCGATTTTTCGTGCACCGTCTCGGAAATTGAAAATACTGGTCTTTCCCATCTTATTAGCCCATGGGAAGTCGTACAAGCATTATTTCGCATAAAAATTCGATGGTCATAATCTTTGCGCGAACTTTGCGGTGAGTCGAGTTTCGATCGATTTTTCGTGCACCGTCTCGGAAATTCAAAATACAGGTCTTTCCCGTCTTATTAGCCCATGAGAAGTCGTACAGGCACGCTTTCGCAAAAAAATACGACGGTCATAAACTTTGCGCGAAGTCGCGCGCGAGTCGAGTTTCGATCAGTTTTTCGTGCACCGTCTCGAAAATTGAAAATACTGGTCTTTCCCATCTTATTAGCCCATGGGAAATCGTACAAGCACGCTTTCGCATAAAAATTCGACGGTCATAATCTTTGCGCGTACCTTGCGCTGAGTCGAGTTTCGATCGGTTTTTCATGCACTGTCTTGGAAATTCAAAATACTGGCCATTCACAATGTATTAGCCCATGGTAAGTTATGTGAGCATGGTTTCATGAAAAAACGCGACGGTCATAAACTTTGCGCAGAGTCGAGATTCGATCGGTTTTTCGTGCACCGTCTCGGAAATTCAAAATACTGGTCTTTCCCGTCTTATGAGCCCATGAGAAGTCGTACAGGCATGCTTTCGCAAAAAAATACGACGATCATAAACTTTGCGCGAAGTCGCGCGCGAGTCGTGTTTCGATTGGTTTTTCATGCACCGTCTCGGAAATTCAAAATACTGGCTATTCACGATGTATTAGCCCATGGTAAGTCGTATGAGCATGGTTTCACGAAAAAACGCAACGGTCATCAACTTTGCGCAGAGTTGAGATTCGATCGGTTTTTCGTGCACCGTCTCGGAAATTCAAAATACTGGTCTTTCTCGTCTTATTAGGCCATGAGAAGTCGTACAGGCACGCTTTCACAAAAAAATACGACGGTCATAAACTTTGCGCGAAGTCGCGCGCGAGTCGAGTTTCGATCGGTTTTTCGTGCACCGTCTCGGAAATTCAAAATACTAGCCATTCACGATGTATTAGCCCATGGTAAGTCGTATGAGCATGGTTTCACGAAAAAACGCGACGGTCATAAACTTTGCGCAGAGTCGAGATTCGATCGGTTTTTCGTGCACCGTCTCGGAAATTCAAAATACTTGTCTTTCCCGTCTTATTAGCCCATGAGAAGTCGTACAAGCACGCTTTCGCAAAAAAATACGACGGTCAAAAACTTTGTGCGAAGTCGCGCGCGAGTCGAGTTTCGATCGGTTTTTCTTGCACCGTCTCGGAAATTCAAAATACTGGTCTTTCCCATCTTATTAGCCCATGGGAAGTCGTACAAGCATGCTTTCGCATAAAAATTCGACGGTCATAATCTTTGCGCGAACTTTGCGGTGAGTCGAGTTTCGATCGATTTTTCGTGCACCGTCTCAGAAATTCAAAATACAGGTCTTTCCAGTCTTATTAGCCCATGAGAAATCGTACAGGCACGCTTTCGCAAAAAAATACTACGGTCATAAACTTTGCGCGAAGTCGTGCGCGAGTCGAGTTTCGATCGGTTTTTCGTGCACCGTCTCGGAAATTGAAAATACTGGTCTTTCCCATCTTATTAGCCCATGGGAAGTCGTACAAGCATGCTTTCGCATAAAAATTCGACGGTGCACGAAAAACCGATCGAAACTCGACTCGCGCGCGACTTCCCGCAAAATTTTTGACCGTCGTATTTTTTTGCGAAAGCGTGCTTGTACGACTTCTCATGGGCTAATAAGATGGGAACGACCAGTATTTTGAATTTCCGAGACGGTGCATGAAAAATCGATCGAATCTCGACTCTGCGCAAAGTTTATGACCGTCGCGTTTTCTCGTCAAACCATGCTCATACGACTTACGATGGGCTAATACATCGTGAATGGCCAGTATTTTGAATTTCCGAGACGGTGCACGAAAAACCGATCGAAACTCGACTCGCGCGCGACTTCGAGCAAAGTTTATGACCGTCGTATTTTTTTGCGAAAGCGTGCCTGTACGACTTCTCATGGGCTAATAAGAAGGGAAAGACCAGTATTTTGAATTTCCGAGACGGTGCACGAAAAACCGATCGAATCTCGACTCTGCGCAAAGTTTATGACCGTCGCGTTTTTTCGTGAAACCAAGCTCATACGACTTACCATGGGCTAATACATCGTCAATGGCCAGTATTTTGAATTTCCGAGACGGTGTACGAAAAACCGATCGAAACTCGACTCGCGCGTGACTTCGCACAAAATTTATTACCGTCGTATTTTTTTGCGAAAGCGTGCCTGTACGACTTCTCATGGGCTAATAAGACGGGAAAGACAAGTATTTTGAATTTCCGAGACGGTGCACGAAAAACCGATCGAAACTCGACTCGCGCGTGACTTCGCGCAAAGTTTTTGACCGTCGTATTTTTTTGCGAAAGCGTGCTTGTACGACTTCTCATGGGCTAATAAGACGGGAAAGACCAGTATTTTGAATTTCCGAGACGGTGCACGAAAAACCGATCGAATCTCGACTCTGCGCAAAGTTTTTGTCCGTCGCGTTTTCTCGTGAAACCATGCTCATACGACTTACCATGGGCTAATACATCGTGAATGGCCAGTATTTTGAAATTCTGAGACGGTGCACGAAAAACCGATCGAACTCGACTCGCGCGCGACTTTGCGCAAAGTTTATGACCGTCGTATTTTTTTGCGAAAGCGTGCCAGTACGACTTCTCATGGGCTAATAAGACGGGAAAGACTAGTATTTTGAATTTCCGAGACGGTGCACGAAAAACCGATCGAATCTCGACTCTGCGCAAAGTTTATGACCGTCGTATTTTTTCGTGAAACCAAGCTCATACGACTTACCATGGGCTAATACATCGTGAATGGCCAGTATTTTGAATTTCTGAGACGGTGCACGAAAAACCGATCAAAACTCGACTCGCGCGCGACTTCACGCAAAGTTTATGACCCTCATATTATTTTGCGAAAGCGTGCCTGTACGACTTCTCATGGGCTAATAAGACGGGAAAGACTAGTATTTTGAATTTCCGAGACGGTGGACGAAAAACCGATCGAATCTCGACTCTGCGCAAAGTTTATGACCGTCGCGTTTTCTCCTGAAACCATGCTCATACGACTTACCATGGGCTAATACATCGTGAATGGCCAGTATTTTGAATTTCTGAGACGGTGCACGAAAAACCGATCAAAACTCGACTCGCGCGCGACTTCGCGCAAAGTTTATGACCCTCATATTTTTTGCGAAAGCGTGCCTGTACGACTTCTCATGGGCTAATAAGACGGGAAAGACAAGAGTCGAGATTCGATCGGTTTTTCGTGCACCGTCTCGGAAATTCAAAATACTGGTCTTTCCCGTCTTATTAGCCCATGAGAAGTCGTACAAGCACGCTTTCGCAAAAAAATACGACAGTCAAAAACTTTGCGCGAAGTCGCACGCGAGTCGAGTTTCGATCGGTTTTTCGTGCACCGTCTCGGAAATTCAAAATACTTGTCTTTCCCGTCTTATTAGCCCATGAGAAGTCGTATAGGCACGCTTTCGCAAAAAAATACGACGGTCATAAACTTTGCGCGAAGTCACGCGCGAGTCGAGTTTCGATCGGTTTTTCGTGACCGTCTCGGAAATTCAAAATACTGGCCATTCACTATGTATTAGCCCATGGTAAGTCGTATGAGCATGATTTCACGAAAAAACGCGACGGTCATAAACTTTGCGCAGAGTCGAGATTCGATCGGTTTTTCGTGCACCGTCTCGGAAATTCAAAATACTGGTCTTTCCCGTCTTATTAGCCCATGAAAAGTAGTACAAGCACACTTTCGCAAAAAAATACGACGGTCATAAACTTTGCGCGAAGTCGCGCGCGAGTCGAGTTTCGATCGGTTTTTCGTGCACCGTCTCGGAAATTCAAAATACTGGCCATTCACGATGTATTAGCCCATGGTAAGTCGTATGAGCATGGTTTCACGAAAAAACGCGACGGTCATAAACTTTGCGCAGAGTCGAGATTCGATCGGTTTTTCTTGCACCATCTCGGAAATTCAAAATACTGGTCTTTCCCTTCTTATTAGCCCAAGAGAAGTCGTACAAGCACGCTTTCGCAAAAAAATATGACAGTCAAAAACTTTGCGCGAAGTCGCACGCGAGTCGAGTTTCGATCGGTTTTTCGTGCACCGTCTCGGAAATTCAAAATACTTGTCTTTCCCGTCTTATTAGCCCATGAGAAGTCGTATGAGCATGGTTTCACGAAAAAATGCGACGGTCATATATTTGCGCAGAGTCGAGATTCGATCGGTTTTTCGTGCACCGTCTCGGAAATTCAAAATACTTGTCTTTCCCATCTTATGAGCCCATGAGAAGTCGTACAAGCACACTTTCGCAAAAAAATACGACGGTCATAAACTTTGCGCGAAGTCGCGCGCGAGTCGATTTTCGATCTGTTTTTCGTGCACCGTCTCGGAAATTCAAAATACTGGCCATTCACGATGTATTAGCCCATGGTAAGTCGTATGAGCATGATTTCACGAAAAAACGCGACGGTCATAAACTTTTTTTTTGGTAAGTAAAGATATTGTATTTTGTAAAAGATTTGTACAAAGAAGCTTTGTCTACACAAGCCATAGACTAAAGCCTGAAGTCTCTTAGTGTAGTCGAGAAGATTGCACCCCACCTAAAGAAGGTGAAATGGGCACGCTTCATCAAACTCATCTCCAAGAGTAGCATAAGGAAGTAAATAAATAATAAAATGCAATAGCTAGACTGTTCTGGACTACTTGTGGATACATCACAAAATATAAGCTTTGCCCCATATAATACATTACAATCGTCATCATTATTCGAGTGATTATTGACGATTGGAAAAATTGAATCTTGTGAAAATATCTTTCTCTCTTCTTGTTAGGTGCTCTGTATTCAATTCTGGCTCCATACATGATCGTGAGTCCTGAAGAATCTCTATCAGAATTTGAGCTTTGTTCATGTTGTGACACTCAAAAATTCTGCCACACCTCTCCTTCCAAATCCACCAAATAGCACATCTGAATATAATTCGTGCTAGTTGTGTAAGAGGCCCCTTTCTTGAGAAGCTTTGCATAAGCATTTCTAATTCATGATGCAAGTTTGGCCGTGGTAGCCTTTGAAAATCAAATCGCTTCAAGATCTCCTTCCATATCCAAGATGAATAATCACAAGCAAAGTAGAGATGGTCAACACTTTCTTCCTTTTCCATACACAAAGAGCACCGATTTACAATATAAATACCTCTTCGTTGCATATTGTCCATCGTAGGAAGTTTGCCGAGAAGGGCCTGCCATGTACATAAGGAATGTCGCTGTGAGCATGGACTATCCCATGTCCAACTACTTTGGATCCACTTGTTGTTTCGTCGTCTAATTTGGTTCCATGCAGATGTAGCACTAAATTTACCGTTATCATGAAGCCAAATAAGCATATCTGAAGAGTTGTTCATGATTGGAATAGCCCTAATAATCGGCCAAAGTAATAACATGTCAGTCTTTCCCTTCTTATTAGCCCATGAGAAGTCGTACAGGCACGCTTTCGCAAAAAAAATACGACGGTCATAAACTTTGCGCAAAGTCGCGCGCGAGTCGAGTTTCGATCGGTTTTTCGTGCACCGTCTCGGAAATTCAAAATACTGGCCATTCATGATGTATTAGCCCATGGTAAGTCGTATGAGCATGGTTTAACGAGAAAACGCGACGATCATAAACTTTGCGCAGAGTCGAGATTCGATTAGTTTTTCGTGCACCGTCTCGGAAATTCAAAATACTGGTCTTTCCCGTCTTATGAGCCCATGAGAAGTCGTACAGGCACGCTTTCGCAAAAAAATACGACGGTCATAAACTTTGCGTGAAGTCACGCGCGAGTCGAGTTTCGATCGGTTTTTCGTGCACCGTCTCGGAAATTCAAAATACCGGCCATTCACGATGTATTAGCCCATGGTAAGTCGCATGAGCATGGTTTCACGAGAAAACGCGACGGTCATAAACTTTGCGCAGAGTCGAGATTCGATCGGTTTTTCGTGCACCGTCTCGGAAATTCAAAATACTGGTCTTTCCCGTCTTATTAGCCCATGAGAAGTAGTACAAGCACGCTTTCGCAAAAAAATACGACAGTCAAAAACTTTGCGCGAAGTCGCACGCGAGTCGAGTTTTGATCGGTTTTTCATGCACCGTCTCGGAAATTCAAAATACTTGTCTTTCCCGTCTTATTAGCCCATGAGAAGTCGTACAGGCATGCTTTCGCAAAAAAATATGACGGTCATAAACTTTGCGCGAAGTCGCGCGCGAGTCGTGTTTCGATTGGTTTTTCGTGCACCGTCTCGGAAATTCAAAATACTGGCCATTCACGATGTATTAGCCCATGGTAAGTCGTATGAGCTTGGTTTCACGAAAAAATACGACGGTCATAAACTTTGCGCAGAGTCGAGATTCGATCGGTTTTTCGTGCACCGTCTCGGAAATTCAAAATACTAGTCTTTCCCGTCTTATTAGCCCATGAGAAGTCGTACAGGCACGCTTTCGCAAAAAAATACGACGGTCATAAACTTTGCGCAAAGTCGCGCGCGAGTCGAGTTTCGATCGGTTTTTCGTGCACCGTCTCAAAATTTCAAAATACTGGCCATTCACGATGTATTAGCCCATGGTAAGTCGTATGAGCATGGTTTCACGAGAAAACGCGACGGTCAAAAACTTTGCGCAGAGTCGAGATTCGATCGGTTTTTCGTGCACCGTCTCGGAAATTCAAAATACTGGTCTTTCCCGTCTTATTAGCCCATGAGAAGTCGTACAAGCACGCTTTCGCAAAAAAATACGATGGTCAAAAACTTTGCGCGAAGTCGCGCGCGAGTCGAGTTTCGATTGGTTTTTCGTGCACCGTCTCGGAAATTCAAAATACTTGTCTTTCCCGTCTTATTAGCTCATGAGAAGTCGTACAGGCACGCTTTCGCAAAAAAATACGACGGTCATAAATTTTGCGCGAAGTCGCGCGCGAGTCGAGGTTCGATCGGTTTTTCGTGCACCGTCTCGGAAATTCAAAATACTGGCCATTGACGATGTATTAGCCCATGGTAAGTCGTATGAGCTTGGTTTCACGAAAAAACGCGACGGTCATAAACTTTGCGCAGAGTCGAGATTCGATCGGTTTTTCGTGCACCGTCTCGGAAATTCAAAATACTGGTGTTTCCCTTCTTATTAGCTCATGAGAAGTCGTACAAGCACGCTTTCACAAAAAAATACGACGGTCATAAACTTTGCGCAGAGTCGAGATTCGATCGGTTTTTCGTGCAGCATCTCGGAAATTCAAAATACTGGTCTTTCCCGTCTTATTAGCCCATGAGAAGTCGTACAAGCACGCTTTCGCAAAAAAATACGACGGTCAAAAACTTTGCGCGAAGTCGCGCGCGAGTCGAGTTTCGATCGGTTTTTCGTGCACCGTCTCGGAAATTCAAAATACTGGCCATTCATGATGTATTAGCCCTTGGTAAGTCGTATGAGCATGGTTTCATGAGAAAACGCGACGATCATAAACTTTGCGCAGAGTCGAGTTTCGATCGGTTTTTCGTGCACCGTCTCGGAAATTCAAAATACTGGTCTTTCCCGTCTTATGAGCCCATGAGAAGTCGTACAGGCACGCTTCCGCAAAAAAATACGACGGTCATAAACTTTGCGCAAAGTCACGCGCGAGTCGAGTTTCGATTGGTTTTTCATGCACCGTCTCGGAAATTCAAAATACTTGTCTTTCCCGTCTTATTAGCCCATGAGAAGTCGTACATGCACGCTTTCACAAAAAAATACGACGGTCATAAACTTTGCGCGAAGTCGCGCGCGAGTCGTGTTTCGATTGGTTTTTCGTGCACCGTCTCGGAAATTCAAAATACTGGCTATTCACGATGTATTAGCCCATGGTAACTCGTATGAGCATGGTTTCATGAAAAAACGCGACGGTCATAAACTTTACGCAGAGTCGAGATTCGATCGGTTTTTCGTGCACCGTCTCAAAAATTCAAAATACTGGTCTTTCCCGTCTTATGAGCCCATGAGAAGTCGTACATGCACACTTTCGCAAAAAAATACGACGGTCATAAACTTTGCGCGAAGACGCGCGCGAGTCGAGTTTCGATCGGTTTTTCGTGCACCGTCTCGGAAATTCAAAATACTGGCCATTCACGATGTATTAGCCCATGGTAAGTCGTATGAGCATGGTTTCACGAAAAAACGCGACGGTCATAAACTTTGCGCAGAGTCGAGATTCGATCGGTTTTTTGTGCACCGTCTCGGAAATTCAAAATACTGGTCTTTCCCTTCTTATTAGCCCATGAGAAGTCGTACAAGCACGCTTTCGCAAAAAAATACGACAGTCAAAAACTTCGCGCGAAGTCGCACGCGAATCGAGTTTCGATCGGTTTTTCGTGTACCGTCTCGAAAATTCAAAATACTTGTCTTTCCCATCTTATTAGCCCATGAGAAGTCGTATGAGCATGGTTTCACGAAAAAACGCGACGGTCATAAATTTGCGGCGAGTCGAGTTTCGATCGGTTTTTCGTGCACCGTCTCGGAAATTCAAAATACTGGTCTTTCCCTTCTTATTAGCCCATGAGAAGTCGTACAGGCACGCTTTCGCAAAAAAATATGACGGTCATAAACTTTGCGCGAAGTCGCGCGCGAGTCGAGTTTCGATCGGTTTTTCGTGCACCGTCTCAGAAATTCAAAATACTGGCCATTCATGATGTATTAGCCCATGGTAAGTCGTATGAGCATGGTTTCACGAGAAAACGTGACGATCATAAACTTTGCGCAGAGTCGAGATTCGATCGGTTTTTCGTGCACCGTCTCGGAAATTCAAAATACTGGTCTTTCCCGTCTTATTAGCCCATGAGAAGTAGTACAAGCACGCTTTCGCAAAAAAATACAACGGTCATAAACTTTGCGCGAAGTCGCGCGCGAGTCGAGTTTCGATCGGTTTTTCGTGCACCGTCTCAGAAATTCAAAATACTGGCCAATCACGATGTATTAGCCCATGGTAAGTCGTATGAGCATGGTTTCACGAAAAAACGCGACGGTCATAAACTTTGCGCAGAGTCGAGATTCGATCGGTTTTTCGTGCACCGTCTCGGAAATTCAAAATACTGGTCTTTCCCTTCTTATTAGCCCATGAGAAGTCGTACAGGCACGCTTTCGCAAAAAAATACAACGGTATATTGATAAGGCAACAGCTTCGCAAACGAGATTGGCCTTTGCCAGAGCTTGTGTAATGGTTTCTTCTGATGAGGAACTACCGAATGAAGTTTCTTACCGTGATCTTGATGGGAGCACTCGAAAGGTGAAAGTCTCATATTCTTGGAAGCCACAACGATGCAAGGTTTGTCTATCTTTTTGACATGTAAATGGTGCTTGCCAACAGCCTTCACAAAAAAAGGTGAAATGGGCACGCTTCATCAAACTCATCTCCAAGAGTAGCATAAGGAAGTTAATAAATAATAAAATGCAATAGCTAGACTGTTCTGGACTACTTGTGGATACATCACAAAATATAAGCTTTGCCCCATATAATACATCACAATCTTCATCATTATTCGAGTGATTCTTGACGAATGGAAAAATTGAATCTTGTGAAAATATCTTTCTCTCTTCTTGTTAGGTGCTCTGTATTCAATTCTTCCTCCATACATGATCGTGAGTCCTGAAGAATCTCTATCAGAATTTGAGCTTCGTTCATGTTGTGACACTCAAAAATTCTGCCACACCTCTCCTTCCAAATCCACCAAATAGCACATCTGAATATAATTCGTGCTAGTTGTGTAAGAGGCCCCTTTCTTGAGAAGCTTTGCATAAGCATTTCTAATTCATGATGCAAGTTTAGCCGTGGTAGCCTTTGAAAATCAAATCGCTTCAAGATCTCCTTCCATATCCAAGATGAATAATCACAAGCAAAGTAGAGATGGTCAACACTTTCTTCATTTTGCATACACAAAGAGCACCGATTTACAATATAAATACCTCTTCGCTGCATATTGTCCATCGTAGGGGGAGGAATGGGCCTGCGTTCCCTTGCGTGCGTGCGTGAGTGCTCTGCTCTGCTTGGGCTTGCGCTTGCGATCGACGCTGGGGGCGGCAACCTCTTCCCTTGCGCTTGTGCTTGCGATTGCTCCCTTTTTCTCCTCTGCGATCGCTCCGCGGCGAGTGGAAGGCCGGCGGTCGCTCCTGCGATCAGCGATTCCAGGCCGGGAATCGACGATTTCAGGCGTGGAAGGGCGGCGGCTCTTCTCCCCTAGGCGCGGGACGGACTCTAGGGCAAGAAACGGTGGAAGCTGCCCTGCGATTGGGGCTGGGTTCACTGCCGCTTCCTGCGGCAACTCCAGCGTGGAAAGGGCGACGGCTGCTTCTGCAATCGGCGTGGAAGGGGCGACGGCTGCGACATTAGTGTGGGCAGGGTGGTGGCTTCGTCTCCCCTAGGCGGCTGGCGGTCTCTAGGGCGAGCGACGCCATGGATGCGAGCGGCCGGACGCGGCACTCTGCTTCGCATCCTCTGTTCCAGCGGGATGCTCCTCCGCTGGCTTCTTCCCAGCGGCTGATTGCTTCACAGCAGAACGCCCCTCTCCAGCAGTCACAGCGGGAGAGGGTTGCTCCTCAGCCGCTGGTTACTTCACCGCGGGAGGGGGATGCTCCTCTCCAACAGCCGCTGGTTCCTCCCCAGCAGCTTAGGCCGGTTTCACACCAGGATGTTCCACCGCTGATTTCTTCTTCTCGACGGGATGCTCCTTCAATGAACCAGGCCCGAGGTCGTTCACGATCTAGATCACGACCTCCAGCTCCTATTTCCCGAGATCCGAAGCCTTGGAGTAGCCTCTTCAAGGCTCCAGTGGGTAGTCCGGATCTTCGACTGGACTTTTATGCTCCAGAAGTACAGGCTGACCAGAAGATTGCTGTGTATGAGGCTATTGATTCCGACGAACTAATTGAGACATGGTCAATGGCAATTGTGGGCTACGTTGTTGGACTAAGAACATCATTTTTCCCACTATCCTCATACATCAGAACTCGATGGGGAATATCAACATTTGATCTTCATATGTTGGAGACCGGATTCTTTGTATGCAGGCTTTATTCGGAAGAAGATTTACAACGGGTCCTTGAAGGATTTTGGACTATCCGTGGTCATCCAATGATACTACGACGCTGGGCACCTGATGTGAGATTGGAGTTAGACAGTCTACAGTCTATCCCAATATGAGTTTCTTTCCATGGACTTCCACTACATCTCTGGGGTCGTCGTTTTATTGAAAAGCTTTGCAGTACCCTGGGACAGCCATTGTATCTTGATAAGGCAACAGCTTCGCAAACGAGATTGACCTTTGCCAGAGCTTGTGTAATGGATTCTTCTGATGAGGAACTGCCGAATAATGTTTCTTACCGTGATCTTGATGGGAGCACCCGAAAGGTGAAAGTCTCATATTCTTGGAAGCCACAACGATGCAAGGTTTGTCTATCTTTTGGACATGTAAATGGTGCCTGCCAACAGCCTTCACAGAAAATCACACAGGTCTACCGACCACGCCAAGAGCCACAGAATGGGGTCACTACCACTAATCCAAGCACTGATACTCCAGTGCCAACAGTGGTGATGGCGGAGAAGATGATTGAACACTCTGACTCGTTGGGGCAGCGACACGAACAAGAGAAAGACAAGTCAGGACTTCCATCTTTACCTATTATATCAGAGACTTTCACTGCAGGAGCTTCCCAAGGTTCTCACTCCCCAATAACAGCCTCGCCTTCACGAATCACTCCTTCAGATAATTAGGAAATTTCATTTCAACAACCTCTTGGGAACCAAGACATTGCAACTCACCAAACTCATCGCTCTTTGACACATCCCGCTATTCAGGACTCCTTGCCTCAAGGTACGCAAAAATTTAAACATTTGCAAGCTGTGGATGAGATGGATAAATATAGGAATAAAGTATTAAAGGGTAAAGATATTATGCGAGAGGACCATGCAAAATCAAAGGATAAGAAAAAGGATGGTAGTGTCCTCCTAAAATCGCATGCTCTTCCTTCTATCTAGTATTGATGAAAATAAGCTGTTGGAATGTTCGTGGACTTAATAAGACTGAGAAATGTCAGGAGCTCAATAGAATAATCCGATCTGCTGCATGTGACATGGTGATTCTTGTGGAAACAAAAATTAAACCTCATCGTGTTCGAGTTCAGAAGAATTTAATATGGCCTGAGGCAGAACTTTTTACTAATGATTCTCAGGATACTTATGGTCGAGTTTGGGTCTTATGGCATCCTAACCTTGTTACTGCTTGGTTTATTTCTGCTACTAATCAATTCATTCATCTTAAGGCAGAGGATAAACAGACTGGATGTCAATTCAATATTACCGGTATTTATGCATCTAACAGTATGTCTGACAGGAATGCTCTATGGCGTGATCTGGTTTGCATTGCAAATAGTTATCCTACAGTACCATGGGCTGTTCTCGGTGACTTTAATACTGTCAGATACACAAATGAGAAAGTGGGGGGTAGAGTGCTTTCCGAATATCAGCTTCAACATTTTAATGATTGTATAGATACTGCTACATTGACTGACATGAAATCTGTAGGTGATTGGTTCTCATGGAACAATCAAAGTACTGCTGACAGGAAAATTATGGCTCGACTTGACAGATGTTTGATTAATCAGGAATGGTTAGCAGTTTTCCCAGATTCACTTCTTGAGTATGGTGCTAAGTTATTTTCGGATCACTCTATAATGCATATACATGCAGATAAAGCACTACCCAGAGTAAAGAAACCTTTTAGATTTTTTAATATGTGGAGTTCTCACCCAAAGTTCCTCGAAGTTATTAAGTCAGCTTGGGACATTAATGTATTTGGTTCTCCCCCTTACATCCTATGTCAAAAACTAAAAGCATGCAAAGCAGCACTTAAGATGTGGAATTCAACTACATTTGGAAATATCAACGACAGGGTTCAGTTATGCAAGAAAGAACTTATGGCTGTGCAAAGCGAGCTGAATCTTCAACCTCTGGATGAGAATCTTATATACAAAGAGGCTGCTGCTAGAAATAACTTTATGCAAGCTTTGAAGCAGGAGGAATGCTTTTTGAAACAGAAGTCACGACAGCATTGGCTTACTCTAGGGGATTCTAATACGAAGTTTTTCTATGCTGCTATTGCTACCAGAAGGGCTACTAATCGCATCAAAAAATGCAAAGGTATAGATGGTAATCTCATTGAGGATCTGGATGAGGTTAAAAATTACACCAAGCAATTTTTTTATTCCTTACTCATTCAGGAACAGCAGCCTAATAGTATTCATGTTGGGCCTACAAGACGACTTGATTCTGAAGCCCTCTCTCATCTTAATGCCCCAATAACGGATGATGAAATTGTGAAAGTTGTTTTTAAGTCCCCGAAGCACAAAAGCCCTGGTCCAGATGGATTTCCAGCTGAGTTTTATCAAATTGCATGGGCTATTGAAGGCAACGATGTCATAAAAGCTTGTCGACATTTTTTCTCCTCAGGTCATATTCTTAAAGAAATGAATTGCACTTTTATTTCTTTAGTGCCTAAAAATGATGGAGCCGATTCATTGGAGAACTACCGTCCTATTTCACTATGCAACTTTATTTATAAGGTTATCTCTAAGTTGCTGGCAGATAGACTACAAAAGGTCATGAATAAGGTCATTAGTCCTAATCAGGCTGCTTTTCTTAAAGGGAGGAGTATCCATCATAATGTCCTGCTTGCTAATGATTTGGTTAAGGATCTACATTCTAAAACAAGAGGGAAAAAGATCTGTTTTAAAGCTGATTTACGAAAGGCCTTTGACTCAGTCAATAGGAATTTTATTTACATGATGCTCCATAATATGGGCTTCCCTCAGCACTGGGTTAAATGGATTCAATGTTGCTTGGAAACTCCAAAATTTTCGATTCTCTTTAATGGTTCACCTATTGGCTTCTTTGGGAGTAAGAATGGCATTCGGCAAGGCGATCCACTATCTCCTTATCTTTTTACCATTGCAATGGAAGGGCTCAGTTGTATGTTAGAAGAGGCTGTTTCCAATGGCAAAATTAAGGTACCACATTATGGTTCTGTTTATATCTCTCACATAACATTTGCCGATGACCTTATTATCTTCCTTCGAGATGATCCAGTTTCTGTGAGTAATCTGGCAGATATTCTTAATGAATTTGGTAAAGTTTCTGGTCTTAAACTAAACCATGCAAAGAGCAAAGTATATGTGGGTGCTTGCATTGTCAATAAGGATCATATTGCTCAAACATTGGGAGTGGCTGAAGGAAATTTACCGGTTCCTTACTTGGGTCTCCCACTTATATCCACTGGAATCAACAAAGTCTCCTGTCAGCCTATCCTACAAAAAATTAAGAACAGAATTTCCTCTTGGAAAAATAGGCTTCTTTCTAAAGCTGGACGACTTGAACTTATTCGATCAGTGTTGATCACTTTTTTTTGGTAAGTAAAGATATTGTATTTTGTAAAAGATTTGTACAAAGAAGCTTTGTCTACACAAGCCATAGACTAAAGCCTGAAGTCTCTTAGTGTAGTCGAGAAGATTGCACCCCACCTAAAGAAGGTGAAATGAGCACGCTTCATCAAACTCATCTCCAAGAGTAGCATAAGGAAGTTAATAAATAATAAAATGCAATAGCTAGACTGTTCTGGACTACTTGTGGATACATCACAAAATATAAGCTTTGCCCCATATAATACATTACAATCTTCATCATTATTCGAGTGATTCTTGACGAATGGAAAAATTGAATCTTGTGAAAATATCTTTCTCTCTTCTTGTTAGGTGCTCTGTATTCAATTCTTGCTCCATACATGATCGTGAGTCCTGAAGAATCTCTATCAGAATTTGAGCTTTGTTCATGTTGTGACACTCAAAAATTCTGCCACACCTCTCCTTCCAAATCCACCAAATAGCACAATATAATTCGTGCTAGTTGTGTAAGAGGCCCCTTTCTTGAGAAGCTTTGCATAAGCATTTCTAATTCATGATGCAAGTTTGGCCGTGGTAGCCTTTGAAAATCAAATCGCTTCAAGATCTCCTTCCATATCCAAGATGAATAATCACAAGCAAAGTAGAGATGGTCAACACTTTCTTCATTTTGCATACACAAAGAGCACCGATTTACAATATAAATACCTCTTCGCTGCATATTGTCCATCGTAGGAAGTTTGCCGAGAAGGGCCTGCCATGTACATAAGGAATGTCGCTGTGAGCATGGACTATCCCATGTCCAACTACTTTGGATCCACTTGTTGTTTCGTCGTCTAATTTGGTTCCATGCAGATGTAGCACTAAATTTACCGTTATCATGAAGCCAAATAAGCATATCTGAAGAGTTGTTCTTGATTGTAATAGCCCTAATAGTCGGCCAAAGTAATAACATGTCAGGGGAGGTAGGGTTGGGAAGACACCAAGTACCATTGTTAATGAATTCAGAAACCTTCCAGTCTTTGGGAGCCCCCAGATCCTGTCGTACTCTATCACCAAATATCTGAAATATGCTTTTCCCATTCACCCAAGGATCATACCACATATTAATATTGGTTCCAGAAGAAATCACATAAGAAATATTGTTACGTAGCCATCTCCTTGCCTTTAGAATTCCTTTCCAAGCAGCAGAATGAGATGTTTTTGCAGATACTTCCCAGATTGATTCATTGGTAAGGTACCTAGCAAAAACCCATTGTGACCATAAGGAAGACTTGTTTTGTAAAATATCCCATAATTGCTTTACCATACAAGCTTTATTCCAATCTCTAATATGTCGAAGATTCAGCCCCCCTTCATCCTTCGGTTTGCAAATGCTGTCCCAATTCACCATGTGCATTGCCTTACCATCTGTGTCATTCCAAAAGAAGTTCATAAGTAATTTATCAATATCATGGAGAAGCCCGGCTGGTAGAAGGAATGCATGAGACCAATAAATAGAATAAGAGGTCAACACAGATCGAATAAGTTCAAGTCGTCCAGCTTTAGAAAGAAGCCTATTTTTCCAAGAGGAAATTCTGTTCTTAATTTTTTGTATGATAGGCTGACAGGAGGCTTTGTTGATTCCAGTGGATATAAGTGGGAGACCCAAGTAAGGAACCGGTAAATTTCCTTCAGCAACTCCCAATGTTTGAGCAATATGATCCTTATTGTCAATGCAAGCACCCACATATACTTTGCTCTTTGCATGGTTTAGCTTAAGACCAGAAACTTTACCAAATTCATTAAGAATATCTGCCAGATTACTCACAGAAACTGGATCATCTCGAAGGAAGATAATAAGGTCGTCGGCAAATGTTATGTGAGAGATATAAACAGAACCATAATGTGGTACCTTAATTTTGCCATTGGAAACAGCCTCTTCTAACATACAACTGAGCCCTTCCATTGTAATGGTAAAAAGATAAGGAGATAGTGGATCACCTTGCCGAATGCCATTCTTACTCCCAAAGAAGCCAATAGGTGAACCATTAAAGAGAATTGAAAATTTTGGAGTTTCCAAGCAACATTGAATCCATTTAACCCAGTGCTGAGGGAAGCCCATATTATGGAGCATCATGTAAATAAAATCCCTATTGACTGGGTCAAAGGCCTTTCGTAAATCAGCTTTAAAACAGATCTTTTTCCCTCTTGTTTTAGAATGTAGATCCTTAACCAAATCATTAGCAAGCAGGACATTATGATGGATACTCCTCCCTTTAAGAAAAGCAGCCTGATTAGGACTAATGACCTTATTCATGACCTTTTGTAGTCTATCTGCCAGCAACTTAGAGATAACCTTATAAATAAAGTTGCACAGTGAAATAGGACGGTAGTTCTCCAATGAATCGGCTCCATCATTTTTAGGCACTAAAGAAATAAAAGTGCAATTCATTTCTTTCAGAATGTGACCTGAGGAGAAAAAATGTCGACAAGCTTTTATGACATCGTTGCCTACAATAGCCCATTCAATTTGATAAAACTCAACTGGAAATCCATCTGGACCAGGGCTTTTGTGCTTCGGGGACTTAAAAACAACTTTCACAATTTCATCATCCGTTATTGGGGCATTAAGATGAGAGAGGGCTTCAGAATCAAGTCGTCTTGTAGGCCCAACATGAATACTATTAGGCTGCTGTTCCTGATTGAGTAAGGAATAAAAAAATTGCTTGGTGTAATTTTTAACCTCATCCAGATCCTCAATGAGATTACCATCTATACCTTTGCATTTTTTGATGCGATTAGTAGCCCTTCTGGTAGCAATAGCAGCATAGAAAAACTTCGTATTAGAATCCCCTAGAGTAAGCCAATGCTGTCGTGACTTCTGTTTCAAAAAGCATTCCTCCTGCTTCAAAGCTTGCATAAAGTTATTTCTAGCAGCAGCCTCTTTGTATATAAGATTCGCATCCATAGGTTGAAGATTTAGCTCGCTTTGCACAGCCATAAGTTCTTTCTTGCATAACTGAACTCTGTCGTTGATATTTCCAAATGTAGTTGAATTCCACTTCTTCAGTGCTGCTTTGCATGCTTTTAGTTTTTGACATATGATGTAAGGGGGAGAACCAAATACATTAATGTCCCAAGCTGACTTAATAACTTCGAGGAACTTTGGGTGAGAACTCCACATATTAAAAAATCTAAAAGGTTTCTTGACTCTTGGTAGTGCTTTATCTGCATGTATATGCATAATAGAGTGATCCGAAAATAACTTAGCACCGTACTCAAGAAGTGAATCTGGGAAAACTGCTAACCATTCCTGATTAATCAAACATCTGTCAAGTCGAGCCATAATTTTTCTTTCAGCAGTACTTTGATTGTTCCATGAGAACCAATCACCTACAGATTTCATGTCAGTCAATGCAGCAGTATCTTCTATACAATCATTAAAATGTTGAAGCTGACATTCGGAAAGCACTCTACCCCCCACTTTCTCATTTGTGTATCTGATAGTATTAAAGTCACCGAGAACAACCCAAGGTACTGTAGGATAACTATTTGCAATGCTAACCAGATCACGCCATAGAGCATTCCTGTCAGACATACTGTTAGATGCATAAATACCGGTAATATTGAATTGACATCCAGTCTGTTTATCCTCTGCCTTAAGATGAATGAATTGATTAGTAGCAGAAATAAACCAAGCAGTAACAAGATTAGGATGCCATAAGACCCAAACTCGACCATAAGTATCCTGAGAATCATTAGTAAAAAGTTCTGCCTCAGGCCATATTAAATTCTTCTGAACTTGAACACGATGAGGTTTAATTTTTGTTTCCACAAGAATCACAATGTCACATGCAGCAGATCGGATTATTCTATTGAGCTCCCGACATTTCTCAGTCTTATTAAGTCCACGAACATTCCAACAGCTTATTTTCATCAATACTAGATAGAAGGAAGAGCATGCGATTTTGGGAGGACACTACCATCCTTTTTCTTATCCTTTGATTTTGCATGGTCCTCTCGCATAATATCTTTACCCTTTAATCCTTTATTCCTATATTTATCCACCTCATCCACAGCTTGCAAATGTTTAAATTTTTGCGTACCTTGAGGCAAGGAGTCCTGAATAGCGGGATGTGTCGAAGAGCGATGAGTTTGGTGAGTTGCAATGTCTTGGTTCCCAAGAGGTTGTTGAAATGAAATTTCCTGATTATCTGAAGGAGTGATTCGTGAAGGCGAGGTTGTTAATGGGGAGTGAGAACCTTGGGAAGCTCCTGCAGTGAAATTCTCTGATATAATAGGTAAAGATGGAAGTCCTGACTTGTCTTTCTCTTGTTCGTGTCGCTGCCCCAACGAGTCAGAGTGTTCAATCATCTTCTCCGCCATCACCACTGTTGGCACTGGAGTATCAGTGCTTGGATTAGTGGTAGTGACCCCATTCTGTGGCTCTTGGCGTGGTCGGTAGACCTGTGTGATTTTTTGTGAAGGCTGTTGGCAGGCACCATTTACATGTCCAAAAGATAGACAAACCTTGCATCGTTGTGGCTTCCAAGAATATGAGACTTTCACCTTTCGGGTGCTCCCATCAAGATCACGGTAAGAAACATCATTCGGCAGTTCCTCATCAGAAGAAACCATTACACAAGCTCTGGCAAAGGTCAATCTCGTTTGCGAAGCTGTTGCCTTATCAAGATACAATGGTTGTCCCAGGGTGCTGCAAAGCTTTGCAATAAAACGACGACCCCAGAGATGTAGTGGAAGTCCATGGAAAGAAACCCATATTGGGATAGACTGTAGACTGTCTAACTCCAATCTCACATCAGGTGCCCAGCGTCGTAGTATCATTGGATGACCACGGATAGTCCAAAATCCTTCAAGGACCCGTTGTAAATCTTCTTCTGAATAAAGCCTGCATACAAAGAATCCGGTCTCCAACATATGAAGATCAAATGTTGATATTCCCCATCGAGTTCTGATGTATGAGGATAGTGGGAAAAAGGATGTTCTTAGTCCAACAACGTAGCCCACAATTGCCATTGACCATGTCTCAATTAGTTCGTCGGAATCAATAGCCTCATACACGGCAATCTTCTGGTCAGCCTGTACTTCTGGAGCAAAAAAGTCCAGTCGAAGATCCGGACTACCCACTGGAGCCTTGAAGAGGCTACTCCAAGGCTTCGGATCTCGGGAAATAGGAGCTGGAGGTCGTGATCTAGATCGTGAACGACCTCGGGCCTGGTTCATTGAAGGAGCATCCCGTCGAGAAGAAGAAATCAGCGGTGGAACATCCTGGTGTGAAACCGGCCTAAGCTGCTGGGGAGGAACCAGCGGCTGTTGGAGAGGAGCAACCCCCTCCCGCGGTGAAGTAACCAGCGGCTGAGGAGCAACCCTCTCCCGCTGTGACTGCTGGAGAGGGGCGTTCTGCTGTGAAGCAATCAGCCGCTGGGAAGAAGCCAGCGGAGGAGCATCCCGCTGGAACAGAGGATGCGAAGCAGAGTGCCGCGTCCGGCCGCTCGCATCCATGGCGTCGCTCGCCCTAGCCGCCAGCCGCCTAGGGGAGAGGAAGCCACCACCCTGCCCACACTAATGTCGCAGCCGTCGCCCCTTCCACGCCGATTGCAGAAGCAGCCGTCGCCCTTTCCACGCTGGAGTTGCCGCAGGAAGCGGCAGTGAACCCAGCCCCAATCGCAGCGCAGCTTCCACCGTTTCTTGCCCTAGAGTCCGTCCCGCGCCTAGGGGAGAAGAGCCGCCGCCCTTCCACGCCTGAAGTCGCCGATTCCCGGCCTGGAATCGCTGATCGCAGGAGCGACCGCCGGCCTTCCACTCGCCGCGGAGTGATCGTAGAGGAGAAATCGCCCAAGGGAGCAATCGCAAGCACAAGCGCAAGGGAAGAGGTTGCCGTCCCCAGCGTCGATCGCAAGCGCAAGCGCAAGCCCAAGCAGAGCAGAGCACTCACGCACGCACGCAAGGGAACGCAGGCCCATTCCCCCCCATTCCCAAGCCGATGCGTGCACCGTCTCTCCCAGTGTTGATCTCTTATTCTATTTATTGGTCTCATGCATTCCTTCTACCTGTCGGGCTTCTCCATGATATTGATAAATTACTTATGAACTTCTTTTGGAATGGCACAGATGGTAAGGCAATGCACATGGTGAATTGGGACAACATTTGCAAACCGAAGGATGAAGGAGGGCTGAATCTTCGACAAATTAGAGATTGGAATAAAGCTTGTATGGTAAAGCAATTATGGGATATTTTACAAAACAAGTCTTCCTTATGGTCACAATGGGTTTTTGCTAGGTACCTAACCAAGGAATCAATCTGGGAAACATCTGCAAAAACATCTCATTCTGCTGCTTGGAAAGGAATTCTGAAGGCAAGGCGATGGCTACGTAACAATATTTCTTATGTGATTTCTTCTGGAACCAATATTAATATGTGGTATGATCCTTGGGTGAATGGGAAAAGTATATTTCAGATATTTGGTGATAGAGTACGACAGGATCTGGGGGCTCCCAAAGACTGGAAGGTTTCTGAATTCATTAACAATGGTACATGGTGTCTTCCCAACCCTACCTCCCCTGACATGTTATTACTTTGGCCGACTATTAGGGCTATTCCAATCAAGAACAACTCTTCAGATATGCTTATTTGGCTTCATGATAACGGTAAATTTAGTGCTACATCTGCATGGAACCAAATTAGACGACGAAACAACAAGTGGATCAAAAGTAGTTGGACATGGGATAGTCCATGCTCACAGCGACATTCCTTATGTACATGGCAGGCCCTTCTCAACAAACTTCCTACGATAGACAATATGCAGCGAAGAGGTATTTATATTGTAAATCGGTGCTCTCTGTGTTTGCAAAATGAAGAAAGTGTTGACCATCTCTACTTTGCTTGTGATTATTCATCATGGATATGGAAGGAGATCTTGAAGCGATTTGATTTTCAAAGGCTACCACGTCCAAACTTGCATCATGAATTAGAAATGCTTATGCAAAGCTTCTCAAGAAAGGGGCCTCTTACACAACTAGCAAGAATTATATTCAGATGTACCATTTGGTGGATTTGGAAGGAGAGGTGTGGCAGAATTTTTGAGTGTCACAACATGAACAAAGCTCAAATTCTGATAGAGATTCTTCAGGACTCACGATCATGTATGGAGCAAGAATTGAATACAGAGCACCTAACAAGAAGAGAGAAAGATATTTTCACAAGATTCAATTTTTCCATTCGTCAAGAATCACTCGAATAATGATGAAGATTGTAATGTATTATATGGGGCAAAGCTTATATTTTGTGATGTATCCACAAGTGGTCCAGAACAGTCTAGCTATTGCATTTTTATTTATTAACTTCCTTGTGCTACTCTTGGAGATGAGTTCGATGAAGCGTGCCCACTTCACCTTCTTTAGGTGGGGTGCAATCTTCTCGACTACATTAAGAGACTTCAGGCTTTAGTCTATGGCTTGTGTAGACAAAGCTTCTTTGTACAAATCTTTTACAAAATACATTATCTTTACTTACCAAAAAAAAAAAAAAAAATAGCCCATGGTAAGTCATGTGAGCATGGTTTCACGAAAAAACGCGACGGTCATAAACTTTGCACAGAATCGAGTTTCGATCGGTTTTTCGTGCACCGTCTCGGACTTTCAAAATACTGGTCTTTCCCGTCTTATTAGCCCATGGGAAGTTGTACAAGCACGCTTTCGCAAAAAAATACGACGGTCATAAACTTTACGCGAAGTCGCGCGCGAGTTTTGAGTTTTGATCGGTTTTTCGTGCACCGTCTCGGAAACTCAAAATACTGGCCATTCACGATGTATTAGCCCATGGTAAGTCGTATGAGCATGGTTTCACGAAAAATCGCGACGGTCATAAACTTTGCACAGAGACGAGATTCGATCGGTTTTTCGTGCACCGTCTCGGAAATTCAAAATACTGGTCTTTCCCGTCTTATTAGCCCATGAAAAGTCGTACAAGCACGCTTTCGCAAAAAAAATACGACGGTCATAAACTTTGTGCGAAGTCGCGCGCGAGTTGAGTTTCGATCGGTTTTTCGTGCACCGTCTCGGAAATTCAAAATATTTGCCATTCACGATGTATTAGCCCATGGTAAGTCGTATGAGCATGGTTTCACGAAAAAACACGACGGTCATAAACTTTGCGCAGAGTCGAGATTCGATCGGTTTTTTGTGCACCGTCTCGAAAATTCAAAATACTGGTCTTTCCCGTCTTATTAGCCCTTGGGAAGTCGTACAAGCTCGCTTTCGCAAAAAATACGACGGTAAAAAACTGTTCTCGAAGTCGTGCGCTGAGTCGAGTTTCGATCGGTTTGTCATGCACCGTCTCGGAAATTCAAAATACTTGTCTTTCCCGTCTTATTAGCCCATGAGAAGTCGTACAAGCTCGCTTTCGGAAAAAAATACGAGGGTCAAAAACTTTGCTCGAAGTCGCGCGCTGAGTCGAGTTTCGATCGGTTTTTCGTGCACCGTCTCGGAAATTCAAAAAACTGGTTTTCCCCTCTTATTAGCCCATGGGAAGTCGTACAAGCACTTTTTCACAAAAAAATACGACGGTCATAGACATTGCGCGAAGTAGCGCGCGAGTCGAGTTTCGATCGGTTTTTCGTGCACCGTTTCGGAAATTCAAAATACTGGCCATTCACAATGTATTACCCATGGTAAGGTAAGTCGTATGAGCATGGTTTCACGAAAAAAACGCGACGGTCATAAACTTTGCGCAGAGTCCAGATTCGATCGGTTTTTTGTGCACCGTCTCGGAAATTCAAAATACTGGTCTTTCCTGTCTTATTAGCCCATGAGAAGTCGTACAAGCACGCTTTCGCAAAAAAATACGATGGTCATAAACTTTGTGCGAAGTGGCGCGCGAGTCTGCGCTGGGTCGAGTTTCGATCGGTTTTTCGTGCACCGTCTGGGAAATTCAAAATACTTGTCTTTCCCGTCTTATTAGCCCATGAGAAGTCATACAGGCACGCTTTCGCAAAAAAATACGACGGTCATAAATTTTGCGCGAAGTCGCGCGCGAGTCGAGTTTCGATCGGTTTTTCGTGCACCGTCTCGAAAATTCAAAATACTGGCCATTGACGATGTATTAGCCCATGGTAAGTCGTATGAGCTTGGTTTCACGAAAAAACGCGACGGTCATAAACTTTGCGCAGAGTCGAGATTCGATCGGTTTTTCGTGCACCGTCTCGGAAATTCAAAATACTGGTCTTTCCCTTCTTATTAGCCCATGAAAAGTCGTACAGGCACGCTTTCGCAAAAAAATACGACGGTCATAAACTTTGCGCGAAGTCGCGCGCGAGTCGAGTTTCGATCGGTTTTTCGTGCACCGTCTCGGAAATTCAAAATACTGGCCATTCACGATGTATTAGCCCATGGTAAGTCGTATGAGCATGGTTTCACGAAAAAATGCGACGGTCATAAACTTTGCACAGAGTCGAGATTCGATCGGTTTTTCGTGCACCGTCTCGGAAATTCAAAATACTGGTCTTTCCCGTCTTATTAGCCCATGAGAAGTCGTACAAGGACACTTTCACAAAAAAATACGACGGTCATAAACTTTGCGCGAAGACGCGCGCGAGTCGAGTTTCGATCGGTTTTTCGTGCACCGTCTCGGAAATTGAAAATACTGGCCATTCACGATGTATTAGCCCGTGGTAAGTCGTATGAGCTTGGTTTAACGAAAAAACGCGACGGTCATAAACTTTGCGCAGAGTCGAGATTCGATCGGTTTTTCGTGCACCGTCTCTGAAATTCAAAATACTGGTATTTCCCGTCTTATTAACCTATGAGAAGTCGTACAGGCACGCTTTCGCAAAAAAATACGACGGTCCTAAACTTTGCGCGAAGTCGCGCGCGAGTCGAGTTTCGATCGGTTTTTCGTGCACCGTCTCAGAAATTCAAAATACTGGCCATTCACGATGTATTAGCCCATGGTAAGTCGTATGAGCATGGTTTCAGGAGAAAACGCGACGGTCATAAACTTTGCGCAGAGTCGAGATTCGATCGGTTTAACTTAAAAAAAAAAAGAGATTCGATCGGTTTTTCGTGCACCGTCTCGGAAATTCAAAATACTGGTCTTTCCCGTCTTATTAGCCCATAAGAAGTCATACGAGCACGCTTTCGGTTTTTCGTGCACCGTCTCGGAAATTTTGCACGAAGTCGCGCGCGAGTCGAGTTTCGATCGGTTTTTCGTGCACCGTCTCGGAAATTCAAAATACTGGCCATAGACGATGTATTAGCCCATGGTAAGTCGTATGAGCTTGGTTTCACGAAAAAAAGCGACGGTCATAAACTTTGCGCAGAGTTGAGATTCGATCGGTTTTTCGTGCACCGTCTCGGAAATTCAAAATACTGGTCTTTCCCTTCTTATTAGCCCATGAGAAGTCGTACAGGCACGCTTTCGCAAAAAAATACGACGGTCATAAACTTTGCGCGAAGTCGCGCGCGAGTCGCGTTTCGATCGGTTTTTCGTGCACCGTCTCGGAAATTCAAAATACTGGCCATTCACGATGTATTATCCCATGGTAAGTCGTATGAGCATGGTTTCACGAGAAAACGCGACGGTCATAAACTTTGCGCAGAGTCGAGATTCGATCGGTTTTTCGTGCACCGTCTCGGAAATTCAAAATACTGGTCTTTCCTGTCTTATTAGCCCATGAGAAGTCGTACAAGCACGCTTTCGCAAAAAAATATGACGGTCATAAACTTTGCGCGAAGTCGCGCGCGAGTCGAGTTTCGATCGGTTTTTCGTGCACCGTCTCGGAAATTCAAAATACTGGCCATTCACTATGTATTAGCCCATGGTAAGTCGTATGAGCATGGTTTCACGAAAAAATGCGACGGTCATAAACTTTGCGCAGAGTCGAGATTCGATCGGTTTTTCGTGCACCGTCTCGGAAATTCAAAATACTGGTCTTTCCTGTCTTATTAGCACATGAGAAGTCGTACAAGCACGCTTTCGCTAAAAAATACGATGGTCATAAACTTTGCGCGAAGTCGCGCGCGAGTTGAGTTTCGATCGGTTTTTCGTGCACCGTCTCGGAAATTCAAAATACTTGTCTTTCCCGTCTTATTAGCCCATGAGAAGTCGTACAGGCACGCTTTCGCAAAAAAATACGATGGTCAAAAACTTTGTGCGAAGTCGCGCGCGAGTCGAGTTTCGATCGGTTTTTGGTGCACCGTCTCGGAAATTCAAAATACTGGTCTTTCCCGTCTTATTAGCCCATGAGAATTCGTACAAGCACGCTTTTGCAAAAAAATACGACAGTCAAAAACTTTGCGCGAAGTCGCGCGCGAGTCGAGTTTCTTTTTTTGGTAAGTAAAGATAATGTATTTTGTAAAAGATTTGTACAAAAAGCTTTGTCTACACAAGCCATAGACTAAAGCCTGAAGTCTCTTAGTGTAGTCGAGAAGATTGCACCCCACCAAAAGAAGGTGAAATGGGCACGCTTCATCGAACTCATCTCCAAGAGTAGCACAAGGAAGTTAATAAATAATAAAATGCAATAGCTAGACTGTTCTGGACTACTTGTGGATACATCACAAAATATAAGATTTGCCCCATATAATATATTACAATCTTCATCATTATTCGAGTGATTCTTGACGAATGGAAAAATTGAATCTTGTGAAAATATCTTTCTCTCTTCTTGTTAGGTGCTCTGTATTCAATTCTTGCTCCATACATGATCGTGAGTCCTGAAGAATCTCTATCAGAATGTGAGCTTTGTTCATGTTGTGACACTCAAAAATTCTGCCACACCTCTCCTTCCAAATCCACCAAATAGCACATCTGAATATAATTCTTGCTAGTTGTGTAAGAGGCCCCTTTCTTGAGAAGCTTTGCATAAGCATTTCTAATTCATGATGCAAGTTTGGCCGTGGTAGCCTTTGAAAATCAAATCGCTTCAAGATCTCCTTCCATATCCAAGATGAATAATCACAAGCAAAGTAGAGATGGTCAACACTTTCTTCATTTTGCATACACAAAGAGCACCGATTTACAATATAAATACCTCGTCGCTGCATATTGTCCATCGTAGGAAGTTTGTCGAGAAGGGCCTGCCATGTACATAAGGAATGTCGCTGTGAGCATGGACTATCCCATGTCCAACTACTTTGGATCCACTTGTTGTTTCGTCGTCTAATTTGGTTCCATGTAGATGTAGCACTAAATTTACCGTTATCATGAAGCCAAATCAGCATATCTGAAGAGTTGTTCTTGATTGGAATAGCCCTAATAATCGACCAAAGTAATAACATGTCAGGGGAGGTAGGGTTGGGAAGACACCATGTACCATTGTTAATGAATTCAGAAACCTTCCAGTCTTTGGGAGCCCCCAGATCCTGTCGTACTCTATCACCAAATATCTGAAATATACTTTTCCCATTCACCCAAGGATCATACCACATATTAATATTGGTTCCAGAAGAAATCACATAAGAAATATTGTTACGTAGCCATCGCCTTGCCTTCAGAATTCCTTTCCAAGCAGCAGAATGAGATGTTTTTGCAGATGTTTCCCAGATTGATTCCTTGGTTAGGTACCTAGCAAAAACCCATTGTGACCATAAGGAAGACTTGTTTTGTAAAATATCCCATAATTGCTTTATCATACAAGCTTTATTCCAATCTCTAATATGTCGAAGATTCAGCCCCCCTTCATCCTTCGATTTGCAAATGTTGTCCCAATTCACCATGTGCATTGCCTTACCATCTGTGCCATTCCAAAAGAAGTTCATAAGTAATTTATCAATATCATGGAGAAGCCCGGCAGGTAGAAGGAATGCATGAGACCAATAAATAGAATAAGAGATCAACACAGATCGAATAAGTTCAAGTCGTCCAGCTTTAGAAAGAAGCCTATTTTTCCAAGAGGAAATTCTGTTTTTAATTTTTTGTAGGATAGGCTGACAGGAGACTTTGTTGATTCCAGTGGATATAAGTGGGAGACCCAAGTAAGGAACCGGTAAATTTCCTTCAGCAACTCCCAATGTTTGAGCAATATGATCCTTATTGTCAATGCAAGCACCCACATATACTTTGCTTTTTGCATGGTTTAGCTTAAGACCAGAAACTTTACCAAATTCATTAAGAATATCTGCCAGATTACCCACAGAAACTGGATCATCTCGAAGGAAGATAATAAGGTCATCGGCAAATGTTATGTGAGAGATCTAAACAGAACCATAATGTGGTACCTTAATTTTGCCATTGGAAACAGCCTCTTCTAACATACAACTGAGCCTGCGCTTGGGAATGGGGGGGAATGGGCCTGCGTTCCCTTGCCTGCGTGCGTGAGTGCTCTGCTCTGCTTGGGCTTGCGCTTGCGATCGGCGCTGGGGACGGCAACCTCATCTCTTACCGAAGAGTGGGCAGCGGAGGGCGATTGCTCCCTTGGGCGATTTCTCCTCTACGATCGCTCCGCGGCGAAGGAAGGCCAGCGGTCGCTCCTGCGATCAGCGATTCCAGGCGGGGAATCGGCGATTTCAGGCGTGGAAGTGCGGCGGCTCTTCTCCCCTAGGAGCGGGACGGACTCTAGGGCGGGAAACGGTGGAGGCTGCGCTGCGATTGGGGCTGGGTTCACTGCCGCTCTTCCTGCGGCAACTCCAAGGGCGACGGCTGCTTCTGCAATCGGCATGGAAAGGGCGACGGCTGCGACCTTAGTGTTGGAAGGGTGGTGGCTTCCTCTCCCCTAGGCGGCTGGCGGTCTCTAGGGCGAGCGACGCCATGGATGCGAGCGACTCTGCTTCGCATCCTCTGTTCTAGCGGGATGCTCCTCCGCTGGCTTCTTCCCAGCGGCCTGCGCTGGTTGCTTCCCAGCGGAACGCCCCTCTCCAGCAGTCACAGCGGGAGAGGGTTGCTCCTCTGCCGCTGGTTACTTCACAGCGGGAGGGGGTTGCTCCTCTCCAACAGCCGCTGGTTCCTCCCCAGCAGCTTAGGCCGGTTTCACACCAGGATGTTCCATCGCTGAATTCTTCTTCTCGACGGGATGCTCCTTCAATGAACCAGGCCCGAGGTCGTTCACGATCTAGATCACGACCTCCTGCTCCTATTTCCCGAGATCCTCGGCCTTGGAGTAGCCTCTTCAAGGCTCCAGTGGGTAGTCCGGATCTTCGACTGGACTTTTTTGCTCCAGAAGTACAGGCTGATCAGAAGATTGCTGTGTATGAGGCTATTGATTCTGACGAACTAATTGAGACATGGTCCATGGCAATTGTGGGCTACGTTGTTGGACTAAGAACATCATTTTTTCCATTATCCTCATATATCAGAACTCGATGGGGAATATCAGCATTTGATCTTCATATGTTGGAGACCGGATTCTTTGTATGCAAGCTTTATTCTGAAGAAGATTTACAACGGGTCCTTGAAGGATTTTGGACTATCCGTGGTCATCCAATGATACTACGACGCTGGGCACCTGATGTGAGATTGGAGTTAGACAGTCTACAGTCTATCCCAATATGGGTTTCTTTCCATGGACTTCCACTACATCTTTGGGGTCGTCGTTTTATTGCAAAGCTTTGCAGCACCTTGGGACAGCCATTGTATATTGATAAGGCAACAGCTTCGCAAACGAGATTGACCTTTGCCAGAGCTTGTGTAATGGTTTCTTCTGATGAGGAACTACCGAATGAAGTTTCTTACCGTGATCTTGATGGGAGCACTCGAAAGGTGAAAGTCTCATATTCTTGGAAGCCACAACGATGCAAGGTTTGTCTATCTTTTGGACATGTAAATGGTGCTTGCCAACAGCCTTCACAAAAAATCACACAGGTCTACCGACCACGCCAAGAGCCACAGAATGGGGTCATTACCACTAAACCAAGCACTGATACTCCAGTGCCAACAGAGATGATGGCGGAGAAGATGAATGAACACTCTGACTCGTTGGGGCAGCGACACGAACAAGAGAAAGACAAGTCAGGACTTTCATCTTTTCCTATTATATCAGAGACTTTCACTGCAGGAGCTTCCCATGGTTCTCACTCCCCAATAACAACCTCGCCGTCACGGATCATTCCTTCAGATAATCAGGAAATTTCATTTCAACAATCTCTTGGGAACAAAGACATTGCAACTCACCAAACTCATCGCTCTTCGACACATCCCACTATTCAGGACTCCTTGCCTCAAGGTACGCAAAAGTTTAAACATTTGCAAGCTGTGGATGAGGTGGATAAATATAGGAATAAAGGATTAAAGGGTAAAGATATTATGCGAGAGGACCATGTAAAATCAAAGGATAAGAAAAAGGATGGTAGTGTCCTCCCAAAATCGCATCCTCTTCCTTCTATCTAGTATTGATGAAAATAATCTGTTGGAATGTTCGTGGACTTAATAAGACTGAGAAATGTCGGGAGCTCAATAGAATAATCCGATCTGCTGCATGTGATATTGTGATTCTTGTGGAAACAAAAATTAAAACCCATCGTGTTCGAGTTCAGAAGAATTTAATATGGCCTGAGGCAGATCTTTTTACTAATGATTCTCAGGATACTTATGGTCGAGTTTGGGTCTTATGGCATCCTAACCTTGTTACTGCTTGGTTTATTTCTGCTACTAATCAATTCATTCATCTTAAGGCAGAGGATAAACAGACTGGATGTCAATTCAATATTACTGGTATTTATGCATCTAACAGTATGTCTGACAGGAATGCTCTATGGCATGATCTGGTTAGCATTGCAAATAGTTATCCTACAGTACCTTGGGTTGTTCTCGGTGACTTTAATACTGTCAGATACACAAATGAGAAAGTGGGGGGTAGAGTGCTTTCCGAATGTCAGCTTCATCATTTTAATGATTGTATAGATACTGCTGCATTGACTGACATGAAATCTGTAGGTGATTGGTTCTCATGGAACAATCAAAGTACTACTGATAGAAAAATTATGGCTCGACTTGACAGATGTTTGATTAATCAGGAATAGTTAGCAGTTTTCCCAGATTCACTTCTTGAGTACGGTGCTAAGTTATTTTTGGATCACTCTATTATGCATATACATGCAGATAAAGCACTACCCAGAGTCAAGAAACCTTTTAGATTTTTTAATATGTGGAGTTCTCACCCCAAGTTCCTCGAAGTTATTAAGTCAGCTTGGGACATTAATGTATTTGGTTCTCCTCCTTACATCCTATGTCAAAAGCTAAAAGCATGCAAAGCAGCACTTAAGAAGTGGAATTCAACTACATTCGGAAATATCACCAACAGGGTTCAGTTATGCAAGAAAGAAATTATGATTGTGCAAAGCGTGCTAAATCTTCAACCTCTGGATGCGAATCTTATATACAAAGAGGCTACTGCTAGAAATAACTTTATGCAAGCTTTGAAGCAGGACGAATGCTTTTTGAAACAGAAGTCACGACAGCATTGGCTTACTCTAGGGGATTCTAATACGAAGTTTTTCTATGCTGCTATTGCTACCAGAAGGGCTACTAATCGAATCAAAAAATGCAAAGGTATAGATGGTAATCTCATTGAGGATTTGGATGAGGTTAAAAATTACACCGAGCAATTTTTTTATTCCTTACTCAATCAGGAGCAGCAGCCTAATAGTATTAATGTTGGACCTACAAGACGACTTGATTCTGAAGCCCTCTCTCATCTTAATGCCCCAATAACGGATGATGAAATTGTGAAAGTTGTTTTTAAGTCCCCGAAGCACAAAAGCCCTGGTCCAGACGGATTTCCAGCTGAGTTTTATCAAATTGCATGGTCTATTGTAGGCAACGATGTCATAAAAGCTTGTCGACATTTTTTCTCCTCAGGTCATATTCTTAAAGAAATGAATTGCACTTTTATTTCATTAGTGCCTAAAAATGAAGGAGCTGATTCATTGGAGAACTACCGTCCTATTTCACTGTGCAACTTTATTTATAAGGTTATCTCGAAGTTACTGGCAGATAGACTACAAAAGGTCATGAATAAGGTCATTAGTCTTAATCAGGCTGCTTTTATTAAAGGGAGGAGTATCCATCATAATGTCCTGCTTGCTAATGATTTGGTTAAGGATCTACACTCAAAAACAAGAGGGAAAAAGATCTGTTTTAAAGCTGATTTACGAAAGGCCTTTGACTCAGTCAATAGGCATTTTATTTACATGATGCTCCATAATATGGGCTTCCCTCAGCACTGGGTTAAATGGATTCAATGTTGCTTGGAAACTCTAAAATTTTCAATTCTCTTTAATGGTTCACCTATTGGCTTCTTTGGGAGTAAGAATGGCATTCGGCAAGGTGATCCACTATCTCCTTATCTTTTTACCATTGCAATGGAAGGGCTCAGTTGTATGTTAGAAGAGGCTGTTTCCAATGGCAAAATTAAGGTACCACATTATGGTTCTGTTTATATCTCTCACATAACATTTGCCGACGACCTTATTATCTTCCTTCGAGATGATCCAGTTTCTGTGAGTAATCTGGCAGATATTCTTAATGAATTTGGTAAAGTTTCTGGTCTTAAGCTAAACCATGCAAAGAGCAAAGTATATGTGGGTGCTTGCATTGACAATAAGGATCATATTGCTCAAACATTGGGAGTTGCTGAAGGAAATTTACCGGTTCCTTACTTGGGTCTCCCACTTATATCCACTGGAATCAACAAAGCCTCCTGTCAGCCTATCATACAAAAAATTAAGAACAGAATTTCCTCTTGGAAAAATAGGCTTCTTTCTAAAGCTGGACGACTTGAACTTATTCGATCTGTGTTGACCTCTTATTCTATTTATTGGTCTCATGCATTCCTTCTACCAGCCGGGCTTCTCCATGATATTGATAAATTACTTATGAACTTCTTTTGGAATGGCACAGATGGTAAGACAATGCACATGGTGAATTGGGACAGCATTTGCAAACCGAAGGATGAAGGGGGGCTGAATCTTCGACATATTAGAGATTGGAATAAAGCTTGTATGGTAAAGCAATTATGGGATATTTTACAAAACAAGTCTTCCTTATGGTCACAATGGGTTTTTGCTAGGTACCTTACCAAGGAATCAATCTGGGAAGTATCTGCAAAAACATCTCATTCTGCTGCTTGGAAAGGAATTCTAAAGGCAAGGAGATGGCTACGTAACAATATTTCTTATGTGATTTCTTCTGGAACCAATATTAATATGTGGTATGATCCTTGGGTGAATGGGAAAAGCATATTTCAGATATTTGGTGATAGAGTACGACAGGATCTGGGGGCTCCCAAAGACTGGAAGGTTTCTGAATTCATTAACAATGGTACTTGGTGTCTTCCCAACCCTACCTCCCCTGACATGTTATTACTTTGGCCGACTATTAGGGCTATTAAAATCAAGAACAACTCTTCAGATATGCTTATTTGGCTTCATGATAACGGTAAATTTAGTGCTACATCTGCATGGAACCAAATTAGACGACGAAACAACAAGTGGATCCAAAGTAGTTGGACATGGGATAGTCCATGCTCACAGCGACATTCCTTATGTACATGGCAGGCCCTTCTCGGCAAACTTCCTACGATGGACAATATGCAGCGAAGAGGTATTTATATTGTAAATCGGTGCTCTTTGTGTATGCAAAAGGAAGAAAGTGTTGACCATCTCTACTTTGCTTGTGATTATTCATCTTGGATATGGAAGGAGATCTTGAAGCGATTTGATCTTCAAAGGCTACCACGGCCAAACTTGCATCATGAACTAGAAAGGCTAATGCAAGGCTTCTCAAGAAAGGGTCCTCTTATACAACTAGCAAGAATTATATTCAGATGTGCTATTTGGTGGATTTGGAAGGAGAGGTGTGGCAGAATTTTTGAGTGTCACAACATGAACAAAGCTCAAATTCTGATAGAGATTCTTCAGGACTCACGATCATGCATGGAGCAAGAATTGAATATAGAGCACCTAACAAGAAGAGAGAAAGAGATTTTCACAAGATTCAATTTTTCCATTAGACAATAATCACTCGAATAATGATGAAGATTGTAATGTATTATGGGGCAAAGCTTATATTTTGTGATTGATCCACAAGTACTCCAGAACAGTCTAGCTATTATTTTTTTTATTAACTTCCTTGTGCTACTCTTGGAAATGAGTTTGATGAAGTATGCCCATTTCACCTTCTTTAGGTGGGGTACAATCTTCTCGACTACACTAAGAGACTTCAGGCTTTAGTCTATGGCTTGTGTAGACAAAGCTTCTTTGTACAAATCTTTTACAAAATACATTATCTTTACTTACCAAAAAAAAAAACTAAGCCCTTCCATTGCAATGGTAAACATATAAGGAGATAGTGGATCGCCTTGCCGAATGTCATTCTTACTCCCAAAGAAGCCAATAGGTGAACCATTAAAGAGAATCGAAAATTTTGGAGTTTCCAAGCAACATTGAATCCATTTAACCCAGTGCTGAGGGAAGCCCATATTATGGAGCATCATGTAAATAAAATTCCTATTGACTGAGTCAAAGGCCTTTCGTAAATCAGCTTTAAAACAGATCTTTTTCCCTCTTGTTTTAGAATATAGATCCTTAACCAAATCATTAGCAAGCAAGACATTATGATAGATACTCCTCCCTTTAAGAAAAGCAGCCTGATTAGGACTAATGACCTTATTCATGATCTTTTGTAGTCTATCTGCCAGCAACTTAGAGATAACCTTATAAATAAAGTTGCACAGTGAAATAGGACGGTAGTTCTCCAATGAATCGGCTCCATCATTTTTAGGCACTAAAGAAATAAAAGTGCAATTCATTTCTTTAAGAATATGACATGAGGTGAAAAAACGACGGTCATAATCTTTGCGCGAACTTTGCGGTGAGTCGAGTTTCGATCGGTTTTTCGTGCACCATCTCGGAAATTCAAAATACAGGTCTTTCCCGTCTTATTAGCCCATGAGAAGTCGTAAAGGCACGCTTACGCAAAAAAATACGACGGTCATAAACTTTGCGCGAAGTCGCGCGCGAGTCGAGTTTCGATCGGTTTTTCGTGCACCGTCTCGGAAATTGAAAATACTGGTCTTTCCCATCTTATTATAGCCCATGGGAAGTCGTACAAGCACGCTTTTGCATAAAAATTCGACGGTCATAATCTTTGCGCGAACTTTGCGCTGAGTCGAGTTTCGATCGGTTTTTCATGCACTGTCTTGGAAATTCAAAATACTGGCCATTCACAATGTGTTAGCCCATGGTAAGTTATGTGAGCATGGTTTCACGAAAAAATGCGACGGTCATAAACTTTGCACAGAATCGAGTTTCGATCGGTTTTTCGTGCATCGTCTCGGAAATTCAAAATACTGGTCTTTCCCGTCCAATTAGCCCATTGGAAGTCGTACAAGCACGCTTTCGCAAAAAAATACGACGGTCATAAACTTTGCGCGAAGTCGCGCGCGAGTTGAGTTTCGATCGATTTTTCGTACACCGTCTCGGAAATTCAAAATACTTGTCTTTCCCGTCTTAAGAGCCCATGAGAAGTCGTATAGGCACGCTTTCGCAAAAAAATACGACGGTCATAAACTTTGCGCGAAGTCACGCGCGAGTCGAGTTTCGATCGGTTTTTCGTGCACCGTCTCGGAAATTCAAAATACTGGCCATTCACGATGTATTAGCACATGGTAAGTCGTATGAGCATGGTTTCACGAGAAAACGCGACGGTCATAAACTTTGCGCAGAGTCGAGATTCGATCGGTTTTTCGTGCACCGTCTCAGAAATTCAAAATACTGGTCTTTCCCGTCTTATTAGCCCATGAGAAGTCGTACAAGCACGCTTTCGCAAAAAAATACGACAGTCAAAAACTTTGCACGAAGTCGCACGCGAGTCGAGTTTCGATCGGTTTTTCGTGCACCGTCTCGGAAATTCAAAATACTTGTCTTTCCCGTCTTATTAGCCCATGAGAAGTCGTATAGGCACGCTTTCGCAAAAAAATACGACGGTCATAAACTTTGCGCGAAGTCGCGCGCGAGTCGAGTTTCGATCGGTTTTTCGTGACCGTCTCGGAAATTCAAAATACTGGCCATTCACTATGTATTAGCCCATGGTAAGTCGTATGAGCATGATTTCACGAAAAAACACGACGGTCATAAACTTTGCGCAGAGTCGAGATTCGATCGGTTTTTCGTGCACCGTCTCGGAAATTCAAAATACTGGTCTTTCCCGTCTTATTAGCCCATGAGAAGTAGTACAAGCACACTTTCGCAAAAAAATACGACGGTCAGAAACTTTGCGTGAAGTCGCGTGCGAGTCGAGTTTCGATCGGTTTTTCGTGCACCATCTCGGAAATTCAAAATACTGGCCATTCACGATGTATTAGCCCATGGTAAGTCGTATGAGCATGGTTTCACGATAAAACGCGACGGTCATAAACTTTGCGCAGAGTCGAGATTCGATCGGTTTTTCTAGCACCGTCTCGGAAATTCAAAATACTGGTCTTTCCCGTCTTATTAGCCCATGAGAAGTCGTACAAGCACGCTTTCGCAAAAAAATACGACAGTCAAAAACTTTGCGCGAAGTCGCACGCGAGTCGAGTTTCGATCGGTTTTTCGTGCACCGTCTCGGAAATTCAAAATACTTGTCTTTCCCGTCTTATTAGCCCATGAGAAGTCGTACAGGCACGCTTTCGCAAAAAAATACGACGGTCATAAACTTTGCGCGAAGTCGCGCACGAGTCGAGTTTCGATCGGTTTTTCGTGACCGTCTCGGAAATTCAAAATACTGGCCATTCACTATGTATTAGCCCATGGTAAGTCGTATGAGCATGATTTCACGAAAAAACACGATGGTCATAAACTTTGCGCAGAGTCGAGATTCGATCGGTTTTTCGTGCACCGTCTCGGAAATTCAAAATACTGGTCTTTCCCGTCTTATTAGCCCATGAGAAGTAGTACAAGCACACTTTCACAAAAAAATACGACGGTCATAAACTTTGCGCGAAGTCGCGTGCGAGTCGAGTTTCGATCGGTTTTTCGTGCACCGTCTCGGAAATTCAAAATACTGGCCATTCACGATGTATTAGCCCATGGTAAGTCGTATGAGCATGGTTTCACGAGAAAACGCGACGGTCATAAACTTTGCGCATAGTCGAGATTCGATCGGTTTTTCGTGCACCGTCTCGGAAATTCAAAATACTGGTCTTTCCCGTCTTATTAGCCCATGAGAAGTCGTACAAGCACGCTTTCGCAAAAAAATACGACAGTCAAAAACTTTGCGCGAAGTCGCACGCGAGTCGAGTTTCGATCGGTTTTTCATGCACCTTCTCGGAAATTCAAAATACTTGTCTTTCCCATCTTATTAGCCCATGAGAAGTCGTACAGGATATCTTTACTTACCAAAAAAAAGAGAAGTCGTACAGGCACGCTTTCGCAAAAAAATACGACGGTCATAAACTTTGCGCGAAGTCGCGCGCGAGTCGAGTTTCGATCGGTTTTTCGTGCACCGTCTCGGAAATTCAAAATACTGGCCATTGACGATGTATTAGCCCATGGTAAGTCGTATGAGCATGATTTCACGAAAAAACGCGACGGTCATAAACTTTGCGCAGAGTCGAGATTCGATCGGTTTTTCGTGCACCGTCTCATAAATTCAAAATAGTGGTCTTTCCCGTGTTATTAGCCCATGAGAAATAGTAAAAGCACGCTTTCGCAAAAAAATACGACGGTCATAAACTTTGCGCGAAGTCGCGCGCGAATCGAGTTTCGATCGGTTTTTCGTGCACCGTCTCGGAAATTCAAAATACTGGCCATTCACGATGTATTAGCCCATGGTAAGTCGTATGAGCATGGTTTCACGAGAAAACGCGACGGTCATAAACTTTGCGCATAGTCGAGATTCGATCGGTTTTTCGTGCACCGTCTCGGAAATTCAAAATACTGGTCTTTCCCGTCTTATTAGCCCATGAGAAGTCGTACAAGCACGCTTTCGCAAAAAAATACGACAGTCAAAAACTTTGCGCGAAGTCGCACGCGAGTCGAGTTTCGATCGGTTTTTCATGCACCTTCTCGGAAATTCAAAATACTTGTCTTTCCCATCTTATTAGCCCATGAGAAGTCGTACAGGATATCTTTACTTACCAAAAAAAAGAGAAGTCGTACAGGCACGCTTTCGCAAAAAAATACGACGGTCATAAACTTTGCGCGAAGTCGCGCGCGAGTCGAGTTTCGATCGGTTTTTCGTGCACCGTCTCGGAAATTCAAAATACTGGCCATTGACGATGTATTAGCCCATGGTAAGTCGTATGAGCATGATTTCACGAAAAAACGCGACGGTCATAAACTTTGCGCAGAGTCGAGATTCGATCGGTTTTTCGTGCACCGTCTCATAAATTCAAAATAGTGGTCTTTCCCGTGTTATTAGCCCATGAGAAATAGTAAAAGCACGCTTTCGCAAAAAAATACGACGGTCATAAACTTTGCGCGATGTCGCGCGCGAATCGAGTTTCGATCGGTTTTTTGTGCACCGTCTCGGAAATTCAAAATACTGGCCATTGACGATGTATTAGCCCATGGTAAGTCGTATGAGCATGGTTTCACGAAAAAACGCGACGTTCATAAACTTTGCGCAGAGTCGATATTCGATCGGTTTTTCGTGCACCGTCTCGGAAATTCAAAATACTGGTCTTTCCCTTCTTATTAGCCCATGAGAAGTCGTACTGGCATGCTTTAGCAAAAAAATACGACGGTCATAAACTTTGCGCGAAGTCGCGCGCGAGTCGAGTTTCGATTGGTTTTTCGTGCACCGTCTCGGAAATTCAAAATACTTGTCTTTCCCATCTTATTAGCCCATGAGAAGTCGTACAGGATATCTTTACTTACCAAAAAAAAGAGAAGTCGTACAGGCACGCTTTCGCAAAAAAATACAACGGTCATAAACTTTGCGCGAAGTCGCGCGCGAGTCGTGTTTCGATTGATTTTTCGTGCACCGTCTCGGAAATTCAAAATACTGGCTATTCACGTTGTATTAGCCCATGGTAAGTCATATGAGCATGGTTTCATGAAAAAACGCGACGGTCATAAACTTTACGCAGAGTCGAGATTCGATCGGTTTTTTCGTGCACCGTCTCGGAAATTCAAAATACTGGTCTTTCCCGTCTTATGAGCCCATGAGAAGTCGTACAAGCACACTTTCGCAAAAAAATACGACGGTCACAAACTTTCCGCGAAGACGCGCGCGAGTCGAGTTTCGATCGGTTTTTCGTGCACCGTCTCGGAAATTCAAAATACTGGCCATTCACAATGTATTACCCATGGTAAGTCGTATGAGCTTGGTTTCACGAAAAAATGCGACGGTCATAAACTTTGCGCTGAGTCGAGATTCGATCGGTTTTTCGTGCACCGTCTCGGAAATTCAAAATACTGGTCTTTCATGTCTTATTCGCCCATGAGAAGTCGTACAGGCACGCTTTCGCAAAAAAATACGACGGTCATAAACTTTGCGCGAAGTCGCGCGTGAGTCGAGTTTCGAACGGTTTTTCGTGCACCGTCTCAGAATTTCAAAATACTGGCCATTCACGATGTATTAGCCCATGGTAAGTCGTATGAGCATGATTTCACGAAAAAACGCGACGGTCATAAACTTTGCGCAGAGTCGAGATTCGATCGGTTTTTCGTGCACCGTCTCGGAAATTCAAAATACTGGCCTTTCCCGTCTTATTAGCCCATGAGAAGTCGTACAAGCACGCTTTCACAAAAAAATACGACGGTCAAAAACTTTGCGCGAAGTCGCGCGCGAGTCGAGTTTCGATTGGTTTTTCGTGCACCGTCTCGGAAATTCAAAATACTTGTCTTTCCCGTCTTATTAGCCCATGAGAAGTCGTACAGGCACGCTTTCGCAAAAAAATACGACGGTCAAAAACTTTGTGCGAAGTCGCGCGCGAGTCGAGTTTCGATCGGTTTTTCGTGCACCGTCTCAGAAATTCAAAATACTGGCCATTGACGATGTATTAGCCCATGGTAAGTCGTATGAGCTTGGTTTCACGAAAAAACGCGACGGTCATAAACTTTGCGCAGAGTCGAGATTCGATCGGTTTTTCGTGCACCGTCTCGGAAATTCAAAATACTGGTGTTTCCCTTCTTATTAGCCCATGAGAAGTCGTACAGGCACGCATTCGCAAAAAAATACGACGGTCATAAACTTTGCGCAGAGTCGAGATTCGATCGGTTTTTCGTGCACTGTCTCGGAAATTCAAAATACTGGTCTTTCCCTTCTTATTAGCCCATGAGAAGTCGTACAGGCACGCATTCGCAAAAAAATACGACGGTCATAAACTTTGCGCGAAGTCGCGCGCGAGTCGAGTTTCGATCGGTTTTTCGTGCACCGTCTCAGAAATTCAAAATACTGGCCATTCATGATGTATTAGCCCATGGTAAGTCGTATGAGCATGGTTTCACGAGAAAACGCGACGATCATAAACTTTGCGCAGAGTCGAGATTCGATCGGTTTTTCGTGCACCGTCTCTGAAATTCAAAATACTGGTCTTTCCCATCTTATGAGCCCATGAGAAGTCGTACAGGCACGCTTTCGCAAAAAAATACGACGGTCATAAACTTTGCACGAAGTCGCACGCGAGTCGAGTTTCGATCGGTTTTTCGTGACCGTCTCGGAAATTCAAAATACTGGCCATTCACTATGTATTAGCCCATGGTAAGTCGTATGAGCATGATTTCACGAAAAAAACGCGACGGTCATAAACTTTGCGCAGAGTCGAGATTCGATCAGTATTTCGTGCACCGTCTCTGAAATTCAAAATACTGGTCTTTCCCGTCTTATTAGCCCATGAGAAGTCGTACAAGCACGCTTTCGCAAAAAAATACGACAGTCAAAAACTTTGCGCGAAGTCGCACGCGAGTCGAGTTTCGATCGGTTTTTCATGCACCGTCTCGGAAATTCAAAATACTTGTCTTTCCTGTCTTATTAGCCCATGAGAAGTCGTACAGGCACGCTTTCGCAAAAAAATACGACGGTCATAAACTTTGCGCGAAGTCGCGCGCGAGTCGAGTTTCGATTGGTTTTTCGTGCCCCGTCTCGGAAATTCAAAATAAATGTCTTTCCCGTCTTATTAGCCCATGAGAAGTCGTACAGGCACGCTTTCGCAAAAAAATACGACGGTCATAAACTTTGCGCAGAGTCGAGATTCGATCGGTTTTTCGTGCACCGTCTCGGAAATTCAAAATACTGGTCTTTCCCGTCTTATTAGCCCATGAGTAGTACAAGCACGCTTTCGCAAAAAAATACGACGGTCATAAACTTTGCGCAGAGTCGCGCGCGAGTCGAGTTTCGATCGGTTTTTCGTGCACCGTCTCGGAAATTCAAAATACTGGCCATTCACGATGTATTAGCCCATGGTAAGTCGTATGAGCATGGTTTCACGAAAAAACGCGACGGTCATAAACTTTGCGCAGAGTCGAGATTCGATCGGTTTTTCGTGCACCGTCTCGGAAATTCAAAATACTGGTCTTTCCCGTCTTATTATTATTTTTTTTTTTTTTTTTGGTAAGTAAAGATATTGTATTTTGTAAAAGATTTGTACAAAGAAGCTTTGTCTACACAAGCCATAGACTAAAGCCTGAAGTCTCTTAGTGTAGTCGAGAAGATTGCACCCCACCTAAAGAAGGTGAAATGAGCACGCTTCATCAAACTCATCTCCAAGAGTAGCATAAGGAAGTTAATAAATAATAAAATGCAATAGCTAGACTGTTCTGGACTACTTGTGGATACATCACAAAATATAAGCTTTGCCCCATATAATACATTACAATCTTCATCATTATTCGAGTGATTCTTGACGAATGGAAAAATTGAATCTTGTGAAAATATCTTTCTCTCTTCTTGTTAGGTGCTCTGTATTCAATTCTTTCCCGTCTTATTAGCCCATGAGAAGTCGTACAGGCACGCTTTCGCAAAAAAATACGACGGTCATAAACTTTGCGCGAAGTCGCGCGCGAGTCGAGTTTCGATCGGTTTTTCGTGCAATGTCTCAGAATTTCAAAATACTGGCCATTCACGATGTATTAGCCCATGGTTAGTCGTATGAGCATGGTTTCAAGAGAAAACGCGACGGTCATAAACTTTGCGCAGAGTCGAGTTTCGATCGGTTTTTCGTGCACCGTCTCGGAAATTCAAAATACTGGTCTTTCCCGTCTTATTAGCCCATGAGAAGTCGTACAAGCACGCTTTCGCAAAAAAATACGACGGTCAGAAACTTTGCGTGAAGTCGCGTGCGAGTCGAGTTTCGATCGGTTTTTCGTGCACCGTCTCGGAAATTCAAAATACTGGCCATTCACGATGTATTAGCCCATGGTAAGTCGTATGAGCATGGTTTCACGATAAAACGCGACGGTCATAAACTTTGCGCAGAGTCGAGATTCGATCGGTTTTTCTAGCACCGTCTCGGAAATTCAAAATACTGGTCTTTCCCGTCTTATTAGCCCATGAGAAGTCGTACAAGCACGCTTTCGCAAAAAAATACGACAGTCAAAAACTTTGCGCGAAGTCGCACGCGAGTCGAGTTTCGATCGGTTTTTCGTGCACCGTCTCGGAAATTCAAAATACTTGTCTTTCCCGTCTTATTAGCCCATGAGAAGTCGTACAGGCACGCTTTCGCAAAAAAATACGACGGTCATAAACTTTGCGCGAAGTCGCGCGCGAGTCGAGTTTCGATCGGTTTTTCGTGACCGTCTCGGAAATTCAAAATACTGGCCATTCACTATGTATTAGCCCATGGTAAGTCGTATGAGCATGATTTCACGAAAAAACACGACGGTCATAAACTTTGCGCAGAGTCGAGATTCGATCGGTTTTTCGTGCACCGTCTCGGAAATTCAAAATACTGGTCTTTCCCGTCTTATTAGCCCATGAGAAGTCGTACAAGCACGCTTTCGCAAAAAAATACGACAGTCAAAAACTTTGCGCGAAGTCGCACGCGAGTCGAGTTTCGATCGGTTTTTCGTGCACCGTCTCGGAAATTCAAAATACTTGTCTTTCCCGTCTTATTAGCCCATGAGAAGTCGTACAGGCACGCTTTCGCAAAAAAATACGACGGTCATAAACTTTGCGGGAAGTCGCGTGCGAGTCGAGTTTCGATCGGTTTTTCGTGCACCGTCTCGGAAATTCAAAATACTGGCCATTCACGATGTATTAGCCCATGGTAAGTCGTATGAGCATGGTTTCACGATAAAACGCGACGGTCATAAACTTTGCGCAGAGTCGAGATTCGATCGGTTTTTCTAGCACCGTCTCGGAAATTCAAAATACTGGTCTTTCCCGTCTTATTAGCCCATGAGAAGTCGTACAAGCACGCTTTCGCAAAAAAATACGACAGTCAAAAACTTTGCGCGAAGTCGCACGCGAGTCGAGTTTCGATCGGTTTTTCGTGCACCGTCTCGGAAATTCAAAATACTTGTCTTTCCCGTCTTATTAGCCCATGAGAAGTCGTACAGGCACGCTTTCGCAAAAAAATACGACGGTCATAAACTTTGCGCGAAGTCGCGCGCGAGTCGAGTTTCGATCGGTTTTTCGTGACCGTCTCGGAAATTCAAAATACTGGCCATTCACTATGTATTAGCCCATGGTAAGTCGTATGAGCATGATTTCACGAAAAAACACGACGGTCATAAACTTTGCGCAGAGTCGAGATTCGATCGGTTTTTCGTGCACCGTCTCGGAAATTCAATATACTGGTCTTTCCCGTCTTATTAGCCCATGAGAAGTCGTACAAGCACGCTTTCGCAAAAAAATACGACAGTCAAAAACTTTGCGCGAAGTCGCACGCGAGTCGAGTTTCGATCGGTTTTTCATGCACCTTCTCGGAAATTCAAAATACTTGTCTTTCCCATCTTATTAGCCCATGAGAAGTCGTACAGGATATCTTTACTTACCAAAAAAAAGAGAAGTCGTACAGGCACGCTTTCGCAAAAAAATACGACGGTCATAAACTTTGCGCGAAGTCGCGCGCGAGTCGAGTTTCGATCGGTTTTTCGTGCACCGTCTCGGAAATTCAAAATACTGGCCATTGACGATGTATTAGCCCATGGTAAGTCGTATGAGCATGATTTCACGAAAAAACGCGACGGTCATAAACTTTGCGCAGAGTCGAGATTCGATCGGTTTTTCGTGCACCGTCTCATAAATTCAAAATAGTGGTCTTTCCCGTGTTATTAGCCCATGAGAAATAGTAAAAGCACGCTTTCGCAAAAAAATACGACGGTCATAAACTTTGCGCGAAGTCGCGCGCGAATCGAGTTTCGATCGGTTTTTCGTGCACCGTCTCGGAAATTCAAAATACTGGCCATTCACGATGTATTAGCCCATGGTAAGTCGTATGAGCATGGTTTCACGAAAAAACGCGACGTTCATAAACTTTGCGCAGAGTCGATATTCGATCGGTTTTTCGTGCACCGTCTCGGAAATTCAAAATACTGGTCTTTCCCTTCTTATTAGCCCATGAGAAGTCGTACTGGCACGCTTTCGCAAAAAAATACGACGGTCATAAACTTTGCGCGAAGTCGCGCGCGAGTCGAGTTTCGATTGGTTTTTCGTGCACCGTCTCGGAAATTCAAAATACTTGTCTTTCCCATCTTATTAGCCCATGAGAAGTCGTACAGGCACGCTTTCGCAAAAAAATACAACGGTCATAAACTTTGCGCGAAGTCGCGCGCGAGTCGTGTTTCGATTGATTTTTCGTGCACCGTCTCGGAAATTCAAAATACTGGCTATTCACGTTGTATTAGCCCATGGTAAGTCATATGAGCATGGTTTCATGAAAAAATGCGACGGTCATAAACTTTACGCAGAGTCGAGATTCGATCGGTTTTTCGTGCACCGTCTCGGAAATTCAAAATACTGGTCTTTCCCGTCTTATGAGCCCATGAGAAGTCGTACAAGCACACTTTCGCAAAAAAATACGACGGTCACAAACTTTCCGCGAAGACGCGCGCGAGTCGAGTTTCGATCGGTTTTTCGTGCACCGTCTCGGAAATTCAAAATACTGGCCATTCACGATGTATTACCCATGGTAAGTCGTATGAGCTTGGTTTCACGAAAAAACGCGACGGTCATAAACTTTGCGCAGTGTCGAGATTCTATCGGTTTTTCGTGCACCGTCTCGGAAATTCAAAATACTGGTCTTTCATGTCTTATTAGCCCATGAGAAGTCGTACAGGCACGCTTTCGCAAAAAAATACGACGGTCATAAACTTTGCGCGAAGTCGCGCGTGAGTCGAGTTTCGAACGGTTTTTCGTGCACCGTCTCAGAATTTCAAAATACTGGCCATTCACGATGTATTAGCCCATGGTAAGTCGTATGAGCATGATTTCACGAAAAAACGCGACGGTCATAAACTTTGCGCAGAGTCGAGATTCGATCGGTTTTTCGTGCACCGTCTCGGAAATTCAAAATACTGGCCTTTCCCGTCTTATTAGCCCATGAGAAGTCGTACAAGCACGCTTTCACAAAAAAATACGACGGTCAAAAACTTTGCGCGAAGTCGCGCGCGAGTCGAGTTTCGATTGGTTTTTCGTGCACCGTCTCGGAAATTCAAAATACTTGTCTTTCCCGTCTTATTAGCCCATGAGAAGTCGTACAGGCACGCTTTCGCAAAAAAATACGACGGTCAAAAACTTTGTGCGAAGTCGCGCGCGAGTCGAGTTTCGATCGGTTTTTCGTGCACCGTCTCAGAAATTCAAAATACTGGCCATTGACGATGTATTAGCCCATGGTAAGTCGTATGAGCTTGGTTTCACGAAAAAACGCGACGGTCATAAACTTTGCGCAGAGTCGAGATTCGATCGGTTTTTCGTGCACCGTCTCGGAAATTCAAAATACTGGTGTTTCCCTTCTTATTAGCCCATGAGAAGTCGTACAGGCACGCTTTCGCAAAAAAATACGACGGTCATAAACTTTGCGCAGAGTCGAGATTCGATCGGTTTTTCGTGCACTGTCTCGGAAATTCAAAATACTGGTCTTTCCCTTCTTATTAGCCCATGAGAAGTCGTACAGGCACGCATTCGCAAAAAAATACGACGGTCATAAACTTTGCGCGATGTCGCGCGCGAGTCGAGTTTCGATCGGTTTTTCGTGCACCGTCTCAGAAATTCAAAATACTGGCCATTCATGATGTATTAGCCCATGGTAAGTCGTATGAGCATGGTTTCACGAGAAAACGCGACGATCATAAACTTTGCGCAGAGTCGAGATTCGATCGGTTTTTCGTGCACCGTCTCTGAAATTCAAAATACTGGTCTTTCCCGTCTTATGAGCCCATGAGAAGTCGTACAGGCACGCTTTCGCAAAAAAATACGACGGTCATAAACTTTGCACGAAGTCGCACGCGAGTCGAGTTTCGATCGGTTTTTCGTGACCGTCTCGGAAATTCAAAATACTGGCCATTCACTATGTATTAGCCCATGGTAAGTCGTATGAGCATGATTTCACGAAAAAACGCGACGGTCATACACTTTGCGCAGAGTCGAGATTCGATCAGTATTTCGTGCACCGTCTCTGAAATTCAAAATACTGGTCTTTCCCGTCTTATTAGCCCATGAGAAGTCGTACAAGCACGCTTTCGCAAAAAAATACGACAGTCAAAAACTTTTTTTTTTTTGGTAAGTAAAGATATTGTATTTTGTAAAAGATTTGTACAAAGAAGCTTTGTCTACACAAGCCATAGACTAAAGCCTGAAGTCTCTTAGTGTAGTCGAGAAGATTGCACCCCACCTAAAGAAGGTGAAATGAGCACGCTTCATCAAACTCATCTCCAAGAGTAGCATAAGGAAGTTAATAAATAATAAAATGCAATAGCTAGACTGTTCTGGACTACTTGTGGATACATCACAAAATATAAGCTTTGCCCCATATAATACATTACAATCTTCATCATTATTCGAGTGATTCTTGACGAATGGAAAAATTGAATCTTGTGAAAATATCTTTCTCTCTTCTTGTTAGGTGCTCTGTATTCAATTCTTGCTCCATACATGATCGTGAGTCTTGAAGAATCTCTATCAGAATTTGAGCTTTGTTCATGTTGTGACACTCAAAAATTCTGCCACACCTCTCCTTCCAAATCCACCAAATAGCACATCTGAATATAATTCGTGCTAGTTGTGTAAGAGGCCCCTTTCTTGAGAAGCTTTGCATAAGCATTTCTAATTCATGATGCAAGTTTGGCCGTGGTAGCCTTTGAAAATCAAATCGCTTCAAGATCTCCTTCCATATCCAAGATGAATAATCACAAGCAAAGTAGAGATGGTCAACACTTTCTTCATTTTGCATACACAAAGAGCACCGATTTACAATATAAATACCTCTTCGCTGCATATTGTCCATCGTAGGAAGTTTGCCGAGAAGGGCCTGCCATGTACATAAGGAATGTCGCTGTGAGCATGGACTATCCCATGTCCAACTACTTTGGATCCACTTGTTGTTTCGTCGTCTAATTTGGTTCCATGCAGATGTAGCACTAAATTTACCGTTATCATGAAGCCAAATAAGCATATCTGAAGAGTTGTTCTTGATTTTAATAGCCCTAATAGTCGGCCAAAGTAATAACATGTCAGGGGAGGTAGGGTTGGGAAGACACCAAGTACCATTGTTAATGAATTCAGAAACCTTCCAGTCTTTGGGAGCCCCCAGATCCTGTCGTACTCTATCACCAAATATCTGAAATATGCTTTTCCCATTCACCCAAGGATCATACCACATATTAATATTGGTTCCAGAAGAAATCACATAAGAAATATTGTTACGTAGCCATCTCCTTGCCTTTAGAATTCCTTTCCAAGCAGCAGAATGAGATGTTTTTGCAGATACTTCCCAGATTGATTCCTTGGTAAGGTACCTAGCAAAAACCCATTGTGACCATAAGGAAGACTTGTTTTGTAAAATATCCCATAATTGCTTTACCATACAAGCTTTATTCCAATCTCTAATATGTCGAAGATTCAGCCCCCCTTCATCCTTCGGTTTGCAAATGCTGTCCCAATTCACCATGTGCATTGTCTTACCATCTGTGCCATTCCAAAAGAAGTTCATAAGTAATTTATCAATATCATGGAGAAGCCCGGCTGGTAGAAGGAATGCATGAGACCAATAAATAGAATAAGAGGTCAACACAGATCGAATAAGTTCAAGTCGTCCAGCTTTAGAAAGAAGCCTATTTTTCCAAGAGGAAATTCTGTTCTTAATTTTTTGTATGATAGGCTGACAGGAGGCTTTGTTGATTCCAGTGGATATAAGTGGGAGACCCAAGTAAGGAACCGGTAAATTTCCTTCAGCAACTCCCAATGTTTGAGCAATATGATCCTTATTGTCAATGCAAGCACCCACATATACTTTGCTCTTTGCATGGTTTAGCTTAAGACCAGAAACTTTACCAAATTCATTAAGAATATCTGCCAGATTACTCACAGAAACTGGATCATCTCGAAGGAAGATAATAAGGTCGTCGGCAAATGTTATGTGAGAGATATAAACAGAACCATAATGTGGTACCTTAATTTTGCCATTGGAAACAGCCTCTTCTAACATACAACTGAGCCCTTCCATTGCAATGGTAAAAAGATAAGGAGATAGTGGATCACCTTGCCGAATGCCATTCTTACTCCCAAAGAAGCCAATAGGTGAACCATTAAAGAGAATTGAAAATTTTGGAGTTTCCAAGCAACATTGAATCCATTTAACCCAGTGCTGAGGGAAGCCCATATTATGGAGCATCATGTAAATAAAATCCCTATTGACTGAGTCAAAGGCCTTTCGTAAATCAGCTTTAAAACAGATCTTTTTCCCTCTTGTTTTAGAATGTAGATCCTTAACCAAATCATTAGCAAGCAGGACATTATGATGGATACTCCTCCCTTTAAGAAAAGCAGCCTGATTAGGACTAATGACCTTATTCATGACCTTTTGTAGTCTATCTGCCAGCAACTTAGAGATAACCTTATAAATAAAGTTGCACAATGAAATAGGACGGTAGTTCTCCAATGAATCGGCTCCATCATTTTTAGGCACTAAAGAAATAAAAGTGCAATTCATTTCTTTCAGAATGTGACCTGACGAGAAAAAATGTCGACAAGCTTTTATGACATCGTTGCCTACAATAGCCCATGCAATTTGATAAAACTCAGCTGGAAATCCATCTGGACCAGGGCTTTTGTGCTTCGGGGACTTAAAAACAACTTTCACAATTTCATCATCCGTTATTGGGGCATTAAGATGAGAGAGGGCTTCAGAATCAAGTCGTCTTGTAGGCCCAACATGAATACTATTAGGCTGCTGTTCCTGATTGAGTAAGGAATAAAAAAATTGCTCGGTGTAATTTTTAACCTCATCCAGATCCTCAATGAGATTACCATCTATACCTTTGCATTTTTTGATGCGATTAGTAGCCCTTCTGGTAGCAATAGCAGCATAGAAAAACTTCGTATTAGAATCCCCTAGAGTAAGCCAGTGCTGTCGTGACTTCTGTTTCAAAAAGCATTCCTCCTGCTTCAAAGCTTGCATAAAGTTATTTCTAGCAGCAGCCTCTTTGTATATAAGATTCGCATCCAGAGGTTGAAGATTTAGCTCGCTTTGCACAGCCATAAGTTCTTTCTTGCATAACTGAACTCTGTCGTTGATATTTCCAAATGTAGTTGAATTCCACTTCTTTAGTGCTGCTTTGCATGCTTTTAGTTTTTGACATAGGATGTAAGGGGGAGAACCAAATACATTAATGTCCCAAGCTGACTTAATAACTTCGAGGAACTTTGGGTGAGAACTCCACATATTAAAAAATCTAAAAGGTTTCTTGACTCTTGGTAGTGCTTTATCTGCATGTATATGCATAATAGAGTGATCCGAAAATAACTTAGCACCGTACTCAAGAAGTGAATCTGGAAAAACTGCTAACCATTCCTGATTTATCAAACATCTGTCAAGTCGAGCCATAATTTTTCTTTCAGCAGTACTTTGATTGTTCCATGAGAACCAATCACCTACAGATTTCATGTCAGTCAATGCAGCAGTATCTATACAATCATTAAAATGTTGAAGCTGACATTCGGAAAGCACTCTACCCCCCACTTTCTCATTTGTGTATCTGACAGTATTAAAGTCACCGAGAACAACCCAAGGTACTGTAGGATAACTATTTGCAATGCTAACCAGATCACGCCATAGAGCATTCCTGTTAGACATACTGTTAGATGCATAAATACCGGTAATATTGAATTGACATCCAGTCTGTTTATCCTCTGCCTTAAGATGAATGAATTGATTAGTAGCAGAAATAAACCAAGCAGTAACAAGATTAGGATGCCATAAGACCCAAACTCGACCATAAGTATCCTGAGAATCATTAGTAAAAAGTTCTGCCTCAGGCCATATTAAATTCTTCTGAACTTGAACACGATGAGGTTTAATTTTTGTTTCCACAAGAATGACAATGTCACATGCAGCAGATCGGATTATTCTATTGAGCTCCCGACATTTCTCAGTCTTATTAAGTCCACGAACATTCCAACAGCTTATTTTCATCAATACTAGATAGAAGGAAGAGCATGCGATTTTGGGAGGACACTACCATCCTTTTTCTTATCCTTTGATTTTGCATGGTCCTCTCGCATAATATCTTTACCCTTTAATCCTTTATTCCTATATTTATCCACCTCATCCACAGCTTGCAAATGTTTAAATTTTTGCGTACCTTGAGGCAAGGAGTCCTGAATAGCGGGATGTGTCGAAGAGCGATGAGTTTGGTGAGTTGCAATGTCTTGGTTCCCAAGAGGTTGTTGAAATGAAATTTCCTGATTATCTGAAGGAGTGATTCGTGAAGGCGAGGTTGCTATTGGGGAGTGAGAACCTTGGGAAGCTCCTGCAGTGAAATTCTCTGATATAATAGGTAAAGATGGAAGTCCTGACTTGTCTTTCTCTTGTTCGTGTCGCTGCCCCAACGAGTCAGAGTGTTCAATCATCTTCTCCGCCATCACCACTGTTGGCACTGGAGTATCAGTGCTTGGATTAGTGGTAGTGACCCCATTCTGTGGCTCTTGGCGTGGTCGGTAGACCTGTGTGATTTTTTTTGAAGGCTGTTGGCAGGCACCATTTACATGTCCAAAAGATAGACAAACCTTGCATCGTTGTGGCTTCCAAGAATATGAGACTTTCACCTTTCGGGTGCTCCCATCAAGATCACGGTAAGAAACATCATTCGGCAGTTCCTCATCAGAAGAAACCATTACACAAGCTCTGGCAAAGGTCAATCTCGTTTGCGAAGCTGTTGCCTTATCAAGATACAATGGTTGTCCCAGGGTGCTGCAAAGCTTTGCAATAAAACGACGACCCCAGAGATGTAGTGGAAGTCCATGAAAAGAAACCCATATTGGGATAGACTGTAGACTGTCTAACTCCAATCTCACATCAGGTGCCCAGCGTCGTAGTATCATTGGATGACCACGGATAGTCCAAAATCCTTCAAGTACCCGTTGTAAATCTTCTTCCGAATAAAGCCTGCATACAAAGAATCCGGTCTCCAACATATGAAGATCAAATGTTGATATTCCCCATCGAGTTCTGATGTATGAGGATAGTGGGAAAAAGGATGTTCTTAGTCCAACAACGTAGCCCACAATTGCCATTGACCATGTCTCAATTAGTTCGTCGGAATCAATAGCCTCATACACAGCAATCTTCTGGTCAGCCTGTACTTCTGGAGCAAAAAAGTCCAGTCGAAGATCCGGACTACCCGCTGGAGCCTTGAAGAGGCTACTCCAAGGTTTCGGATATCGGGAAATAGGAGCTGGAGGTCGTGATCTAGATCGTGAACGACCTCGGGCCTGGTTCATTGAAGGAGCATCCCGTCGAGAAGAAGAAATCAGCGGTGGAACATCCTGGTGTGAAACCGGCCTAAGCTGCTGGGGAGGAACCAGCGACTGTTGGAGAGGAGCAACCCCCTCCCGCGGTGAAGTAACCAGCGGCTGAGGAGCAACCCTCTCCCGCTGTGACTGCTGGAGAGGGGCGTTCTGCTGTGAAGCAATCAGCCGCTGGGAAGAAGCCAGCGGAGGAGCATCCCGCTGGAACAGAGGATGCGAAGCAGAGTGCCGCGTCCGGCCGCTCGCATCCATGGCGTCGCTCGCCCTAGCCGCCAGCCGCCTAGGGGAGAGGAAGCCACCACCCTGCCCACACTAATGTCGCAGCCGTCGCCCCTTCCACGCCGATTGCAGAAGCAGCCGTCGCCCTTTCCACGCTGGAGTTGCCGCAGGAAGCGGCAGTGAACCCAGCCCCAATCGCAGCGCAGCTTCCACCGTTTCTTGCCCTAGAGTCCGTCCCGCGCCTAGGGGAGAAGAGCCGCCGCCCTTCCACGCCTGAAGTCGCCGATTCCCGGCCTGGAATCGCTGATCGCAGGAGCGACCGCCGGCCTTCCACTCGCCGCGGAGTGATCGTAGAGGAGAAATCGCCCAAGGGAGCAATCGCAAGCACAAGCGCAAGGGAAGAGGTTGCCGTCCCCAGCGTCGATCGCAAGCGCAAGCGCAAGCCCAAGCAGAGCAGAGCACTCACGCACGCACGCAAGGGAACGCAGGCCCATTCCCCCCCCCCATTCCCAAACAGTCAAAAACTTTGCGCGAAGTCGCACGCGAGTCGAGTTTCGATCGGTTTTTCATGCACCGTCTCGGAAATTCAAAATACTTGTCTTTCCCGTCTTATTAGCCCATGAGAAGTCGTACAGGCACGCTTTCGCAAAAAAATACGACGGTCATAAACTTTGCGCGAAGTCGCGCGCGAGTCGAGTTTCGATTGGTTTTTCGTGCCCCGTCTCAGAAATTCAAAATAAATGTCTTTCCCGTCTTATTAGCCCATGAGAAGTCGTACAGGCACGCTTTCGCAAAAAAATACGACGGTCATAAACTTTGCGCAGAGTCGAGATTCGATCGGTTTTTCGTGCACCGTCTCGGAAATTCAAAATACTGGTCTTTCCCGTCTTATTAGCCCATGAGTAGTACAAGCACGCTTTCGCAAAAAAATACGACGGTCATAAACTTTGCGCAGAGTCGCGCGCGAGTCGAGTTTCGATCGGTTTTTCGTGCACCGTCTCGGAAATTCAAAATACTGGCCATTCACGATGTATTAGCCCATGGTAAGTCGTATGAGCATGGTTTCACGAAAAAACGCGACGGTCATAAACTTTGCGCAGAGTCGAGATTCGATCGGTTTTTCGTGCACCGTCTCAGAAATTCAAAATACTGGTCTTTCCCGTCTTATTAGCCCATGAGAAGTCGTACAGGCACGCTTTCGCAAAAAAATACGACGGTCATAAACTTTGCGCGAAGTCGCGCGCGAGTCGAGTTTCGATCGGTTTTTTCGTGCAATGTCTCAGAATTTCAAAATACTGGCCATTCACGATGTATTAGCCCATGGTAAGTCGTATGAGCATGGTTTCAAGAGAAAACGCGACGGTCATAAACTTTGCGCAGAGTCGAGTTTCGATCGGTTTTTCGTGCACCGTCTCGGAAATTCAAAATACTGGTCTTTCCCGTCTTATTAGCCCATGAGAAGTCGTACAAGCACGCTTTCGCAAAAAAATACGACGGTCAAAAACTTTGCGCGAAGTCGCGCACGAGTCGAGTTTCGATCGGTTTTTCGTGCACCGTCTCGGAAATTCAAAATACTTGTCTTTCCCGTCTTATTAGCCCATGAGAAGTCGTACAGGCACGCTTTCGCAAAAAAATATGACGGTCATAAATTTTGTGGGAAGTCGCGCGCGAGTCGAGTTTCCATCGGTTTTTCGTGCACCGTCTCGGAAATTCAAAATACTGGCCATTGACGATGTATTAGCCCATGGTAAGTCGTATGAGCTTGGTTTCACGAAAAAACGCGACGATCATAAACTTTACGCAGAGTCGAGATTCGATCGGTTTTTCGTGCATCATCTCGGAATTTCAAAATACTGGTTTTTCCCTTCTTATTAGCCCATGAGAAGTCGTACAGGCACGCTTTCGCAAAAAAATACGACGGTCATAAACTTTGCGCAGAGTCGAGATTCGATCGGTTTTTCGTGCACCGTCTCGGAAATTCAAAATACTGGTCTTGCCCTTCTTACTAGCCCTTGAGAAGTCGTACAGGCACGCTTTCGCAAAAAAATACGACGGTCATAAACTTTACGCGAAGTCGCGCGCGAGTCGAGTTTCGATCGGTTTTTTGTGCACCGTCTCGGAAATTCAAAATACTGGCCATTCACGATGTATTAGCCCATGGTAAGTCGTATGAGCATGGTTTCACGACAAAACGCGACGGTCATAAACTTTGCGCAGAGTCGAGATTCGATCGGTTTTTCGTGCACCGTCTCGGAAATTCAAAATACTGGTCTTTCCCGTCTTATTAGCCCATGAGTAGTCGTACAGGCACGCATTCGCAAAAAAATACGACGGTCATAAACTTTGCGCGAAGTCGCGCGCGAGTCGTGTTTCGATCGGTTTTTCGTGCACCGTCTCGGGAATTAAAAATACTGGCCATTCACGATGTATTAGCCCATGGTAAGTCGTATGAGCATGGTTTCACGACAAAACGCGACGGTCATAAACTTTGCGCAGAGTCGAGATTCGATCGGTTTTTCGTGCACCGTCTCGGAAATTCAAAATACTTGTCTTTCCCGCCTTATTAGCCCATGAGAAGTCGTACAAGCACGCTTTCGCAAAAAAATACGACGGTCAAAAACTTTGCGCAAAGTCGCGCGCGAGTCGAGTTTCGATCGATTTTTCGTGCACCGTCTCGGAAATTCAAAATACTTGTCTTTCCCGTCTTATTAGCCCATGAGAAGTCGTACATGCACGCTTTCGCAAAAAAATACGACGGTCATAAACTTTGCGCGAAGTCGCGCACGAGTCGAGTTTCGATCGGTTTTTCGTGACAGTCTCGGAAATTCAAAATACTGGCCATTCACGATGTATTAGCCCATGGTAAGTCGTATGAGCATGATTTCACGAAAAAACGCGACGGTCATAAACTTTGCGCAGAGTCAAGATTCGACCGGTTATTTGTGCACCGTCTCGAAAATTCAAAATACTGGTCTTTCCCGTCATACAAGCACACTTTCGCAAAAAAATACGACGGTCATAAACTTTGCGCGAAGTCGCGCGCGAGTCGAGTTTCGATCGGTTTTTCGTGCACTGTCTCGGAAATTCAAAATACTTGTCTTTCGTACAAGAACGCTTTCGCAAAAAAACACGACGGTCATAAACTTTGCGCGAAGTCGCGCGCGAGTCGAGTTTCGATCGGTTTTTCGTGCACGGTCTCGGAAATTCAAAATACTGGCCATTCACGATGTATTAGCCCATGGTAAGTCGTATGAGCATGGTTTCACGAAAAAACGCGACGGTCATAAACTTTGCGCAGAGTCGAGATTCGATCGGTTTTTCATGCACCGTCTCAAAAATTCAAAATACTGGTCTTTCCCGCCTTATTAGCCCATGAGAAGTCGTACAAGCACGCTTTCGCAAAAAAATACGACGGTCATAAACTTTGCGCGAAGTCGCGCGCGAGTCGAGTTTCGATCGGTTTTTCGTGCACCGTCTCAGAATTTCAAAATACTGGCCATTCATGATGTATTAGCCCATGGTAAGTCGTATGAGCATGGTTTCACGAGAAAACGCGACGGTCATAAACTTTGCGCAGAGTCGAGATTCGATCGGTTTTTCGTGCACCGTCTCGGAAATTCAAAATACTTGTCTTTCCCGCCTTATTAGCCCATGAGAAGTCGTACAAGCACGCTTTCGCAAAAAAATACGACGGTTAAAAACTTTGCGCGAAGTCGCGCGCGAGTCGAGTTTCGATCGGTTTTTCGTGCACTGTCTCGGAAATTCAAAATACTTGTCTTTCCTGTCTTATTAGCCCATGAGAAGTCGTACAGGCACGCTTTCGCAAAAAAATACGACGGTCATAAACTTTGAGCGAAGTCGCGCGCGAGTCGTGTTTCGATCTGTTTTTCGTGACCGTCTCGAAAATTCAAAATACTGGCCATTCACGATGTATTAGCCCATGGTAAGTCATATGAGCATGATTTCACGAAAAAACGCGACGGTCATAAACTTTGCGCAGAGTCAAGATTCGACCGGTTTTTTGTGCACCGTCTCGAAAATTCAAAATACTGGTCTTTCCCGTCTTATTAGCACATGAGAAGTCGTACAAGCACGCTTTCGCAAAAAAACACGACGGTCATAAACTTTGCGCGAAGTCGCGCGCGAGTCGTGTTTCGATCGGTTTTTCGTGCACCGTCTCGGAAATTGAAAATACTGGCCATTCACGATGTATTAGCCCATGGTAAGTTGTATGAGCATGGTTTCACGAAAAAACGTGACGGTCATAAACTTTGCGCAAAGTCGAGATTCGTTCGGTTTTTCGTGCACCGTCTCGGAAATTCAAAATACTGGTCTTTCCCGCCTTATTAGCCCATGAGAAGTCGTACAAGCACGCTTTCGCAAAAAAATACGACGGTCAAAAACTTTGCATGAAGTCGCGCGCGAGTCGAGTTTCGATCGGTTTTTCGTGCACGGTCTCGGAAATTTAAAATACTGGCCATTCACGATGTATTAGCCCATGGTAAGTCGTATAAGCATGGTTTCACGAAAAAACATGACGGTCATAAACCTTGCGCAAAGTCGAGATTCGTTCGGTTTTTCGTGCACCGTCTCGGAAATTCAAAATACTTGTCTTTCCCGTCTTATTAGCCCATGAGAAGTCGTACAAGCACGCTTTCGCAAAAAAATACGACGGTCAAAAACTTTGCGTGAAGTCGCGCGCGAGTCGAGTTTCGATCGATTTTTCGTGCACCGTCTCGGAAATTCAAAATACTGGCCATTCACGATGTATTAGCCCATGGTAAGTCGTATGAGCATGGTTTCACGAAAAAACGCGACGGTCATAAACTTTGCGCAGAGTCGAGATTCGATCGGTTTTTTCCTGCACCGTCTCAAAAATTCAAACTACCGGTCTTTCCCGCCTTATTAGCCCATGAGAAGTCGTACAAGCACGCTTTCGCAAAAAAATACGACGGTCATAAACTTTGCGCGAAGTCGCGCGGGAGTCGAGTTTCGATCGGTTTTTCGTGCACCGTCTCATAATTTCAAAATACTGGCCATTCATGATGTATTAGCCCATGGTAAGTCGTATGAGCATGGTTTCACGAGAAAACGCGACGGTCATAAACTTTGCGCAGAGTCGAGATTCGATCGGTTTTTCGTGCACCGTCTCGGAAATTCAAAATACTGGTCTTTCCCGTCTTATTAGCCCATGAGAAGTCGTACAAGAACGCTTTCGCAAAAAAATATGACAGTCAAAAACTTTGCGCGAAGTCGCACGCGAGTCGAGTTTCGATCAGTTTTTCATGCACCGTCTCGGAAATTCAAAATACTTGTCTTTCCCGTCTTATTAGCCCATGAGAAGTCGTACAGGCACGCTTTCGCAAAAAAATACGACGGTCATAAACTTTGCGCGAAGTCGCGCGCGAGTCGAGTTTCGATCTATTTTTCGTGACCGTCTCGAAAATTCAAAATACTGGCCATTCACGATGTATTAGCCCATGGTAAGTCGTATGAGCTTGGTTTCACGAAAAAAAGCGACGGTCATAAACTTTGCGCAGAGTCGAGATTCGATCAGTTTTTTGTGCACCGTCTCGGAAATTCAAAATACTGGTCTTTCCCGTCATACAAGCACACTTTCGCAAAAAAATACGACGGTCATAAACTTTGCGCGAAGTCGCGCGCGAGTCGAGTTTCGATCGGTTTTTCGTGCACCGTCTCGGAAATTCAAAATACTGGCCATTCACGATGTATTAGCCCATGGTAAGTCGTATGAGCATGATTTCACGAAAAAACGCGACGGTCATAAACTTTGCGCAGAGTCGAGATTCGATCAGTTTTAGCACAAGGAAGTTAATAAATAATAAAATGCAATAGCTAGACTGTTCTTGACTACTTGTGGATACATCACAAAATATAAGTTTTGCCCCATATAATATATTACAATCTTCATCATTATTCGAGTGATTCTTGACGAATGAAAAAATTGAATCTTGTGAAAATATCTTTCTCTCTTCTTGTTAGGTGCTCTGTATTCAATTCTTGCTCCATACATGATCGTGAGTCCTGAAGAATCTCTATCAGAATGTGAGCTTTGTTCATGTTGTGACACTCAAAAATTCTGCCACACCTCTCCTTCCAAATCCACCAAATAGCACATCTGAATATAATTCTTGCTAGTTGTGTAAGAGGCCCCTTTCTTGAGAAGCTTTGCATAAGCATTTCTAATTCATGATGCAAGTTTGGCCGTGGTAGCCTTTGAAAATCAAATCGCTTCAAGATCTCCTTCCATATCCAAGATGAATAATCACAAGCAAAGTAGAGATGGTCAACACTTTCCTCATTTTGCATACACAAAGAGCACCGATTTACAATATAAATACCTCGTCGCTGCATATTGTCCATCGTAGGAAGTTTGTCGAGAAGGGCCTGCCATGTACATAAGGAATGTCGCTGTGAGCATGGACTATCCCATGTCCAACTACTTTGGATCCACTTGTTGTTTCGTCGTCTAATTTGGTTCCATGCAGATGTAGCACTAAATTTACCGTTATCATGAAGCCAAATCAGCATATCTGAAGAGTTGTTCTTGATTGGAATAGCCCTAATAGTCGACCAAAGTAATAACATGTCAGGGGAGGTAGGGTTGGGAAGACACCATGTACCATTGTTAATGAATTCAGAAACCTTCCAGTCTTTGGGAGCCCCCAGATCCTATCGTACTCTATCACCAAATATCTGAAATATACTTTTCCCATTCACCCAAGGATCATACCACATATTAATATTGGTTCCAGAAGAAATCACATAAGAAATATTGTTACGTAGCCATCGCCTTGCCTTCAGAATTCCTTTCCAAGCAGCAGAATGAGATGTTTTTGCAGATGTTTCCCAGATTGATTCCTTGGTTAGGTACCTAGCAAAAACCCATTGTGGCCAGCGTTCCCTTGCGTGCGTGCGTGCTCTGCTCTGCTTGGGCTTGCGCTTGCGATCGACGCTGGGGACGGCAACCTCATCTCTTACCGAAGAGTGGGCAGCGGAGGGCGATTGCTCCCTTGGGCGATTTCTCCTCTACGATCGCTCCGCGGCGAAGGAAGGCCGGCGGTCGCTCTTGCGATCAGCGATTCCAGGCGGGGAATCGGCGATTTCAGGCGTGGAAGGGCGGCGGCTCTTCTTCCCTAGGAGCGGGACGGACTATAGGGCGAGAAACGGTGGAGGCTGCGCTGCGATTGGGGCTGGGTTCACTGCCGCTCTTCCTGCGGCAACTCCAAGGGCGACGGCTGCTTCTGCAATCGGCGTGGAAAGGGCGACGGCTGCGACCTTAGTGTTGGAAGGGTGGTGGCTTCCTCTCCCCTAGGAGGCTGGCGGTCTCTAGGGCGAGCGACGCCATGGATGCGAGCGACTCTGCTTCGCATCCTCTGTTCCAGCGGGATGCTCCTCCGCTGGCTTCTTCCCAGCGGCCTGCGCTGGTTGCTTCCCAGCGGAACGCCCCTCTCCAGCAACAACGGGAGAGGGTTGCTCCTCAACCGCTGGTTACTTCACAGCGGGAGGGGGTTGCTCCTCTCCAACAGGCGCTGGTTCCTCCCCAGCAGCTTAGGCCGGTTTCACACCAGGATGTTCCACCGCTGAATTCTTCTTCTCGACGGGATGCTCCTTCAATGAACCAGGCCCGAGGTCGTTCACGATCTAGATCACGACCTCCTGCTCCTATTTCCCGAGATCCTCGGCCTTGGAGTAGCCTCTTCAAGGCTCCAGTGGGTAGTCCGGATCTTCGACTGGACTTTTTTGCTCCAGAAGTACAGGCTGATCAGAAGATTGCTGTGTATGAGGCTATTGATTCTGACGACCTAATTGAGACATGGTCCATGGCAATTGTGGGCTACGTTGTTGGACTAAGAACATCATTTTTTCCATTATCCTCATATATCAGAACTCGATGGGGAATATCAACATTTGATCTTCATATGTTGGAGACCGGATTCTTTGTATGCAAGTTTTATTCTGAAGAAGATTTACAACGGGTCCTTGAAGGATTTTGGACTATCCGTGGTCATCCAATGATACTACGACGCTGGGCACCTGATGTGAGATTGGAGTTAGACAGTCTACAGTCTATCCCAATATGGGTTTCTTTCCATGGACTTCCATTACATCTCTGGGGTCGTCGTTTTATTACAAAGCTTTGCAGCACCTTGGGACAGCCATTGTATATTGATAAGGCAACAGCTTCGCAAACGAGATTGACCTTTGCCAGAGCTTGTGTAATGGTTTCTTCTGATGAGGAACTACCGAATGAAGTTTCTTACCGTGATCTTGATGGGAGCACTCGAAAGGTGAAAGTCTCATATTCTTGGAAGCCACAACGATGCAAGGTTTGTCTATCTTTTGGACATGTAAATGGTGCTTGCCAACAGCTTTCACAAAAAATAACACAGGTCTACCGACCACGCCAAGAGCCACAGAATGGGGTCATTACCACTAAACCAAGCACTGATACTCCAGTGCCAACAGAGATGATGGCGGAGAAGATGAATGAGCACTCTGACTCGTTGGGGCAGCGACACGAACAGGAGAAAGACAAGTCAGGACTTTCATCTTTTCCTATTATATCAGAGACTTTCACTGCAGGAGCTTCCCATGGTTCTCACTCCCCAATAACAACCTCGTCGTCACGAATCATTCCTTCAGATAATCAGAAAATTTCATTTCAACAACCTCTTGGGAACAAAGACATTGCAACTCACCAAACTCATCGCTCTTCGACACATCCCACTATTCAGGACTCCTTGCCTCAAGGTACGCAAAAGTTTAAACATTTGCAAGCTGTGGATGAGGTTTGATAAATCAGGAATGGTTAGCAGTTTTCCCAGATTCACTTCTTGAGTACGGTGCTAAGTTATTTTCGGATTACTCTATTATGCATATACATGCAGATAAAGCACTACCCAGAGTCAAGAAACCATTTAGATTTTTTAATATGTGGAGTTCTCACCCTAAGTTTCTCGAAGTTATTAAGTCAGCTTGGGACATTAATGTATTTGGTTCTCCTCCTTACATCCTATGTCAAAAGCTAAAAGCATGCAAAATAGCACTTAAGAAGTGGAATTCAACTACATTCGGAAATATCACCAACAGGGTTCAGTTATGCAAGAAAGAACTTATGACTGTGCAAAGCGAGCTAAATCTTCAACCTCTGGATGCGAATCTTATATACAAAGAGGCTGCTGCTAGAAATAACTTTATGCAAGCTTTGAAGCAGGAGGAATGCTTTTTGAAACAGAAGTCACGACAGCATTGGCTTACTCTAGGGGATTCTAATACAAAGTTTTTCTATGCTGCTATTGCTACCAGAAGGGCTACTAATCGTATCAAAAAATGCAAAGGTATAGATGGTAATCTCATTGAGGATTTGGATGAGGTTAAAAATTACACCGAGCAATTTTTTTATTCCTTACTCAATCAGGAGCAGCAGCCTAATAGTATTCATGTTGGGCCTACAAGACGACTTGATTCTGAAGCCCTCTCTCATCTTAATGCCCCAATAACGGATGATGAAATTGTGAAAGTTGTTTTTAAGTCCCCGAAGCATAAAAGCCCTGGTCCAGATGGATTTCCAGCTGAGTTTTATCAAATTGCATGGTCTATTGTAGGCAACGATGTCATAAAAGCTTGTCGACATTTTTTCTCCTCAGGTCATATTCTTAAAGAAATGAATTGCACTTTTATTTCTTTAGTGCCTAAAAATGGAGCCGATTCATTGGAGAACTACCGTCCTATTTCACTGTGCAACTTTATTTATAAGGTTATCTCGAAGTTACTGGCAGATAGACTACAAAAGGTCATGAATAAGGTCATTAGTCCTAATCAGGCTGCTTTTATTAAAGGGAGGAGTATCCATCATAATGTCCTGCTTGCTAATGATTTGGTTAAGGATCTACACTCAAAAATAAGAGGGAAAAAGATATGTTTTAAAGCTGATTTACGAAAGGCCTTTGACTTAGGCAATAGGCAATTTATTTACATGATGCTCCATAATATGGGCTTCCCTCAGCACTGGGTTCAATGGATTCAATGTTGCTTGGAAACTCCAAAATTTTCGATTCTCTTTAATGGTTCACCTATTGGCTTCTTCGGGAGTAAGAATGGCATTCGGCAAGGCGATCCACTATCTCCTTATCTTTTTACGATTGCAATGGAAGGACTCAGTTGTATGTTAGAAGAGGCTGTTTCCAATGGTAAAATTAAGGTACCATATTATGGTTCTGTTTATATCTCTCACATAACATTTGCTGATGACCTTATTATCTTCCTTCGAGATGATCCAGTTTCTGTGAGTAATCTGGCAGATATTCTTAATGAATTTGGTATAGTTTCTGGTCTTAAGCTAAACCATGCAAAGAGCAAAGTATACGTTGGTGCTTGCATTGAAAATAAGGATCATATTGCTCAAACATTGGGAGTTGCTGAAGGAAATTTACCGGTTCCTTACTTGGGTCTTCCACTTATATCCACTGGAATCAACAGAGTCTCCTGTCAGCCTATCCTACAAAAAATTAAGAACAGAATTTCCTCTTGGAAAAATAGGCTTCTTTCTAAAGCTGGACGACTTGAACTTATTCGATCAGTGTTCATCTCTTATTCTATTTATTGGTCTCATGCATTCCTTCTACCAGCCGGGCTTCTCAATGATATTGATAAATTACTTATGAACTTCTTTTGGAATGGCACAGATGGTAAGGCAATGCATATGGTGAATTGGGACAACATTTGCAAACCGAACGATGAAGGGGGCTTGAATCTTCGACATATTAGAGATTGGAATAAAGCTTGTATGGTAAAGCAATTATGGGATATTTTACAAAACAAGTCTTCTTTATGGTCACAATGGGTTTTTGCTAGGTACCTTACCAAGGAATCAATCTGGGAAGTATCTGCAAAAACATCTCATTCTGCTGCTTGGAAAGGAATTCTAAAGGCAAGGAGATGGCTACGTAACAATATTTCTTATGTGATTTCTTCTGGAACCAATATTAATATGTGGTATGATCCTTGGGTGAATGGGAAAAGTATATTTCAGATATTTGGTGATAGAGTACGACAGGATCTGGGGGCTCCCAAAGACTGGAAGGTTTCTGAATTCATTAACAATGGTACATGGTGTCTTCCTAACCCTACCTCCCCAGACATGTTATTACTTTGGCCGACTATTAGGGCTATTCCAATCAAGAACAACTCTTCAGATATGCTTATTTGGCTTCATGATAATGGTAAATTTAGTGCTACATCTGCATGGAACCAAATTAGACGACGAAACAACAAGTGGATCCCAAGTAGTTGGACATGGGATAGTCCATGCTCACAGCGACATTCCTTATGTACATGGCAGGCCCTTCTCGGCAAACTTCCTACGATGGACAATATGCAGCGAAGAGGTATTTATATTGTAAATCGATGCTCTTTGTGTATGCAAAAGGAAGAAAGTGTTGACCATCTATACTTTGCTTGTGATTATTCATCTTGGATATGGGAAGAGATCTTGAAGCGATTTGATCTTCAAAGGCTACCACGGCCAAACTTGCATCATGAACTAGAAAGGCTAATGCAAGGCTTCTCAAGAAAGGGTCCTCTTACACAACTAGCAAAAATTATATTCAGATGTGCTATTTGGTGGATTTGGAAGGAGAGGTGTGGCAGAATTTTTGAGTGTCACAACATGAACAAAGCTCAAATTCTGATAGAGATTCTTCAGGACTCATGATCATGCATGGAGCAAGAATTGAATATAGAGCACCTAACAAGAAGAGAGAAAGAGATTTTCACAAGATTCAATTTTTTCATTAGTCAATAATCACTCGAATAATGATGACGATTGTAATGTATTATGGGGCAAAGCTTATATTTTGTGATGTATCCACAAGTACTCCAGAACATTCTAGCTATTGCATTTTTTATTAACTTCCATGTGCTACTCTTGGAAATGAGTTTGATGAAGTGTGCCCATTTCACCTTCTTTAGGTGGGGTACAATCTTCTCGACTACACTAAGAGACTTCAGGCTTTAGTCTATGGCTTGTGTAGACAAAGCTTCTTTGTACAAATCTTTTACAAAATACATTATCTTTACTTACCAAAAAAAAAGAGCATGGTTTCACGAAAAAACGCGACGGTCATAAACTTTACGCAGAGTCGAGATTCGATCGGTTTATCGTGCACCATCTCGAAAATTCAAAATACTGGTCTTTCCCGTCTTATGAGCCCATGAGAAGTCGTACAAGCACACTTTCACAAAAAAATACGATGGTCATAAACATTGCGCGAAGTCGCGCGCGAGTCGAGTTTCGATCGGTTTTTCGTGCACCGTCTTGGACATTCAAAATACTTGTCTTTCCCGTCTTATTAGCCCATGAGAAGTCGTACAAGCACGCTTTCGCAAAAAAATACGACCGTCATAAACTTTGCGCGAAGTCGCGCGCGAGTTGAGTTTCGATCGGTTTTTCGTACACCATCTCGGAAATTCAAAATACTTGTCTTTCCCGTCTTATTAGCCCATGAGAAGTCGTAGAGGCACACTTTCGCAAAAAAATACGACGGTCATAAACTTTGCGCGAAGTCACGCGCGAGTCGAGTTTCGATCGGTTTTTCGTGCACCGTCTCGGAAATTCAAAATACTTGTCTTTCCCGTCTTATTAGCCCATGAGAAGTCGTACAGGCACGCTTTCGCAAAAAAATACGACGGTCATAAACTTTGCGTGAAGTCGCGCGCGAGTCGAGTTTCGATCGGTTTTTCGTGCACCGTCTCGGAAATTCAAAATACTGGCCTTCACGATGTATTAGCCCATGGTAAGTCGTATGAGCATGGTTTCACGAAAAAATGGGACGGTCATAAACTTTGCGCAGAGTCGAGATTCGATCGGTTTTTCATGCACCGTCACGAAAATTCAAAATACTGGGCTTTCCCGTCTTATTTGCCCATGAGAAGTCGTACAGGCACGCTTTCGCAAAAAAAATACGACGGTCATAAACTTTGCGCGAAGTCGCGCGCGAGTCGAGTTTCGATCGGTTTTTCGTGCACCGTCTCGGAAATTCAAAATACTAGCCATTCACGATGTATTAGCCCATGGTAAGTCGTATGAGCATGGTTTCACGAAAAAACGCGATGGTCATAAAACTTTGCGCAGAGTCGAGATTCGATCGGTTTTTCGTGCACCGTCTCGGAAATTCAAAATACTGGTCTTTCCCGTCTTATTAGCCCATGAGAAGTCGTACAAGCACGCTTCCGCAAAAAAATACGACGGTCAAAAACTTTGCGCGAAGTCGCGCGCGAGTCGAGTTTCGATCGGTTTTTCGTGCACCGTCTCGGAAATTCAAAATACTGGTCTTTCCCATCTTATTAGCCCATGGGAAGTCGTACAAGCATGCTTTCGCATAAAAATTCGACGGTCATAATCTTTGCGCGAACTTTGCGGTGAGTCGAGTTTCGATCGGTTTTTCATGCACTGTCTTGGAAATTCAAAATACTAGCCATTCACGATGTATTAGCCCATGGTAAGTCATGTCAGCATGATTTCACGAAAAAACTAGACGGTCATAAACTTTGCACAGAGTCGAGTTTCGATCGGTTTTTCGTGCACCGTCTCGGAAATTCATAATATTGGTCTTTCCCGTCTTATTAGCCAATGAGAAGTCGTACAAGCACGCTTTCGCAAAAAAATACGACGGTCATAAACTTTGCGCGAAGTAGCGCGCGAGTTAAGTTTCGATCGGTTTTTCGTACACCGTCACGGAAATTCAAAATACTTGTCTTTCCCGTCTTATTAGCCCATGAGAAGTCGTAGAGGCACTCTTTCGCAAAAAAATACGACGGTCATAAACTTTGCGCGAAGTCGCGCGCGAGTCGAGTTTCGATCGGTTTTTCGTGCACTGTCTCGGAAATTCAAAATACTTGTCTTTCCCGTCTTATTAGCCCATGAGAAGTCGTACAGGCACGCTTTCGCAAAAAAATACGACGGTCATAAACTTTGCGCGAAGTCGCGCGCTAGTCGAGTTTCGATTGGTTTTTCGTGCACCGTCTCGGAAATTCAAAATAGTGGCTATTCACGATGTATTCCATGGTAAGTCGTATGAGCATGGTTTCACGAAAAAACGCGACGGTCATAAACTTTACGCAGAGTCGAGATTCGATCGGTTTTTCGTGCACCGTCTCGGAAATTCAAAATACTGGTCTTTCCCGTCTTATGAGCCCATGAGAAGTCGTACAAGCACACTTTCGGAAAAAAATACGACGGTCATAAACTTTGCGCGAAGTCGCGCGCGAGTCGAGTTTCGATCGGTTTTTTCGTGCACCGTCTCGGAAATTCGAAATACTGGCCATTCACGATGTATTAGCCCATGGTAAGTCGTATGAGCTTGGTTTCACGAAAAAACGCGACGGTCATAAACTTTGCGCAGCGTCGAGATTCGATCGGTTTTTCGTGCACCGTATCGGAAATTCAAAATACTGGTCTTTTCCGTCTTATTAGCCCATGAGAAGTAGTACAAGCACGCTTTCGCAAAAAAATACGACGGTCATAAACTTTGCGCGAAGTCGCGTGCGAGTCGAGTTTCGATCGGTTTTTCGTGCACCGTCTTGGAAATTCAAAATACTGGCCATTCACGATGTATTAGCCCATGGTAAGTCGTATGAGCTTGGTTTTACGAGAAAACGCGACGGTCATAAACTTTGCGCAGCGTCGAGATTCGATCGGTTTTTTCGTGCACCGTCTCGGAAATTCAAAATACTGGTCTTTCCCGTCTTATTAGCCCATGAGAAATCGTACAAGCACGCTTTCGCAAAAAAATACGATGGTCAAAAACTTTGTGCGAAGTCGCGCGCGAGTTGAGTTTCGATCGATTTTTCGTGCACCGTCTCGGAAATTCAAAATACTTGTCTTTCCCATCTTATTAGCCCATGAGAAGTCGTACAAGCATGCTTTCGCAAAAAATACGACGGTCATAAACTTTGCGCAAAGTCGCGCGCGAGTCGAGTTTCGATCGGTTTTTCGTGCACCGTCTCGGAAATTCAAAATACTTGACTTTCCCGTCTTATTAGCCCATGAGAAGTCGTACAGGCACGCTTTCGCAAAAAAATACGACGGTCATAAACTTTGCGCGAAGTCGCGCGCGAGTCGAGTTTCGATCGGTTTTTCGTGCACCGTCTCGGAAATTCAAAATACTGGTCTTTCCCGTCTTATTAGCCCATGAGAAGTCGTACAGGCACGCTTTCGCAAAAAAATACGACGGTCATAAACTTTGCGCGAAGTCGCGCGCGAGTCGAGTTTCGATCGGTTTTTCGTGCACCGTCTCAGAAATTCAAAATACTGGCCATTCACGAATGAGCATGATTTCACGAAAAAACGCGACGGTCATAAACTTTGCGCAGAGTCGAGATTCGATCGGTTTTTCGTGCACCGTCTCAGAAATTCAAAATACTGGTCTTTCCCGTCTTATTAGCCCATGAGAAGTAGTACAAGCACGCTTTCACAAAAATTCAAAATACTTTTTTTTTTTTGGTAAGTAAAGATATTGTATTTTGTAAAAGATTTGTACAAAGAAGCTTTGTCTACACAAGCCGTAGACTAAAGCCTGAAGTCTCTTAGTGTAGTCGAGAAGATTGCACCCCACCTAAAGAAGGTGAAATGGGCACGCTTCATCAAACTCATCTCCAAGAGTAGCATAAGGAAGTTAATAAATAATAAAATGCAATAGCTAGACTGTTCTGGACTACTTGTGGATACATCACAAAATATAAGCTTTGCCCCATATAATACATTAAAATTCAAAATACTGGCCATTCACGATGTATTAGCCCATGGTAAGTCGTATGAGCATGGTTTCACGAAAAAACGCGACGGTCATAAACTTTGCGCAGAGTCGAGATTCGATCGGTTTTTCGTGCACCGTCTCGGAAATTCAAAATACTGGTCTTTCCCGTCTTATTAGCCCATGAGAAGTCGTACAAGCACGCTTTTGCAAAAAAATACGACGGTCAAAAACTTTGCTCGAAGTCGCGTGCTTGTCGAGTTTCGATCGGTTTTTCGTGCACCATCTCGGAAATTCAAAATACTTGTCTTTCCCATCTTATTAGCCCATGAGAAGTCGTACAGGCACGCTTTCGCAAAAAAATACGACGGTCATAAACTTTGCGCGAAGTCGCGCTTATCGAGTTTCGATCGGTTTTTCGTGCACCGTCTCGGAAATTCAAAATACTTGTCTTTCCCGTCTTATTAGCCCATGAGAAGTCATACAGGCACGCTTTCGCAAAAAAATACGACGGTCATAAACTTTGCGCGATGTCGCGCGTGAGTCGAGTTTCGATCGGTTTTTCGTGACCGTCTCAGAAATTCAAAATACTGGCCATTCACGATGTATTAGCCCATGGTAAGTCGTATGAGCATGATTTCATGAAAAAACGCAACGGTTATAAACTTTGCGCAGAGTCGAGATTCGATCGGTTTTTCGTGCACCGTCTCGGAAATTCAAAATACTGGCCATTCACGATGTATTAGCCCATGGTAAGTCGTATGAGCTTGGTTTCACGAGAAAACGCGACGGTCATAAACTTTGCGTAGCGTCGAGATTCGATCGGTTTTTCGTGCACCGTCTCGGAAATTCAAAATACTGGTCTTTCCCGTCTTATTAGCCCATGAGAAATCGTACAAGCACGCTTTCGCAAAAAAATACGATGGTCAAAAACTTTGTGCGAAGTCGCGCGCGAGTCGAGTTTCGATCGGTTTTTCGTGCACCGTCTCGGAAATTCAAAATACTTGTCTTTCCCATCTTATTAGCCCATGAGAAGTCGTACAGGCATGCTTTCGCAAAAAATAAGACGGTCATAAACTTTGCGCAAAGTCGCGCGCGAGTCGAGTTTCGATCGGTTTTTCGTGCACCGTCTCAGAGATTCAAAATAATTGTCTTTCCAGTCTTATTAGCCCATGAGAAGTCGTACAGGCACGCTTTCGCAAAAAAATACGACGGTCATAAACTTTGCGCGAAGTCGCGCGCGAGTCTAGTTTCGATCGGTTTTTCGTGCACCGTCTCGGAAATTCAAAATACTGGTCTTTCCCGTCTTATTAGCCCATGAGAAGTAGTAGTACAAGCACGCTTTCGCAAAAAAATACGACGGTCATAAACTTTGCGAGAAGTCGCGCGCGAGTCGAGTTTCGATCGGTTTTTCGTGCACCGTCTCAGAAATTCAAAATACTGGCCATTCACGAATGAGCATGATTTGACGAAAAAAAGCGACGGTCATAAACTTTGCGCAGAGTCGAGATTCGATCGGTTTTTCGTGCACCGTCTCAGAAATTCAAAATACTGGTCTTTCCCGTCTTATTAGCCCATGAGAAGTAGTACAAGCACGCTTTCGCAAAAATTCAAAATACTGGCCATTCACGATGTATTAGCCCATGGTAAGTCGTATGAGCATGGTTTCATGACAAAACGCGACGGTCATAAACTTTGCGCAGAGTCGAGATTCGATCGGTTTTTCGTGCACCGTCTCGGAAATTCAAAATACTGGTCTTTCCCGTCTTATTAGCCCATGAGAAGTCGTACAAGCACGCTTTTGCAAAAAAATACGACGGTCAAAAACTTTGCGCGAAGTCACGCTTGTCGAGTTTCGATCGGTTTTTCGTGCACCGTCTCGGAAATTCAAAATACTTGTCTTTCCCGTCTTATTAGCCCATGAGAAGTCATACAGGCACGCTTTAACTTACCAAAAAAAAAAAAAAAATACAGGCACGCTTTCGCAAAAAAATACGGCGGTCATAAACTTTGCGCGATGTCGCGCGATAGTCGAGTTTCGATCGGTTTTTCGTGACCGTCTCGGAAATTCAAAATACTGGCCATTCACGATGTATTAGCCCATGGTAAGTCGTATGAGCATGATTTCATGAAAAAATGCGACGGTCATAAACTTTGCGCAGAGTCGAGATTCGATCGGTTTTTCGTGCACCGTCTCGGAAATTCAAAATACTGGACTTTCCCGTCTTATTAGCCCATGAGAAGTAGTACAAGCACGCTTTCGCAAAAAAATACGACGGTCATAAACTTTGCGCGAAGTCGCGCGCGAGTCGAGTTTCGATCGGTTTTTCGTGCACCGTCTCGAAAATTCAAAATACTGGCCATTCACGATGTATTAGCCCATGGTAAGTCGTATGAGCATGGTTTCAAGAGAAAACGCGATGGTCATAAACTTTGCGCAGGGTCGAGATTCGATCGGTTTTTCGTGCACCGTCTCAGAAATTCAAAATACTTGTCTTTCCCGTCTTATTAGCCCATGAGAAGTCGTAGAGGCGAGAGACGGTGCACGCATCGGCTTGGGAATGGGGGGGAATGGGCCTGCGTTCCCTTGCGTGCGTGCGTGAGTGCTCTGCTCTGCTTGGGCTTGCGCTTGTGCTTGCGATCGACGCTGGGGACGGCTACCTCTTCCCTTGCGCTTGTGCTTGCGATTGCTCCCTTGGGCGATTTCTCCTCTACGATCACTCCGCGGCGAGTGGAAGGCCGGCGGTCGCTCCTGCGATCAGCGATTCCAGGCCGGGAATCGGCGACTTCAGGCGTGGAAGGGCGGCGGCTCTTCTCCCCTAGGCGCGGGACGGACTGTAGGGCAAGAAACGGTGGAAGCTGCGCTGCGATTGGGGCTGGGTTCACTGCCGCTTCCTGCGGCAACTCCAGCGTGGAAAGGGCGACGGCTGCTTCTGCAATCGGCGTGGAAGGGGCGACGGCTGCGACATTAGTGTGGGCAGGGGTGGCGGCTTCCTCTCCCCTAGGCGGCTGGCGGCTAGGGCGAGCGACGCCATGGATGCGAGCGGCCGGACGCGGCACTCTGCTTCGCATCCTCTGTTCCAGCGGGATGCTCCTCCGCTGGCTTCTTCCCAGCGGCTGATTGCTTCACAGCAGAACGCCCCTCTCCAGCAGTCACAGCGGGAGAGGGTTGCTCCTCAGCCGCTGGTTACTTCACCGCGGGAGGGGGTTGCTCCTCTCCAACAGCCGCTGGTTCCTCCCCAGCAGCTTAGGCCGGTTTCACACCAGGATGTTCCACCGCTGATTTCTTCTTCTCGACGGGATGCTCCTTCAATGAACCAGGCCCGAGGTCGTTCACGATCTAGATCACGACCTCCACCTCCTATTTCCCGAGATTTTTTTTTTTGGTAAGTAAAGATATTGTATTTTGTAAAAGATTTGTACAAAGAAGCTTTGTCTACACAAGCCATAGACTAAAGCCTGAAGTCTCTTAGTGTAGTCGAGAAGATTGCACCCCACCTAAAGAAGGTGAAATGAGCACGCTTCATCAAACTCATCTCCAAGAGTAGCATAAGGAAGTTAATAAATAATAAAATGCAATAGCTAGACTGTTCTGGACTACTTGTGGATACATCACAAAATATAAGCTTTGCCCCATATAATACATTACAATCTTCATCATTATTCGAGTGATTCTTGACGAATGGAAAAATTGAATCTTGTGAAAATATCTTTCTCTCTTCTTGTTAGGTGCTCTGTATTCAATTCTTGCTCCATACATGATCGTGAGTCCTGAAGAATCTCTATCAGAATTTGAGCTTTGTTCATGTTGTGACACTCAAAAATTCTGCCACACCTCTCCTTCCAAATCCACCAAATAGCACATCTGAATATAATTCGTGCTAGTTGTGTAAGAGGCCCCTTTCTTGAGAAGCTTTGCATAAGCATTTCTAATTCATGATGCAAGTTTGGCCGTGGTAGCCTTTGAAAATCAAATCGCTTCAAGATCTCCTTCCATATCCAAGATGAATAATCACAAGCAAAGTAGAGATGGTCAACACTTTCTTCATTTTGCATACACAAAGAGCACCGATTTACAATATAAATACCTCTTCGCTGCATATTGTCCATCGTAGGAAGTTTGCCGAGAAGGGCCTGCCATGTACATAAGGAATGTCGCTGTGAGCATGGACTATCCCATGTCCAACTACTTTGGATCCACTTGTTGTTTCGTCGTCTAATTTGGTTCCATGCAGATGTAGCACTAAATTTACCGTTATCATGAAGCCAAATAAGCATATCTGAAGAGTTGTTCTTGATTGTAATAGCCCTAATAGTCGGCCAAAGTAATAACATGTCAGGGGAGGTAGGGTTGGGAAGACACCAAGTACCATTGTTAATGAATTCAGAAACCTTCCAGTCTTTGGGAGCCCCCAGATCCTGTCGTACTCTATCACCAAATATCTGAAATATGCTTTTCCCATTCACCCAAGGATCATACCACATATTAATATTGGTTCCAGAAGAAATCACATAAGAAATATTGTTACGTAGCCATCTCCTTGCCTTTAGAATTCCTTTCCAAGCAGCAGAATGAGATGTTTTTGCAGATACTTCCCAGATTGATTCCTTGGTAAGGTACCTAGCAAAAACCCATTGTGACCATAAGGAAGACTTGTTTTGTAAAATATCCCATAATTGCTTTACCATACAAGCTTTATTCCAATCTCTAATATGTCGAAGATTCAGCCCCCCTTCATCCTTCGGTTTGCAAATGCTGTCCCAATTCACCATGTGCATTGCCTTACCATCTGTGCCATTCCAAAAGAAGTTCATAAGTAATTTATCAATATCATGGAGAAGCCCGGCTGGTAGAAGGAATGCATGAGACCAATAAATAGAATAAGAGGTCAACACAGATCGAATAAGTTCAAGTCGTCCAACTTTAGAAAGAAGCCTATTTTTCCAAGAGGAAATTCTGTTCTTAATTTTTTGTATGATAGGCTGACAGGAGGCTTTGTTGATTCCAGTGGATATAAGTGGGAGACCCAAGTAAGGAACCGGTAAATTTCCTTCAGCAACTCCCAATGTTTGAGCAATATGATCCTTATTGTCAATGCAAGCACCCACATATACTTTGCTCTTTGCATGGTTTAGCTTAAGACCAGAAACTTTACCAAATTCATTAAGAATATCTGCCAGATTACTCACAGAAACTGGATCATCTCGAAGGAAGATAATAAGGTCGTCGGCAAATGTTATGTGAGAGATATAAACAGAACCATAATGTGGTACCTTAATTTTGCCATTGGAAACAGCCTCTTCTAACATACAACTGAGCCCTTCCATTGCAATGGTAAAAAGATAAGGAGATAGTGGATCACCTTGCCGAATGCCATTCTTACTCCCAAAGAAGCCAATAGGTGAACCATTAAAGAGAATTGAAAATTTTGGAGTTTCCAAGCAACATTGAATCCATTTAACCCAGTGCTGAGGGAAGCCCATATTATGGAGCATCATGTAAATAAAATCCCTATTGACTGAGTCAAAGGCCTTTCGTAAATCAGCTTTAAAACAGATCTTTTTCCCTCTTGTTTTAGAATGTAGATCCTTAACCAAATCATTAGCAAGCAGGACATTATGATGAATACTCCTCCCTTTAAGAAAAGCAGCCTGATTAGGACTAATGACCTTATTCATGACCTTTTGTAGTCTATCTGCCAGCAACTTAGAGATAACCTTATAAATAAAGTTGCACAGTGAAATAGGACGGTAGTTCTCCAATGAATCGGCTCCATCATTTTTAGGCACTAAAGAAATAAAAGTGCAATTCATTTCTTTCAGAATGTGACCTGAGGAGAAAAAATGTCGACAAGCTTTTATGACATCGTTGCCTACAATAGCCCATGCAATTTGAAATCCATCTGGACCAGGGCTTTTGTGCTTCGGGGACTTAAAAACAACTTTCACAATTTCATCATCCGTTATTGGGGCATTAAGATGAGAGAGGGCTTCAGAATCAAGTCGTCTTGTAGGCCCAACATGAATACTATTAGGCTGCTGTTCCTGATTGAGTAAGGAATAAAAAAATTGCTCGGTGTAATTTTTAACCTCATCCAGATCCTCAATGAGATTACCATCTATACCTTTGCATTTTTTGATGCGATTAGTAGCCCTTCTGGTAGCAATAGCAGCATAGAAAAACTTCGTATTAGAATCCCCTAGAGTAAGCCAATGCTGTCGTGACTTCTGTTTCAAAAAGCATTCCTCCTGCTTCAAAGCTTGCATAAAGTTATTTCTAGCAGCAGCCTCTTTGTATATAAGATTCGCATCCAGAGGTTGAAGATTTAGCTCGCTTTGCACAGCCATAAGTTCTTTCTTGCATAACTGAACTCTGTCGTTGATATTTCCAAATGTAGTTGAATTCCACTTCTTCAGTGCTGCTTTGCATGCTTTTAGTTTTTGACATAGGATGTAAGGGGGAGAACCAAATACATTAATGTCCCAAGCTGACTTAATAACTTCGAGGAACTTTGGGTGAGAACTCCACATATTAAAAAATCTAAAAGGTTTCTTGACTCTTGGTAGTGCTTTATCTGCATGTATATGCATAATAGAGTGATCCGAAAATAACTTAGCACCGTACTCAAGAAGTGAATCTGGAAAAACTGCTAACCATTCCTGATTTATCAAACATCTGTCAAGTCGAGCCATAATTTTTCTTTCAGCAGTACTTTGATTGTTCCATGAGAACCAATCACCTACAGATTTCATGTCAGTCAATGCAGCAGTATCTATACAATCATTAAAATGTTGAAGCTGACATTCGGAAAGCACTCTACCCCCCCACTTTCTCATTTGTGTATCTGACAGTATTAAAGTCACCGATAACAACCCAAGGTACTGTAGGATTACTATTTGAAATGCTAACCAGATCACGCCATAGAGCATTCCTGTCAGACATACTGTTAGATGCATAAATACCGGTAATATTGAATTGACATCCAGTCTGTTTATCCTCTGCCTTAAGATGAATGAATTGATTAGTAGCAGAAATAAACCAAGCAGTAACAAGATTAGGATGCCATAAGACCCAAACTCGACCATAAGTATCCTGAGAATCATTAGTAAAAAGTTCTGCCTCAGGCCATATTAAATTCTTCTGAACTTGAACACGATAAGGTTTAATTTTTGTTTCCACAAGAATGACAATGTCACATGCAGCAGATCGGATTATTCTATTGAGCTCCCGACATTTCTCAGTCTTATTAAGTCCACGAACATTCCAACAGCTTATTTTCATCAATACTAGATAGAAGGAAGAGCATGCGATTTTGGGAGGACACTACCATCCTTTTTCTTATCCTTTGATTTTGCATGGTCCTCTCGCATAATATCTTTACCCTTTAATCCTTTATTCCTATATTTATCCACCTCATCCACAGCTTGCAAATGTTTAAATTTTTGCGTACCTTGAGGCAAGGAGTCCTGAATAGCGGGATGTGTCGAAGAGCGATGAGTTTGGTGAGTTGCAATGTCTTGGTTCCCAAGAGGTTGTTGAAATGAAATTTCCTGATTATCTGAAGGAGTGATTCGTGAAGGCGAGGTTGTTATTGGGGAGTGAGAACCTTGGGAAGCTCCTGCAGTGAAATTCTCTGATATAATAGGTAAAGATGGAAGTCCTGACTTGTCTTTCTCTTGTTCGTGTCGCTGCCCCAACGAGTCAGAGTGTTCAATCATCTTCTTCGCCATCACCACTGTTGGCACTGGAGTATCAGTGCTTGGATTAGTGGTAGTGACCCCATTCTGTGGCTCTTGGCGTGGTCGGTAGACCTGTGTGATTTTTTGTGAAGGCTGTTGGCAGGCACCATTTACATGTCCAAAAGATAGACAAACCTTGCATCGTTGTGGCTTCCAAGAATATGAGACTTTCACCTTTCGGGTGCTCCCATCAAGATCACGGTAAGAAACATCATTCGGCAGTTCCTCATCAGAAGAAACCATTACACAAGCTCTGGCAAAGGTCAATCTCGTTTGCGAAGCTGTTGCCTTATCAAGATACAATGGTTGTCCCAGGGTGCTGCAAAGCTTTGCAATAAAACGACGACCCCAGAGATGTAGTGGAAGTCCATGAAAAGAAACCCATATTGGGATAGACTGTAGACTGTCTAACTCCAATCTCACATCAGGTGCCCAGCGTCGTAGTATCATTGGATGACCACGGATAGTCCAAAATCCTTCAAGGACCCGTTGTAAATCTTCTTCCGAATAAAGCCTGCATACAAAGAATCCGGTCTCCAACATATGAAGATCAAATGTTGATATTCCCCATCGAGTTCTGATGTATGAGGATAGTGGGAAAAAGGATGTTCTTAGTCCAACAACGTAGCCCACAATTGCCATTGACCATGTCTCAATTAGTTCGTCGGAATCAATAGCCTCATACACAGCAATCTTCTGGTCAGCCTGTACTTCTGGAGCAAAAAAGTCCAGTCGAAGATCCGGACTACCCACTGGAGCCTTGAAGAGGCTACTCCAAGGCTTCGGATCTCGGGAAATAGGAGCTGGAGGTCGTGATCTAGATCGTGAACGACCTCGGGCCTGGTTCATTGAAGGAGCATCCCGTCGAGAAGAAGAAATCAGCGGTGGAACATCCTGGTGTGAAACCGGCCTAAGCTGCTGGGGAGGAACCAGCGGCTGTTGGAGAGGAGCAACCCCCTCCCGCGGTGAAGTAACCAGCGGCTGAGGAGCAACCCTCTCCCGCTGTGACTGCTGGAGAGGGGCGTTCTGCTGTGAAGCAATCAGCCGCTGGGAAGAAGCCAGCGGAGGAGCATCCCGCTGGAACAGAGGATGCGAAGCAGAGTGCCGCGTCCGGCCGCTCGCATCCATGGCGTCGCTCGCCCTAGCCGCCAGCCGCCTAGGGGAGAGGAAGCCACCACCCTGCCCACACTAATGTCGCAGCCGTCGCCCCTTCCACGCCGATTGCAGAAGCAGCCGTCGCCCTTTCCACGCTGGAGTTGCCGCAGGAAGCGGCAGTGAACCCAGCCCCAATCGCAGCGCAGCTTCCACCGTTTCTTGCCCTAGAGTCCGTCCCGCGCCTAGGGGAGAAGAGCCGCCGCCCTTCCACGCCAGAAGTCGCCGATTCCCGGCCTGGAATCGCTGATCGCAGGAGCGACCGCCGGCCTTCCACTCGCCGCGGAGTGATCGTAGAGGAGAAATCGCCCAAGGGAGCAATCGCAAGCACAAGCGCAAGGGAAGAGGTTGCCGTCCCCAGCGTCGATCGCAAGCGCAAGCGCAAGCCCAAGCAGAGCAGAGCACTCACGCACGCACGCAAGGGAACGCAGGCCCATTCCCCCCCATTCCCAAGCTGATGCGTGCACCGTCTCTCCTCCTCTCTCTCTCCTCCTCACGCTTTCCACCGTCGCGACTTCGCGCAAAGTTTATGACCGTCGTATTTTTTAGCGAAAGCGTGCTTGTACGACTTCTCATGGGCTAATAAGACGTGAAAGACCAGTATTTTGAATTTCCGAGACGGTGCACGAAAAACCGATCGAATCTCGACTCTGCGCAAAGTTTATGACCGTCGCGTTTTTTCGTGAAACCATGCTCATATGACTTACCATGGGCTAATACATCGTGAATGGCCAGTATTTTGAATTTCCGAGGCGGTGCACGAAAACCGATCGAAACTCGACTCGCGCGCGACTTCGCGCAAGGTTTATGACCGTCGTATTTTTTTGCGAAAGCGTGCCTATACGACTTCTCATGGGCACATAAGACGGGAAAGACCAGTATTTTGAATTTCCGAGACGGTGCACGAAAAACCGATCGAATCTCGACTCTGCGCAAAGTTTATGACCGTCGCGTTTTTTTGTGAAATCATGCTCATACGACTTGGCTTGTGTAGACAAAGCTTCTTTGTACAAATCTTTTACAAAATACAATATCTTTACTTACCAAAAAAAAAATGCTCATACGACTTACCATGGGTAAATACATCGTGAATGGCCAGTATTTTGAATTCCCGAGATGGTGCACGAAAAACGGATTGAAACTCGACTCGCATGCGACTTCGTGCAAAGTTTATGACCGTCGTATTTTTTTGCGAAAGCGTGCTTGTACGACTTCCTATGTGCTAATAAGACGGGAAAGACAAGTATTTTGAATTTCCGAGACGATGCACGAAAAACCGATCGAATCTCGACTCAGCGCAAAGTTTATGACAGTCGCGTTTTTTCGTGAAACCATGCTCATACGACATACCATGGGTTAATACATCGTGAATGGCCAGTATTTTGAATTCCCGAGATGGTGCACGAAAAACCGATCGAAACTCGACTCGCGTGCGACTTCGCGCAAAGTTTATGACCGTCGTATTTTTTTGTGAAAGCGTGCCTGTACGACTTCTCATGGGCTAATAAGACGCGAAAGACCAGTATTTTGAATTTCCGAGACGGTGCACCAAAAACCGATCGAATCTCGACTCTGCGCAAAGTTTATGACCGTCGCGTTTTTTCGTGAAACCTTGCTCATACATCGTGAATGGCCAGTATTTTGAATTTCCAAGACGGTGCACGAAAAACCGATCGAAACTCGACTCGCGCGCGACTTCTTGCAAAGTTTATGACCGTCATATTTTTTTGCGAAAGCGTGCCTGTACGACTTCTCATGGGCTAATAAGACGGGAAAGACAAGTATTTTGAATTTCTAAGACGGTGCACGAAAAACCGATCGAAATTCGACTCGCGCGCGACTTCGCGCAAAGTTTATGACCGTCGTATTTTTTTGCGAAAGCGTGATTGCACGACTTCTCATGAGCTAATAAGACAGGAAAGACCAGTATTTTGAATATCCGAGACGGTGCACGAAAAACCGATCGAATTTCGACTCTGCGCAAAGTTTATGACCGTCGTGATTTTTCGTGAAACCATGCTCATACGACTTACCATAGGCTAATACATCGTGAATGGCCAGTATTTTGAATTTCCGAGACGGTGCACGAAAAACCGATCGAAACTCGACTCGCGCGCGATATCGCGCAATGTTTACGACCGTCGTATTTTTTTGCGAAAGCGTGCTTGTACGACTTCCAATGGGCTAATAAGACGGGAAAGACCTGTATTTTGAATTTCCGAGACAGTGCACGAAAAACCGATCGAAACTCGACTCGCGCGCGACTTCGCGCAAAGTTTATGACCGTCATATTTTTTTGCGAAAGCGTGCCTGTACGACTTCTCATGGGCTAATAAGACGGGAAAGACAAGTATTTTGAATTTCTAAGACGGTGCACGAAAAACCGATCGAAACTCGACTCGCGCGCGACTTCGCGCAAAGTTTATGACCGTCGTATTTTTTTGCGAAAGCGTGATTGCACGACTTCTCATGAGCTAATAAGACAGGAAAGACCAGTATTTTGAATATCCGAGACGGTGCACGAAAAACCGATCGAATTTCGACTCTGCGCAAAGTTTATGACCGTCGTGATTTTTCGTGAAACCATGCTCATACAACTTACCATAGGCTAATACATCGTGAATGGCCAGTATTTTGAATTTCCGAGACGGTGCACGAAAAACCGATCGAAACTCGACTCGCGCGCGATATCGCGCAATGTTTACGACCGTCGTATTTTTTTGCGAAAGCGTGCTTGTACGACTTCCAATGGGCTAATAAGACGGGAAAGACCTGTATTTTGAATTTCCGAGACAGTGCACGAAAAACGGATCGAAACTCGACTCTGTACAAAGTTTATGACCGTCGCGTTTTTTCGTGAAAACCATGCTCACATGACTTACCATTGGCTAATACATTGTGAATGGCCAGTATTTTGAATTTCGAAGACAGTGCATGAAAAACCGATCGAAACTCGACTCAGCGCAAAGTTCGTGCAAAGATTATGACCGTCGAATTTTTATGCGAAAGCGTGCTTGTATGACTTCGCATGGGCTAATAAGATGGGAAAGACCAGTATTTTGAATTTCCGAGACGGTGCACGAAAAATCGATCGAAACTCGACTCCGCGCGCGACTTCGAGCAAAGTTTTTTACCGTCGTATTGTTTTCCGAAAGCGAGCTTGTACGACTTCTCATGGGCTAATAAAATGGGAAAGGCAAGTATTTTGAATTACTGAGACGGTGCACGAAAAACCTATCTAAACTCGACTCAGCGCGCGACTTCGAGAAAAGTTTTTGACCGTCGTATTTTTTGCGAAAGTGAGCTTGTACGACTTCCCATGGGCTAATAAGACGGGAAAGACCAGTATTTTGAATTTTCGAGATGGTGCACGAAAAACCGATCGAATCTTGACTCTGCGCAAAGTTTATGACCGTCACGTTTTTTCGTGAAACCATGCTCATATGACTTAACATGGGCTAATATATCGTGAATGGCCAGTATTTTGAATTTCCGAGACGGTGCACGAAAAATCGATCGAAACTCGACTCGCGCGCGACTTCGCGCAAAGTTTATGACCATCGTATTTTTTTGCGAAAGCGTGCTTGTACGACTTCTCATTGCTAATAAGACGGGAAAGACCAGTAATTTGAATTTCCGAGACGGTGCACAAAAAACCGATCGAATCTTTTTTTTTTGGTAAGTAAAGATAATGTATTTTGTAAAAGATTTGTACAAAGAAGCTTTGTCTACACAAGCCATAGACTAAAGCCTGAAGTCTCTTAGTGTAGTCGAGAAGATTGTACCCCACCTAAAGAAGGTGAAATGGGCACACTTTATCAAACTCATTTCCAAGAGTAGCACAAGTAAGTTATTAAAAAATGCAATAGCTAGACTGTTCTGGAGTACTTGTGGATACACCACAAAATACTGGTCTTTCCCGTCTTATTAGCCCATGAGAAGTCGTACAGGCACGCTTTCGCAAAAAAATACGACGGTCATAAACTTTGCGCGAAGTCGCGCGCGAGTCGAGTTTCGATTGGTTTTTCGTGCACCGTCTCGGAAATTCAAAATACTGGCTATTCACGATGTATTAGCCCATGGTAAGTCGTATGAGCATGGTTTCACGAAAAAACGCGACGGTCATAAACTTTACGCGGAGTCGAGATTCGATCGGTTTTTCGTGCACCGTCTCGGAAATTCAAAATACTGGTCTTTCCCGTCTTATGAGCCCAAGAGAAGTCGTACAAGCACACTTTCGCAAAAAAATACGACGGTCATAAACTTTGTGCGAAGTCGCGCGCGAGTCGAGTTTCGATCGGTTTTTCGTGCACCTTCTCGGAAATTCAAAATACTGGCCATTCACGATGTATTAGCCCATGGTAAGTCGTATGAGCATGGTTTCATGAAAAAATGCGACGGTCATAAACTTTGCGCTGAGTCGAGTTTCGATCGGTTTTTCTTGCACCATCTCGAAAATTCAAAATACTGGTCTTTCCCGTCTTATTAGCCCATGGGAAGTCGTACAAGCACGCTTTCGCAAAAAAATATGACAGTTATAAACTTTGCGCGAAGTCGCGCGCGAGTCGAGTTTCGATCGGTTTTTCGTGACCGTCTCAGAAATTCAAAATACTGGCCATTCACGATGTATTAGCCCATGGTAAGTCGTATGATCATTTTTTTTTTTGGTAAGTAAAGATATTGTATTTTGTAAAAGATTTGTACAAAGAAGCTTTGTCTACACAAGCCATAGACTAAAGCCTGAAGTCTCTTAGTGTAGTCGAGAAGATTGCACCCCACCTAAAGAAGGTGAAATGGGCACGCTGAATCAAACTCATCTCCAAGAGTAGCATAAGGAAGTTAATAAATAATAAAATGCAATAGCTAGACTGTTCTGGACTACTTGTGGATACATCACAAAATATAAGCTTTGCCCCATATAATACATTACAATCTTCATCATTATTCGAGTGATTCTTGACGAATGGAAAAATTGAATCTTGTGAAAATATCTTTCTCTCTTCTTGTTAGGTGCTCTGTATTCAATTCTTGCTCCATACATAATCGTGAGTCCTGAAGAATCTCTATCAGTATTTGAGCTTTGTTCATGTTGTGACACTCAAAAATTCTGCCACACCTCTCCTTCCAAATCCACCAAATAGCACATCTGAATATAATTCGTGCTAGTTGTGTAAGAGGCCCCTTTCTTGAGAAGCTTTGCATAAGCATTTCTAATTCATGATGCAAGTTTGGCCGTGGTAGCCTTTGAAAATCAAATCGCTTCAAGATCTCATTCCATATCCAAGATGAATAATCACAAGCAAAGTAGAGATGGTCAACACTTTCTTCATTTTGCATACACAAAGAGCACCGATTTACAATATAAATACCTCTTCGCTGCATATTGTCCATCGTAGGAAGTTTGCCGAGAAGGGCCTGCCATGTACATAAGGAATGTCGCTGTGAGCATGGACTATCCCATGTCCAACTACTTTGGATCCACTTGTTGTTTCGTCGTCTAATTTGGTTCCATGCAGATGTAGCACTAAATTTACCATTATCATGAAGCCAAATAAGCATATCTGAAGAGTTGTTCTTGATTGTAATAGCCCTAATAGTCGGCCAAAGTAATAACATGTCAGGGGAGGTAGGGTTGGGAAGACACCAAGTACCATTGTTAATGAATTCAGAAACCTTCCAGTCTTTGGGAGCCCCCAGATCCTGTCGTACTCTATCACCAAATATCTGAAATATGCTTTTCCCATTCACCCAAGGATCATACCACATATTAATATTGGTTCCAGAAGAAATCACATAAGAAATATTGTTACGTAGCCATCGCCTTGCCTTCAGAATTCCTTTCCAAGCAGCAGAATGAGATGTTTTTGCAGATGTTTCCCAGATTGATTCCTTGGTTAGGTACCTAGCAAAAACCCATTGTGACCATAAGGAAGACTTGTTTTGTAAAATATCCCATAATTGCTTTACCATACAAGCTTTATTCCAATCTCTAATATGTCGAAGATTCAGCCCCCCTTCATCCTTCGGTTTGCAAATGCTGTCCCAATTCACCATGTGCATTGCCTTACCATCTGTGCCATTCCAAAAGAAGTTCATAAGAAATTTATCAATATCATGGAGAAGCCCGGCTGGTAGAAGGAATGCATGAGACCAATAAATAGAATAAGAGGTCAACACAGATCGAATAAGTTCAAGTCGTCCAGCTTTAGAAAGAAGCCTATTTTTCCAAGAGGAAATTCTGTTCTTAATTTTTTGTATGATAGGCTGACAGGAGGCTTTGTTGATTCCAGTGGATATAAGTGGGAGACCCAAGTAAGGAACCGGTAAATTTCCTTCAGCAACTCCCAATGTTTGAGCAATATGATCCTTATTGTCAATGCAAGCACCCACATATACTTTACTCTTTGCATGGTTTAGCTTAAGACCAGAAACTTTACCAAAAAAATACGACGGTCATAAATTTTGCACGAAGTCGCGCGCGAGTCGAGTTTCGATCGGTTTTTCGTGCACCTCCCGGAAATTCAAAATACTGGCCATTCACGATGTATTAGCCCATGGTAAGTCGTATGAGCATGGTTTCACGAAAAAATGCGACGGTCATAAACTTTGCGCAGAGTCGAGATTCGATCGATTTTTCGTGCACCGTCTCGGAAATTCAAAATACTGGTCTTTCCCGTCTTATTAGCCCATGAGAAGTGGTACAAGCGCACTTTCGCAAAAAAATATGACGGTCATAAGCTTTGCGCGAAGTCGCGCGCGAGTCGAGTTTCGATCGGTTTTTCGTGCACCGTCTCGGAAATTCAAAATACTGGTCATTCACGATGTATTAGCCCATGGTAAGTCGTATGAGCAGGATTTCACGAAAAAACGCGACGGTCATAAACTTTGCGCAGAGTCGATTTTTGATCGGTTTTTCGTGCACCGTCTCGGAAATTCAAAATACTGGTCTTTCCCGTCTTATTAGCCCATGAGAAGTAGTACAAGCACGCTTTCGCAAAAAAATACGACGGTCATAAACTTTGCGCGAAGTCGCGCGCGAGTCGAGTTTCGATCGGTTTTTTCGTGCACCGTCTCAGAAATTCAAAATACTGGCCATTCACGATGTATTAGCCCATGGTAAGTCGTATGAGCATGGTTTCACGAAAAAACGCGACGGTCAGAAACTTTGCGCAGAGTCGAGATTCGATCGGTTTTTCGTGCACCGTCTCGGAAATTCAAAATACTGGTCTTTCCCGTCTTATTAGCCCATGAGAAGTCAGTCGTACAAGCACGCATTCGCAAAAAAATACGACGGTCATAAACTTTGCGCGAAGTCACGTTGCTTGTCGAGTTTCGATCTGTTTTTCGTGCACCGTCTCGGAAATTCAAAATACTTGTCTTTCCCGTCTTATTAGCCCATGAGAAGTCGTACAGGCACGCTTTCGCAAAAAAAACACGACGGTCATAAACTTTGCGCGAAGTCGCGCGCGAGTCGAGTTTCGATCGGTTTTTCATGCACCGTCTCGGAAATTCAAAATACTGGCCATTCACGATGTATTAGCCCATGGTAAGTTGTATGAGCATGGGTTCACGAAAAAACGCGACGGTCATAAACTTTGCGCAGAGTCGAGATTCGATCGTTTTTTCGTGCACCGTCTCGGAAATTCAAAATACTGGTCTTTCCCGTCTTATTAGCCCATGAGAAGTCGTACAAGCACGCTTTCGCAAAAAAATACGACGGTCAAAAACTTTGCGCGAAGTCGCGCGCTGAGTCGAGTTTCGATCGATTTTTCGTGCACCATCTCGGAAATTCAAAATACTGGCCAATCCCAAAGTATTAGCCCATGGTAAGTCATACGAGCACGGTTTCACGAAAAAATGCGACGGTCATAAACATTACGCGAAGTCGCGCCCAGAGTCGAGTTTCGATTGGTTTTACGTGCACCATCTCGAAAATTCAAAATACTGGCCATTCACGATGTATTAGCCCATGGTAAGTCGTATGAGCATGGTTTCATGAAAAAATGCGACGGTCATAAACTTTGCGCTGAGTCGAGTTTCGATCGGTTTTTCTTGCACCGTCTCAAAAATTCAAAATACTGGTCTTTCCCGTCTTATTAGCCCATGGGAAGTCGTACAAGCACGCTTTCGCAAAAAAATACGACAGTTATAAACTTTGCGCGAAGTCGCGCGCGAGTCGAGTTTCAATCGATTTTTCGTGACCGTCTCAGAAATTCAAAATACTGGCCATTCACGATGTATTAGCCCATGGTAAGTCGTATGATCATGATTTCACGAAAAAATGCGACGGTCATAAACTTTGCGCAGAGTCGAGATTCGATCGGTTTTTCGTGCACCGTCTCAGAAATTCAAAATACTGGTCTTTCCCGTCTTATGAGCCCATGAGAAGTCGTACAGGCACGCTTTCGCAAAAAAATACGACGGTCATAAACTTTGCGCGAAGTCACGCGCGAGTCGAGTTTCGATCGATTTTTCGTGCACCGTCTCGGAAATTCAAAATACTGGCCATTCACGATGTATTAGCCCATGGTAAGTCGTATGAGCATGGTTTCACGAGAAAACGCGACGGTCATAAACTTTGCGCAGAGTCGAGATTCGATCGGTTTATCGTGCACCGTCTCGGAAATTCAAAATACTGGTCGTTCCCTTCTTATTAGCCCATGAGAAGTCGTACAGGCACGCTTTCGCAAAAAAATACGACGGTCATAAACTTTGCGCGAAGTCGCGCGCGAGTCGAGTTTCGATTGGGTTTTCGTGCACCGTCTCTGAAATTCAAAATACTTGTCTTTCCCGTCTTATTAGCCCATGAGAAGTCGTACAGGCACGCTCTCGCAAAAAAATACGACGGTCATAAACTTTGCGCGAAGTCGCGCGCGAGTCGTGTTTCGATTGGTTTTTCGTGCACCGTCTCGGAAATTCAAAATACTGGCTATTCATGATGTATTAGCCCATGGTAAGTCGTATGAGCATGGTTTCATGAAAAAATGCGACGGTTATCAACTTTGCGCAGAGTTGAGATTCGATCGGTTTTTCGTGCACCGTCTCGGAAATTCAAAATACTGGTCTTTCCCGTCTTATTAGCCCATGAGAAGTAGTACAAGCACGCTTTCGCAAAAAAATACGACGGTCATAAACATTGCGCGAAGTCGCGCGCGAGTCGAGTTTCGATCGGTTTTTCGTGCACCGTCTCGAAAATTCAAAATACTGGCCATTCACGATGTATTAGCCCATGGTAAGTCGTATGAGAACGGTTTCAAGAGAAAACGCGATGGTCATAAACTTTGCGCAGGGTCGAGATTCAATCGGTTTTTCGTGCACCGTCTCAGAAATTCAAAATACTTGTCTTTCCCGTCTTATTAGCCCATGAGAAGTCGTAGAGGCACGCTTTCGTAAAAAAATACGACGGTCATAAACTTTGCGCGAAGTCGCGCGCGAGTCGAGTTTTGATCGGTTTTTCGTGCACCGTCTCGAAAATTCAAAATACTTGTCTTTCCCGTCTTATTAGCCCATGAGAAGTCGTACAGGCACGCTTTCGCAAAAAAATACGACGGTCATAAACTTTGCGCGAAGTCGCGCGCGAGTCGAGTTTCGATTGGTTTTTCGTGCACCGTCTCGGAAATTCAAAATACTGGCTATTCACGATGTATTAGCCCATGGTAAGTCGTATGAGCATGGTTTCACGAAAAAACGCGACGGTCATAAACTTTACGCGGAGTCGAGATTCGATCGGTTTTTCGTGCACCGTCTCGGAAATTCAAAATACTGGTCTTTCCCGTCTTATGAGCCCAAGAGAAGTCGTACAAGCACACTTTCGCAAAAAAATACGACGGTCATAAACTTTGTGCGAAGTCGCGCGCGAGTCGAGTTTCGATCGGTTTTTCGTGCACCTTCTCGGAAATTCAAAATACTGGCCATTCACGATGTATTAGCCCATGGTAAGTCGTATGAGCATGGTTTCATGAAAAAATGCGACGGTCATAAACTTTGCGCTGAGTCGAGTTTCGATCGGTTTTTCTTGCACCATCTCGAAAATTCAAAATACTGGTCTTTCCCGTCTTATTAGCCCATGGGAAGTCGTACAAGCACGCTTTCGCAAAAAAATATGACAGTTATAAACTTTGCGCGAAGTCGCGCGCGAGTCGAGTTTCGATCGGTTTTTCGTGACCGTCTCAGAAATTCAAAATACTGGCCATTCACGATGTATTAGCCCATGGTAAGTCGTATGATCATTTTTTTTTTTGGTAAGTAAAGATATTGTATTTTGTAAAAGATTTGTACAAAGAAGCTTTGTCTACACAAGCCATAGACTAAAGCCTGAAGTCTCTTAGTGTAGTCGAGAAGATTGCACCCCACCTAAAGAAGGTGAAATGGGCACGCTGAATCAAACTCATCTCCAAGAGTAGCATAAGGAAGTTAATAAATAATAAAATGCAATAGCTAGACTGTTCTGGACTACTTGTGGATACATCACAAAATATAAGCTTTGCCCCATATAATACATTACAATCTTCATCATTATTCGAGTGATTCTTGACGAATGGAAAAATTGAATCTTGTGAAAATATCTTTCTCTCTTCTTGTTAGGTGCTCTGTATTCAATTCTTGCTCCATACATAATCGTGAGTCCTGAAGAATCTCTATCAGTATTTGAGCTTTGTTCATGTTGTGACACTCAAAAATTCTGCCACACCTCTCCTTCCAAATCCACCAAATAGCACATCTGAATATAATTCGTGCTAGTTGTGTAAGAGGCCCCTTTCTTGAGAAGCTTTGCATAAGCATTTCTAATTCATGATGCAAGTTTGGCCGTGGTAGCCTTTGAAAATCAAATCGCTTCAAGATCTCATTCCATATCCAAGATGAATAATCACAAGCAAAGTAGAGATGGTCAACACTTTCTTCATTTTGCATACACAAAGAGCACCGATTTACAATATAAATACCTCTTCGCTGCATATTGTCCATCGTAGGAAGTTTGCCGAGAAGGGCCTGCCATGTACATAAGGAATGTCGCTGTGAGCATGGACTATCCCATGTCCAACTACTTTGGATCCACTTGTTGTTTCGTCGTCTAATTTGGTTCCATGCAGATGTAGCACTAAATTTACCGTTATCATGAAGCCAAATAAGCATATCTGAAGAGTTGTTCTTGATTGTAATAGCCCTAATAGTCGGCCAAAGTAATAACATGTCAGGGGAGGTAGGGTTGGGAAGACACCAAGTACCATTGTTAATGAATTCAGAAACCTTCCAGTCTTTGGGAGCCCCCAGATCCTGTCGTACTCTATCACCAAATATCTGAAATATGCTTTTCCCATTCACCCAAGGATCATACCACATATTAATATTGGTTCCAGAAGAAATCACATAAGAAATATTGTTACGTAGCCATCGCCTTGCCTTCAGAATTCCTTTCCAAGCAGCAGAATGAGATGTTTTTGCAGATGTTTCCCAGATTGATTCCTTGGTTAGGTACCTAGCAAAAACCCATTGTGACCATAAGGAAGACTTGTTTTGTAAAATATCCCATAATTGCTTTACCATACAAGCTTTATTCCAATCTCTAATATGTCGAAGATTCAGCCCCCCTTCATCCTTCGGTTTGCAAATGCTGTCCCAATTCACCATGTGCATTGCCTTACCATCTGTGCCATTCCAAAAGAAGTTCATAAGTAATTTATCAATATCATGGAGAAGCCCGGCTGGTAGAAGGAATGCATGAGACCAATAAATAGAATAAGAGGTCAACACAGATCGAATAAGTTCAAGTCGTCCAGCTTTAGAAAGAAGCCTATTTTTCCAAGAGGAAATTCTGTTCTTAATTTTTTGTATGATAGGCTGACAGGAGGCTTTGTTGATTCCAGTGGATATAAGTGGGAGACCCAAGTAAGGAACCGGTAAATTTCCTTCAGCAACTCCCAATGTTTGAGCAATATGATCCTTATTGTCAATGCAAGCACCCACATATACTTTGCTCTTTGCATGGTTTAGCTTAAGACCAGAAACTTTACCGATAAGATCAATTTAGCTCAACCACTAGCCAAAATGCTTAAGCTAGGAGTTAAGTCGTATGATCATGATTTCACGAAAAAAAATGCGACGGTCATAAACTTTGCGCAGAGTCGAGATTCGATCGGTTTTTCGTGCACCGTCTCAGAAATTCAAAATACTGGTCTTTCCCGTCTTATGAGCCCATGAGAAGTCGTACAGGCACGCTTTCGCAAAAAAAATACGACGGTCATAAACTTTGCGCGAAGTCACGCGCGAGTCGAGTTTCGATCGGTTTTTCGTGCACCGTCTCGGAAATTCAAAATACTGGCCATTCACGATGTATTAGCCCAGGGTAAGTCGTATGAGCATGGTTTCACGAGAAAACGCGACGGTCATAAACTTTGCGCAGAGTCGAGATTCGATCGGTTTTTCGTGCACCGTCTCGGAAATTCAAAATACTGGTCTTTCCCGTCTTATTAGCCCATGAGAAGTCGTACAAGCACGCTTTCGCAAAAAAATACGACAGTCAAAAACTTTGCGCGAAGTCGCACACGAGTCGAGTTTCGATCGGTTTTTCGTGCACCGTCTCAGAAATTCAAAATACTTGTCTTTCCCGTCTTATTAGCCCATGAGAAGTCGTACAGGCACGCTTTCGGAAAAAAATACGACGGTCATAAACTTTGCGCGATGTCGCGCGCGAGTCGAGTTTCGATCGGTTTTTCGTGACCGTCTCGGAAATTCAAAATACTGGCCATTCACTATGTATTAGCCCATGGTAAGTCGTATGAGCATGATTTCACGAAAAAACGCGACGGTCATAAACTTTGCACAGAGTCGAGATTCGATCGGTTTTTCGTGCACCATCTCGGAAATTCAAAATACTGGTCTTTCCCGTCTTATTAGCCCATGAGAAGTAGTACAAGCACGCTTTCGCAAAAAAATACGACGGTCATAAACTTTGCGCGAAGTCGCGCGCGAGTCGAGTTTCGATCGGTTTTTCATGCACCGTCTCGGAAATTCAAAATACTGGCCATTCACGATGTATTAGCCCATGGTAAGTCGTATGAGCATGGTTTCACGAAAAAATGCGACGGTCATAAACTTTGTGCAGAGTCGAGATTCGATCGGTTTTTCGTGCACCGTCTCGGAAATTCAAAATACTGGTCGTTCCCTTCTTATTAGCCCCTGAGAAGTCGTACAGGCACGCTTTCGCAAAAAAATACGACGGTCATAAACTTTGCGCGAAGTCGCGCGCGAGTCGAGTTTCGATTGGTTTTTCGTGCACCGTCTCTGAAATTCAAAATACTTGTCTTTCCCGTCTTATTAGCCCATGAGAAGTCGTATAGGCACGCTTTCGCAAAAAAATACGACGGTCATAAACTTTGTGCGAAGTCGCGCGCGAGTCGTGTTTCGATTGGTTTTTCGTGCACCGTCTCAGAAATTCAAAATACTGGCTATTCACGATGTATTAGCCTATGGTAAGTCGTATGAGCATGGTTTCACGAAAAAATGCGACGGTTATCAACTTTGCGCAGAGTTGACATTCGATCGGTTTTTCGTGCACCGTCTCAGAAATTCAAAATACTGGTCTTTCCCGTCTTATTAGCCCATGAGAAGTCGTACAGGCACTCTTTCGCAAAAAAATACGACGGTCATAAACTTTGCGCGAAGTCACGCGCGAGTCGAGTTTCGATCGGTTTTTCGTGCACCGTCTCGGAAATTCAAAATACTAGCCATTCACGATGTATTAGCCCATGGTAAGTCGTATGAGCATGGTTTCACGAAAAAATGCGACGGTCATAAACTTTGCGCAGAGTCGAGATTCGATCGTTTTTTCGTGCACCGTCTCGGAAATTCAAAATACTGGTCTTTCCCGTCTTATTAGCCCATGAGAAGTCGTACAAGCACGCTTTCGCAAAAAAATACGACGGTCAAAAACTTTGCGCGAAGTCGCGCGCGAGTCGAGTTTCGATCGATTTTTCGTGCACCGTCTCGGAAATTCAAAATACTGGTCTTTCCCATCTTATTAGCCAATGGGAAGTCGTACAAGCATGTTTTCGCATAAAAATTCGACAGTCATAATCTTTTTTTTTTGGTAGGTGACAGTCATAATCTTTGCGCGAACTTTGCGGTGAGTCGAGTTTCGATCGATTTTTCGTGCACCGTCTCGGAAATTCAAAATATAGGTCTTTCCCGTCTTATTAGCCCATGAGAAGTCGTACAGGCACGCTTTTGCAAAAAAATACGACGGTCAAAAACTTTGCGCGAAGTCGCATGCTTGTCGAGTTTCGATCGGTTTTTCGTGCACCGTCTCGGAAATTCAAAATACTTGTCTTTCCCGTCTTATTAGCCCATGAGAAGTCGTACAGGCACGCTTTCGCAAAAAAATACGACGGTCATAAACTTTGCGCGAAGTCGCGCTTGTCGAGTTTCGATCGGTTTTTCGTGCACCGTCTCGAAAATTGAAAATACTTGTCTTTCCCGTCTTATTAGCCCATGAGAAGTCATACAGGCACGCTTTCGCAAAAAAATACGACGGTCATAAACTTTGCGCGATGTCGCGCGTGAGTCGAGTTTCGATCGATTTTTCGTGACCGTCTCGGAAATTCAAAATACTGGCCATTCACGATGTATTAGCCCATGGTAAGTCGTATAAGCATGATTTCACGAAAAAACGCGACGGTCATAAACTTTGCGCAGAGTCGAGATTCGATCGGTTTTTCGTGCACCGTCTCGAAAATTCAAAATACTGGACTTTCCCGTCTTATTAGCCCATGGTAAGTCGTATGAACTTGGTTTCACGAAAAAATGCGACGGTCATAAACTTTGCGCAGAGTCGAGATTCGATCGGTTTTTCGTGCACCGTTTCGGAAATTCAAAATACTGGTCTTTCCCGTCTTATTAGCCCATGAGAAGTCGTATAGGCACGCTTTCGTAAAAAAATACGACGGTCATAAACTTTGCGCGAAGTCGCGCGCGAGTCGAGTTTCGATCGGTTTTTCGTGCACCATCTCAGAATTTCAAAATAATGGCCATTCACGATGTATTAGCCCATGGTAAGTCGTATGAGCTTGGTTTCAGGAGAAAACGCGACGGTCATAAACTTTGCGCAGAGTCGAGATTCGATCGGTTTTTCGTGCACCGTCTCGGAAATTCAAAATACTGGTCTTTCCCGTCTTATTAGCCCATGAGAAGTCGTACAAGCACGCTTTCGCAAAAAAATACGACGGTCAAAAACTTTGCGCGAAGTCGCGCGCGAGTCGAGTTTCGATCGGTTTTTCGTGCACCGTCTCGGAAATTCAAAATACTGGTCTTTCCCTTCTTATTATTTTTTTTTTGGTAGGTAAAGATAATGTATTTTGTAAAAGATTTGTACAAAAAGCTTTGTCTACACAAGCCATAGACTAAAGCCTGAAGTCTCTTAGTGTAGTCGAGAAGATTGCACCCCACCAAAAGAAGGTGAAATGGGCACGCTTCATCGACTCATCTCCAAGAGTAGCACAAGGAAGTTAATAAATAATAAAATGCAATAGCTAGACTGTTCTGGACTACTTGTGAATACATCACAAAATATAAGCTTTGCCCCATATAATATATTACAATCTTCATCATTATTCGAGTGATTCTTGACGAATGGAAAAATTGAATCTTGTGAAAATATCTTTCTCTTCTTGTTAGGTGCTCTGTATTCAATTCTTGCTCCATACATGATCGTGAGTCCTGAAGAATCTCTATCAGAATTTGAGCTTTGTTCATGTTGTGACACTCAAAAATTCTGCCACACCTCTCCTCCCAAATCCACCAAATAGCACATCTGAATATAATTCTTGCTAGTTGTGTAAGAGGCCCCTTTCTTGAGAAGCTTTGCATAAGCATTTCTAATTCATGATGCAAGTTTGGCCGTGGTAGCCTTTGAAAATCAAATCGCTTCAAGATCTCCTTCCAGATCCAAGATGAATAATCACAAGCAAAGTAGAGATGGTCAACACTTTCTTCATTTTGCATACACAAAGAGCACCGATTTACAATATAAATACCTCTTCGCTGCAAATTGTCCATCGTAGGAAGTTTGTCGAGAAGAGCCTGCCATGTACATAAGGAATGCCGCTGTGAGCATGGACTATCCCATGTCCAACTACTTTGGATCCACTTGTTGTTTCGTCGTCTAATTTGGTTCCATACAGATGTAGCACTAAATTTACCGTTATCATGAAGCCAAATCAGCATATCTGAAGAGTTGTTCTTGATTGGAATAGCCCTAATAGTCGGCCAAAGTAATAACATGTCAGGGGAGGTAGGGTTGGGAAGACACCATGTACCATTGTTAATGAATTCAGAAACCTTCCAGTCTTTGGGAGCCCCCAGATCCTGTCGTACTCTATCACCAAATATCTGAAAGATACTTTTCCCATTCACCCAAGGATCATACCACATATTAATATTGGTTCCAGAAGAAATCACATAAGAAATATTGTTACGTAGCCATCGCCTTGCCTTCAGAATTCCTTTCCAAGCAGCAGAATGAGATATTTTTGCAGATGTTTCCCAGATTGATTCCTTGGTTAGGTACCTAGCAAAAACCCATTGTGACCATAAGGAAGACTTGTTTTGTAAAATATCCCATAATTGCTTTACCATACAAGCTTTATTCCAATCTCTAATATGTCGAAGATTCAGCCCCCCTTCATCCTTCGGTTTGCAAATGTTGTCCCAATTCACCATGTGCATTGCCTTACCATATGTGCCATTCCAAAAGAAGTTCATAAGTAATTTATCAATATCATGGAGAAGCCCGGCAGGTAGAAGGAATGCATGAGACCAATAAATAGAATAAGAGATCAACACAGATCGAATAAGTTCAAGTCGTCCAGCTTTAGAAAGAAGCCTATTTTTCCAAGAGGATATTCTGTTCTTAATTTTTTGTAGGATAGGCTGACAGGAGACTTTGTTGATTCCAGTGGATATAAGTGGGAGACCCAAGTAAGGAACCGGTAAATTTTCTTCAGCAACTCCCAATGTTTGAGCAATATGATCATTATTTTCAATGCAAGCACCAACGTATACTTTGCTCTTTGCATGGTTTAGCTTAAGACCAGAAACTATACCAAATTCATTAAGAATATCTGCCAGATTACCCACAGAAACTGGATCATCTCGAAGGAAGATAATAAGGTCATCAGCAAATGTTATGTGAGAGATATAAACAGAACCATAATGTGGTACCTTAATTTTGCCATTGGAAACAGCCTCTTCTAACATACAACTGAGCCCTTCCATTGCAATGGTAAAAAGATAAGGAGATAGTGGATCGCCTTGCCTAATGCCATTCTTACTCCCAAAGAAGCCAATAGGTGAACCATTAAAGAGAATCGAAAATTTTGGAGTTTCCAAGCAACATTGAATCCATTTAACCCAGTGCTGAGGGAAGCCCATATTATGGAGCATCATGTAAATAAAATTCCTATTGACTGAGTCAAAGGCCTTTCGTGAATCAGCTTTAAAACAGATCTTGTAAAACAGAATGGAGCTTTCCCTTCTTATTAGCCTATGAGAAGTCGTACAGGCACGCTTTCGCAAAAAAATACGACGGTCATAAACTTTGCGCGAAGTCGCGCGCGAGTCGAGTTTCGATCGGTTTTTCGTGCACCGTCTCGGAAATTCAAAATACTGGCCATTCATGATGTATTAGCCCATGGTAAGTCGTATGAGCATGGTTTCACGAGAAAACGCGACGGTCATAAACTTTGCGCAGAGTCGAGATTCGATCGGTTTTTCGTGCACCGTCTCGGAAATTCAAAATACTGGTCTTTCCCGTCTTATTAGCCCATGAGAAGTCGTACAAGCACGCTTTCGCAAAAAAATACGACGGTCAAAAACTTTGCGCGAAGTCGCGCGCGAGTCGAGTTTCGATCGGTTTTTCGTGCACCATCTCGAAAATTCAAAATACTTGTCTTTCCCGTCTTATTAGCCCATGAGAAGTCGTACAGGCACGCTTTCGCAAAAAAATACGACGGTCATAAACTTTACGTGAAGTCGCGCGCGAGTCGAGTTTCGATCGGTTTTTCGTGACCGTCTCGGAAATTCAAAATACTGGCCATTCATGATGTATTAGCCCATGGTAAGTCGTATGAGCATGATTTCACGAAAAAATGCGACGGTCATAAACTTTGCGCAGAGTCGAGATTCGATCGATTTTTCGTGCACCGTCTCGGAAATTCAAAATACTGGTCTTTCCCGTCTTATTAGCCCATGAGCAGTAGTACAAGCACGCTTTCGCAAAAAAATACGACGGTGATAAACTTTGCGCGAAGTCGCGCGCGAGTCAAGTTTCGATCGGTTTTACGTGCACCGTCTCGAAAATTCAAAATACTGGCCATTCACTATGTATTAGCGCATGGTAAGTCGTATGAGCATGGTTTCACGAAAAAACGCGACGGTCAAAAACTTTGCGTAGAGTCGAGATTCGATCGGTTTTTCATGCACCGTCTCGGAAATTCAAAATACTGGTCTTTCCCGTCTTATTAGCCCATGAGAAGTCGTACAGGCACGCTTTCGCAGAAAAATACGACGGTCATAAACTTTGCGCGAAGTCGCGCGCTAGTCGAGTTTTGATCGGTTTTTCGTGCACCATCTCGGAAATTCAAAATACTGGCCATTCACGATTGATTAGCCCATGGTAAGTCGTATGAGCATGGTTTCACGAAAAAATGCGACGGACATAAACTTTGCGCAGAGTCGAGATTCGATCGGTTTTTCGTGCACCGTCTCAGCAATTCAAAATACTGGTCTTTCCCGTCTTATTAGCCCATGAGAAGTCGTACAAGCACACTTTCGCAAAAAAATATGACGGTCATAAACTTTGCGCGAAGACGCGCGCGAGTCGAGTTTCGATCGGTTTTTCGTGCACCGTCTCGGAAATTCAAAATACTGGCCATTCACGATGTATTAGCCCATGGTAAGTCGTATGAGCTTGGTTTCACGAAAAAACACGACGGTCATAAACTTTGCGCAGAGTCGAGATTCGATCGGTTTTTCGTGCACCGTCTCGGAAATTCAAAATACTGGTCTTTCCCGTCTTATTAGTCCATGAGAAGTCGTACAAGCACGCTTTCGCAAAAAAATACGACGGTCATAAACTGTGCGCGAAGACGCGCGCGAGTCGAGTTTCGATCGGTTTTTCGTGCACCGTCTCGAAAATTCAAAATACTGGCAATTCACGATGTATTAGCCCATGGTAAGTCGTATGAGCTTGGTTTCACGAAAAAACATGACGGTCATAAACTTTGCGCAGAGTCGACATTCGATTGGTTTTTCGTGCACCGTCTCGGAAATTCAAAATAGTGGTCTTTCCCGTCTTATTAGCCCATGAGAAGTCGTACAGGCACGCTTTCGCAAAAAAATACGACGGTCATAAACTTTGCGCGAAGTCGCGCGCGAGTCGAGTTTCGATCGATTTTTCGTGCACCGTCTCGGAAATTCAAAATACTTGTCTTTCCCGTCTTATTAGCCCATGAGAAGTCGTACAGGCACGCTTTCGCAAAAAAATACGACGGTCATAAACTGTGCGCGAAGACGCGCGCGAGTCGAGTTTCGATCGATTTTTCGTGCACCGTCTCGAAAATTCAAAATACTGGCAATTCACGATGTATTAGCCCATGGTAAGTCGTATGAGCTTGGTTTCACGAAAAAACGTGACGGTCATAAACATTGCGCAGAGTCGACATTCGATTGGTTTTTCGTGCACCGTCTCGGAAATTCAAAATAGTGGTCTTTCCCGTCTTATTAGCTTTTTTTTTTTGGTAAGTAAAGATATTGTATTTTGTAAAAGATTTGTACAAAGAAGCTTTGTCTACACAAGCCATAGACTAAAGCCTTAAGTCTTTCCCGTCTTATTAGCCCATGAGAAGTCGTACAGGCACGCTTTCGCAAAAAAATACGACGGTCATAAACTTTGCGCGAAGTCGCGCACGAGTCGAGTTTCGATCGGTTTTTCGTGCACCGTCTCGGAAATTCAACATACTGACCATTCACGATGTATCAGCCCAAGGTAAGTCGTATGAGCATGGTTTCACGAAAAAACGCGACGGTCATAAACTTTGCGCAGAGTCGAGATTCGATCGATTTTTCGTGCACCGTCTCAGAAATTCAAAATACTGGTCTTTCCCGTCTTATTAGCCCATGAGAAGTAGTACAAGCACGCTTTCGCAAAAAAATACGATGGTCATAAACTTTGCGCGAAGACGCGCGCGAGTCGAGTTTCGATCGGTTTTTCGTGCACCGTCTCAGGAATTCAAAATTCTGGCCATTCACGATGTATTAGCCCATGGTAAGTCGTATGAGCATGGTTTCACGAAAAAATGCGTCGGTCATAAACTTTGCGCAGAGTCGAGATTCGATCGGTTTTTCGTGCACCGTCTCAGAAATTCAAAATACTGGTCTTTCCCGTCTTATTAGCCCATGAGAAGTCGTACAAGCACGCTTTCGCAAAAAACATACGACGGTCAAAAACATTGCGCGAAGTCACGCGCTAATCGAGATTCGATCGGTTTTTCGTGCACCGTCTCAGAAATTCAAATACTGGTCTTTCCCGTCTTATTAGCCCATGAGAAGTCGTACAAGCACGCTTTCGCAAAAAAATACGACGGTCACAAACTTTGCGCGAAGTCGCGCGCGAGTCGAGTTTCGATCGGTTTTTCGTGCACCGTCTCGGAAATTCAAAATACTTGTCTTTCCAGTCTTATTAGCCCATGAGAAGTCGTACAGGCACGCTTTCGCAAAAAAATACGACGGTCATAAACTTTGCGCGAAGTCGCGCGCGAGTCGAGTTTCGATCAGTTTTTCGTGACCGTCTCGGAAATTCAAAATACTGGCCATTCCCGTCTTATTAGGCCATGAGAAGTCGTACAAGCACACTTTCGCAAAAAAATACGACGGTCACAAACTTTGCGCGAAGTCACGCGCGAGTCGAGTTTCGATCGGTTTTTCGTGCACCGTCTCAGAATTTCAAAATACTGGCCATTCACGATGTATTAGCCCATGGTAAGTCGTATGAGCATGGTTTCAGGAGAAAACGCGACGGTCAAAAACTTTGCGCAGAGTCGAGATTCGATCGGTTTTTCGTGCACCGTCTCGGAAATTCAAAATACTGGTCTTTCCCGTCTTATTAGTCCGTGAGAGGTGGTACAAGCACGCTTTCGCAAAAAAATATGACGGTTAAAAACTTTGCGCGAAGTCGCGCGCGAGTCGAGTTTCGATCGATTTTTCGTGCACCGTCTCGGAAATTCAAAATACTGGTCTTTCCCTTCTTATTAGCCCATGAGAAATCGTACAGGCACGCTTTCACAAAAAAATACGATGGTCATAAACTTTGCGCGAAGTCGCGCGCGAGTCGAGTTTCGATCGGTTTTTCGTGCACCGTCTCGGAAATTCAAAATACTGGTCTTTCCCGTCTTATTAGCCCATGACAAGTCGTACAGGCACACTTTCGCAAAAAAATACGACGGTCATAAACTTTGCGCGAAGTCGCGCGCGAGTCGAGTTTCGATCGGTTTTTCGTGCACCGTCTCGGGAATTCAAAATTCTGGCCATTCACGATGTATTAGCCCATGGTAAGTCGTATGAGCATGGTTTCACGAAAAAACGCGTCGGTCATAAACTTTGCGCAGAGTCGAGATTCGATCGGTTTTTCATGCACCGTCTCGGAAATTCAAAATACTTTTTTTTTTGGTAAGTAAAGATATTGTATTTTGTAAAAGATTTGTACAAAGAAGCTTTGTCTACACAAGCCATAGACTAAAGCCTGAAGTCTCTTAGTGTAGTCGAGAAGATTGCACCCCACCTAAAGAAGGTGAAATGGGCACGCTTCATCAAACTCATCTCCAAGAGTAGCATAAGGAAGTTAATAAATAATAAAATGCAATAGCTAGACTGTTCTGGACTACTTGTGGATACATCACAAAATATAAGCTTTGCCCCATATAATACATTACAATCTTCATCATTATTCGAGTGATTCTTGACGAATGGAAAAATTGAATCTTGTGAAAATATCTTTCTCTCTTCTTGTTAGGTGCTCTGTATTCAATTCTTGCTCCATACATGATCGTGAGTCCTGAAGAATCTCTATCAGAATTTGAGCTTTGTTCATGTTGTGACACTCAAAAATTCTGCCACACCTCTCCTTCCAAATCCACCAAATAGCACATCTGAATATAATTCGTGCTAGTTGTGTAAGAGGCCCCTTTCTTGAGAAGCTTTGCATAAGCATTTTTAATTCATGATGCAAGTTTGGCCGTGGTAGCCTTTGAAAATCAAATCGCTTCAAGATCTCATTCCATATCCAAGATGAATAATCACAAGCAAAGTAGAGATGGTCAACACTTTCTTCATTTTGCATACACAAAGAGCACCGATTTACAATATAAATACCTCTTCGCTGCATATTGTCCATCGTAGGAAGTTTGCCGAGAAGGGCCTGCCATGTACATAAGGAATGTCGCTGTGAGCATGGACTATCCCATGTCCAACTACTTTGGATCCACTTGTTGTTTCGTCGTCTAATTTGGTTCCATGCAGATGTAGCACTAAATTTACCGTTATCATGAAGCCAAATAAGCATATCTGAAGAGTTGTTCTTGATTGTAATAGCCCTAATAGTCGGCCAAAGTAATAACATGTCAGGGGAGGTAGGGTTGGGAAGACACCAAGTACCATTGTTAATGAATTCAGAAACCTTCCAGTCTTTGGGAGCCCCCAGATCCTGTCGTACTCTATCACCAAATATCTGAAATATGCTTTTCCCATTCACCCAAGGATCATACCACATATTAATATTGGTTCCAGAAGAAATCACATAAGAAATATTGTTACGTAGCCATCGCCTTGCCTTCAGAATTCCTTTCCAAGCAGCAGAATGAGATGTTTTTGCAGATGTTTCCCAGATTGATTCCTTGGTTAGGTACCTAGCAAAAACCCATTGTGACCATAAGGAAGACTTGTTTTGTAAAATATCCCATAATTGCTTTACCATACAAGCTTTATTCCAATCTCTAATATGTCGAAGATTCAGCCCCCCTTCATCCTTCGGTTTGCAAATGCTGTCCCAATTCACCATGTGCATTGCCTTACCATCTGTGCCATTCCAAAAGAAGTTCATAAGTAATTTATCAATATCATGGAGAAGCCCGGCTGGTAGAAGGAATGCATGAGACCAATAAATAGAATAAGAGGTCAACACAGATCGAATAAGTTCAAGTCGTCCAGCTTTAGAAAGAAGCCTATTTTTCCAAGAGGAAATTCTGTTCTTAATTTTTTGTATGATAGGCTGACAGGAGGCTTTGTTGATTCCAGTGGATATAAGTGGGAGACCCAAGTAAGGAACCGGTAAATTTCCTTCAGCAACTCCCAATGTTTGAGAAATATGATCCTTATTGTCAATGCAAGCACCCACATATACTTTGCTCTTTGCATGGTTTAGCTTAAGACCAGAAACTTTACCAAATTCATTAAGAATATCTGCCAGATTACTCACAGAAACTGGATCATCTCGAAGGAAGATAATAAGGTCGTCGGCAAATGTTATGTGAGAGATATAAACAGAACCATAATGTGGTACCTTAATTTTGCCATTGGAAACAGCCTCTTCTAACATACAACTGAGCCCTTCCATTGCAATGGTAAAAAGATAAGGAGATAGTGGATCACCTTGCCGAATGCCATTCTTACTCCCAAAGAAGCCAATAGGTGAACCATTAAAGAGAATTGAAAATTTTGGAGTTTCCAAGCAACATTGAATCCATTTAACCCAGTGCTGAGGGAAGCCCATATTATGGAGCATCATGTAAATAAAATCCCTATTGACTGAGTCAAAGGCCTTTCGTAAATCAGCTTTAAAACAGATCTTTTTCCCTCTTGTTTTAGAATGTAGATCCTTAACCAAATCATTAGCAAGCAGGACATTATGATGGATACTCCTCCCTTTAAGAAAAGCAGCCTGATTAGGACTAATGACCTTATTCATGACCTTTTGTAGTCTATCTGCCAGCAACTTAGAGATAACCTTATAAATAAAGTTGCACAGTGAAATAGGACGGTAGTTCTCCAATGAATCGGCTCCATCATTTTTAGGCACTAAAGAAATAAAAGTGCAATTCATTTCTTTCAGAATGTGACCTGAGGAGAAAAAATGTCGACAAGCTTTTATGACATCGTTGCCTACAATAGCCCATGCAATTTGATAAAACTCAGCTGGAAATCCATCTGGACCAGGGCTTTTGTGCTTCGGGGACTTAAAAACAACTTTCACAATTTCATCATCCGTTATTGGGGCATTAAGATGAGAGAGGGCTTCAGAATCAAGTCGTCTTGTAGGCCCAACATGAATACTATTAGGCTGCTGCTCCTGATTGAGTAAGGAATAAAAAAATTGCTCGGTGTAATTTTTAACCTCATCCAAATCCTCAATGAGATTACCATCTATACCTTTGCATTTTTTGATACGATTAGTAGCCCTTCTGGTAGCAATAGCAGCATAGAAAAACTTCGTATTAGAATCCCCTAGAGTAAGCCAATGCTGTCGTGACTTCTGTTTCAAAAAGCATTCCTCCTGCTTCAAAGCTTGCATAAAGTTATTTCTAGCAGCAGCCTCTTTGTATATAAGATTCGCATCCAGAGGTTGAAGATTTAGCTCGCTTTGCACAGCCATAAGTTCTTTCTTGCATAACTGAACTCTATCGTTGATATTTCCAAATGTAGTTGAATTCCACTTCTTCAGTGCTGCTTTGCATGCTTTTAGTTTTTGACATAGGATGTAAGGGGGAGAACCAAATACATTAATGTCCCAAGCTGACTTAATAACTTCGAGGAACTTTGGGTGAGAACTCCACATATTAAAAAATCTAAAAGGTTTCTTGACTCTTGGTAGTGCTTTATCTGCATGTATATGCATAATAGAGTGATCCGAAAATAACTTAGCACCGTACTCAAGAAGTGAATCTGGGAAAACTGCTAACCATTCCTGATTAATCAAACATCTGTCAAGTCGAGCCATAATTTTTCTTTCAGCAGTACTTTGATTGTTCCATGAGAACCAATCACCTACAGATTTCATGTCAGTCAATGCAGCAGTATCTATACAATCATTAAAATGTTGAAGCTGACATTCGGAAAGCACTCTACCCCCCACTTTCTCATTTGTGTATCTGACAATATTAAAATACTGGTCTTTCCCGTCTTATTAGCCCATGAGAAGTCGTACAAGCACGCTTTCGCAAAAAAATACGACGGTCAAAAACTTTGCGTGAAGTCACGCGCTAATCGAGTTTCGATCGGTTTTTCGTGCACCGTCTCGGAAATTCAAAATACTTGTCTTTCCCGTCTTATTATCCCATGAGAAGTCGTAGAGGCACGCTTTCGCAAAAAAATACGACGGTCATAAACTTTGCGCGAAGTCGAGCGCGAGTCGAGTTTCGATCGGTTTTTCGTGCACCGTCTCGGAAATTCAAAATACTTGTCTTTCCCGTATTATTAGCCCATGAGAAGTCGTACAGGTACGCTTTCGCAAAAAAATATGATGGTCATAAACTTTGCGCGAAGTCGCGCGCGAGTCGATTTTCGATCGGTTTTTCGTGCACCGTTTCGGAAATTTAAAATACTGGCCATTCACGATGTATTAGCCCATGGTAAGTCGTATGAGCATGATTTCACGAAAAAACGCGACGGTCATAAACTTTGCGCAGAGTCGAGATTCGATCGGTTTTTCGTGCACCGTCTCGGGAATTCAAAATACTGGTCTTTCCCGTCTTATTAGCCCATGAGAAGTAGTACAAGCACGCTTTCGCAAAAAAATACGACGGTCATAAACTTTGCGCGAAGTCGCGCGCGAGTCGAGTTTCGATCGGTTTTTCGTGCACCGTCTCGGAAATTCAAAATACTGGCCATTCACGATGTATTAGCCCATGGTAAGTCGTATGAGCATGATTTCACGAAAAAACGCGACGGTCATAAACTTTGCGCAGAGTCGAGATTCGATCGGTTTTTCGTGCACCGTCTCGGAAATTCAAAATACTGGTTTTTCCCGCCTTATTAGCCCATGAGAAGTCGTACAAGCACGCTTTCGCAAAAAAATACGACGGTCAAAAACTTTGCGCGAAGTCGCGCGCGAGTCGAGTTTCGATCGGTTTTTCGTGCACCGTTCCGGAAATTCAAAATACTTGTCTTTCCCGTCTTATTCGCCCATGAGAAGTCGTACAGGCACGCTTTCGCAAAAAAATACGACGGTCATAAACTTTGCGTGAAGTCGCCCGTGATTCGAGTTTCGATCGGTTTTTCGTGACAGTCTCAGAAATTCAAAATACTGGCCATTCACGATGTATTAGCCCATGGTAAGTCGTATGAGCATGATTTCACGAAAAAACGCGACGGTCATAAACTTTGCGCAGAGTCAAGATTCGATCGGTTTTTTGTGCACCATCTCGAAAATTCAAATACTGGTCTTTCCCGTCTTATTAGCACATGAGAAGTCGTACAAGCACGCTTTCGCAAAAAAATATGACGGTTATAAACTTTGCGCGAAGTCGCGCGCGTGTCGAGTTTCGATCCGTTTTTCGTGCACCGTCTCGGAAATTCAAAATACTGGCCATTCAAGATGTATTAACCCAGAAATAAACCAAGCAGTAACAAGATTAGGATGCCATAAGACCCAAACTCGACCATAAGTATCCTGAGAATCATTAGTAAAAAGTTCTGCCTCAGGCCATATTAAATTCTTCTGAACTTGAACACGATGAGGTTTAATTTTTGTTTCCACAAGAATCACAATGTCACATGCAGCAGATCGGATTATTCTATTGAGCTCCCGACATTTCTCAGTCTTATTAAGTCCACGAACATTCCAACAGCTTATTTTCATCAATACTAGATAGAAGGAAGAGCATGCGATTTTGGGAGGACACTACCATCCTTTTTCTTATCCTTTGATTTTGCATGGTCCTCTCGCATAATATCTTTACCCTTTAATCCTTTATTCCTATATTTATCCACCTCATCCACAGCTTGCAAATGTTTAAATTTTTGCGTACCTTGAGGCAAGGAGTCCTGAATAGCGGGATGTGTCGAAGAGCGATGAGTTTGGTGAGTTGCAATGTCTTGGTTCCCAAGAGGTTGTTGAAATGAAATTTCCTGATTATCTGAAGGAGTGATTCGTGAAGGCGAGGTTGTTATTGGGGAGTGAGAACCTTGGGAAGCTCCTGCAGTGAAATTCTCTGATATAATAGGTAAAGATGGAAGTCCTGACTTGTCTTTCTCTTGTTCGTGTCGCTGCCCCAACGAGTCAGAGTGTTCAATCATCTTCTCCGCCATCACCACTGTTGGCACTGGAGTATCAGTGCTTGGATTAGTGGTAGTGACCCCATTCTGTGGCTCTTGGCGTGGTCGGTAGACCTGTGTGATTTTTTGTGAAGGCTGTTGGCAGGCACCATTTACATGTCCAAAAGATAGACAAACCTTGCATCGTTGTGGCTTCCAAGAATATGAGACTTTCACCTTTCGGGTGCTCCCATCAAGATCACGGTAAGAAACATTATTCGGCAGTTCCTCATCAGAAGAAACCATTACACAAGCTCTGGCAAAGGTCAATCTCGTTTGCGAAGCTGTTGCCTTATCAAGATACAATGGTTGTCCCAGGGTGCTGCAAAGCTTTGCAATAAAACGACGACCCCAGAGATGTAGTGGAAGTCCATGGAAAGAAACCCATATTGGGATAGACTGTAGACTGTCTAACTCCAATCTCACATCAGGTGCCCAGCGTCGTAGTATCATTGGATGACCACGGATAGTCCAAAATCCTTCAAGGACCCGTTGTAAATCTTCTTCCGAATAAAGCCTGCATACAAAGAATCCGGTCTCCAACATATGAAGATCAAATGTTGATATTCCCCATCGAGTTCTGATGTATGAGGATAGTGGGAAAAAGGATGTTCTTAGTCCAACAACGTAGCCCACAATTGCCATTGACCATGTCTCAATTAGTTCGTCGGAATCAATAGCCTCATACACAGCAATCTTCTGGTCAGCCTGTACTTCTGGAGCAAAAAAGTCCAGTCGAAGATCCGGACTACCCACTGGAGCCTTGAAGAGGCTACTCCAAGGCTTCGGATCTCGGGAAATAGGAGCTGGAGGTCGTGATCTAGATCGTGAACGACCTCGGGCCTGGTTCATTGAAGGAGCATCCCGTCGAGAAGAAGAAATCAGCGGTGGAACATCCTGGTGTGAAACCGGCCTAAGATGCGTGAACAGTCTAGCTATTGCATTTTATTATTTATTAACTTCCTTATGCTACTCTTGGAGATGAGTTTGATGAAGCGTGCCCATTTCACCTTCTTTAGGTGGGGTGCAATCTTCTCGACTACACTAAGAGACTTCAGGCTTTAGTCTATGGCTTGTGTAGACAAAGCTTCTTTGTACAAATCTTTTACCAAATACAATATCTTTACTTACCAAAAAAAAAAAAAAGATGTATTAGCCCATGGTAAGTCGTATGAGCATGGTTTCACGAAAAAACGCGACGGTCATAAACTTTGCGCAGAGTCGAGATTCGATCGGTTTTTCGTGCACCGTCTCGGAAATTCAAAATACTGGTCTTTCCCATCTTATTAGCCCATGAGAAGTCGTACAGGCACGCATTCGCAAAAAAATACGACGGTCATAAACTTTTTTTTTTTTTGGTAAGTAAAGATAATGTATTTTGTAAAAGATTTGTACAAAAAGCTGTCTACACATGCCATAGACTAAAGCCTGAAGTCTCTTAGTGTAGTCGAGAAGATTGCACCCCACCAAAAGAAGGTGAAATGGGCACGCTTCATCGAACTCATCTCCAAGAGTAGCACAAGGAAGTTAATAAATAATAAAATACAATAGCTAGACTGTTCTGGACTACTTGTGGATACATCACAAAATATAAGCGTTGCCCCATATAATATATTACAATCTTCATCATTATTCGAGTGATTCTTGACGAACGAAAAAATTGAATCTTGTGAAAATATCTTTCTCTCTTCTTGTTAGGTGCTCTGTATTCAATTCTTGCTCCATACATGATGGTGAGTCCTAAAGAATCTCTATCAGAATTTGAGCTTTGTTCATGTTGTGGCACTCAAAAATTCTGCCACACCTCTCCTTCCAAATCCACCAAATAGCACATCTGAATATAATTCTTGCTAGTTGTGTAAGAGGCCCCTTTCTTGAGAATTAAAAATACTGGTCATTCACGATGTATTAGCCCATGGTAAGTCGTATGAGCATGATTTCACGAAAAAACGCGACGGTCATAAACTTTGCGCAGAGTCGAGATTCGATCGGTTTTTCGTGCACCGTCTCGGAAATTCAAAATACTGGTCTTTCCCGCCTTATTAGCCCATGAGAAGTCGTACAAGCACGCTTTCGCAAAAAAATACGACGGTCAAAAACTTTGCGCCAAGTCGCGCGCGAGTCGAGTTTCGATCGGTTTTTCGTGCACCGTCTCGGAAATTCAAAATACTTGTCTTTCCCGTCTTATTAGCCCATCAGAAGTTGTACAGGAACGCTTTCGCAAAAAAATACGACGGTCATAAACTTTGCGCGAAGTCGCGCGCGAGTCGAGTTTCGATCGGTTTTTCGTGCACCGTCTCAGAATTTCAAAATACTGGCCATTCACGATGTATTAGCCCATGGTAAGTCGTATGAGCATGGTTTCAGGAGAAAACGCGACGGTCAAAAACTTTGCGCAGAGTCGAGATTCGATCGGTTTTTCGTGCACCGTCTCGGAAATTCAAAATACTGGTCTTTCCCGTCTTATTAGCCCATGAGAAGTCGTACAAGCACGCTTTCGCAAAAAAATACGACGGTCAAAAACTTTGCACGAAGTCGCGCGCGAGTCGAGTTTCGATCGGTTTTTCGTGCACCGTCTCGGAAACTCAAAATACTGGTCTTTCCCTTCTTATTAGCCCATGAGAAGTCGTACAGGCACGCTTTCACAAAAAAATACGACGGTCATAAACTTTGCGCGTAGTCGCGCGCGAGTCGAGTTTCGATCGGTTTTTCGTGCACCGTCTCGGAAATTCAAAATACTGGTCTTTCCCGTCTTATTAGCCCATGAGAAGTCGTACAGGCACGCTTTCGCAAAAAAATATGACGGTCATAAACTTTGCGCGACGTCGCGCGCGAGTCGAGTTTCGATCGGTTTTTCGTGCACCGTCTCGGGAATTCAAAATTCTGGCCATTCACGATGTATTAGCCCATGGTAAGTTGTATGAGCATGGTTTCACGAAAAAACGAGTCGGTCATAAACTTTGCGCAGAGTCGAGATTCGATCGGTTTTTCGTGCACCGTCTCGGAAATTCAAAATACTGGTCTTTCCCGTCTTATTAGCCCATGAGAAGTAGTACAAGCACGCTTTCGCAAAAAAATACGACGGTCATAAACTTTGCGCGAAGTCGCGCGCGAGTCGAGTTTCGATCGGTTTTTCGTGCACCGTCTCGAAAATTCAAAACACTGGCCATTCACGATTTATTAGCCCATGGTAAGTCGTATGAGCATGATTTCACGAAAAAACGCGACGGTCATAAACTTTGCGCAGAGTCGAGATTCGATCGGTTTTTCGTGCACCGTCTCGGAAATTCAAAATACTGGTTTTTCCCGCCTTATTAGCCCAAGAGAAGTCGTACAAGCACGCTTTCGCAAAAAAATACGACGGTGAAAAATTTTGCGCGAAGTCACGCGCTAATCGAGTTTCGATCGGTTTTTCGTGCACTGTCTCGTAAATTCAAAATACTTGTCTTTCCCGTCTTATTATCCCATGAGAAGTCGTAGAGGCACGCTTTAACAAAAAAATACGACGGTCATAAACTTTGCGCGAAGTCGAGCGCGAGTCGAGTTTCGATCGATTTTTCGTGCACCGTCTCGGAAATTCAAAATACTTGTCTTTCCCGTCTTATTATCCCATGAGAAGTCGTAGAGGCACGCTTTCGCAAAAAAATACGACGGTCATAAACTTTGCGCGAAGTCGAGCGCGAGTCGAGTTTCGATCGGTTTTTCGTGCACCGTCTCGGAAATTCAAAATACTTGTCTTTCCCGTATTATTAGCCCATGAGAAGTCGTACAGGCACGCTTTCGCAAAAAAATACGATGGTCATAAACTTTGCGCGAAGTCGCGCGCGAGTCTAGTTTCGATCGGTTTTTCGTGCACCGTCTCGGAAACTCAAAATACTGGTCTTTCCCTTCTTATTAGCCCATGAGAAGTCGTACAGGCACGCTTTCGCAAAAAAATACGACGGTCATAAACTTTGCGCAGAGTCGAGATTCGATCGGTTTTTCGTGCACCGTCTCGGAAATTCAAAATACTGGTCTTTCCCGTCTTATTAGCCCATGAGAAGTAGTACAAGCACGCTTTCGCAAAAAAATACGACGGTCATAAACTTTGCGCGAAGTCGCGCGCGAGTCGAGTTTCGATCGGTTTTTCGTGCACCGTCTCGAAAATTCAAAACACTGGCCATTCACGTTTTATTAGCCCATGGTAAGTCGTATGAGCATGATTTCACGAAAAAACGCGACGGTCATAAACTTTGCGCAGAGTCGAGATTCGATCGGTTTTTCGTGCACCGTCTCGGAAATTCAAAATACTGGTTTTTCCCGCCTTATTAGCCCATGAGAAGTCGTACAAGCACGCTTTCGCAAAAAAATACGACGGTGAAAAATTTTGCGCGAAGTCGCGCGCGAGTCGAGTTTCGATCGGTTTTTCGTGCACCGTCTCGGAAATTCAAAATACTTGTCTTTCCCGTCTTATTCGCCCATGAGAAGTCGTACAGGCACGCTTTCGCAAAAAAATACGACGGTCATAAACTTTGCGCGAAGTCGCCCGTGAGTCGAGTTTCGATCGGTTTTTCGTGACAGTCTCGGAAATTCAAAATACTGGCCATTCACGATGTATTAGCCCATGGTAAGTCGTATGAGCATGATTTCACGAAAAAACGCGACGGTCATAAACTTTGCGCAGAGTCAAGATTCGATCGGTTTTTTGTGCACCATCTCGAAAATTCAAAATACTGGTCTTTCCCGTCTTATTAGCACATGAGAAGTCGTACAAGCACGCTTTCGCAAAAAAATACGACGGTTATAAACTTTGCGCGAAGTCGCGCGCGTGTCGAGTTTCGATCCGTTTTTCGTGCACCGTCTCGGAAATTCAAAATACTGGCCATTCAAGATGTATTAGCCCATGGTAAGTCGTATGAGCATGGTTTCACGAAAAAACGCGACGGTCATAAACTTTGCGCAGAGTCGAGATTCGATCGGTTTTTCGTGCACCGTCTCGGAAATTCAAAATACTGGTCTTTCCCATCTTATTAGCCCATGAGAAGTCGTACAGGCACGCATTCGCAAAAAAATACGACGGTCATAAACTTTTTTTTGGTAAGTAAAGATAATGTATTTTGTAAAAGATTTGTACAAAGAAGCTTTGTCTACACAAGCCATAGACTAAAGCCTGAAGTCTCTTAGTGTAGTCGAGAAGATTGCACCCCACCTAAAGAAGGTGAAATGGGCACGCTTCATCAAACTCATCTCCAAGAGTAGCACAAGGAAGTTAATAAATAATAAAATACAATAGCTAGACTGTTCTGGACTACTTGTGGATACATCACAAAATATAAGCTTTGCCCCATATAATATATTACAATCTTCATCATTATTCGAGTGATTCTTGACGAACGGAAAAATTGAATCTTGTGAAAATATCTTTCTCTCTTCTTGTTAGGTGCTCTGTATTCAATTCTTGCTCCATACATGATGGTGAGTCCTGAAGAATCTCTATCAGAATTTGAGCTTTGTTCATGTTGTGGCACTCAAAAATTCTGCCACACCTCTCCTTCCAAATCCACCAAATAGCACATCTGAATATAATTCTTGCTAGTTGTGTAAGAGGCCCCTTTCTTGAGAATTAAAAATACTGGCCATTCACGATGTATTAGCCCATGGTAAGTCGTATGAGCATGATTTCATGAAAAAACGCGACGGTCATAAACTTTGCGCAGAGTCGAGATTCGATCGGTTTTTCGTGCACCGTCTCGGAAATTCAAAATACTGGTCTTTCCCGCCTTATTAGCCCATGAGAAGTCGTACAAGCACGCTTTCGCAAAAAAATACGACGGTCAAAAACTTTGCGCCAAGTTGCGCGCGAGTCGAGTTTCGATCGGTTTTTCGTGCACCGTCTCGGAAATTCAAAATACTTGTCTTTCCCGTCTTATTAGCCCATCAGAAGTTGTACAGGAACGCTTTCGCAAAAAAATACGACGGTCATAAACTTTGCGCGAAGTCGCGCGGGAGTCGAGTTTCGATCAGTTTTTCGTGCACCGTCTCAGAATTTCAAAATACTGGCCATTCACGATGTATTAGCCCATGGTAAGTCGTATGAGCATGGTTTCAGGAGAAAACGCGACGGTCAAAAACTTTGCGCAGAGTCGAGATTCGATCGGTTTTTCGTGCACCGTCTCGGAAATTCAAAATACTGGTCTTTCCCGTCTTATTAGCCCATGAGAAGTCGTACAAGCACGCTTTCGCAAAAAAATACGACGGTCAAAAACTTTGCGCGAAGTCGCGCGCGAGTCGAGTTTCGATCGGTTTTTCGTGCACCGTCTCGGAAACTCAAAATACTGGTCTTTCCCTTCTTATTAGCCCATGAGAAGTCGTACAGGCACGCTTTCGCAAAAAAATACGACGGTCATAAACTTTGCGCGAAGTCGCGCGCGAGTCGAGTTTCGATCGGTTTTTCGTGCACCGTCTCGGAAATTCAAAATACTGGTCTTTCCCGTCTTATTAGCCCATGAGAAGTCGTACAGGCACGCTTTCGCAAAAAAATATGACGGTCATAAACTTTGCGCGAAGTCGCGCGTGAGTCGAGTTTCGATCGGTTTTTCGTGCACCGTCTCGGGAATTCAAAATTCTGGCCATTCACGATGTATTAGCCCATGGTAAGTTGTATGAGCATGGTTTCACGAAAAAACGCGTCGGTCATAAACTTTGCGCAGAGTCGAGATTCGATCGGTTTTTCGTGCACCGTCTCGGAAATTCAAAATAATGGTCTTTCCCGTCTTATTAGCCCATGAGAAGTCATGCAAGCACGCTTTCGCAAAAAAATACGACGGTCAAAAACTTTGCGCGAAGTCACGCGCTAATCGAGTTTCGATCGGTTTTTCGTGCACCGTCTCAGAATTCAAAATACTAGTCTTTCCCGTCTTATTATCCCATGAGAAGTCGTAGAGGCACGCTTTCACAAAAAAATACGACGGTCATAAACTTTGCGCGAAGTCGAGCGCGTGTCGAGTTTCGATCGGTTTTTCGTGCACCGTCTCGGAAATTCAAAATACTTGTCTTTCCCGTCTTATTAGCCCATGAGAAGTCTTTTTTTTTTTTGGTAAGTAAAGATAATGTATTTTGTAAAAGATTTGTACAAAGAAGCTTTGTCGACACAAGCCATAGACTAAAGCCTGAAGTCTCTTAGTGTAGTCGAGAAGATTGCACCCCACCTAAAGAAGGTGAAATGGGCACGCTTCATCAAACTCATCTCCAAGAGTAGCATAAGGAAGTTAATAAATAATAAAATGCAATAGCTAGACTGTTCTGGACTACTTGTGGATACATCACAAAATATAAGCTTTGCCCCATATAATACATTACAATCTTCATCATTATTCGAGTGATTCTTGACGAATGGAAAAATTGAATCTTGTTAAAATATCTTTCTCTCTTCTTGTTAGGTGCTCTGTATTCAATTCTTGCTCCATACATGATCGTGAGTCCTGAAGAATCTCTATCAGAATTTGAGCTTTTTTCATGTTGTGACACTCAAAAATTCTGCCACACCTCTCCTTCCAAATCCACCATATAGCACATCTGAATATAATTCTTGCTAGTTGTGTAAGAGGCCCCTTTCTTGAGAAGCTTTGCATAAGCATTTCTAATTCATGATGCAGGTTTGGCCGTGGTAGCCTTTGAAAATCAAATCGCTTCAAGATCTCCTTCCATATCCAAGATGAATAATCACAAGCAAAGTAGAGATGGTCAACACTTTCTTCATTTTGCATACACAAAGAGCACCGATTTACAATATAAATACCTCTTCGCTGCATATTGTCCATCGTAGGAAGTTTGCCGAGAAGGGCCTGCCATGTACATAAGGAATGTCGCTGTGAGCATGGACTATCCCATGTCCAACTACTTTGGATCCACTTGTTGTTTCGTCGTCTAATTTGGTTCCATGCAGATGTAGCACTAAATTTACCGTTATCATGAAGCCAAATAAGCATATCTGAAGAGTTGTTCATGATTGGAATAGCCCTAATAATCGGCCAAAGTAATAACATGTCAGGGGAGGTAGGGTTGGGAAGACACCAAGTACCATTGTTAATGAATTCAGAAACCTTCCAGTCTTTGGGAGCCCCCAGATCCTGTCGTACTCTATCACCAAATATCTGAAATATACTTTTCCCATTCACCCAAGGATCATACCACATATTAATATTGGTTCCAGAAGAAATCACATAAGAAATATTGTTACGTAGCCATCGCCTTGCCTTCAGAATTCCTTTCCAAGCAGAAGAATGAGATGTTTTTGCAGATGTTTCCCAGATTGATTCCTTGGTTAGGTACCTAGCAAAAACCCATTGTGACCATAAGGAAGACTTGTTTTGTAAAATATCCCATAATTGCTTTACCATACAAGCTTTATTCCAATCTCTAATATGTCGAAGATTCAGCCCCCCTTCATCCTTCGGTTTGCAAATGCTGTCCCAATTCACCATGTGCATTGCCTTACCATCTGTGCCATTCAAAAGAAGTTCATAAGTAATTTATCAATATCATGGAGAAGCCCGGCAGGTAGAAGGAATGCATGAGACCAATAAATAGAATAAGAGATCAACACGGATCGAATAAGTTCAAGTCGTCCAGCTTTAGAAAGAAGCCTATTTTTCCAAGAGGAAATTCTGTTCTTAATTTTTTGTAAAATAGGCTGACAGGAGGCTTTGTTGATTCCAGTGGATATAAGTGGGAGACCCAAGTAAGGAACCGGTAAATTTCCTTCAGCAACTCCCAATGTTTGAGCAATATGATCCTTATTGTCAATGCAAGCACCCACATATACTTTGCTCTTTGCATGGTTTAGCTTAAGACCAGAAACTTTACCAAATTCATTAAGAATATCTGCCAGATTACTCACAGAAACTGGATCATCTCGAAGGAAGATAATAAGGTCGTCGACAAATGTTATGTGAGAGATATAAACAGAACCATAATGTGGTACCTTAATTTTGCCATTGGAAACAGCCTCTTCTAACATACAACTGAGCCCTTCCATTGCAATGGTAAAAAGATAAGGAGATAGTGGATCGCCTTGCCGAATGCCATTCTTACTCCCAAAGAAGCCAATAGGTGAACCATTAAAGAGAATTGAAAATTTTGGAGTTTCCAAGCAACATTGAATCCATTTAACCCAGTGCTGAGGGAAGCCCATATTATGGAGCATCATGTAAATAAAATTCCTATTGACTGAGTCAAAGGCCTTTCGTAAATCAGCTTTAAAACAGATCTTTTTTCCTCTTGTTTTAGAATGTAGATCCTTAACCAAATCATTAGCAAGCAGGACATTATGATGGATACTCCTCCCTTTAAGAAAAGCAACCTGATTAGGACTAATGACCTTATTCATGACCTTTTGTAGTCTATCTGCCAGCAACTTAGAGATAACCTTATAAATAAAGTTGCACAGTGAAATAGGACGGTAGTTCTCCAATGAATCGGCTCCATCATTTTTAGGCACTAAAGAAATAAAAGTGCAATTCATTTCTTTAAGAATGTGACCTGAGGAGAAAAAATGTCGACAAGCTTTTATGACATCGTTGCCTACAATAGCCCATGCAATTTGATAAAACTCAGCTGGAAATCCATCTGGACCAGGGCTTTTGTGCTTCGGGGACTTAAAAACAACTTTCACAATTTCATCATCCGTTATTGGGGCATTAAGATGAGAGAGGGCTTCAGAATCAAGTCGTCTTGTAGGCCCAACATGAATACTATTAGGCTGTTGTTCCTGATTGAGTAAGGAATAAAAAAATTGCTTGGTGTAATTTTTAACCTCATCCAGATCCTCAATGAGATTACCATCTATACCTTTGCATTTTTTGATGCGATTAGTAGCCCTTCTGGTAGCAATAGCAGCATAGAAAAACTTCGTATTAGAATCCCCTAAAGTAAGCCAATGCTGTCGTGACTTCTGTTTCAAAAAGCATTCCTCCTGCTTCAAAGCTTGCATAAAGTTATTTCTAGCAGCAGCCTCTTTGTATATAAGATTCGCATCCAGAGGTTGAAGATTTAGCTCGCTTTGCACAGCCATAAGTTCTTTCTTGCATAACTGAACCCTATCGTTGATATTTCCAAATGTAGTTGAATTCCACTTCTTCAGTGCTGCTTTGCATGCTTTTAGTTTTTGACATAGGATGTAAGGGGGAGAACCAAAGACATTAATGTCCCAAGCTGACTTAATAACTTCGAGGAACTTTGGGTGAGAACTCCACATATTAAAAAATCTAAAAGGTTTCTTGACTCTGGGTAGTGCTTTATCTGCATGTATATGCATAATAGAGTGATCCGAAAATAACTTAGCACCGTACTCAAGAAGTGAATCTGGGAAAACTGCTAACCATTCCTGATTAATCAAACATCTGTCAAGTCGAGCCATAATTTTTCTTTCAGCAGTACTTTGATTGTTCCATGAGAACCAATCACCTACAGATTTCATGTCAGTCAATGCAGCAGTATCTATACAATCATTAAAATGTTGAAGCTGACATTCGGAAAGCACTCTACCCCCCACTTTCTCATTTGTGTATCTGACAGTATTAAAGTCACCGAGAACAGCCCAAGGTACTGTAGGATAACTATTTGCAATGCTAACCAGATCACGCCATAGAGCATTCCTGTCAGACATACTGTTAGATGCATAAATACCGGTAATATTGAATTGACATCCAGTCTGTTTATCCTCTGCCTTAAGATGAATGAATTGATTAGTAGCAGAAATAAACCAAGCAGTAACAAGGTTAGGATGCCATAAGACCCAAACTCGACCATAAGTATCCTGAGAATCATTAGTAAAAAGTTCTGCCTCAGGCCATATTAAATTCTTCTGAACTCGAACACGATGAGGTTTAATTTTTGTTTCCACAAGAATCACCATGTCACATGCAGCAGATCGGATTATTCTATTGAGCTCCCGACATTTCTCAGTCTTATTAAGTCCACGAACATTCCAACAGCTTATTTTCATCAATACTAGATAGAAGGAAGAGCATGCGATTTTGGGAGGACACTACCATCCTTTTTCTTATCCTTTGATTTTGCATGGTCCTCTCGCATAATATCTTTACCCTTTAATCCTCTATTCCTATATTTATCCACCTCATCCACAGCTTGCAAATGTTTAAATTTTTGCGTACCTTGAGGCAAGGAGTCCTGAATAGCGGGATGTGTCGAAGAGCGATGAGTTTGGTGAGTTGCAATGTCTTGGTTCCCAAGAGGTTGTTGAAATGAAATTTCCTGATTATCTGAAGGAGTGATTCGTGAAGGCGAGGTTGCTATTGGGGAGTGAGAACCTTGGGAAGCTCCTGCAGTGAAAGTCTCTGATATAATAGGTAAAGATGGAAGTCCTGACTTGTCTTTCTCTTGTTCGTGTCGCTGCCCCAACGAGTCAGAGTGTTCAATCATCTTCTCCGCCATCACCACTGTTGGCACTGGAGTATCAGTGCTTGGATTAGTGGTAGTGACCCCATTCTGTGGCTCTTGGCGTGGTCGGTAGACCTGTGTGATTTTCTGTGAAGGCTGTTGGCAGACACCATTTACATGTCCAAAAGATAGACAAACCTTGCATCGTTGTGGCTTCCAAGAATATGAGACTTTCACCTTTCGGGTGCTCCCATCAAGATCACGGTAAGAAACATTATTCGGCAGTTCCTCATCAGAAGAAACCATTACACAAGCTCTGGCAAAGGTCAATCTCGTTTGCGAAGCTGTTGCCTTATCAAGATACAATGGCTGTCCCAGGGTGCTGCAAAGCTTTGCAATAAAACGACGACCCCAGAGATGTAGTGGAAGTCCATGGAAAGAAACCCATATTGGGATAGACTGTAAACTGTCTAACTCCAATCTCACATCAGGTGCCCAGCGTCGTAGTATCATTGGATGACCACGGATAGTCCAAAATCCTTCAAGGACCCGTTGTAAATCTTCTTCCGAATAAAGCCTGCATACAAAGAATCCGGTCTCCAACATATGAAGATCAAATGTTGATATTCCCCATCGAGTTCTGATGTATGAGGATAGTGGGAAAAAGGATGTTCTTAGTCCAACAACGTAGCCCACAATTGCCATTGACCATGTCTCAATTAGTTCGTCGGAATCAATAGCCTCATACACAGCAATCTTCTGGTCAGCCTGTACTTCTGGAGCATAAAAGTCCAGTCGAAGATCCGGACTACCCACTGGAGCCTTGAAGAGGCTACTCCAAGGCTTCGGATCTCGGGAAATAGGAGCTGGAGGTCGTGATCCAGATCGTGAATGACCTCGGGCCTGGTTCATTGAAGGAGCATCCCGTCGAGAAGAAGAAATCAGCGGTGGAACATCCTGGTGTGAAACCGGCCTAAGCTGCTGGGGAGGAACCAACGGCTGTTGGAGAGGAGCATCCCCCTCCCGCGGTGAAGTAACCAGCGGCTGAGGAGCAACCCTCTCCCGCTGTGACTGCTGGAGAGGGGCGTTCTGCTGTGAAGCAATCAGCCGCTGGGAAGAAGCCAGCGGAGGAGCATCCCGCTGGAACAGAGGATGCGAAGCAGAGTGCCGCGTCCGGCCGCTCGCATCCATGGCGTCGCTCGCCCTAGAGACCGCCAGCCGCCTAGGGGAGACGAAGCCACCACCCTGCCCACACTAATGTCGCAGCCGTCGCCCCTTCCACGGCGATTGCAGAAGCAGCCGTCGCCCTTTCCACGCTGGAGTTGCCGCAGGAAGCGGCAGTGAACCCAGCCCCAATCGCAGGGCAGCTTCCACCGTTTCTTGCCCTAGAGTCCGTCCCGCGCCTAGGGGAGAAGAGCCGCCGCCCTTCCACGCCTGAAATCGCCGATTCCCGGCCTGGAATCGCTGATCGCAGGAGCGACCGCCGGCCTTCCACTCGCCGCGGAGCGATCGCAGAGGAGAAATCGCACAAGGGAGCAATCGCAAGCACAAGCGTAAGGGAAGAGGTTGCCGCCCCCAGCGTCGATCGCAAGCGCAAGCCCAAGCAGAGCAGAGCACTCACGCACGCACGCAAGGGAACGCAGGCCCATTCCTCCCCATTCCCAAGCAGATGCGTGCACCGTCTCTCCTCCTCTCTCTCTCCGCCTCTCTCTCTCCGACAAGCTCATACAGGCACGCTTTCGCAAAAAATACGATGGTCATAAACTTTGCGCGAAGTCGCGCGCGAGTCGAGTTTCGATCGGTTTTTCGTGCACCGTCTCGGAAATTCAAAATACTGGCCATTAACGATGTATTAGCCCATGGTAAGTCGTATGAGCATGATTTCACGAAAAAATGCGACGGTCATAAACTTTGCGCAGAGTCCAGATTCGATCGGTTTTTCGTGCACCGTCTCGGAAATTCAAAATACTGGTCTTTCCCGTCTTATTAGCCCATGAGAAGTCGTACAGGCACGCTTTCGCAAAAAAATACGATGGTCATAAACTTTGCGCGAAGTCGCGCGCGAGTCGAGTTTCGATCGGTTTTTCGTGCACCGTCTCGGAAATTCAAAATACTGGCCATTAACGATGTATTAGCCCATGGTAAGTCGTATGAGCATGATTTCACGAAAAAATGCGACGGTCATAAACTTTGCGCAGAGTCCAGATTCGATCGGTTTTTCGTGCACCGTCTCGGAAATTCAAAATACTGGTCTTTCCCGTCTTATTAGCCCATGAGAAGTAGTACAAGCACGCTTTAGCAAAAAAATACGACGGTCATAAACTTTGCGCGAAGTCGCGCGCGAGTCGAGTTTCGATCGGTTTTTCGTGCACCGTCTCGGAAATTCAAAATACTGGCCATTCACGATGTATTAGCCCATGGTAAGTCGTATGAGCATGATTTCACGAAAAAGCGCGACGGTCATAAACTTTGCGCAGAGTCGAGATTCGATCGATTTTTCGTGCACCGTCTCGGAAATTCAAAATACTGGTTTTTCCCGCCTTATTAGCCCATGAGAAGTCGTACAAGCACGCTTTCGCAAAAAAATACGACGGTGAAAAACTTTGCGCGAAGTCGCGCGCGAGTCGAGTTTCGATCGGTTTTTCGTGCACCGTCTCGGAAATTCAAAATACTTATCTTTCCCGTCTTATTAGCCCATGAGAAGTCGTACAGGCACGCTTTCGCAAAAAAATACGACGGTCATAAACTTTGCGCGAAGTCGCCCGCGAGTCGAGTTTCGATCGGTTTTTCGTGACAGTCTCGAAAATTCAAAATACTGGCCATTCACGATGTATTAGCCCATGGTAAGTCGTATGAGCATGATTTCATGACAAAACGCGACGGTCATAAACTTTGCGCAAAGTCAAGATTCGATCGGTTTTTTGTGCACCATCTCGAAAATTCAAAATACTGGTCTTTCCCGTCTTATTAGCACATGAGAAGTCGTACAAGCACGCTTTCGCAAAAAAATACGACGGTTATAAACTTTGCGCGAAGTCGCGCGCGTGTCGAGTTTCGATCCATTTTTCGTGCACCGTCTCGGAAATTCAAAATACTGGCCATTCACGATGTATTAGCCCATGGTAAGTCGTATGAGCATGGTTTCACGAAAAAATGCGACGGTCATAAACTTTGCGCAGAGTCGAGATTCGATCGGTTTTTCGTGCACCGTCTCGGAAATTCAAAATACTGGTCTTTCCCATCTTATTAGCCCATGAGAAGTCGTACAGGCACGCATTCGCAAAAAAATACGACGGTCATAAACTTTTTTTTTTTTTGGTAAGTAAAGATAATGTATTTTGTAAAAGATTTGTACAAAAAGCTTTGTCTACACATGCCATAGACTAAAGCCTGAAGTCTCTTAGTGTAGTCGAGAAGATTGCACCCCACCAAAAGAAGGTGAAATGGGCACGCTTCATCGAACTCATCTCCAAGAGTAGCACAAGGAAGTTAATAAATAATAAAATACAATAGCTAGACTGTTCTGGACTACTTGTGGATACATCACAAAATATAAGCTTTGCCCCATATAATATATTACAATCTTCATCATTATTCGAGTGATTCTTGACGAATGGAAAAATTGAATCTTGTGAAAATATCTTTCTCTCTTCTTGTTAGGTGCTCTATATTCAATTCTTGCTCCATACATGATCGTGAGTCCTGAAGAATCTCTATCAGAATTTGAGCTTTGTTCATGTTGTGACACTAAAAAATTCTGCCACACCTCTCCTTCCAAATCCACCAAATAGCACATCTGAATATAATTCTTGCTAGTTGTGTAAGAGGACCCTTTCTTGAGAAGCCTTGCATTAGCCTTCCTAGTTCATGATGCAAGTTTGGCCGTGGTAGCCTTTGAAGATCAAATCGCTTCAAGATCTCTTCCCATATCCAAGATGAATAATCACAAGCAAAGTATAGATGGTCAACACTTTCTTCCTTTTGCATACACAAAGAGCACTGATTTACAATATAAATACCTCTTCGCTACATATTGTCCATCGTAGGAAGTTTGCCGAGAAGGGCCTGCCATGTACCTAAGTAATGTCGCTGTGAGCATGGACTATCCCATGTCCAACTACTTGGGATCCACTTGTTGTTTCGTCGTCTAATTTGGTTCCATACAGATGTAGCACTAAATTTACCATTATCATGAAGTCGTACAAGCTCGCTTTTGGAAAAAAATACGACGGTCAAAAACTTTGCTCGAAGTCGCGCGCTCAATCGAGTTTCGATCGGTTTTTCGTGCATCGTCTCGAAAATTCAAAATACTGGTCTTTCCCATCTTATTAGCCCATGGGAAGTCGTACATGCACGCTTTCGCATGAAAATTCGACGGTCATAATCTTTGCGCGAACTTTGCGCTGAGTCGAGTTTTGATCGATTTTTCATGCACTGTCTTGGAAATTCAAAATACTGGCCATTCACAATGTATTAGACCATGGTAAGTCATGTGAGCATGGTTTCACGAAAAAACGCGACGGTCATAAACTTTGCACAGAGTCGAGTTTCGATCGGTTTTTCGTGCAGCGTCTCGGAAATTCAAAATACTGGTCTTTCCCGTCTTATTAGCCCATGGGAAGTCGTACAAGCACGCTTTCGCAAAAAAATACGACGGTCATAAACTTTGCGCGAAGTCGCGCGCGAGTTGAGTTTCGATCGGTTTTTCGTGCACCGTCTCGGAAATTCAAAATACTTGTCTTTCCCGTTTTATTAGCCCATGAGAAGTCGTATGAGCATGGTTTTACGAAAAAACGCGACGGTCATAAACTTTGCGCAGAGTCAAGATTCGATCGGTTTTTTTTGCACCGTCTTGGAAATTCAAAATACTGGTCTTTCCCGTCTTATTAGCCCATGAGAAGTCGTACAAGCACGCTTTCGCAAAAAAAATACGATGGTCATAAACTTTGCGCGAAGTCGCGCGCGAGTCGAGTTTCGATCGGTTTTTCGTGCACCGTCTCGGAAATTCAAAATACTTGCCATTCACGATGTATTAGCCCATGGTAAGTTGTATGTGCATGGTTTCACGAAAAAATGCGGCGATCATAAACTTTGCGCAGAGTCGAGATTCGATCGGTTTTTCGTGCACCGTCTCAGAAATTCAAAATACTGGTCTTTCCCGTCTTATTAGTCCATGGGAAGTCTTTTCAACCAGCAATTGTCGCGCCTCGGTTATAACCTCACTAGCTGCGACATTGCCCCAAGCGCAAAGATAGTCCATGGGAAGTCGTACAAGCACGCTTTCGCAAAAAATACGACGGTCGTAAACTTTGCGCGATGTCGCGTGCGAGTCGAGTTTCGATCGGTTTTTCGTGCACCGTCTCAGAAATTCAAAATACTGGCCATTCACGATGTATTAGCCCATGGTAAGTCGTATGAGCATGGTTTCATGAAAAAATGCGACGGTCATAAACTTTGCGCAGAGTCGAGATTCGATCGGTTTTTCGTGCACCGTCTCGGAAATTCAAAATACTGGTCTTTCCCGTCTTATTAGCCCATGAGAAGTCGTACAAGCACGCTTTCGCAAAAAAATATGACAGTCAAAATCATTGCGCGAAGTCGCGCGCGAGTTGAGTTTCGATCGGTTTTTCGTGCACCATCTCGTAAATTCAAAATATTGGCCATTCACGATGTATTAGCCCATGGTAAGTCGTATGAGCATGGTTTCACGAAAAAACGTGACGGTCATAAACTTTGCGCAGAGTAGAGATTCGATCGGTTTTTCGTGCACCGTCTCGGAAATTCAAAATACTGGTCTCTCCCGTCTTTATTAGCCGATGAGAAGTCGTACAAGCACGCTTTCGCAAAAAAATACGACGGTCAAAAACTTTGCGCGAAGTCGCACGCGAGTCGAGTTTCGATCGGTTTTTCGTGCACCGTCTCGGAAATTCAAAATACTGGTCTTTCCCATCTTATTAGCCCATGGGAAGTCGTACAAGCATGCTTTCGCATAAAAATTCGACGGTCATAATCTTTGCGCGAACTTTGCACTGAGTCGAGTTTCGATCGGTTTTTCATGCACTGTCTTGGAAATTCAAAATACTGGCCATTCATAATGTATTAGCCCATGGTAAGTCATGTGAGCATGGTTTTACGAAAAAATGCGACGGTCATAAACTTTGCGCAGAGTCGAGATTCGATCGGTTTTTCGTGCACCATCTCGGAAATTCAAAATACTGGTCTTTCCCGTCTTATTAGCCTATTAGAAGTCGTACAAGCACGCTTTCGCTAAAAAATACGACGGTCATAAACTTTGCGCGAAGTCGCGCGCGAGTTGAGTTTCGATCGGTTTTTCGTGCACCGTCTCGGAAATTCAAAATACTTGTCTTTCCCGTCTTATTAGCCCATGAGAAGTCGTACAGGCACGCTTTCGCAAAAAAATATGACGGTCATAAACTTTGTGCGAAGTCGCGCGCGAGTCGAGTTTCGATCGGTTTTTCGTGCACCGTCTCGAAAATTCAAAATACTGGCCATTGACGATGTATTAGCCCATGGTAAGTCGTATGAGCTTGGTTTCACGAAAAAACGTGACGGTCATAAACTTTGCGCAGAGTCGAGATTCGATCGGTTTTTCGTGCACCGTCTCGGAAATTCAAAATACTGGTCTTTCCCTTCTTATTAGCCCATGAGAAGTCGTACAGGCACGCTTTCGCAAAAAAATACGACGGTCATAAACTTTGCGCGAAGTCACGCGCGAGTCGAGTTTCGATCGGTTTTTCGTGCACCTTCTCGGAAATTCAAAATACTGGCCATTCACGATGTATTGGCCCATGGTAAGTCATATGAGCATGATTTCACGAAAAAACGCGACGGTCATAAACTTTGCGCAGAGTCGAGATTCGATCGGTTTTTCGTGCACCGTCTCGGAAATTCAAAATACTGGTCTTTCCCGTCTTATTAGCCCTTGAGAAGTCGTACAGGCACGCTTTCGCAAAAAAATACGACGGTCATAAATTTTGCGCGAAGTCGCGCGCGAGTCGAGTTTCGATCGGTTTTTCGTGCACCATCTCGGAAATTCAAAATACTGGCCATTGACGATGTATTAGCCCATGGTAAGTCGTATGAACTTGGTTTCACGAAAAAACGCGACGGTCATAAACTTTGCGCAGAGTCGAGATTCGATCGGTTTTTCGTGCACCGTCTCGGAAATTCAAAATACTGGTCTTTCCCTTCTTATTAGCCCATGAGAAGTCGTACACGCACGCTTTCGCAAAAAAATACGACGGTCATAAACTTTGCGCGAAGTCGCGCGCGAGTCGAGTTTCGATCGGTTTTTCGTGCACCGTCTCGGAAATTCAAAATACTGGCCATTCACGATGTATTAGCTCATGGTAAGTCGTATGAGCATGGTTTCACGAAAAAACGCGACGGTCATAAACTTTGCGCAGAGTCGAGATTCGATCGGTTTTTCGTGCACCGTCTCGGAAATTCAAACTACTTGTCTTTCCTGTCTTATTAGCCTATTACAAGTCGTACAAGCACGCTTTCGCTAAAAAATACGACGGTCATAAACTTTGCGCGAAGTCGCGCGCGAGTTGAGTTTCGATCGGTTTTTCGTGCACCGTCTCGGAAAAACAAAATACTTGTCTTTCCCGTCTTATTAGCCCATGAGAAGTCGTACAGGCACGCTTTCGCAAAAAAATATGACGGTCATAAACTTTGTGCGAAGTCGCGCGCGAGTCGAGTTTCGATCGGTTTTTCGTGCACCGTCTCGGAAATTCAAAAAACTGGCCATTCACGATGTATTACCCATGGTAAGTCGTATGAGCATGGTTTCACGAAAAAACGCGACGGTCATAAACTTTGCGCAGAGTCGAGATTCGAACGGTTTTTCGTGCACCGTCTCGGAAATTCAAAATACTGGTCTTTCCCGTCTTATGAGCCCATGAGAAGTCGTACAAGCACAGTGTCGTAAAAAAATACGACGGTCATAAACTTTGCGCGAAGATGCGTGCGAGTCGAGTTTCGATCGGTTTTTCGTGTACCATCTCGGAAATTCGAAATACTGGCCATTCACGATGTATTAGCCCATGGTAAGTCGTATGAGCTTGGTTTCACGAAAAAACGTGACGGTCATAAACTTTGCGCTGAGTCGAGATTCGATCGGTTTTTCAAGCACCGTCTCGGAAATTCAAAATACTGGTCTTTCCCGTCTTATTAGCCCATGAGAAGTCGTACAGGCACGCTTTCGCAAAAAAATACGACGGTCATAAATTTTGCGCGAAGTCGCGCGCGAGTCGAGTTTCGATCGGTTTTTCGTGCACCGTCTCGGAAATTCAAAATACTGGCCATTGACGATGTATTAGCCCATGGTAAGTCGTATGAGCTTGGTTTCACGAAAAAATGCGACGGTCATAAACTTTGCGCAGAGTCGAGATTCGATCGGTTTTTCGTGCACCGTCTCGAAAATTCAAAATACTGGTCTTTCCCTTCTTATTAGCCCATGAGAAGTCGTACAGGCACGCTTTCGCAAAAAAATACGACGGTCATAAACTTTGCGCGAAGTCGCGCGCGAGTTGAGTTTCGATCGGTTTTTTCGTGCACCGTCTCGGAAATTCAAAATACTGGCCATTCACGATGTATTAGCCCATGGTAAGTCGTATGAGCATGGTTTCACGAGAAAACGCGACGGTCATAAACTTTGCGCAGAGTCGAGATTCGATCGGTTTTCGTGCACCGTCTCAGAAATTCAAAATACTGGTCTTTCCCGTCTTATTAGCCCATGAGAAGTCGTACAAGCACGCTTTCGTAAAAAAATACGACGGTCAAAAACTTTGCGTGAAGTCGCGCGCGAGTCGAGTTTCGATCGGTTTTTCGTGCACCGTCTCGGAAATTCAAAATACTGGTCTTTCCCGTCTTATGAGCCCATGAGAAGTCGTACAAGCACGCTTTCGCAAAAAAATACGACGGTCATAAACTTTGCGCGATGTCGCGCGCGAGTCGAGTTTCGATCGGTTTTTCGTGCACCATCTCGGAAATTCAAAATACTGGCCATTGACGATGTATTAGCCCATGGTAAGTCATATGAGCTTGGTTTCACGAGAAAACGCGACGGTCATAAACTTTGCGCTGAGTCGAGTTTCGATCGGTTTTTCATGCACCGTCTCGGAAATTCAAAATACTTGTCTTTCCCGTCTTATTAGCCCATGAGAAGTCGTACAAGCTCGCTTTCGGAAAAAAATATGACGGTCAAAAACTTTGCTCGAAGTCGCGCGCTAAATCGAGTTTCGATCGGTTTTTCGTGCACCGTCTCGGAAATTCAAAATACTGGCCATTCACAGTGTATTCGACCATGGTAAGTCATATGAGCATGGTTTCACGAAAAAACGCGACGGTCATAAACTTTGCCCAGAGTCAAGATTCGATCGGTTTTTTGTGCACCGTCTCGGAAATTCAAAATACTGGTCTTTACCGTCTTATTAGCCCATGAGAAGTCGTACAAGCAAGCTTTCGCAAAAAAATCCGATGGTCATAAACTTTGCGCGAAGTCGCGCGCGAGTCGAGTTTCGATCGGTTTTTCGTGCACCGTCTCGGAAATTCAAAATACATGCCATTCACGATGTATAGCCCATGGTAAGTCGTATGAGCATGGTTTCACGAAAAAACACGACGGTCATAAACTTTGCGCAGAGTCAAGATTCGATCGATTTTTCGTGCACCGTCTCGAAATCCAAAATACTGGTCTTTCCCGTCTTATTAGCCCATGGGATGTCGTACAAGCTCACTTTCGCAAAAAATACGACGGTCAAAAACTTTTCTCCAAGTCGCGCGCTGAGTCGAGTTTCGATCGGTTTTTCGTGCACCGTCTCGGAAATTCAAAATACTTGTCTTTCCCATTTTATTAGCCCATGAGAAGTCGTACAAGCTCGCTTTTGGAAAAAAATACGACGGTCAAAAACTTTGCTCGAAGTCACGCACTCGATCGAGTTTCGATCGGTTTTTCGTGCACCGTCTCGGAAATTCAAAATACTGGTCTTTCCCATCTTATTAGCCCATGGGAAGTCGTACAAGCATGCTTTCGCATGAAAATTCGACGGTCATAATCTTTGCGCGAACTTTGCGCTGAGTCGAGTTTTGATCGGTTTTTTTTTTCTTTTGGTAAGTAAAGATAATGTATTTTGTAAAAGATTTGTACAAAGAAGCTTTGTCTACACAAGCCATAGACTAAAACCTGAATTCTCTTAGTGTAGTCGAGAAGATTGTACCCCACCTAAAGAAGGTGAAATGGGCACACTTCATCAAACTCATTTCCAAGACTGCGCTGGTTGCTTCCCAGCGGAACGCCCCTCTCCAGCGGTCACAGCGGGAGAGGGTTGCTCCTCAGCCGTTGGTTACTTCAAAGCGGGAGGGGGTTGCTCCTCTCCAACAGCCGCCGGTTCCTCCCCAGCAGCTTAGGCCGGTTTCACACCAGGATGTTCCATCGCTGAATTCTTCTTCTCGACGGGATGCTCCTTCAATGAACCAGGCCCGAGGTCGTTCACGATCTAGATCACAACCTCCTGCTCCTATTTCCCGAGATCCTCGGCCTTGGAGTAGCCTCTTCAAGGCTCCAGTGGGTAGTCCGGATCTTCGACTGGACTTTTTTGCTCCAGAAGTACAGGCTGATCAGAAGATTGCTGTGTATGAGGCTATTGATTCTGACGAACTAATTGAGACATGGTCCATGTCAATTGTGGGCTACGTTGTTGGACTAAGAACATCATTTTTTCCATTATCCTCATATATCAGAACTCGATGGGGAATATCAGCATTTGATCTTCATATGTTGGAGACCGGATTCTTTGTATGCAAGCTTTATTCTGAAGAAGATTTACAACGGGTCCTTGAAGGATTTTGGACTATCCGTGGTCATCCAATGATACTACGACGCTGGGCACCTGATGTGAGATTGGAGTTATACAGTCTACAGTCTATCCCAATATGGGTTTCTTTCCATGGACTTCCACTACATCTTTGGGGTCGTCGTTTTATTGCAAAGCTTTGCAGCACCTTGGGACAGCCATTGTATATTGATAAGGCAACAGCTTCGCAAACGAGATTGACCTTTGCCGGAGCTTGTGTAATGGTTTCTTCTGATGAGGAACTACCGAATGAAGTTTCTTACCGTGATCTTGATGGGAGCACTCGAAAGGTGAAAGTCTCATATTCTTGGAAGCCACAACGATGCAAGGTTTGTCTATCTTTTGGACATGTAAATGGTGCTTGCCAACAGCCTTCACAAAAAATCACACAGGTCTACCGACCACGCCAAGAGCCACAGAATGGGGTCATTACCACTAAACCAAGCACTGATACTCCAGTGCCAACAGAGATGATGGCGGAGAAGATGAATGAGCACTCTGACTCGTTGGGGCAGCGACACGAACAGGAGAAAGACAAGTCAGGACTTTCATCTTTTCCTATTATATCAGAGACTTTCACTGCAGGAGCTTCCCATGGTTCTCACTCCCCAATAACAACCTCGCCGTCACGAATCATTCCTTCAGATAATCAGGAAATTTCATTTCAACAATCTCTTGGGAACAAAGACATTGCAACTCACCAAACTCATCGCTCTTCGACACATCCCACTATTCAGGACTCCTTGCCTCAAGGTACGCAAAAGTTTAAACATTTGCAAGCTGTGGATGAGGTGGATAAATATAGGAATAAAGGATTAAAGGGTAAAGATATTATGCGAGAGGACCATGTAAAATCAAAGGATAAGAAAAAGGATGGTAGTGTCCTCCCAAGATCGCATGCTCTTCCTTCTATCTAGTATTGATGAAAATAATCTGTTGGAATGTTCGTGGACTTAATAAGACTGAGAAATGTCGGGAGCTCAATAGAATAATCCGATCTGCTGCATGTGATATTGTGATTCTTGTGGAAACAAAAATTAAAACCCATCGTGTTCGAGTTCAGAAGAATTTAATATGGCCTGAGGCAGAACTTTTTACTAATGATTCTCAGGATACTTATGGTCGAGTTTGGGTCTTATGGCATCCTAACCTTGTTACTGCTTGGTTTAGTTCTGCTACTAATCAATTCATTCATCTTAAGGCAGAGGATAAACAGACTGGATGTCAATTCAATATTACCGGTATTTATGCATCTAACAGTATGTCTGACAGGAATGCTCTATGGCGTGATCTGGTTAGCATTGCAAATAGTTATCCTACAGTACCTTGGGTTGTTCTCGGTGACTTTAATACTGTCAGATACACAAATGAGAAAGTGGGGGGTAGAGTGCTTTCCGAATGTCAGCTTCAACATTTTAATGATTGTATAGATACTGCTGCATTGACTGACATGAAATCTGTAAGTGATTGGTTCTCATGGAACAATCAAAGTACTGCTGATAGAAAAATTATGGCTCGACTTGACAGATGTTTGATTAATCAGGAATGGTTAACAGTTTTCCCAGATTCACTTCTTGAGTACGGTGCTAAGTTATTTTCGGATCACTCTATTATGCATATACATGCAGATAAAGCACTACCCAGAGTCAAGAAACCTTTTAGATTTTTTAATATATGGAGTTCTCACCCTAAGTTCCTCGAAGTTATTAAGTGAGCTTGGGACATTAATGTATTTGGTTCTCCTCCTTACATCCTATGTCAAAAGCTAAAAGCATGCAAAGCAGCACTTAAGAAGTGGAATTCAACTACATTCGGAAATATCACCAACAGGGTTCAGTTATGCAAGAAAGAACTTATGACTGTGCAAAGCGAGCTAAATCTTCAACCTCTGGATGCGAATCTTATATACAAAGAGGCTACTGCTAGAAATAACTTTATGCAAGCTTTGAAGCAGGATGAATGCTTTTTGAAACAGAAGTCACGACAGCATTGGCTTACTCTAGGGGATTCTAATACGAAGTTTTTCTATGCTGCTATTGCTACAAGAAGGGCTACTAATCGTATCAAAAAATGCAAAGGTATAGATGGTAATCTCATTGAGGATTTGGATGAGGTTAAAAATTACACCGAGCAATTTTTTTATTCCTTACTCAATCAGGAGCAACAGCCTAATAGTATTCATGTTGGGCCTACAAGACGACTTGATTCTGAAGCCCTCTCTCATCTTAATGCCCCAATAACGGATGATGAAATTGTGAAAGTTGTTTTTAAGTCCCCGAAGCACAAAAGCCCTGGTCCAGACGGATTTCCAGCTGAGTTTTATCAAATTGCATGGTCTATTGTAGGCAACGATGTCATAAAAGCTTGTCGACATTTTTTCTCCTCAGGTCATATTCTTAAAGAAATGAATTGCACTTTTATTTCATTAGTGCCTAAAAATGATGGAGCCGATTCATTGGAGAACTACCGTCCTATTTCACTGTGCAACTTTATTTATAAGGTTATCTCGAAGTTACTGGCAGATAGACTACAAAAGGTCATGAATAAGGTCATTAGTCCTAATCAGGCTGCTTTTATTAAAGGGAGGAGTATCCATCATAATGTCCTGCTTGCTAATGATTTGGTTAAGGATCTACACTCAAAAACAAGAGGGAAAAAGATCTGTTTTAAAGTTGATTTACGAAAGGCCTTTGACTCAGTCAATAGGCATTTTATTTACATGATGCTCCATAATATGGGCTTCCCTCAGCATTGGGTTCAATGGATTCAATGTTGCTTGGAAACTCCAAAATTTTCAATTCTCTTTAATGGTTCACCTATTGGCTTCTTCGGGAGTAAGAATGGCATTCGGCAAGGCGATCCACTATCTCCTTATCTTTTTACCATTGCAATGGAAGGGCTCAGTTGTATGTTAGAAGAGGCTGTTTCCAATGGCAAAATTAAGGTACCATATTATGGTTCTGTTTATATCTCTCACATAACATTTGCTGATGACCTTATTATCTTCCTTCGAGATGATCCAGTTTCTGTGAGTAATCTGGCAGATATTCTTAATGAATTTGGTATAGTTTCTGGCCTTAAGCTAAACCATGCAAAGAGCAAAGTATACGTGGGTGCTTGCATTGAAAATAAGGATCATATTGCTCAAACATTGGGAGTTGCTGAAGAAAATTTACCGGTTCCTTACTTGGGTCTTCCACTTATATCCACTGGAATCAACAAAGTCTCCTGTCAGCCTATCCTACAAAAAATTAAGAACAGAATTTCTTCTTGGAAAAATAGGCTTCTTTCTAAAGCTGGACGACTTGAACTTATTCGATCAGTGTTGATCTCTTATTCTATTTATTGGTCTCATGCATTCCTTCTACCAGCCGGGCTTCTAAATGATATTGATAAATTACTTATGAACTTCTTTTGGAATGGCATAGATGGTAAGGCAATGCATATGGTGAATTGGGACAACATTTGCAAACCGAAGGATGAAAGGGGCTTGAATCTTCGACATATTAGAGATTGGAATAAAGCTTGTATGGTAAAGCAATTATGGGATATTTTACAAAACAAGTCTTCTTTATGGTCACAATGGGTTTTTGCTAGGTACCTTACCAAGGAATCAATCTGGGAAGCATCTGCAAAAACATCTCATTCTGCTGCTTGGAAAGGAATTCTGAAGGCAAGGAGATGGCTACGTAACAATATTTCTTATGTGATTTCTTCTGGAACCAATATTAATATGTGGTATGATCCTTGGGTGAATGGGAAAAGTATATTTCAGATATTTGGTGATAGAGTACGACAGGATCTGGGGGCTCCCAAAGACTGAAAGGTTTCTGAATTCATTAACAATGGTACATGGTGTCTTCCCAACCCTACCTCCCCAGACATGTTATTACTTTGGCCGACTATTAGGGCTATTCCAATCAAGAACAACTCTTCAGATATGCTTATTTGGCTTCATGATAATGGTAAATTTAGTGCTACATCTGCATGGAACCAAATTAGACGACGAAACAACAAGTGGATCCCAAGTAGTTGGACATGGGATAGTCCATGCTCACAGCGACATTCCTTATGTACATGGCAGGCCCTTCTCGGCAAACTTCCTACGATGGACAATATGCAGCGAAGAGGTATTTATATTGTAAATCGGTGCTCTTTGTGTATGCAAAAGGAAGAAAGTGTTGACCATCTCTACTTTGCTTGTGATTATTCATCTTGGATATGGAAGGAGATCTTGAAGCGATTTGATCTTCAAAGGCTACCACGGCCAAACTTGCACCATGAACTAGAAAGGCAAATGCAAGGCTTCTCAAGAAAGGGTCCTCTTACACAACTAGCAAGAATTATATTTAGATGTGCTATTTGGTGGATTTGGAAGGAGAGGTGTGGCAGAATTTTTGAGTGTCACAACATGAACAAAGCTCAAATTCTGATAGAGATTTTTCAGGACTCACGATCATGCATGGAGCAAGAATTGAACATCGAGCACCTAACAAGAAGAGAGAAAGAGATTTTCACAAGATTCAATTTTTTCATTAGTCAATAATCACTCGAATAATGATGAAGATTGTAATGTATTATGGGGCAAAGCTTATATTTTGTGATGTATCCACAAGTACTCCAGAACAGTCAAGCTATTGTTTTTTTTTATTAACTTCCTTGTGCTACTCTTGGAAATGAGTTAGATGAAGTGTGCCCATTTCACCTTCTTTAGGTGGGGTACAATCTTCTCGACTACACTAAGAGACTTCAGGCTTTAGTCTTTGGCCTGTGTAGACAAAGCTTCTTTGTACAAATCTTTTATAAAATACATTATCTTTACTTACCAAAAAAAAAATAAAAAATACGACGGTCATAAACATTGCGCAAAGTCACGCGAGAGTCGAGTTTCGATCGGTTTTTCGTGCACCGTCTCGGAAATTCAAAATACTGGCCATTCACGATTTATTAGCCCATGGTAAGTCGTATGAGCATGGTTTCACGAAAAAACGCGACGGTCATAAACTTTGCGCAGAGTCGAGATTCGATCGGTTTTTCGTGCACCGTCTCAAAAATTCAAAATACTGGTCTTTCCCGTCTTATTAGCCCATGAGAAGTCGTACAAGCACGCTTTCGTAAAAAAATACGACGGTCATAAACTTTGCGCGAAGTCGCGCGCGAGTCGAGTTTCGATCGGTTTTTCGTGCACCGTCTCGGAAATTCAAAATACTGGCCATTCACGATGTATGCCCATGGTAAGTCGTATGAGCATGGTTTCACGAAAAAATGCAACGGTCATAAACTTTACGCAGAGTCGAGATTTGATCGGTTTTTCGTGCAGCGTCTCGGAAATTCAAAATACTGGTCTTTCCCGCCTTATTAGCCCATGAGAAGTCGTACAAGCACGCTTTCGCAAAAAAATACGACGGTCAAAAACTTTGCGCGAAGTCACGCGCGAGTCGAGTTTCGATCGGTTTTTCGTGCACCGTCTCGGAAATTCAAAATACTTGTCTTTCCCGTCTTATTAGCCCATGAGAAGTCGTACAGGCACGCTTTCGCAAAAAAATACGACGGTCATAAACTTTGCGCGAAGCCGCGCGCGAGTCGAGTTTCGATCGGTTTTTCGTGACAGTCTCGGAAATTCAAAAGACTGGCCATTCACGATGTATTAGCCCATGGTAAGTCGTATGAGCATTATTTCACGAAAAAACGCGACGGTCATAAACTTTGCGCAGAGTCAAGATTCGTTCGGTTTTTTGTGCACCGTCTCGAAAATTCAAAATACTGGTCTTTCCCGTCTTATTAGCACATGAGAAGTCGTACAAGCACGCTTTCGCAAAAAAATACGACGGTCATAAACTTTGCGCGATGTCGCGCGCGTGTCGAGTTTCGATCCGTTTTTCGTGCACCGTCTCGAAAATTCAAAATACTGGCCATTCACGATGTATTAGCCCATGGTAAGTCGTATGAGCATGGTTTCACGAAAAAATGCGACGGTCATAAACTTTGCGTTGAGTCGAGTTTCGATCGGTTTTTCGTGCACCGTCTCGAAAATTCAAAATACTTGTCTTTCCCGTCTTATTAGCCCATGAGAAGTCGTACAAGCTCGCTTTCGGAAAAAAATATGACGGTCAAAAACTTTGCTCGAAGTCGCGCGCTGAATCGAGTTTCGATCGATTTTTCGTGCACCGTCTCGGAAATTCAAAATACTGGCCATTCACAGTGTATTCGACCATGGTAAGTCGTATGAGCATGGTTTCACGAAAAAACGCGACGGTCATAAACTTTGCCAAGAGTCAAGATTCGATCGGTTTTTTGTGCACCATCTCAGAAATTCAAAATACTGGTCTTTACCGTCTTATTAGCCCATGAGAAGTCGTACAAGCAAGCTTTCGCAAATAAATACGATGGTCATAAACTTTGCGCGAAGTCGCGCGCGAGTCGAGTTTCGATCGGTTTTTCGTGCACCGTCTCGGAAATTCAAAATACTTGTCATTCACGATGTATTAGCCCATGGTAAGTCGTATGAGCATGGTTTCACGAAAAAACACGACGGTCATAAACTTTGCGTAGAGTCAAGATTCGATCGATTTTTCGTGCACCGTCTGAAAATCCAAAATACTGGTCTTTCCCGTCTTATTAGCCCATGGGAAGTCGTACAAGCTCACTTTCGCAAAAAATACGACGGTCAAAAACTTTTCTCGAAGTCGCGCGCTGAGTCGAGTTTCGATCGGTTTTTCGTGCACCGTCTCGGAAATTCAAAATACTTGTCTTTCCCGTTTTGGTAAGTAAAGATAATGTATTTTGTAAAAGATTTGTACAAAGTAGCTTTGTCTACACAAGCCATATACTAAAGCCTGAATTCTCTTAGTGTAGTCGAGAAGATTGTACCCCACCTAAAGAAGGTGAGATGGGCACACTTCATCAAACTCATTTCCAAGACTGCGCTGGTTGCTTCCCAGCGGAACGCCCCTCTCCAGCAGTCACAGCGGGAGAGGGTTGCTCCTCAGCCGCTGGTTACTTCACAGCGGGAGGGGGTTGCTCCTCTCCAACAGCCGCTGGTTCCTCCCCAGCAGCTTAGGCCGGTTTCACACCAGGATGTTCCATCGCTGAATTCTTCTTCTCGACGGGATGCTCCTTCAATGAACCAGGCCCGAGGTCGTTCACGATCTAGATCACGACCTCCTGCTCCTATTTCCCGAGATCCTCGGCCTTGGAGTAGCCTCTTCAAGGCTCCAGTGGGTAGTCCGGATCTTCGACTGGACTTTTTTGCTCCAGAAGTACAGGCTGATCAGAAGATTGCTGTGTATGAGGCTATTGATTCTGACGAACTAATTGAGACATGGTCCATGGCAATTGTGGGCTACGTTGTTGGACTAAGAACATCATTTTTTCCATTATCCTCATATATCAGAACTCGATGGGGAATATCAACATTTGATCTTCATATGTTGGAGACCGGATTCTTTGTATGCAAGCTTTATTCTGAAGAAGATTTACAACGGGTCCTTGAAGGATTTTGGACTATCCGTGGTCATCCAATAATACTACGCGCTGGGCACCTGATGTGAGATTGGAGTTAGACAGTCTACATTCTATCCCAATATGGGTTTCTTTCCATGGACTTCCACTACATCTTTGGGGTCGTCGTTTTATTGCAAAGCTTTGCAGCACCTTGGGACAGCCATTGTATATTGATAAGGCAACAGCTTCGCAAACGAGATTGACCTTTGCCAGAGCTTGTGTAATGGTTTCTTCTGATGAGGAACTACCGAATGAAGTTTATTACCGTGATCTTGATGGGAGCACTCGAAAGGTGAAAGTCTCATATTCTTGGAAGCCACAACGATGCAAGGTTTGTCTATCTTATGGACATGTAAATGGTGCTTGCCAACAACCTTCACAAAAAATCACACAGGTCTACCGACCACGCCAAGAGCCACAGAATGGGGTCATTACCACTAAACCAAGCACTGATACTCCAGTGCCAACAGAGATGATGGCGGAGAAGATGAATGAGCACTCTGACTCGTTGGGGCAGCGACACGAACAGGAGAAAGACAAGTCAGGACTTTCATCTTTTCCTATTATATCAGAGACTTTCACTGCAGGAGCTTCCCATGGTTCTCACTCCCCAATAACAACCTCGCCGTCACGAATCATTCCTTCAGATAATCAGAAAATTTCATTTCAACAATCTCTTGGGAACAAAGACATTGCAACTCACCAAACTCATCGCTCTTCGACACATCCCACAATTCAAGACTCCTTGCCTCAAGGTACGCAACAGTTTAAACATTTGCAAGCTGTGGATGAGGTGGATAAATATAGGAATAAAGGATTAAAGGGTAAAGATATTATGCGAGAGGACCATGTAAAATCAAAGGATAAGAAAAAGGATGGTAGTGTCCTCCCAAAATCGCATGCTCTTCCTTCTATCTAGTATTGATGAAAATAATCTGTTGGAATGTTCGTGGACTTAATAAGACTTAGAAATGTCGGGAGCTCAATAGAATAATCCGATCTGCTGCATGTGATATTGTGATTCTTGTGGAAACAAAAATTTAAACCCATCGTGTTCGAGTTCAGAAGAATTTAATATGGCCTGAGGCAGAACTTTTTACTAATGATTCTCAGGATGCTTATGGTCGAGTTTGGGTCTTATGGCATCCTAACCTTGTTACTGCTTGGTTTAGTTCTGCTACTAATCAATTCATTCATGTTAAGGCAGAGGATAAACAGACTGGATGTCAATTCAATATTACCGGTATTTATGCATCTAACAGTATGTCTGACAGGAATGCTCTATGGCGTGATCTGGTTAGCATTGCAAATAGTTATCCTACAGTACCTTGGGTTGTTCTCGGTGACTTTAATACTGTCAGATACACAAATGAGAAAGTGGGGGGTAGAGTGCTTTCCGAATGTCAGCTTCAACATTTTAATGATTGTATAGATACTGCTGCATTGACTGACATGAAATCTGTAGGTGATTGGTTCTCATGGAACAATCAAAGTACTGCTGATAGAAAAATTATGGCTCGACTTGACAGATGTTTGATTAATCAGGAATGGTTAACAGTTTTCCCAGATTCACTTCTTGAGTACGGTGCTAAGTTATTTTCGGATCACTCTATTATGCATATACATGCAGATAAAGCACTACCCAGAGTCAAGAAACCTTTTAAATTTTTTAATATGTGGAGTTCTCACCCTAAGTTCCTCGAAGTTATTAAGTCAGCTTGGGACATTAATGTATTTGGTTCTCCTCCTTACATCCTATGTCAAAAGCTAAAAGCATGCAAAGCAGCACTTAAGAAGTGGAATTCAACTACATTCGGAAATATCACCAACAGGGTTCAGTTATGCAAGAAAGAACTTATGACTGTGCAAAGCGAGCTAAATCTTCAACCTCTGGATGCGAATCTTATATACAAAGAGGCTACTGCTAGAAATAACTTTATGCAAGCTTTAAAGCAGGAGGAATGCTTTTTGAAACAGAAGTCACGACAGCATTGGCTTACTCTAGGGGATTCTAATACGAAGTTTTTCTATGCTGCTATTGCTACCAGAAGGGCTACTAATCGTATCAAAAAATGCAAAGGTATAGATGGTAATCTCATTGAGGATTTGGATGAGGTTAAAAATTACACCGAGCAATTTCTTTATTCCTTACTCAATCAGGAGCAGCAGCCTAATAGTATTCATGTTGGGCCTACAAGACGACTTGATTCTGAAGCCCTCTCTCATCTTAATGCCCCAATAACGGATGATGAAATTGTGAAAGTTGTTTTTAAGTCCCCGAAGCACAAAAGCCCTGGTCCAGACGGATTTCCAGCTGAGTTTTATCAAATTGCATGGTCTATTGTAGGCAACGATGTCATAAAAGCTTGTCGACATTTTTTCTCCTCAGGTCATATTCATAAAGAAATGAATTGCACTTTTATTTCATTAGTGCCTAAAAATGATGGAGCCGATTCATTGGAGAACTACCGTCCTATTTCACAGTGCAACTTTATTTATAAGGTTATCTCGAAGTTACTGGCAGATAGACTACAAAAGTCATGAATAAGGTCATTAGTCCTAATCAGGCTGCTTTTATTAAAGGGAGGAGTATCCATCATAATGTCCTGCTTGCTAATAATTTGGTTAAGGATCTACACTCAAAAACAAGAGGGAAAAAGATCTGTTTTAAAGCTAATTTACGAAAGGCCTTTGACTTAGTCAATAGGTATTTTATTTACATGATGCTCCATAATATGGGCTTCCCTCAGCACTGGGTTCAATGGATTCATTGTTGCTTGGAAACTCCAAAATTTTCGATTCTCTTTAATGGTTCACCTATTGGCTTCTTCGGGAGTAAGAATGGCATTCGGCAAGGAGATCCACTATCTCCTTATCTTTTTACGATTGCAATGGAAGGGCTCAGTTGTATGTTAGAAGAGGCTGTTTCCAATGGCAAAATAAAGGTACCATATTATGGTTCTGTTTATATCTCTCACATAACATTTGCTGATGACCTTATTATCTTCCTTCGAGATGATCTAGTTTCTGTGAGTAATCTGGCAGATATTCTTAATGAATTTGGTATAGTTTCTGGTCTTAAGCTAAACCATGCAAAGAGCAAAGTATACGTGGGTGCTTGCATTGAAAATAAGGATCATATTGCTCAAACATTGGGAGTTGCTGAAGAAAATTTACCGGTTCCTTACTTGGGTCTTCCACTTATATCCACTGGAATCAACAAAGTCTCCTGTCAGCCTATCCTACAAAAAATTAAGAACAGAATTTCCTCTTGGAAAAATAGGCTTCTTTCTAAAGCTGGACGACTTGAACTTATTCGATCAGTGTTGATCTCTTATTCTATTTATTGGTCTCATGCATTCCTTCTACCAGCCGGGCTTCTCAATGATATTGATAAATTACTTATGAACTTCTTTTGGAATGGCATAGATGGTAAGGCAATGCATATGGTGAATTGGGACAACATTTGCAAACCGAAGGATGAAGGGGGCTTGAATCTTCGACATATTAGAGATTGGAATAAAGCTTGTATGGTAAAGCAATTATGGGATATTTTACAAAACAAGTCTTCTTTATGGTCACAATGGGTTTTTGCTAGGTACCTTACCAAGGAATCAATCTGGGAAGCATCTGCAAAAACATCTCATTCTGCTGCTTGGAAAGGAATTCTGAAGGCAAGGAGATGGCTACGTAACAATATTTCTTATGTGATTTCTTCTGGAACCAATATTAATATGTGGTATGATCCTTGGGTGAATGGGAAAAGTATATTTCAGATATTTGGTGATAGAGTACGACAGGATCTGGGGGCTCCCAAAGACTGGAAGGTTTCTGAATTCATTAACAATGGTACATGGTGTCTTCCCAACCCTACCTCCCCAGACATGTTATTACTTTGGCCGACTATTAGGGCTATTCCAATCAAGAACAACTCTTCAGATATGCTTATTTGGCTTCATGATAATGGTAAATTTAGTGCTACATTTGCATGGAACCAAATTAGACGATGAAACAACAAGTGGATCCCAAGTAGTTGGACATGGGATAGTCCATGCTCACAGCGACATTCCTTATGTACATGGCAGGCCCTTCTCGGCAAACTTCCTACGATGGACAATATGCAGCGAAGAGGTATTTATATTGTAAATCGGTGCTCTTTGTGTATGCAAAAGGAAGAAAGTGTTGACCATCTCTACTTTGCTTGTGATTATTCATCTTGGATATGGAAGGAGATCTTGAAGCGATTTGATATTCAAAGGCTACCACGGCCAAACTTGCATCATGAACTAGAAAGGCTAATGCAAGGCTTCTCAAGAAAGGGTCCTCTTACACAACTAGCAAGAATTATATTCAGATGTGCTATTTGGTGGATTTGGAAGGAGAGGTGTGGCAGAATTTTTGAGTGTCACAACATGAACAAAACTCAAATTCTGATAGAGATTCTTCAGGACTAACGATCATGCATGGAGCAAGAATTGAATATAGAGCACCTAACAAGAAGAGAGAAAGAGATTTTCACAAGATTCAATTTTTTCATTAGTCAATAATCACTCGAATAATGATGAAGATTGTAATGTATTATGGGGCAAAGCTTATATTTTGTGATGTATCCACAAGTACTCCAGAACAGTCTAGCTATTGCTTTTTTTATTAACTTCCTTGTGCTACTCTTGGAAATGAGTTCGATGAAGCGTGCCCATTTCACCTTCTTTTGGTGGGGTGCAATCTTCTCGACTACACTAAGAGACTTCAGGCTTTAGTCTACGGCTTGTGTAGACAAAGCTTTTTGTACAAATCTTTTACAAAATACATTATCTTTACTTACCAAAAAAAAGTTAATAAAAAATGCAATAGCTAGACTGTTCTGGACTACTTGTGGATACATCACAAAATATAAGATTTGAGCATGGTTTCATGTGAGCATGGTTTCACGAAAAAACGCGACGGTCATAAACTTTGCACAGAATCGAGTTTCGATCGGTTTTTCGTGCACCGTCTCGGACTTTCAAAATACTGGTCTTTCCCGTGTTATTAGCCCATGGGAAGTTGTACAAGCACGCTTTCGCAAAAAAATACGACGGTCATAAACTTTACGCGAAGTCGCGCGCGAGTCGAGTTTCGATCGGTTTTTCGTGCACCGTCTCGGAAATTCAAAATACTGGTCTTTCCCGTCTTATTAGCCCATGGGAAGTCGTACAAGCACGCTTTCGCAAAAAAATACGACGGTCATAAACTTTGCGCGAAGTCGCGCGCGAGTTGAGTTTCGATCGATTTTTTGTACACCGTCTCGGAAATTCAAAATACTTGTCTTTCCCGTCTTATTAGCCCATTAGAAGTCGTAGAGGCACGCTTTCGTAAAAAAATACGACGGTCATAAACTTTGCGCGAAGTCGCGCGCGAGTCGAGTTTCGATCGGTTTTTCGTGCACCATCTCGGAAATTCAAAATACTTGTCTTTCCCGTCTTATTAGCCCAAGAGAAGTCATACAGGTAATATCTTTACTTACCAAAAAAAAAAAAAACATACAGGCACGCTTTCGCAAAAAAATACGACGGTCATAAACTTTGCGCGAAGTCGCGCGCGAGTCGAGTTTCGATTGGTTTTTCGTGCACCGTCTCGGAAATTCAAAATACTGGCCATTCACGATGTATTAGCCAATGGTGAGTCGTATGAGCATGGTTTCACGAAAAAACGCGACGGTCATAAACTTTACGCAGAGACGAGATTCGATCGGTTTTTCGTGCACCGTCTCGGAAATTCAAAATACTGGTCTTTCCCGTCTTATTAGCCCATGAGAAGTCGTACAAGCACACTTTCGCAAAAATATACGACGGTCATAAACTTTGCGCGAAGTCGCGCGCGAGTCGAGTTTCGATCGGTTTTTCGTGCACCGTCTCGGAAATTCAAAATACTGGCCATTCACGATGTATTAGCCCATGGTAAGTCGTATGAGCTTGGTTTCACGAAAAAACGTGACGGTCATAAACTTTGCGCAGCGTCGAGATTCGATCGGTTTTTCGTGCACTGTCTCAAAAATTCAAAATACTAGTCTTTCCCGTCTTATTAGCCCATGAGAAGTAGTACAAGCACGCTTTCGCAAAAAAATACGACGGTCATAAACTTTGCGCGAAGTCGCGCGCGAGTCGAGTTTCGATCGGTTTTTCGTGCACCGTCTCGGAAATTCAAAATACTGGCCATTCACGATGTATTAGCCCATGGTAAGTCGTATGAGCATGGTTTCACGAGAAAACGCAACGGTCATAAACTTTGCGCAGCGTCGAGATTCGATCGGTTTTTCGTGCACCGTCTCGGAAATTCAAAATACTGGTCTTTCCCGTCTTATTAGCCCATGAGAAGTCGTACAGGCACGCTTCCGCAAAAAAATACGACGGTCATAAAGTTTGCGCGAAGTCGCGCGCGAGTCGAGTTTCGATCGGTTTTTCGTGCACCGTCTCAGAAATTCAAAATACTTGTCTTTCCCATCTTATTAGCCCATGAGAAGTCGTACAGGCACGCTTTCGTAAAAAAATACGACGGTCATAAACTGTGCGCGAAGTCGCGGGCGAGTCGAGTTTCGATCGGTTTTTCGTGCACCGTCTCGGAAATTCAAAATACTTGTCTTTCCCGTCTTATTAGCCCATGAGAAGTCGTACAGGCACGCTTTCGCAAAAAAATACGCGGTCATAAACTTTGCGCGAAGTCGCGCGTGTGTCGAGTTTCGATCGGTTTTTCGTGACCGTCTCGGAAATTCAAAATACTGGCCATTCCCGATGTATTAGCCCATGGTAAGTCGTATGAGCATGATTTCACGAAAAAACGCGACGGTCATAAATATTGCGCAGATTCGAGATTCGATCGGTTTTTCGTGCACCGTCTCGGAAATTCAAAATACTGGTCTTTCCCGTCTTCTTAGCCCACGAGTAGTACAAGCACGCTTTCGCAAAAAAATACGACGGTCATAAACTTTCCGCGAAGTCGCACGCGAGTCGAGTTTCGATCGGTTTTTCGTGCACCGTCTCGGAAATTCAAAATACTGGCCATTCACGATGTATTAGCCCATGGTAAGTCGTATGAGCATGGTTTCACCAAAAAACGCGACGGTCATAAACTTTGCGCAGAGTCGAGATTCGATCGGTTTTTCGTGCACCGTCTCGGAAATTCAAAATACTGGTCTTTCCCGTCTTATTAGCCCATGAGAAGTCGTACAAGCACGCTTTCGCAAAAAAATACGACGGTCAAAAACTTTGCGCGAATTCGCGTGCTTGTCGAGTTTCGATCGGTTTTTCGTGCACCGTCTCGGAAATTCAAAATACTTGTCTTTCCCGTCTTATTAGCCCATGAGAAGTCGTACAGGCATGCTTTCGCAAAAAAATACGACGGTCATAAACTTTACGCGAAGTCGCGCGCGAGTCGAGTTTCGATCGGTTTTTCGTGCACCGTCTCGGAAATTCAAAATACTGGCCATTCACGATGTATCAGCCCATGGTAAGTCGTATGAGCATGGTTTCACCAAAAAACGCGAAGGTCATAAACTTTGCGCAGAGTCGAGATTCGATCGGTTTTTTGTGCACCGTCTCGGAAATTCAAAATACTGGTCTTTCCCATCTTATTAGCCCATGAGAAGTCGTACAGGCACGCTTTCGCAAAAAAAATACGACGATCATAAACTTTGCGCGAAGTCGCGCGCGAGTCGAGTTTCGATCGGTTTTTCGTGCACCGTCTCGGAAATTCAAAATACTAGCCATTCACGATGTCTTAGCCCATGGTAAGTCGTATGAGATTGGTTTCACGAAAAAACGCTACGGTCATAAACTTTGCGCAGAGTCGAGATTCGATCGATTTTTCGTGCACCGTCTCGGAAATTCAAAATACTGGTCTTTCCCGTCTTATTAGCCCATGAGAAGTCGTACAAGCACACTTTCGCAAAAAAATACGACGGTCATAAACTTTGCGCGAAGTCGCGCTCGAGTCGAGTTTCGATCGGTTTTTTCGTGCACCGTCTCGGAAATTCAAAATACTGGCCATTCCCGATGTATTAGCCAATGGTAAGTCGTATGAGCATGGTTTCACATAAACTTTGCGCAGAGTCAAGATTCGATCGGTTTTTTGTGCACCGTCTCGGAAATTCAAAATACTGGTCTTTCCCGTCTTATTAGCCCATGAGAAGTCGTACAGGCACGCTTTCGCAAAAAAATACGACGATCATAAACTTTACGCGAAGTCGCGCGCGAGTCGTGTTTCGATCGGTTTTTCATGCACCGTCTCGGAAATTCAAAATACCAGCCATTCACGATGTATTTGCCCATAGTAAGTTGTATGAGCATGGTTTCACGAAAAAACGCGACGGTCATAAACTTTGCGCAGAGTCGAGATTCGATCGGTTTTTCGTGCACCGTCTCAGAAATTCAAAATACTGGTCTTTCCCGTCTTATTAGCCCATGAGAAGTCGTACAAGCACGCTTTCGCAAAAAAATACGACGGTCAAAAACTTTGCGCGAAATCGCGCGCGAGTCGAGTTTCGTTCGGTTTTTCGTGCACCGTCTCGGAAATTCAAAATACTGGTCTTTCCCATCTTATTAGCCCATGGGAAGTCGTACAAGCATGCTTTCCCATAAAAATTCGACGGTCATAATCTTTGCGCGAACATTGCGGTGAGTCGAGTTTCGATCGATTTTTCATGCACTGTCTTGGAAATTCAAAATACTGGCCATTCACGATGTATTAACCCATGGTAAGTCGTATGAGCATGGTTTCACGAGAAAACGCGACGGTCATAAACTTTGCACAGCGTCGAGATTCGATCGGTTTTTCGTGCACCGTCTCGGAAATTCAAAATACTGGTCTTTCCCGTCTTATTAGCCCATGAGAAGTCGTACAAGCACGCTTTCGCAAAAAAAATACGATGGTCAAAAACTTTGCGAGAAGTCGCGCGCGAGTCAAGTTTCGATCGGTTTTTCGTGCACCGTCTCGGAAATTCAAAATACTTATCTTTCCCGTCTTATTAGCCCATGAGAAGTCGTACAGGCACGTTTTCGCAAAAAAATACGACGGTCATAAACTTTGCGCGAAGTCGCGCACGAGTCGAGTTTCGATCGGTTTTTCGTGCACCGTCTCGGAAATTCAAAATACTTGTCTTTCCCGTCTTATTAGCCCATGAGAAGTCGTACAGGCACGCTTTCGCAAAAAAATACGACGGTCATAAACTTTGCGGGCAGTCGCGCGTGAGTCAAGTTTCGATCGGTTTTTCGTGACCGTCTCGGAAATTCATAATACTGGTCTTTCCCGTCTTATTAGCCCATGAGAAGTCGTAACAGCACGCTTTCGCAAAAAAATACGACGGTCATAAACTTTGCGCGAAGTCGCGCGCGAGTTGAGTTTCGATTGGTTTTTCGTACACCGTCTCGGAAATTCAAAATACTTGTCTTTCCCGTCTTATTAGCCCATGAGAAGTCGTAGAGGCACGCTTTCGCAAAAAAATATGACGGTAATAAACTTTGCGCGAAGTCGCGCGCGAGTCGAGTTTCGATCGGTTTTTCGTGCACCGTCTCGAAAATTCAAAATACTTGTCTTTCCCGTCTTATTAGCCCATGAGAACTCGAAGTTATTAAGTCAGCTTGGGACATTAATGTATTTGGTTCTCCCCCTTACATCCTATGTCAAAAACTAAAAGCATGCAAAGCAGCACTTAAGAAGTGGAATTCAACTACATTTGGAAATATCACCGACAGGGTTCAGTTATGCAAGAAAGAACTTATGGCTGTGCAAAGCGAGCTAAATCTTCAACCTCTGGATGCGAATCTTATATACTAAGAGGCTGCTGCTAGAAATAACTTTATGCAAGCTTTGAAGCAGGAGGAATGCTTTTTGAAACAGAAGTCACGACAGCATTGGCTTACTCTAGGGGATTCTAATACGAAGTTTTTCTATGCTGCTATTGCTACCAGAAGGGCTACTAATCATATCAAAAAATGCAAAGGTATAGATGGTAATCTCATTGAGGATTTGGATGAGGTTAAAAATTACACCGAGCAATTTTTTTATTCCTTACTCAATCAGGAGCAGCAGCCTAATAGTATTCATGTTGGGCCTACAAGACGACTTGATTCTGAAGCCCTCTCTCATCTTAATGCCCCAATAACGGATGATGAAATTGTGAAAGTTGTTTTTAAGTCCCCGAAGCACAAAAGCCCTGGTCCAGATGGATTTCCAGCTGAGTTTTATCAAATTGCATGGTCTATTGTAGGCAACGATGTCATAAAAGCTTGTCGACATTTTTTCTCCACAGGTCATATTCTTAAAGAAATGAATTGCTCTTTTATTTCTTTAGTGCCTAAAAATGATGGAGCCGATTCATTGGAGAACTACCGTCCTATTTCACTGTGCAACTTTATTTATAATGTTATCTCTAAGTTGCTGGCAGATAGACTACAAAAGGTCATGAATAAGGTCATTAGTCCTAATCAGGCTGCTTTTCTTAAAGGGAGGAGTATCCATCATAATGTCCTGCTTGCTAATGATTTGGTTAAGGATCTACATTCTAAAACAAGAGGAAAAAAGATCTGTTTTAAAGCTGATTTACGAAAGGCCTTTGACTCTGTCAATAGGAATTTTATTTACATGATGCTCCATAATATGGGCTTCCCTCAGCACTGGGTTAAATGGATTCAATGTTGCTTGGAAACTCCAAAATTTTCGATTCTCTTTAATGGTTCACCTATTGGCTTCTTTGGGAGTAAGAATGGCATTCGGCAAGGCGATCCACTATCTCCTTATCTTTTTACCATTGCAATGGAAGGGCTCAGTTGTATGTTAGAAGAGGCTGTTTCCAATGGCAAAATTAAGGTACCACATTATGGTTCTGTTTATATCTCTCACATAACATTTGCCGATGACCTTATTATCTTCCTTCGAGATGATCCAGTTTCTGTGGGTAATCTGGCAGATATTCTTAATGAATTTGGGAAAGTTTCTGGTCTTAAGCTAAACCATGCAAAAAGCAAAGTATATGTGGGTGCTTGCATTGACAATAAAGATCATATTGCTCAAACATTGGGAGTTGCTGAAGGAAATTTACCGGTTCCTTACTTGGGTCTCCCACTTATATCCACTGGAATCAACAAAGTCTCCTGTCAGCCTATCCTACAAAAAATTAAGAACAGAATTTCCTCTTGGAAAAATAGGCTTCTTTCTAAAGCTGGACGACTTGAACTTATTCGATCTGTGTTGATCTCTTATTCTATTTATTGGTCTCATGCATTCCTTCTACCTGCCGGGCTTCTCCATGATATTGATAAATTACTTATGAACTTCTTTTGGAATGGCACAGATGGTAAGGCAATGCACATGGTGAATTGGGATAACATTTGCAAACCGAAGGATGAAGGGGGGCTGAATCTTCGACATATTAGAGATTGAAATAAAGCTTGTATGGTAAAGCAATTATGGGATATTTTACAAAACAAGTCTTCCTTATGGTCACAATGGGTTTTTGCTAGGTACCTAACCATGGAATCAATCTGGGAAACATCTGCAAAAACATCTCATTCTGCTGCTTGGAAAGGAATTCTGAAGGCAAGGCGATGGCTACGTAACAATATTTCTTATGTGATTTCTTCTGGAACCAATATTAATATGTGGTATGATCCTTGGGTGAATGGGAAAAGTATATTTCAGATATTTGGTGATAGAGTACGACAGGATCTGGGGGCTCCAAAAGACTGGAAGGTTTCTGAATTCATTAACAATGGTACATGGTGTCTTCCCAACCCTACCTCCCCTGACATGTTATTACTTTGGCCGACTATTAGGGCTATTCCAATCAAGAACAACTCTTCAGATATGCTGATTTGGCTTCATGATAACGGTAAATTTAGTGCTACATCTGCATGGAACCAAATTAGACGATGAAACAACAAGTGGATCCAAAGTAGTTGTACATGGGATAGTCCATGCTCATAGCGACATTCCTTATGTACATGGCAGGCCCTTCTCGATAAACTTCCTACGATTGACAATATGCAGCGAAGAGGTATTTATATTGTAAATCGGTGCTCTTTGTTTATGCAAAATGAAGAAAGTGTTGACCATCTCTACTTTGCTTGTGATTATTCATCTTGGATATGGAAGGAGATCTTGAAGCGATTTGATTTTCAAAGGCTACCACGGCCAAACTTGCATCATGAATTAGAAATGCTTATGCAAAGCTTCTCAAGAAAGGGGCCTCTTACACAACTAGCAAGAATTATATTCAGATGTGCTATTTGGTGGATTTGGAAGGAGAGGTGTGGCAGAATTTTTGTGTGTCACAACATGAACAAAGCTCAAATTCTGATAGAGATTCTTCAGGATTCACGATCATGTATGGAGCAAGAATTGAATACAGAGCACCTAACAAGAAGAGAGAAAGATATTTTCACAAGATTCAATTTTTCCATTCGTCAAGAATCACTCGAATAATGATGAAGATTGTAATATATTATATGGGGCAAAGCTTATATTTTGTGATGTATCCACAAGTAGTCCAGAACAGTCTAGCTATTGCATTTTATTATTTATTAACTTCCTTGTGCTACTCTTGGAGATGAGTTCGATGAAGCGTGCCCATTTCACCGTCTTTTGGTGGGGTGCAATCTTCTCGACTACACTAAGAGACTTTAGGCTTTAGTCTATGGCTTGTGTAGACAAAGCTTTTTGTACAAATCTTTTACAAAATACATTATCTTTACTTACCAAAAAAACAAAATACTTGTCTTTCCCGTCTTATTAGCCCATGAGAAGTCGTAGAGGCACGCTTTCGAAAAAAAATACGACGGTCATAAACTTTGCGCGAAGTCGCGCGCGAGTCGAGTTTCGATCGGTTTTTCGTGCGCCGTCTCGGAAATTCAAAATACTTGTCTTTCCCGTCTTATTAGCCCATGAGAAGTCTTACAGGCACGCTTTCGCTAAAAAATACGACGGTTATAAACTTTGCGCGAAGTCGCACGCGAGTCGAGTTTCGATTGGTTTTTCGTGCACCGTCTCAGAAATTCAAAATACTGGCTATTCACGATGTATTAGCCCATGGTAAGTCGTATGAGCATGGTTTCACGAAGAAATGCGACGGTCATAAACTTTACGCAGAGTCGAGATTCGATCGGTTTTTCGTGCATCGTCTCGGAAATTCAAAATACTGGTCTTTCCCGTCTTATGAGCCCATGAGAAGTTGTAAAAGAACACTTTCGCAAAAAAATACGACGGTCATAAACTTTGCGCGAAGTCGCGGGCGAGTCGAGTTTCGATCGGTTTTTCGTGCACCGTCTCAGAAATTTAAAATACTGGCCATTCACGATGTATTAGCCCATGGTAAGTCGTATGAGCTTGGTTTCACGAAAAAACGCGACGGTCATAAACTTTGCGAAGAGTCGAGATTCGATCGGTTTTTCGTGCACCGTCTCGGAAATTCAAAATACTTGTCTTTCCCATCTTATTAGCCTATGAGAGGTCGTACAAGCACACTTTCGCAAAAAAATACGACGGTCAAAAATTTTGCGCGAAGTCGCGCGCGAGTCGAGTTTCGATCGATCGGTTTTTCGTGCACCGTCTTGGAAATTCAAAATAATGGTCTTTCCCATCTTATTAGCCCATGGGAAGTCGTACAAGCATGCTTTCGCATAAAAATTCGACGGTCATAATCTTTGCGCGAACTTTGCGGCGAGTCGAGTTTCGAGACGTTTTTCATGCACTGTCTTGGAAATTCAAAATACTGGCCATTCACGATGTATTAGCCCATGGTAAGTCATGTGAGCATGGTTTCACGAAAAAACTAGACGGTCTTAAACTTTGCACAGAGTCGAGTTTCGATCGGTTTTTCGTGCACCGTCACGAAAATTCATAATACTGGTCTTTCCCGTCTTATTAGCCCATGAGAAGTAGTACAAGCACGCTTTCGCAAAAAAATACGATGGTCATACAAGCACACTTTCGCAAAAAAATACGACGGTCATAAACTTTGCGCGAAGTCGCGCGCGAGTCGAGTTTCGATCGGTTTTTCGTGCACCGTCTCGGAAATTCAAAATACTGGCCAATCACGATGTATTAGCCCATGGTAAGTCGTATGAGCTTGGTTTCACGAAAAAACGTGACAGTCATAAACTTTGCGCAGAGTTGAGATTCGATCGGTTTTTCGTGCACCGTCTCGGATATTCAAAATAGTGGCCATTCACTGTGTATTAGACCATGGTAAGTCGTATGAGCATGGTTTCACGAAAAAACGCGACGGTCATAAACTTTGCGCGAAGTCGCGCACGAGTTGAGTTTCGATCGGTTTTTCGTACATCGTCTCGGAAATTCAAAATACTTGTCTTTCCCGTCTTATTAGCCATGAGAAGTCGTAGAGGCACGCTTTCGCAAAAAAATACGACGGTCATAAACTTTGCGCGAAGTCGCGCGCGAGTCGACTTTCGATCGGTTTTTCGTGCACCGTCTCGGAAATTCAAAATACTTGTCTTTCCCGTCTTATTAGCCCATGAGAAGTCGTACAGGCACGCTTTCGCAAAAAAATACGACGGTCATAAACTTTGCGCGAAGTCTCGCGCGAGTCGAGTTTCGATCGGTTTTTCGTGCACCGTCTTGGAAATTCAAAATACTGGCCATTCACGATGTATTAGCCCATGGTAAGTCGTATGAGCATGATTTCACGAAAAAACGCGACGGTCATAAACTTTGCGCAGAGTCGAGATTCGATCGGTTTTTCGTGCACCGTCTCGAAAATTCAAAATACTGGTCTTTCCCGTCTTATGAGCCCATGAGAAGTCGTACAAGCACACTTTCACAAAAAAATACGACGGTCATAAACTTTGCGCGAAGTCGCGCGCGAGTCGAGTTTCGATCGGTTTTTCGTGCACCGTCTCGGAAATTCAAAATACTGGCCATTCACGATGTATTAGCCCATGGTAAGTCGTATGAGCATGATTTCACGAAAAAATGCGACAGTCATAAACTTTGCGCAGAGTCGAGATTCGATCGGTTTTTCGTGCACCGTCTCGGAAATTCAAAATACTGGTCTTTCCCGTCTTATGAGCCCATGAGAAGTCGTACAGGCACGCTTTCGCAAAAAAATACGACGGTCAAAAACATTGCGCGAAGTCACGGGCTAATCGAGTTTCGATCGGGTTTTCGTGCACCGTCTCGGAAATTCAAAATACTTGTCTTTCCCGTCTTATTATCCCATGAGAAGTCGTAGAGGCACGCTTTCGCAAAAAAATACGACGGTCATAAAATTTGCGCGAAGTCGCGCGCGAGTCGAGTTTCGATCGGTTTTTCGTGCACCGTCTCGGAAATTCAAAATACTTGTACTTCCCGTCTTATTACCCCATGAGAAGTCGTACAGGCACGCTTTCGCAAAAAAATACGACGGTCATAAACTTTGCGCGAAGTCGCGCGCGAGTCGAATTTCGATCGGTTTTTCGTGACTCTGCGCAATGTTTATGACCGTCGCGTTTTTTTTCGTGAAAACATGCTCATACAACTTACCATGACATCGTGAATGGCCAGTATTTTTGAATTTCCGAGACTGTCACGAAAAACCGAAAAACCGAAAAAAATTGGTTTTTCGTGACAGTCTCGGAAATTCAAAATACTGGCCATTCACGATGTATTAGCCTATGGTAAGTCGTATGAGCATGATTTCACGAAAAAACGCGACGGTCATAAACTTTGAGCAGAGTAAAGATTCGATCGGTTTTTTGTGCACCGTCTCGAAAATTCAAAATACTGGTCTTTCCCGTCTTATTAGCACATGAGAAGTCGTACAAGCACCCTTTCGCAAAAAAATACGACGGTTATAAACTTTGCGCGAAGTCGCGCGCGTGTCGAGTTTCGATCCATTTTTCGTGCACCGTCTCGGAAATTCAAAATACTGCCCATTCACGATGTATTAGCCCATGGTAAGTCGTATGAGCATTGTTTCACGAAAAAAGGCGACGGTCAAAAACTTTGCGCAGAGTCGAGATTCGATCGGTTTTTCGTGCACCGTCTCGGAAATTCAAAATACTGGTCTTTCCCATCGTATTAGCCCATGAGAAGTCGTAAAGGCACGCTTTCGCAAAAAAATTCGACGGTCATAAACTTTGCGCGAAGTCGCGCGCGAGTCGAGTTTCGATCGGTTTTTCGTGCACCGTCTCGGGAATTAAAAATACTGGCCATTCACGATGTATTAGCCCATGGTAAGTCGTATGAGCATGGTTTCACGAAAAAATGCGACGGTCATAAACTTTGCGCAGAGTCGAGATTCGATCGGTTTTTCGTGCACCGTCTCGGAAATTCAAAATACTGGTCTTTCCCGTCTTATTAGCCCATTAGAAGTCGTACAAGCACGCTTTCGCAAAAAAATACGACGGTCAAAAACTTTGCGCGAAGTCACGCGCTAATCGAGTTTCGATCGGTTTTTCATGCACCATCTCGGAAATTCAAAATACTTGTCTTTCCCGTCTTATTATCCCATGAGAAGTCATAGAGGCACGCTTTCGCAAAAAAATACGACGGTCATAAACTTTGCGCGAAGTCGTGCGCGAGTCGAGTTTCGATCGGTTTTTCGTGCACCGTCTCAGAAATTAAAAATACTGGCCATTCACGATGTATCATGGTAAGTCGTATGAGCATGATTTCACGAAAAAACGCGACGGTCATAAACTTTGCGCAGAGTCGAGATTCGATCTGTTTGTCGTGCACCGTCTCGAAAATTCAAAATACTGGCCTTTCTCGTATTATTAGCCCATGAGAAGTAGTACAAGCATGCTTTCGCAAAAAAATACGACGGTCATAAACTTTGCGCGAAGTCGCGCGCGAGTCAAGTTTCGATCGGTTTCTCGTGCACCGTCTCGGAAATTCAAAATACTGGCTATTCACGATGTATTAGCCCATGGTAAGTCGTATGAGCATGATTTCACGAAAAAACGCGACGGTCATAAACTTTGCGCAGAGTCGAGATTCGATCGGTTTGTCGTGCACCGTCTCGAAAATTCAAAATACTGGTCTTTCCCGTCTTATAAGCCCATGAGAAGTAGTACAAGCACGCTTTCGCAAAAAAATACGACGGTCATAAACTTTGCGCGAAGTCGCGCGCGAGTCAAGTTTCGATCGGTTTTTCGTGCACCGTCTCGGAAATTCAAAATACTGGCCATTCACGATGTATTAGCCCATGGTAAGTCGTATGAGCATGATTTCACGAAAAAACGCGACGGTCATAAACTTTGCGCAGAGTCGAGATTCGATCGATTTGTCGTGCACCGTCTCGGAAATTCAAAATACTGGTCTTTCCCGTCTTATTAGCCCATGAGAAGTCGTACAGGCACGCTTTCGCAAAAAAATACGACGGTCATAAACTTTGCGCGAAGTCGCGCGCGAGTCGAATTTCGATCGGTTTTTCGTGCACCGTCTCGGAAATTCAAAATACTGGCCATTCACGATGTATTAGCCCATGGTAAGTCGTATGAGCATGGTTTCACGAAAAAATGCAACGGTCATAAACTTTGCGCAGAGTCGAGATTCGATCGGTTTTTCGTGCAGCGTCTCGGAAATTCAAAATACTGGTCTTTCCCGCCTTATTAACCCATGAGAAATCGTACAAGCACGCTTTCGCAAAAAAATACGACGGTCAAAAACTTTGCGTGAAGTCGCGCGCGAGTCGAGTTTCGATCGATTTTTCGTGCACCGTCTCAGAAATTCAAAATACTGGCCACTCATGATTTATTAGCCCATGGTAAGTCGTATGAGCATGGTTTCACGAAAAAATGCGACGGTCATAAACTTTGCGCTGAGTAGAGTTTCGATCGATTTTTCGTGCACCGTATCGGAAATTCAAAATACTTATCTTTCCTGTCTTATTAGCTCATGAGAAGTCGTACAAGCTCGCTTTCGGAAAAAAATACGACGGTCAAAAACTTTGCTCGAAGTCGCGCACTGAATCGAGTTTCGATCGGTTTTTCGTGCACCGTCTCGGAAATTCAAAATACTGGCCATTCACAGTGTATTCGACCATGGTAAGTCGAATGAGCATGGTTTCACGAAAAAACGCGACGGTCATAAACTTTGCGCAGAGTCAAGATTCGATCGGTTTTTTGTGCACCCTCTCGGAAATTCAAAATACTAGTCTTTACCGTCTTATTAGCCCATGAGAAGTCGTACAAGCAAGCTTTCGCAAAAAAATACGATGGTCATAAACTTTGCGCGAAGTCGCACGCGAGTCGAGTTTCGATCGGTTTTTCGGGCACCGTCTCGGAAATTCAAAATACTTGCCATTCACGATGTATTAGCCCATAGTAAGTCGTATGAGCATTGTTTCACGAAAAAACTTGACGGTCATAAACTTTGCGCAGAGTCAAGATTCGATCGGTTTTTCGTGCACCGTCTCAAAATCCAAAATACTTATCTTTCCTGTCTTATTAGCCCATGAGAAGTCGTACAAGCTCGCTTTCGGAAAAAAATACGACGGTCAAAAACTTTGCGCGAAGTCGCGCGCGAGTCGAGTTTCGATCGGTTTTTCGTGGACCGTCTCGGAAATTCAAAATACTTGTCTTTCCCGTCTTATTAGCCCATGAGAAGTCGTACAGGCACGCTTTCGCAAAAAAATATGACGGTCATAAACTTTGCGCGAAGTCGCGCGCGAGTCGAGTTTCGATCGGTTTTTCGTGCCCGTCTCGGAAATTCAAAAAACTGGCCATTCACGATGTATTAGCCCATGGTAAGTCGTATGAGCATGGTTTCACGAAAAAACGCGACGGTCACAAACTTTGCGCGACGGTCACAAACTTTGCGCAGAGTCGAGATTCGAACAGTTTTTTGTGCACCGTCTCGGAAATTCAAAATACTGGTCTTTCCCGTCTTAAGAGCCTAGGAGAAGTCGTACAAGCACACTTTCGCAAAAAAATACGACGGTCATAAACATTGCGCGAAGACACGCGCGAGTCGAGTTTCGATCGGTTTTTCGTGCACCGTCTCGGAAATTCAAAATACTGGCCATTCATGATGTATTAGCCCATGGTAAGTCGTATGAGCATTATTTCACGAAAAAACGCGATGGTCATAAACTTTGCGCAGAGTCGAGATTCGATCGGTTTTTCGTGCACCATCTCGGAAATTCAAAATACTGGTCTTTCCCGCCTTATTAGCCCATGAGAAGTCGTACAAGCACGCTTTCGCAAAAAAATACTACGGTCAAAAACTTTGCGCGAAGTCGCGCGCGAGTCGAGTTTCGATCGGTTTTTCGTGCACCGTCTCGGAAATTCAAAGTACTGGCCATTCATAGTGTATTCGACCATGGTAAGTCGTATGAGCATGATTTCCCGAAAAAACACGACGGTCATAAACTTTGCGCAGAGTCAAGATTCGATCGTTTTTTTGTGCACCGTCTCGAAAATTCAAAATACTGGTCTTTCCCGTCTTATTAGCACATGAGAAGTCGTACAAGCACGCTTTCGCAAAAAAATACGACGGTTATAAACATTGCGCGAAGTCGCGCGCGTGTCGAGTTTCGATCCATTTTTCGCGCACCGTCTCGGAAATTCAAAATACTAGCCATTCACGATTTATTAGCCCATGGTAAGTCGTATGAGCATGGTTTCACGAAAAAATGCGACGGTCATAAACTTTGCGCTGAGTCGAGTTTCGATCGATTTCTCGTGCACCGTCTCGGAAATTCAAAATACAGGTCTTTCCCGCCTTATTAGCCCATGAGAAGTCGTACAAGCACGCTTTCGCAAAAAAATACGACGGTCAAAAACTTTGCGCGAAGTCGCGCGCGAGTCGAGTTTCGATCGGTTTTTCGTGCACCGTCTCGGAAATTCGATTTTCGTGACAGTCTCGGAAATTCAAAATACTGGCCATTCACGATGTATTAGCCCATGGTAAGTCGTATGAGCATGATTTCACGAAAAAACTCAACGGTCATAAACTTTGCGCAGAGTAAAGATTCGATCGGTTTTTTGTGCACCGTCTCGAAAATTCAAAATACTGGTCTTTCCCGTCTTATTAGCACATGAGAAGTCGTACAAGCACTCTTTCGCAAAAAAATACGACGGTTATAAACTTTGCGCGAAGTCGCGCGCGTGTCGAGTTTCGATCCGTTTTTCGCGCACCGTCTCGGAAATTCAAAATACTGGCCATTCACGATTTATTAGCCCATGGTAAGTCGTATGAGCATGGTTTCATGAAAAAATGCAACGGTCATAAACTTTGCGCTGAGTCGAGTTTCGATCAATTTTTCATGCACCGTCTCGGAAATTCAAAATAGTTATCTTTCCTGTCTTATTAGCTCATGAGAAGTCGTACAAGCTCGCTTTCGGAAAAAAATACGACGGTCAAAAACTTTGCTCGAAGTCGTGCGCTGAATCGAGTTTCGATCGGTTTTTCGTGCACCGTCTCGGAAATTCAAAATACTTGCCATTCACAGTGTATTCGACCATGGTAAGTCGTATGAGCATGGTTTCACGAAAAAACGCGACGGTCATAAACTTTGCGCAGAGTCAAGATTCGATCGGTTTTTTGTGCACCCTCTCGGAAATTCAAAATACTGGTCTTTACCGTCTTATTAGCCCATGAGAAGTCGTACAAGCAAGCTTTCACAAAAAAATACGATGGTCATAAACATTGCGCGAAGTCGCCCGCGAGTCGAGTTTCGATCGGTTTTTCGTGCACCGACTCGGAAATTCAAAATACTTGCCATTCATGATGTATTAGCCCATAGTAAGTCGTATGAGCATTGTTTCACGAAAAAACACGACGGTCATAAACTTTGCGCAGAGTCAAGAGTCGATCGGTTTTTCGTGCACCGTCTCGAAATCCAAAATACTGGTCTTTCCCGTCTTATTAGCCCATGGGAAGTCGTACAAGCTCACTTTCGCAAAAAATATGATGGTCAAAAACTTTTCGCGAAGTCGCGCGCTGAGTCGAGTTTCGATCGGTTTTTCGTGCACCGTCTCGGAAATTCAAAATACTTGTCTTTCCCGTTTTATTAGCCCATGAGAAGTCGTACAAGCTCGCTTTTGGAAAAAAATACGACGGTCAAAAACTTTGCTCGAAGTCGCGCGCTCAATCGAGTTTCAATCGGTTTTTCGTGCATCGTCTCCGAAATTCAAAATACTGGTCTTTCCCATCTTATTAGCCCATGGGAAGTCGCACAAGCACGCTTTCTCATGAAAATTCGACGGTCATAATCTTTGCGCGAACTTTGCGCTGAGTCGAGTTTTGATCGGTTTTTCATGCACTGTCTTGGAAATTCAAAATACTGGCCATTCACAATGTATTAGACCATGGTAAGTCATGTGAGCATGGTTTCACGAAAAAACGCGACGATCATAAACTTTGCACAGAGTCGAGTTTCGATCGGTTTTTCGTGCACCGTCTCGGAAATTCAAAATACTGGTCTTTCCCATCTTATTAGCCCATGGGAAGTCGTACAAGCAAGCTTTCGCAAAAAAATAGGACGGTCATTAACTTTGCGCGAAGTCGCGCGCGAGTTGAGTTTCGATCGGTTTTTCGTGCACCGTCTCGGAAATTCAAAATACTTGTCTTTCCCGTTTTATTAGCCCATGAGAAGTCGTATGAGCATGGTTTTACGAAAAAAACGCGACGGTCATAAACTTTGCGCAGAGTCAAGTTTCGATCGGTTTTTTGTGCACCGTCTCGGAAATTCAAAATACTGATCTTTCCGGTCTTATTAGCCCATGAGAAGTCGTACAAGCACGCTTTCGCAAAAAAAATACGATGGTCATAAATTTTGCGCGAAGTCAAGCGCGAGTCGAGTTTCGATCGGTTTTTCGTGCACCGTCTCGGAAATTCAAAATACTTGCCATTCACGATGTATTAGCCCATGGTAAGTACTTACCAAAAAAAATATTCGCCCATGGTAAGTCGTATGAGCATGGTTTCACGAAAAAACGCGACGGTCATAAACTTTGCGCAGAGTCGAGATTCGATCGGTTTTTCGTGCACCGTCTCGGAAATTCAAAATACTGGTCTTTCCCGTTTTATTAGTCCATGGGAAGTCGTACAAGCACGCTTTCGCAAAAAAATACGACGGTCGTAAACTTTGCGCGATGTCGCGCGCGAGTCGAGTTTCGATCGGTTTTTCGTGCACCGTCTCAGAAATTCAAAATACTGGCCATTCACGATGTATTAGCCCATGGTAAGTCGTATGAGCATGGTTTCATGAAAAAACGCGACAGTCATAAACTTTGCGCAGAGTCGAGATTCGATCGGTTTTTCGTGCACCGTCTCGGAAATTCAAAATACTGGTCTTTCCCGTCTTATTAGCCCATAAGAAGTCGTACAAGCACGATTTCGCAAAAAAATATGACAGTCAAAATCTTTGCGCGAAGTCGCGCGCGAGTCGAGTTTCGATCGGTTTTTCGTGCACCATCTCGGAAATTCAAAATACTGGCCATTCACGATGTATTAGCCCATGGTGAGTCGTATGAGCATGGTTTCACGAAAAAACGCGACGGTCATAAACTTTGCGCAGAGTCGAGATTCGATCGGTTTTTCGTGCACCGTCTCGAAAATTCAAAATACTGGTCTTTCCCGTCTTATTAGCCTATGAGAAGTCGTACAAGCATGCTTTCGCAAAAAAATACGACGGTCAAAAACTTTGCGCGAAGTCGCACGCGAGTCGAGTTTCGATCGGTTTTTCGTGCACCGTCTCGGAAATTCAAAATTCTGGTCTTTCCCATGGGAAGTCGTACAAGCATGCTTTCGCATAAAAATTCGACGGTCATAATCTTTGCGCGAACTTTGCGCTGAGTCGAGTTTCGATCGGTTTTTCAGGCACTGTCTTGGAAATTCAAAATACTGGCCATTCATAATGTATTAGCCCATGGTAAGTAATGTGTGCATGGTTTCACGAAAAAACGCGACGGTCATAAACTTTGCACAGAATCGAGTTTCGATCGGTTTTTCGTGCACCGTCTCGGACTTTCAAAATACTGGTCTTTCCCGTCTTATTAGCCCATGGGAAGTTGTACAAGCACGCTTTCGCAAAAAAATACGACAGTCATGAACTTTACGCGAAGTCGCGCGCGAGTCGAGTTTCGATCGGTTTTTCGTGCACCGTCTCGGAAATTCAAAATACTGGCCATTCACGATGTATTAGCCCATGGTAAGTCATATGAGCATGGTTTCACGAAAAATCGCGATGGTCATAAACTTTGCACAGAGTCGAGATTCGATCGCGATGGTCATAAAAATGTCTGGGGGCTCCCAAAGACTGGAAGGTTTCTGAATTCATTAACAATGGTACATGGTGTCTTCCCAACCCTACCTCCCCTGACATGTTATTACTTTGGCCGACTATTAGGGCTATTCCAATCAAGAACAACTATTCAGATATGCTTATTTGGCTTCGTGAAAACGGTAAATTTAGTGCTACATCTGCATGGAACCAAATTAGACGACGAAACAACAAGTGGATCCAAAGTAGTTGGACATGGGATAGTCCATGCTCACAGCGACATTCCTTATGTACATGGCAGGCCCTTCTCGACAAACTTCCTACGATGGACAATATGCAGCGAAGAGGTATTTATATTGTAAATCGGTGCTATTTGTGTATGCAAAATGAAGAAAGTGTTGACCATCTCTACTTTGCTTGTGATTATTCATCTTGGATATGGAAGGAGATCTTGAAGCGATTTGATATTCAAAGGCTACCACGGCCAAACTTGCATCATGAATTAGAAATGCTTATGCAAAGCTTCTCAAGAAAGGGGCCTCTTACACAACTAGCAAGAATTATATTCAGATGTGCTATTTGGTGGATTTGGAAGGAGAGGTGTGGCAGAATTTTTGAGTGTCACAACATGAACAAAGCTTTTTTTTTTTTGGTAAGTAAAGATATTGTATTTTGTAAAAGATTTGTACAAAGAAGCTTTGTCTACACAAGCCATAGACTAAAGCCTGAAGTCTCTTAGTGTAGTCGAGAAGATTGCACCCCACCTAAAGAAGGTGAAATGAGCACGCTTCATCAAACTCATCTCCAAGAGTAGCATAAGGAAGTTAATAAATAATAAAATGCAATAGTTAGACTGTTCTGGACTACTTGTGGATACATCACAAAATATAAGCTTTGCCCCATATAATACATTACAATCTTCATCATTATTCGAGTAATTCTTGACGAATGGAAAAATTGAATCTTGTGAAAATATCTTTCTCTCTTCTTGTTAGGTGCTCTGTATTCAATTCTTGCTCCATACATGATCGTGAGTCCTGAAGAATCTCTATCAGAATTTGAGCTTTGTTCATGTTGTGACACTCAAAAATTCTGCCACACCTCTCCTTCCAAATCCACCAAATAGCACATCTGAATATAATTCGTGCTAGTTGTGTAAGAGGCCCCTTTCTTGAGAAGCTTTGCATAAGCATTTCTAATTCATGATGCAAGTTTGGCCGTGGTAGCCTTTGAAAATCAAATCGCTTCAAGATCTCCTTCCATATCCAAGATGAATAATCACAAGCAAAGTAGAGATGGTCAACACTTTCTTCATTTTGCATACACAAAGAGCACCGATTTACAATATAAATACCTCTTCGCTGCATATTGTCCATCGTAGGAAGTTTGCCGAGAAGGGCCTGCCATGTACATAAGGAATGTCGCTGTGAGCATGGACTATCCCATGTCCAACTACTTTGGATCCACTTGTTGTTTCGTCGTCTAATTTGGTTCCATGCAGATGTAGCACTAAATTTACCGTTATCATGAAGCCAAATAAGCATATCTGAAGAGTTGTTCTTGATTGTAATAGCCCTAATAGTCGGCCAAAGTAATAACATGTCAGGGGAGGTAGGGTTGGGAAGACACCAAGTACCATTGTTAATGAATTCAGAAACCTTCCAGTCTTTGGGAGCCCCCAGATCCTGTCGTACTCTATCACCAAATATCTGAAATATGCTTTTCCCATTCACCCAAGGATCATACCACATATTAATATTGGTTCCAGAAGAAATCACATAAGAAATATTGTTACGTAGCCATCTCCTTGCCTTTAGAATTCCTTTCCAAGCAGCAGAATGAGATGTTTTTGCAGATACTTCCCAGATTGATTCCTTGGTAAGGTACCTAGCAAAAACCCATTGTGACCATAAGGAAGACTTGTTTTGTAAAATATCCCATAATTGCTTTACCATACAAGCTTTATTCCAATCTCTAATATGTCGAAGATTCAGCCCCCCTTCATCCTTCGGTTTGCAAATGCTGTCCCAATTCACCATGTGCATTGTCTTACCATCTGTGCCATTCCAAAAGAAGTTCATAAGTAATTTATCAATATCATGGAGAAGCCCGGCTGGTAGAAGGAATGCATGAGACCAATAAATAGAATAAGAGGTCAACACAGATCGAATAAGTTCAAGTCGTCCAGCTTTAGAAAGAAGCCTATTTTTCCAAGAGGAAATTCTGTTCTTAATTTTTTGTATGATAGGCTGACAGGAGGCTTTGTTGATTCCAGTGGATATAAGTGGGAGACCCAAGTAAGGAACCGGTAAATTTCCTTCAGCAACTCCCAATGTTTGAGCAATATGATCCTTATTGTCAATGCAAGCACCCACATATACTTTGCTCTTTGCATGGTTTAGCTTAAGACCAGAAACTTTACCAAATTCATTAAGAATATCTGCCAGATTACTCACAGAAACTGGATCATCTCGAAGGAAGATAATAAGGTCGTCGGCAAATGTTATGTGAGAGATATAAACAGAACCATAATGTGGTACCTTAATTTTGCCATTGGAAACAGCCTCTTCTAACATACAACTGAGCCCTTCCATTGCAATGGTAAAAAGATAAGGAGATAGTGGATCACCTTGCCGAATGCCATTCTTACTCCCAAAGAAGCCAATAGGTGAACCATTAAAGAGAATTGAAAATTTTGGAGTTTCCAAGCAACATTGAATCCATTTAACCCAGTGCTGAGGGAAGCCCATATTATGGAGCATCATGTAAATAAAATCCCTATTGACTGAGTCAGGCCTTTCGTAAATCAGCTTTAAAACAGATCTTTTTCCCTCTTGTTTTAGAATGTAGATCCTTAACCAAATCATTAGCAAGCAGGACATTATGATGGATACTCCTCCCTTTAAGAAAAGCAGCCTGATTAGGACTAATGACCTTATTCATGACCTTTTGTAGTCTATCTGCCAGCAACTTAGAGATAACCTTATAAATAAAGTTGCACAGTGAAATAGGACGGTAGTTCTCCAATGAATCGGCTCCATCATTTTTAGGCACTAAAGAAATAAAAGTGCAATTCATTTCTTTCAGAATGTGACCTGACGAGAAAAAATGTCGACAAGCTTTTATGACGTCGTTGCCTACAATAGCCCATGCAATTTGATAAAACTCAGCTGGAAATCCATCTGGACCAGGGCTTTTGTGCTTCGGGGACTTAAAAACAACTTTCACAATTTCATCATCCGTTATTGGGGCATTAAGATGAGAGAGGGCTTCAGAATCAAGTCGTCTTGTAGGCCCAACATGAATACTATTAGGCTGCTGTTCCTGATTGAGTAAGGAATAAAAAAATTGCTCGGTGTAATTTTTAACCTCATCCAGATCCTCAATGAGATTACCATCTATACCTTTGCATTTTTTGATGCGATTAGTAGCCCTTCTGGTAGCAATAGCAGCATAGAAAAACTTCGTATTAGAATCCCCTAGAGTAAGCCAGTGCTGTCGTGACTTCGGTTTCAAAAAGCATTCCTCCTGCTTCAAAGCTTGCATAAAGTTATTTCTAGCAGCAGCCTCTTTGTATATAAGATTCGCATCCAGAGGTTGAAGATTTAGCTCGCTTTGCACAGCCATAAGTTCGTTCTTGCATAACTGAACTCTGTCGTTGATATTTCCAAATGTAGTTGAATTCCACTTCTTCAGTGCTGCTTTGCATGCTTTTAGTTTTTGACATAGGATGTAAGGGGGAGAACCAAATACATTAATGTCCCAAGCTGACTTAATAACTTCGAGGAACTTTGGGTGAGAACTCCACATATTAAAAAATCTAAAAGGTTTCTTGACTCTTGGTAGTGCTTTATCTGCATGTATATGCATAATAGAGTGATCCGAAAATAACTTAGCACCGTACTCAAGAAGTGAATCTGGAAAAACTGCTAACCATTCCTGATTTATCAAACATCTGTCAAGTCGAGCCATAATTTTTCTTTCAGCAGTACTTTGATTGTTCCATGAGAACCAATCACCTACAGATTTCATGTCAGTCAATGCAGCAGTATCTATACAATCATTAAAATGTTGAAGCTGACATTCGGAAAGCACTCTACCCCCCACTTTCTAACATGAACAAAGCTCACATTCTGATAGAGATTCTTCAGGACTCACGATCATGTATGGAGCAAGAATTGAATACAGAGCACCTAACAAGAAGAGAGAAAGATATTTTCATAAGATTTAATTTTTCCATTCGTCAAGAATCACTCGAATAATGATGAAGATTGTAATATATTATATGGGGCAAAGCTTATATTTTGTGATGTATCCACAAGTAGTCCAGAACAGTCTAGCAATTGCATTTTATTATTTATTAGCTTCCTTGTGCTACTCTTGGAGATGAGTTCGATGAAGCGTGCCCATTTCACCTTCTTTTGGTGGGGTGCAATCTTCTCGACTACACTAAGAGACTTCAGGCTTTAGTCTACGGCTTGTGTAGACAAAGCTTTTTGTACAAATCTTTTACAAAATACATTATCTTTACTTACCAAAAAAAAAGAGATTCGATCGGTTTTTCGTGCACCGTCTCAGAAATTCAAAATACTGGTCTTTCCCGTCTTATTAGCCCATGAGAAGTCGTACAAGCACGCTTTCGCAAAAAAATACGACGGTCATAAACTTTGCGCGAAGTCGCGCGCGAGTTGAGTTTCGATCGGTTTTTCGTGCACCGTCTCGGAAATTCAAAATATTGGCCATTCACGATGTATTAGCCCATGGTAAGTCGTATGAGCATGGTTTCACGAAAAAATGCGACGGTCATAAACTTTGCGCAGAGTCGAGATTCGATCGGTTTTTTATGCACCGTCTCGATAATTCAAAATACTGGTCTTTCCCGTCTTATTAGCCCTTGGGAAGTCGTACAAGCTCGCTTTCGCAAAAAATATGACGGTAAAAAACTGTTCTCGAAGTCGTGCGCTGAGTCGAGTTTCGATCGGTTTGTCGTGCACCATCTCGGAAATTCAAAATACTTGTCTTTCCCGTCTTATTAGCCCATGAAAAGTCGTACAAGCTCGCTTTCGGAAAAAAATACGAGGGTCAAAAACTTTGCTCGAAGTCGCGCGCTGAGTGGAGTTTCGATCGGTTTTTCGTGCACCGTCTCGGAAATTCAAAAAACTGGTCTTTCCCATCTTATTAGCCCATGGGAAGTCGTACAAGCACTTTTTCGCAAAAAAATACGACGGTCATAGACATTGCGCGAAGTCGCGCGCGAGTCGAGTTTCAATCGGTTTTTCGTGCACCGTCTCGGAAATTCAAAATACTGGCCATTCACAATGTATTAGCCCATGGTAAGTCGTATGAGCATGGTTTCACGAAAAAAACACCACGGTCATAAACTTTGCGCAGAGTCCAGATTCGATCGGTTTTTTGTGCACCGTCTCGGAAATTCAAAATACTGGTCTTTCCCGTCTTATTAGCCCATGAGAAGTCGTACAAGCACGCTTTCGCAAAAAAATACGATGGTCATAAACTTTGTGCGAAGTGGCACGCGAGTTTGCGCTGAGTCGAGTTTCGATCCGTTTTTCGTGCACCGTCTCGGAAATTCAAAATACTTGTCTTTCCCGTCTTATTAGCCCATGAGAAGTCGTACAGGCACGCTTTCGCAAAAAAATACGACGGTCATAAACTTTGCGCGAAGTCGCGCGCGAGTCGAGTTTCGATCGGTTTTTCGTGCACCGTCTCGGAAATTCAAAAAACTGGCCATTCACGATGTATTAGCCCATGGTAAGTCGTATGAGCATGGTTTCACGAAAAAACGCGATGGTCACAAACTTTGCGCAGAGTCGAGATTCGATCGGTTTTTCGTGCACCGTCTCGGAAATTCAAAATACTGGTCTTTCCCTTCTTATTAGCCCATGAGAAGTCGTACAGGCACGCTTTCGCAAAAAAATACGACGGTCATAAACTTTGCGCGAAGTCGCGCGCGAGTCGAGTTTCGATCGGTTTTTCGTGCACCATCTCGGAAATTCAAAATACTGGTCATTCACGATGTATTAGCCCATGGTAAGTCGTATGAGCATGGTTTCACGAAAAAACGCGACGGTCATAAACTTTGCGCAGAGTCGAGATTCGATCGGTTTTTCGTGCACCATCTCGGAAATTCAAAATACTGGTCTTTTCCGTCGTATTAGCCCATGAGAAGTCGTACAAGCACTCTTTCGCTAAAAAATACGACGGTCATAAACTTTGCGCGAAGTCACGCGCGAGTTGATTTTCGATCGGTTTTTCGTGCACCGTCTCGGAAATTCAAAATACTTGTCTTTCCCGTCTTATTAGCCCATGAGAAGTCGTACAGGCACGCTTTCGCAAAAAAATATGACGGTCATAAACTTTGCGCGAAGTCGCGCGCGAGTCGAGTTTCGATCGGTTTTTCGTGCACCGTCTCGGAAATTCAAAAAACTGGCCATTCACGATGTATTAGCCCATGGTAAGTCGTATGAGCATGGTTTCACGAAAAAACGCGATGGTCACAAACTTTGCGCAGAGTCGAGATTCGAACGGTTTTTCGTGCACCGTCTCGGAAATTAAAAATACTGGTCTTTCCCGTCTTATGAGCCCATGAGAAGTCGTACAAGCACACTTTCGCAAAAAAATACGACGGTCATAAACTTTGCACGAAGACGCGCGCGAGTCGAGTTTCGATCGGTTTTTCGTGCACCGTCTCGGAAATTCAAAATACTGGTCTTTCCCGTCTTATTAGCCCATGAGAAGTCGTACAGGCACGCTTTCACAAAAAAATACGACGGTCATAAACTTTGCGCGAAGTCGCGCGCGAGTCAAGTTTCGATCGGTTTTTCGTGCACCGTCTCAGAAATTCAAAATACTGGCCATTCACGATGTATTAGCCCATGGTAAGTCGTATGAGCATGGTTTCAGGAGAAAACGCGATGGTCATAAACTTTGCGCAGAGTCGAGATTCGATCGGTTTTTCGTGCACCGTCTCGGAAATTCAAAATACTCGTCTTTCCCGTCTTATTAGCCCATGAGAAGTCGTACAAGCATGCTTTCGCAAAAAAATACGACGGTCAAAAACATTGCGCGAAGTCGCGCGCGAGTCGAGTTTCGATCGGTTTTTCGTGCACCGTCTCGAAAATTCAAAATACTTATCTTTCCCGTCTTATTAGCCCATGAGAAGTCGTACAGGCACGTTTTCGCAAAAAAATACGACGGTCATAAATTTTGCGCGAAGTCACGCGCGAGTCGAGTTTCGATCGGTTTTTCGTGCACCATCTCGGAAATTCAAAATACTGGCCATTGACTACATGGTAAGTCGTATGAGCTTGGTTTCACGAAAAAACGCGACGGTCATAAACTTTGCGCAGAGTCGAGATTCGATCGATTTTTCGTGCACCGTCTCGGAAATTCAAAATACTGGTCTTTCCCTTCTTATTAGCCCATGAGAAGTCGTACAGGCACGCTTTCGCAAAAAAATACGACGGTCATAAACTTTGCGCGAAGTCGCGCGCGAGTCGAGTTTCGATCGGTTTTTCATGCACCGTCTCGAAAATTCAAAATAGTGGCCATTCACGATGTATTAGCCCATGGTAAGTCGTATGAGCATGATTTCCCGAAAAAATGCGACGGTCATAAACTTTACGCAGAGTCAAGATTCGATCGGTTTTTTGTGCACCGTCTCGAAAATTCAAAATACTGGTCTTTCCCGTCTTATTAGCACATGAGAAGTCGTACAAGCACGCTTTCGCAAAAAAATACGACGGTTATAAACTTTGCGCGAAGTCGCACGCGTGTCGAGTTTCGATCCGTTTTTCGTGCATCGTCTCGGAAATTCAAAATACTGGCCATTCACGATGTATTAGCCCATGGTAAGTCGTATGAGCATGGTTTCACGAAAAAACACGACGGTCATAAACTTTGCGCAGAGTCGAGATTCGATCGGTTTTTCGTGCACCGTCTCTGAAATTCAAAATACTGGTTTTCCCGCCTTATTAGCCCATGAGAAGTCGTACAAGCACGCTTTCGCAAAAAAATACGACGGTCAAAAACTTTGCGCGAAGTCGCGCGCGAGTCGAGTTTCGATCGATTTTTCGTGCACCGTCTCGGAAATTCAAAATACTGGCCATTCACGATTTATTAGCCCATGGTAAGTCGTATGAGCATGGTTTCCCGAAAAAACGCGACGGTCATAAACTTTGCGCAGAGTCGAGATTCGATCGGTTTTTCGTGCACCTTCTCGAAAATTCAAAATACTGGTCTTTCCCGCCTTATTAGCCCATGAGAAGCCGTACAAGCACACTTTCGCAAAAAAATACGACGGTCAAAAACTTTGCGCGAAGTCGCGCGCGAGTCGAGTTTCGATCGGTTTTTCGTGCACCGTCTCGGAAGTTCAAAATACTTGTCTTTCCCGTCTTATTAGCCCATGAGAAGTCGTACAGGCACGCTTTCGCAAAAAAATACGATGGTCATAAACTTTGCGCGAAGTCGCGCGCGAGTCGAGTTTCGATCGGTTTTTCGTGACAGTCTCAGAAATTCAAAATACTGGCCATTCATGATGTATTAGCCCATGGTAAGTCGTATGTGCATGATTTCACGAAAAAACGCGACGGTCATAAACTTTGCGCAGAGTCAAGATTCGATCGGTTTTTTTTTGCACCGTCTCGAAAATTCAAAATACTGGTCTTTTCCGTCTTATTAGCACATGAGAAGTCGTACAAGCACGCTTTCGCAAAAAAATACGACGGTTATAAACTTTCCGCGAAGTCACGCGCTGAGTCGAGTTTCGATCGGTTTTTCGTGCACCGTCTCGAAAATTCAAAATACTTGTCTTTCCCATTTTATTAGCCCATGAGAAGTCGTACAAGCTCGCTTTTGGAAAAAAATACGACGGTCAAAAACTTTGCTCGAAGTCGCGCGCTCAATCGAGTTTCGATCGGTTTTTCGTGCATCGTCTCGGAAATTCAAAATACTGGTCTTTCCCATCTTATTAGCCCATGGGAAGTCGTACAAGCACGCTTTCGCATGAAAATTCGACGGTCATAATCTTTGCGCGAACTTTGTGCTGAGTCGAGTTTTGATCGGTTTTTCATGCACTGTCTTGGAAATTCAAAATTCTGGCCATTCACAATGTATTAGACCATGGTAAGTCATGTGAGCATGGTTTCACGAAAAAACGCGACGGTCATAAACTTTGCACAGAGTCGAGTTTCGATCGGTTTTTCGTGCACCGTCTCGGAAATTCAAAATACTGGTCTTTCCCGTCTTATTAGCCCATGGGAAGTCATACAAGCACGCTTTCGCAAAAAAATACGACGGTCAAAAACTTTGCGCGAAGTCGCGCGCGAGTTGAATTTCGATCGGTTTTTCGTGCACCGTCTCGGAAATTCAAAATACTTGTCTTTCCCGTTTTATTAGCCCATGAGAAGTCGTATGAGCATGGTTTTACGAAAAAACATGATGGTCATAAACTTTGCGCAGAGTCAAGATTCGATCGGTTTTTTGTGCACCGTCTCGGAAATTCAAAATACTGGTCTTTCCCGTCTTATTAGCCCATGAGAAGTCGTACAAGCACGCTTTCGCAAAAAAAATACGATGGTCATAAACTTTGCGCGAAGTCGCACGCGAGTCGAGTTTCGATCGGTTTTTCGTGCACCGTCTCGGAAATTCAAAATACTTGCCATTCACGATGTATTAGCCCATGGTAAGTACTTACCAAAAAAAATATTAGCCCATGGTAAGTCGTATGAGCATGGTTTCACGAAAAAATGCGACGGTCATAAACTTTGCGCAGAGTCGAGATTCGATCGGTTTTTCGTGCACCGTCTCGGAAATTCAAAATACTGGTCTTTCCCGTCTTATTAGTCCATGGGAAGTCGTACAAGCACGCTTTCGCAAAAAAATACGATGGTCGTAAACTTTGCGCGATGTCGCGCGCGAGTCGAGTTTCGATCGGTTTTTCGTGCACCGTCTCAAAAATTCAAAATACTGGCCATTCACGATGTATTATCCCATGGTAAGTCGTATGAGCATGGTTTCATTTTTTTTGTTGGTAAGTAAAGATAATGTATTTTGTAAAAGATTTGTACAAAGAAGCTTTGTCTACACAAGCCATAGACTAACGCCTGAAGTCTCTTAGTGTAGTCGAGAAGATTGTACCCCACCTAAAGAAGGTGAAATGGGGACACTTCATCAAACTCATTTCCAAGAGTAGCACAAGGAAGTTAATAAAAAAATGCAATAGCTAGACTGTTCTGGAGTACTTGTGGATACATCACAAAATATAAGCTTTGCCCCATAATACATTACAATCTTCATCATTATTCGAGTGATTATTGACTAATGAAAAAATTGAATCTTGTGAAAATCTCTTTCTCTCTTCTTGTTAGGTGCTCTATATTCAATTCTTGCTCCATGCATGATCGTGAGTCCTGAAGAATCTCTATCAGAATTTGAGCTTTGTTCATGTTGTGACACTCAAAAATTCTGCCACACCTCTCCTTCCAAATCCACCAAATAGCACATCTGAATATAATTCTTGCTAGTTGTGTAAGAGGACCCTTTCTTGAGAAGCCTTGCATTAGCCTTTCTAGTTCATGATGCAAGTTTGGCCGTGGTAGCCTTTGAAGATCAAATCGCTTCAAGATCTCTTCCCATATCCAAGATGAATAATCACAAGCAAAGTATAGATGGTCAACACTTTCTTCCTTTTGCATACACAAAGAGCACCGATTTACAATATAAATACCTCTTCGCTGCATATTGTCCATCGTAGGAAGTTTACCGAGAAGGGCCTGTCATGTACATAAGGAATGTCGCTGTGAGCATGGACTATCCCATGTCCAACTACTTGGGATCCACTTGTTGTTTCGTCGTCTAATTTGGTTCCATGCAGATGTAGCACTAAATTTACCATTATCATGAAGTCAAATAAGCATATCTGAAGAGTTGTTCTTGATTGGAATAGCCCTAATAGTCGGCCAAAGTAATAACATGTCTGGGGAGGTAGGGTTAGGAAGACACCATGTACCATTGTTAATGAATTCAGAAACCTTCCAGTCTTTGGGAGCCCCCAGATCCTGTCGTACTCTATCACCAAATATCTGAAATATACTTTTCCCATTCACCCAAGGATCATACCACATATTAATATTGGTTCCAGAAGAAATCACATAAGAAATATTGTTACGTAGCCATCTCCTTGCCTTCAGAATTCCTTTCCAAGCAGCAGAATGAGATGTTTTTGCAGATACTTCCCAGATTGATTCCTTGGTAAGGTACCTAGCAAAAACCCATTGTGACCATAAAGAAGACTTGTTTTGTAAAATATCCCATAATTGCTTTACCATACAAGCTTTATTCCAATCTCTAATATGTCGAAGATTCAAGCCCCCTTCATCCTTCGGTTTGCAAATGTTGTCCCAATTCACCATATGCATTGCCTTACCATCTGTGCCATTCCAAAAGAAGTTCATAAGTAATTTATCAATATCATTGAGAAGCCCGGCTGGTAGAAGGAATGCATGAGACCAATAAATAGAATAAGAGATCAACACTGATCGAATAAGTTCAAGTCGTCCAGCTTTAGAAAGAAGCCTATTTTTCCAAGAGAAAATTCTGTTCTTAATTTTTTGTAGGATAGGCTGACAGGAGACTCTGTTGATTCCAGTGTATATAAGTGGAAGACCCAAGTAAGGAACCGGTAAATTTCCTTCAGCAACTCCCAATGTTTGAGCAATATGATCCTTATTTTCAATGCAAGCACCAACGTATACTTTGCTCTTTGCATGGTTTAGCTTAAGACCAGAAACTATACCAAATTCATTAAGAATATCTGCCAGATAACTCACAGAAACTTGATCATCTCGAAGGAAGATAATAAGGTCATCAGCAAATGTTATGTGAGAGATATAAACAGAACCATAATATGGTACCTTAATTTTGCCATTGGAAACAGCCTCTTCTAATATACAACTGAGTCCTTCCATTGCAATCGTAAAAAGATAAGGAGATAGTGGATCGCCTTGCCGAATGCCATTCTTACTACCGAAGAAGCCAATAGGTGAACCATTAAAGAGAATCAAAATTTTGGAGTTTCCAAGCAACATTGAATCCATTGAACCTAGTGCTAAGGGAAGCCCATATTATGGAGCATCATGTAAATAAATTACCTATTGACTGAGTCAAAGGCCTTTCGTAAATCAGCTTTAAAACATATCTTTTTCCCTCTTGTTTTTGAGTGTAGATCCTTAACCAAATCATTAGCAAGCATGACATTATGATGGATACTCCTCCCTTTAATAAAAGCAGCCTGATTAGGACTAATGACCTTATTCATGACCTTTTGTAGTATATCTGCCAGTAACTTCGAGATAACCTTATAAATAAAGTTGCACAGTGAAATAGGACGGTAGTTCTCCAATGAATCGGCTCCATCATTTTTAGGCACTAAAGAAATAAAAGTGCAATTCATTTCTTTAAGAATATGACCTGAGGAGAAAAAATGTCGACAAGCTTTTATGACATCGTTGCCTACAATAGACCATGCAATTTGATAAAACTCAGCTGGAAATCCATCTGGACCAGGGCTTTTGTGCTTCGGGGACTTAAAAACAACTTTCACAATTTCATCATCCGTTATTGGGGCATTAAGATGAGAGAGGGCTTCAGAATCAAGTCGTCTTGTAGGCCCAACAGGAATACTATTAGGCTGCTGCTCCTGATTGAGTAAGGAATAAAAAAATTGCTCGGTGTAATTTTTAACCTCATCCAAATCCTCAATGAGATTACCATCTATACCTTTGCATTTTTTGATACGATTAGTAGCCCTTCTGGTAGCAATAGCAGCATAGAAAAACTTCGTATTAGAATCCCCTAGAGTAAGCCAATGCTGTCGTGACTTCTGTTTCAAAAAGCATTCCTCCTGCTTCAAAGCTTGCATAAAGTTATTTCTAGCAGCAGCCTCTTTGTATATAAGATTCGCATCCAGAGGTTGAAGATTTAGCTCGCTTTGCACAGTCATAAGTTCTTTCTTGCATAACTGAACCCTGTTGGTGATATTTCCGAATGTAGTTGAATTCCACTTCTTAAGTGCTGCTTTGCATGCTTTTAGCTTTTGACATAGGATGTAAGGAGGAGAACCAAATACATTAATGTCCCAAGCTGACTTAATAACTTCGAGGAACTTAGGGTGAGAACTCCACATATTAAAAAATCTAAAAGGTTTCTTGACTCTGGGTAGTGCTTTATCTGCATGTATATGCATAATAGAGTGATCCGAAAATAACTTAGCACCGTACTCAAGAAGTGAATCTGGGAAAACTGCTAACCATTCCTGATTTATCAAACATCTGTAAAGTCGAGCCATAATTTTTCTATCAGCAGTACTTTGATTGTTCCATGAGAACCAATCACCTACAGATTTCATGTCAGTCAATGCAGCAGTATCTATACAATCATTAAAATGTTGAAGCTGACATTCTGAAAGCACTCTACCCCCCACTTTCTCATTTGTGTATATGACAGTATTAAAGTCACCGAGAACAACCCAAGGTACTGTAGGATAACTATTTGCAATGCTAACCAGATCACGCCATAGAGCATTCCTGTCAGACATACTGTTAGATGCATAGATACCGGTAATATTGAATTGACATCCAGTCTGTTTATCCTCTGCCTTAATATGAATGAATTGATTAGTAGCAGAAATAAACCAAGCAGTAACAAGGTTAGGATGCCATAAGACCCAAACTCGACCATAAGTATCCTGAGAATCATTAGTAAAAAGTTCTGCCTCAGGCCATATTAAATTCTTCTGAACTCGAACACGATGGGTTTTAATTTTTGTTTCCACAAGAATCACAATATCACATGCAGCAGATCGGATTATTCTATTGAGCTCCCGACATTTCTCAGTCTTATTAAGTCCACGAACATTCCAACAGATTATTTTCATCAATACTAGATAGAAGGAAGAGCATGCGGTTTTGGGAGGACACTACCATCCTTTTTCTTATCCTTTGATTTTACATGGTCCTCCCGCATAATATCTTTACCCTTTAATCCTTTATTCCTATATTTATCCACCTCATCCACAGCTTGCAAATGTTTAAACTTTTGCGTACCTTGAGGCAAGGAGTCCTGAATAGTGGGATGTGTCGAAGAGCGATGAGTTTGGTGAGTTGCAATGTCTTTGTTCCCAAGAGGTTGTTGAAATGAAATTTCCTGATTATCTGAAGGAATGATTCGTGACGGCGAGGTTGTTATTGGGGAGTGAGAACCATGGGAAGCTCCTGCAGTGAAAGTCTCTGATATAATAGGAAAAGATGAAAGTCCTGACTTGTCTTTCTCCTGTTCGTGTCGCTGCCCCAACGAGTCAGAGTGCTCATTCATCTTCTCCGCCATCATCTCTGTTGGCACTGGAGTATCAGTGCTTGGTTTAGTGGTAATGACCCCATTCTGTGGCTCTTGGCGTGGTCGGTAGACCTGTGTGATTTTTTGTGAAGGCTGTTGGCAAGCATCATTTACATGTCCAAAAGATAGACAAACCTTGCATCGTTGTGGCTTCCAAGAATATGAGACTTTCACCTTTCGAGTGCTCCCATCAAGATCACGGTAAGAAACTTCATTCGGTAGTTCCTCATCGGAAGAAACCATTACACAAGCTCTGGCAAAGGTCAATCTCGTTTGCGAAGCTGTTGCCTTATCAATATACAATGGCTGTCCCAAGGTGCTGCAAAGCTTTGCAATAAAACGACGACCCCAGAGATGTAGTGGAAGTCCATGGAAAGAAACCCATATTGGGATAGATTGTAGACTTTCTAACTCCAATCTCACATCATAAACTTTGCGCAGAGTCGAGATTCGATCGGTTTTTCGTGCACCATCTCGGAAATTCAAAATACTGGTCTTTCCCGTCTTATTAGCCCATGAGAAGTCGTACAAGCACGCTTTCGCAAAACAATATGACAGTCAAAATCTTTGCGCGAAGTCGCGCGCGAGTCGAGTTTCGATCGGTTTTTCGTGCACCGTCTCGGAAATTCAAAATACTGGCCATTCACGATGTATTAGCCCATGGTAAGTAGTATGAGCATGGTTTCACGAAAAAACGCGACGTTCATAAACTTTGCGCAGAGTCGAGATTCGATCGGTTTTTCGTGCACCGTCTCGGAAATTCAAAATACTGGTCTTTCCCGTCTTATTAGCCAATGAGAAGTCGTACAAGCACGCTTTCGCAAAAAAATACGACGGTCAAAACTTTGCGCGAAGTCGCACGCGAGTTGAGTTTCGATCGATTTTTCGTGCACCGTCTCGGAAATTCAAAATACTGGTCTTTCCCATCTTATTAGCCCATGGGAAGTCGTACAAGCATGCTTTCGCATAAAAATTCGATGGTCATAATCTTTGCGCGAACTTTGAGCTGAGTCGAGTTTCGATCGGTTTTTCATGCACTGTCTTGGAAATTCAAAATACTGCCCATTCATAATGTATTAGCCCATGGTAAGTAACGTGAGCATGGTTTCACGAAAAAACGCGACGGTCATAAACTTTGCACAGAATCGAGTTTCGATCGGTTTTTCGTGCACCGTCTCGGACTTTCAAAATACTGGTCTTTCCCGTCTTATTAGCCCATGGGAAGTTGTACAAGCACGCTTTCGCAAAAAAATACGACGGTCATGAACTTTACGCGAAGTCGCGCGCGAGTCGAGTTTCGATCGGTTTTTCGTGCACCGTCTCGGAAATTCAAAATACTGGCCATTCACGATGTATTAGCCCATGGTAAGTCATATGAGCATGGTTTCACGACAAATCGCGATAGTCATAAACTTTAAACAGAGTCGAGATTCGATCGGTTTTTCGTGCACCGTCTCGGAAATTCAAAATACTGGTCTTTCCCGTCTTATTAGCACATGAGAAGTCGTACAAGCACGCTTTCGCAAAAAAATACGACGGACATACACTTTGCGCGAAGTCGCGCGCGAGTTGGGTTTCGATCGGTTTTTCGTGCACCGTCTCAGAAATTCAAAATACTGGTCTTTCCCGTCTTATTAGCCCATGAGAAGTCGTACAAGCACGCTTTCGTAAAAAAATACGACGGTCATAAACTTTGCGCTAAGTCGAGCGCGAGTTGAGTTTCGATCGGTTTTTCGTGCACCGTCTCGGAAATTCAAAATATTGGTCATTCACGATGTATTAGCCCATGGTAAGTCGTATGAGCATGGTTTCACGAAAAAACGCGACGGTCATAAACTTTGCGCAGAGTCGAGTTTCGATCGGTTTGTCGTGCACCATCTCGGAAATTCAAAATACTTGTCTTTCCCGTCTTATTAGCCCATGAGAAGTCGTACAAGCTCGCTTTCGGAAAAAAATACGAGGGTCAAAAACTTTGCTCGAAGTCGCGCGCTGAGTCGAGTTTCGATCGGTTTTTCGTGCACCGTGTCGGAAATTCAAAAAACTGGTCTTTCCCATCTTATTAGCCCATGGGAAGTCGTACAAGCACTTTTTCGCAAAAAAATACGACGGTCATAGACATTGCGCGAAGTCGCGCGCGAGTCGAGTTTCGAACGGTTTTTCGTGCACCGTCTCGAAAATTCAAAATACTGGCCATTCACAATGTATTAGCCCATGGTAAGTCGTATGAGCATGGTTTCACGAAAAAACGCGACGGTCATAAACTTTGCGCAGAGTCGAGATTCGATCGGTTTTTCGTGCACCGTCTCGGAAATTCAAAATACTGGTCTTTCCCTTCTTATTAGCCCATGAGAAGTCGTACAGGCACGCTTTCGCAAAAAAATACGACGGTCATAAACTTTGCGCGAAGTCGCGCGCGAGTCGAGTTTCGATCGGTTTTTCGTGCACCGTCTCGAAAATTCAAAATACTGGCCATTCACGATGTATTAGCCCATGGTAAGTCGTATGAGCATGGTTTCACGAAAAAACGCGACGGTCATCAACTTTGCGCAGAGTCGAGATTCGATCGGTTTTTGGTGCACCTTCTCGGAAATTCAAAATTCTGGTCTTTCCCGTCTTATTAGCACATGAGAAGTCGTACAAGCACGCTTTCACAAAAAAATACGACGGTCATACACTTTGCGCGAAGTCGCGCGCGAGTTGAGTTTCGATCGGTTTTTCGTGCACCCTCTCGGAAATTCAAAATACTGGTCTTTCCCGTCTTATTAGCCCATGGGAAGTCGTACAAGCACGCTTTCGTAAAAAAATACGACGGTCATAAACTTTGCGCGAAGTCGCGCGCGAGTTGAGTTTCGATCTGTTTTTCGTGCACCGTCTCGGAAATTCAAAATATTGGCCATTCACGATGTATTAGCCCATGGTAAGTCGTATGAGCATGGTTTCACGAAAAAACGCGACGGTCATAAACTTTGCGCAGAGTCGAGATTCGATCGGTTTTTTGTGCACCGTCTCGAAAATTAAAAATACTGGTCTTTCCCGTCTTATTAGCCCTTGGGAAGTCGTACAAGCACGCTTTCGCAAAAAATGCGATGGTAAAAAAACTGTTCTCGAAGTCGTGCGCTGAGTCGAGTTTCGATCGGTTTGTCGTGCACCGTCTCGGAAATTCAAAAAAAATACGACGGTCATAAACTTTGCGCGAAGATGCGCGCGAGTTGAGTTTCGATCGGTTTTTCGTGCACCGTCTCAGAAATTCAAAATACTGGCCATTCACGATGTTTTAGCCCATGGTAAGTCGCATGAGCTTGGTTTCACGAAAAAACGCGACGGTCATAAACTTTGCGCAGAGTCGAGATTCGATCGGTTTTTCGTGCACCGTCTCGGAAATTCAAAATACTGGTCTTTCCCGTCTTATTAGCCCATGAGAAGTCGTACAGGCACGCTTTCGCAAAAAAATACGACGGTCATAAACTTTGCGCGAAGTCGCGTGCGAGTCGAGTTTCGATCGGTTTTTCGTGCACCGTCTCAGAAATTCAAAATACTGGCCATTCACGATGTATTAGCCCATGGTAAGTCGTATGAGCATGGTTTTAGGAGAAAACGCGACGGTCATAAACTTTGCGCAGAGTCGACATTCGATCGGTTTTTCGTGCACCGTCTCGGAAATTCAAAATACTGGTCTTTCCCGTCTTATTAGCCCATGAGAAGTCGTACAAGCACGCTTTCGCAAAAAAAATACGACGGTCAAAAACTTTGCGCGAAGTCGCGCGCGAGTCGAGTTTCGATCGGTTTTTTCGTGCACCGTCTCAGAAATTCAAAATACTTGTCTTTCCCGTCTTATTAGCCCATGAGAAGTCGTACAGGCACGCTTTCGCAAAAAAATACGACGTTCATAAATTTTGCGCGAAGTCTCGCGCGAGTCGAGTTTCGATCGGTTTTTCGTGCACCATCTCGGAAATTCAAAATACTGGCCATTGACTACATGGTAAGTCGTATGAGCTTGGTTTCACGAAAAAACGTGACGGTTATAAACTTTGCGCAGAGTCGAGATTCGATCGGTTTTTCGTGCACCGTCTCGGAAATTCAAAATACTGGTCTTTCCCTTCTTATTAGCCCATGAGAAGTCGTACACGCATGCTTTCGCAAAAAAATACGACGGTCATAAACTTTGCGCGAAGTCGCGCGCGAGTCGAGTTTCGATCGGTTTTTCGTGCACCATCTCGGAAATTCAAAATACTGGCCATTCACGATGTATTAGCCCATGGTAAGTCGTATGAGCATGGTTTCACGAGAAACCACGACGGTCATAAACTTTGCGCAGAGTCGAGATTCGATCGGTTTTTCGTGCACCGTCTTGGAAATTCAAAATACTGGTCTTTCCCTTCTTATTAGCCCATGAGAAGTCGTACAGGCACGCTTTCGCAAAAAAATACGACGGTCAAAAACTTTGCGTGAAGTCGCGCGCGAGTCGAGTTTCGATCGGTTTTTCGTGCACCGTCTCGGAAATTCAAAATACTGGTCTTTCCCGTCTTACTAGCCCATGAGAAGTCGTACAAGCACGCTGTCGCAAAAAAATACGACAGTCAAAAACTTTGCGCGAAGTTGCGCGTGAGTCGAGTTTCGATCGGTTTTTCGTGCACCGTCTCGGAAATTCAAAATACTGGCCATTCACGATGTATTAGCCCATGGTAAGTCGTATGAGCATGATTTCACGAAAAAATGCGACGGTCATAAACTTTGCGCAGAGTCGAGATTCGATCGGTTTTTCGTGAACCGTCTCGGAAATTAAAAATACTGGTCTTTCCCATCTTATTAGCCCATGAGAAGTAGTACAAGCACGCTTTCGCAAAAAAATACGATGGTCATAAACTTTGCGCGAAGTCGCGCGCGAGTCGAGTTTCGATCGGTTTTTCGTGCACCGTCTCGGAAATTCAAAATACTTGCCATTCACGATGTATTAGCCCATGGTAAGTCGTATGAGCATGGTTTCACGAAAAAACGCGACGGTGATAAACTTTGCGCAGAGTCGAGATTCGATCGGTTTTTCGTGCACCGTCTCGGAAATTCAAAATACTGGTCTTCCCCGTCTTATTAGCCCATGAGAAGTCGTACAGGCACGCTTTCGCAAAAAAATACGACGGTCATAAACTTTGCGCGAAGTCGCACGCGAGTCGAGTTTTGATCGGTTTTTCATGCACCGTCTCGGAAATTCAAAATACTAGCCATTCACGATGTATTAGCCCATGGTAAGTCGTATGAGCATGGTTTCACGAAAAAACGCAACGGTCATAAACTTTGCGCAGAGTCGAGATTCAATCGATTTTTCGTGCACCATCTCGGAAATTCAAAATACTGGTCTTTCCCGCCTTATTAGCCCATGAGAAGTCGTACAAGCACGCTTTCGCAAAAAAATACGACGGTCAAAAACTTTGCGCGAAGTCGCGCGCGAGTCGAGTTTCGATCGGTTTTTCGTGCACCGTCTCGGAAATTCAAAATACTTGTCTTTCCCGTCTTATTAGCCCATGAGAAGTCGTACAAGCACGCTTTCGCAAAAAAATATGACGGTCAAAAACTTTGCGCGATGTCACGCGCTAATCGAGTTTCAATCGGTTTTTCGTTAACCGTCTCGAAAATTCAAAATACTTGCCTTTCCCGTCTTATTATCCCATGAGAAGTCGTAGAGGCACGCTTTCGCAAAAAAATACAACGGTCATAAACTTTGTGCGAAGTCGCGCGCGTGTCGAGTTTCGATCGGTTTTTCGTGCACCGTCTCGGAAATTCAAAATATTGTCTTTCCCGTCTTATTAGCCCATGAGAAGTCGTACAGGCACGCTTTCGCAAAAAAATACGACGGTCATAAACTTTGCGCGAAGTCACGCGCGAGTCGAGTTTCGATCGGTTTTTCGTGCACCGTCTCGGAAATTCAAAATACTGGCCATTCATGATGTATTAGCCCATGGTAAGTCGTATTAGCATGATTTCACGAAAAAATGCGACGGTCATAAACTTTGCGCAGAGTCGAGATTCGATCGGTTTTTCGTGAACCGTCTCGGAAATTAAAAATACTGGTCTTTCCCATCTTATTAGCCCATGAGAAGTAGTACAAGCACGCTTTCGCAAAAAAATACGACGGTCATAAACTTTGCACGAAGTCGCGCGCGAGTCGAGTTTCGATCGGTTTTTCGTGCACCGTCTCGGAAATTCAAAATACTTGCCATTCACGATGTATTAGCCCATGGTAAGTCGTATGAGCATGGTTTCACGAAAAAACGCGACGGTCATAAACTTTGCGCAGAGTCGAGATTCGATCGGTTTTTCGTGCACCGTCTTGGAAATTCAAAATACTGGTCTTTCCCGTCTTATTAGCCCATGAGAAGTAGTACAGGCACGCTTTCGCAAAAAAATACGACGGTCATAAAGTTTGCGCGAAGTCGTGCGCGAGTCGAGTTTCGATCGGTTTTTCGTGCACCGTCTCGGAAATTCAAAATAGTGGCCATTCACGATGTATTAGCCCATGGTAAGTCGTATGAGCATGGTTTCACGAAAAAATGCGACGGTCATAAACTTTGATCAGAGTCGAGATTCGATCGGTTTTTCGTGCACCGTCTCGGAAATTCAAAATACTGGTCTTTCCCGCCTTATTAGCCCATGAGAAGTCGTACAAGCACGCTTTCGCAAAAAAATACGACGGTCAAAAACTTTGCGCGAAGTCGCGCACGAGTCGAGTTTCGATCGGTTTTTCGTGCACCGTCTCTGAAATTCAAAATACTTGTTTGTCCCGTCTTATTAGCCCATGAGATGTCGTACAGGCACGCTTTCGTAAATAAATATGACGGTCATAAACTTTGCGCGAAGTCACGCGCGAGTCGAGTTTCGATCGGTTTTTCGTGACAGTCTCGAAAATTCAAAAGACTGGCCATTCACGATGTATTAGCCCATGGTAAGTCGTATGAGCATAATTTCACAAAAAAATGCGACGGTCATAAACTTTGCGCAGAGTCAAGATTCGATCGGTTTTTTGTGCACCGTCTCGAAAATTCAAAATACTGGTCTTTCCCGTCTTATTAGCACATGAGAAGTCGTACAAGCACGGGAGCTTGTACGACTTAACGAACGACTTGCGTGAGAGAGAGAGAGAGAAATGGCTAGGGCCTGCGCTTGGGAATGGGGGGGAATGGGCCTGCGTTCCCTTGCGTGCGTGCCTGAGTGCTCTGCTCTGCTTGCGATCGGCGCTGGGGACGGCAACCTCATCTCTTACCGAAGAGTGGGCAGCGGAGGGCGATTGCTCCCTTGCGCGATTTCTCCTCTACGATCGCTCCGCGGCGAAGGAAGGCCGGCGGTCGCTCTTGCGATCAGCGATTCCAGGCGGGGAATCGGCGATTTCAGGCGTGGAAGGGCGGCGGCTCTTCTCCCCTAGGAGCGGGACGGTCTCTAGGGCGAGAAACGGTGGAGGCTGCGCTGCGATTGGGGCTGGGTTCACTGCCGCTCTTCCTGCGGCAACTCCAAGGGCGACGGCTGCTTCTGCAATCGGCGTGGAAAGGGCGAGGGATGCGACTTTAGTGTTGGAAGGGTGGTGGCTTCCTCTCCCCTAGGAGGCTGGCGGTCTCTAGGGCGAGCGACGCCATGGATGCGAGCGACTCTGCTTCGCATCCTCTGTTCCAGCGGGATGCTCCTCCGCTGGCTTCTTCCCAGCGGCCTGCCTGGTTGCTTCCCAGCGGAACGCCCCTCTCCAGCAACAACGGGAGAGGGTTGCTCCTCAACCGCTGGTTACTTCACAGCGGGAGGGGGTTGCTCCTCTCCAACAGCCGCTGGTTCCTCCCCAGCAACTTAGGCCGGTTTCACACCAGGATGTTCCACCGCTGAATTCTTCTTCTCGATGGGATGCTCCTTCAATGAACTAGGCCCGAGGTTGTTCACGATCTAGATTACGACCTCCTGCTCCTATTTCCCGAGATCCTCGGCCTTGGAGTAGCCTCTTCAAGGCTCCAGTGGGTAGTCCGGATCTTCGACTGGACTTTTTTGCTCCAGAAGTACAGGCTGATCAGAAGATTGCTGTGTATGAGGCTATTGATTCTGACGAACTAATTGAGACATCGTCCATGGCAATTGTGGGCTACGTTGTTGGACTAAGAACATCATTTTTTCCATTATCCTCATATATCAGAACTCGATGGGGAATATCAACATTTGATCTTCATATGTTGGAGACCGGATTCTTTGTATGCAAGCTTTATTCTGAAGAAGATTTACAACGGGTCCTTGAAGGATTCTGGACTATCCGTGGTCATCCAATGATACTACGACGCTGGGCACCTGATGTGAGATTGGAGTTAGACAGTCTACAATCTATCCCAATATGGGTTTCTTTCCATGGACTTCCACTACATCTCTGGGGTCGTCGTTTTATTGCAAAGCTTTGCAGCACCTTGGGACAGCCATTGTATATTGATAAGGCAACAGCTTCGCAAACGAGATTGACCTTTGCCAGAGCTTGTGTAATGGTTTCTTCTGATGAGGAACTACCGAATAAAGTTTCTTACCGTGATCTTGATGGGAGCACTCGAAAGGTGAAAGTCTCATATTCTTGGAAACCACAACGATGCAAGGTTTGTCTATCTTTCGGACATGTAAATGGTGCTTGCCAACAGCCTTCACAAAAAATCACACAGGTCTACCGACCACGCCAAGAGCCACAGAATGGGGTCATTACCACTAAACCAAGCACTGATACTCCAGTGCCAACAGAGATGATGGCGGAGAAGATGAATGAGCACTCTGACTCGTTGGGGCAGCGACACGAACAGGAGAAAGACAAGTCAGGACTTTCATCTTTTCCTATTATATCAGAGACTTTCACTGCAGGAGCGTCCCATGGTTCTCACTCCCCAATAACAACCTCGCCGTCACGAATCATTCCTTCAGATAATCAGGAAATTTCATTTTAACAACCTCTTGGGAACAAAGACATTGCAACTCACCAAACTCATCGCTCTTCGACACATCCCACTATTCAGGACTCCTTGCCTCAAGGTACGCAAAAGTTTAAACATTTGCAAGCTGTGGATGAGGTGGATAAATATAGGAATAAAGGATTAAAGGGTAAAGATATTATGCGGGAGGACCATGTAAAATCAAAGGATAAGAAAAAGGATGGTAGTGTCCTCTCAAAATCGCATGCTCTTCCTTCTATCTAGTATTGATGAAAATAATCTGTTGGAATGTTCGTGGACTTAATAAGACTGAGAAATGTTGGGAGCTCAATAGAATAATCCGATCTGCTGCATGTGATATTGTGATTCTTGTGGAAACAAAAATTAAAACCCATCGTGTTCGAGTTCAGAAGAATTTAATATGGCCTGAGGCAGAACTTTTTACTAATGATTCTCAGGATACTTATGGTCGAGTTTGGGTCTTATGGCATCCTAACCTTGTTACTGCTTGGTTTATTTCTGCTACTAATCAATTCATTCATCTTAAGGCAGAGGATAAACAGACTGGATGTCACTTCAATATTACCGGTATCTATGCATCTAACAGTATGTCTGACAGGAATGCTCTATGGCGTGATCTGGTTAGCATTGCAAATAGTTATCCCACAGTACCTTGGGTTGTTCTCGGTGACTTTAATACTGTCAGATACACAAATGAGAAAGTGGGGGGTAGAGTGCTTTCCGAATGTCAGCTTCAACATTTTAATGATTATATAGATACTGCTGCATTGACTGACATGAAATCTGTAGGTGATTGGTTCTCATGGAACAATCAAAGTACTACTGATAGAAAAATTATGGCTCGACTTGACAGATGTTTGATAAATCAGGAATGGTTAGCAGTTTTCCCAGATTCACTTCTTGAGTACGGTGCTAAGTTATTTTCGGATCACTCTATTATGCATATACATGCAGATAAAGCACTACCCAGAGTCAAGAAACCTTTTAGATTTTTTAATATGTGGAGTTCTCACCCTAAGTTCCTCGAAGTTATTTAGTCAGCTTGGGACATTAATGTATTTGGTTCTCCTCCTAACATCCTATGTCAAAAGCTAAAAGCATGCAAAGCAGCACTTAAGAAGTGGAATTCAACTACATTCGGAAATATCACCAATAGGGTTCAGTTATGCAAGAAAGAACTTATGACTGTGCAAAGCGAGCTAAATCTTCAACCTCTGGATGCGAATCTTATATACAAAGAGGCTGCTGCTAGAAATAACTTTATGCAAGCTTTGAAGCAGGAGGAATGCTTTTTGAAACAGAAGTCACGCGGAGTGAAGGGTTTTTTTGAGGAGGAGAGAGAGAGGAGGAGAGACGGTGCACGCATCGGCTTGGGAATGGGGGGGAATGGGCCTGCGTTCCCTTGCGTGCGTGCGTGAGTGCTCTGCTCTGCTTGGGCTTGCGCTTGCGCTTGCGATCGACGCTGGGGACGGCAACCTCTTCCCTTGCGCTTGTGCTTGCGATTGCTCCCTTGGGCGATTTCTCCTCTACGATCACTCCGCGGCGAGTGGAAGGCCGGCGGTCGCTCCTGCGATCAGCGATTCCAGGCCGGGAATCGGCGACTTCAGGCGTGGAAGGGCGGCGGCTCTTCTCCCCTAGGCGCGGGACGGACTCTAGGGCAAGAAACGGTGGAAGCTGCGCTGCGATTGGGGCTGGGTTCACTGTCGCTTCCTGCGGCAACTCCAGCGTGGAAAGGGCGACGGCTGCTTCTGCAATCGGCGTGGAAGGGGCGACGGCTGCGACATTAGTGTGGGCAGGGTGGTGGCTTCCTCTCCCCTAGGCGGCTGGCTGCTAGGGCGAGCGACGCCATGGATGCGAGCGGCCGGACGCGGCACTCTGCTTCGCATCCTCTGTTCCAGCGGGATGCTCCTCCGCTGGCTTCTTCCCAGCGGCTGATTGCTTCACAGCAGAACGCCCCTCTCCAGCAGTCACAGCGGGAGAGGGTTGCTCCTCAGCCGCTGGTTACTTCACCGCGGGAGGGGGTTGCTCCTCTCCAACAGCCGCTGGTTCCTCCCCAGCAGCTTAGGCCGGTTTCACACCAGGATGTTCCACCGCTGATTTCTTCTTCTCGACGGGATGCTCCTTCAATGAACCAGGCCCGAGGTCGTTCACGATCTAGATCACGACCTCCAGCTCCTATTTCCCGAGATCCGAAGCCTTGGAGTAGCCTCTTCAAGGCTCCAGTGGGTAGTCCGGATCTTCGACTGGACTTTTTTGCTCCAGAAGTACAGGCTGACCAGAAGATTGCTGTGTATGAGGCTATTGATTCCGACGAACTAATTGAGACATGGTCAATGGCAATTGTGGGCTACGTTGTTGGACTAAGAACATCCTTTTTCCCACTATCCTCATACATCAGAACTCGATGGGGAATATCAACATTTGATCTTCATATGTTGGAGACCGGATTCTTTGTATGCAGGCTTTATTCGGAAGAAGATTTACAACGGGTCCTTGAAGGATTTTGGACTATCCGTGGTCATCCAATGATACTACGACGCTGGGCACCTGATGTGAGATTGGAGTTAGACAGTCTACAGTCTATCCCAATATGGGTTTCTTTTCATGGACTTCCACTACATCTCTGGGGTCGTCGTTTTATTGCAAAGCTTTGCAGCACCCTGGGACAACCATTGTATCTTGATAAGGCAACAGCTTCGCAAACGAGATTGACCTTTGCCAGAGCTTGTGTAATGGTTTCTTCTGATGAGGAACTGCCGAATGATGTTTCTTACCGTGATCTTGATGGGAGCACCCGAAAGGTGAAAGTCTCATATTCTTGGAAGCCACAACGATGCAAGGTTTGTCTATCTTTTGGACATGTAAATGGTGCCTGCCAACAGCCTTCACAAAAAATCACACAGGTCTACCGACCACGCCAAGAACCACAGAATGGGGTCACTACCACTAATCCAAGCACTGATACTCCAGTGCCAACAGTGGTGATGGCGGAGAAGATGATTGAACACTCTGACTCGTTGGGGCAGCGACACGAACAAGAGAAAGACAAGTCAGGACTTCCATCTTTACCTATTATATCAGAGAATTTCACTGCAGGAGCTTCCCAAGGTTCTCACTCCCCAATAACAACCTCGCCTTCACGAATCACTCCTTCAGATAATCAGGAAATTTCATTTCAACAACCTCTTGGGAACCAAGACATTGCAACTCACCAAACTCATCGCTCTTCGACACATCCCGCTATTCAGGACTCCTTGCCTCAAGGTACGCAAAAATTTAAACATTTGCAAGCTGTGGATGAGGTGGATAAATATAGTAATAAAGGATTAAAGGGTAAAGATATTATGCGAGAGGACCATGCAAAATCAAAGGATAAGAAAAAGGATGGTAGTGTCCTCCCAAAATCGCATGCTCTTCCTTCTATCTAGTATTGATGAAAATAAGCTGTTGGAATGTTCGTGGACTTAATAAGACTGAGAAATGTCGGGAGCTCAATAGAATAATCCGATCTGCTGCATGTGACATTGTCATTCTTGTGGAAACAAAAATTAAACCTCATCGTGTTCAAGTTCAGAAGAATTTAATATGGCCTGAGGCAGAACTTTTTACTAATGATTCTCAGGATACTTATGGTCGAGTTTGGGTCTTATGGCATCCTAATCTTGTTACTGCTTGGTTTATTTCTGCTACTAATCAATTCATTCATCTTAAGGCAGAGGATAAACAGACTGGATGTCAATTCAATATTACCGGTATTTATGCATCTAACAGTATGTCTGACAGGAATGCTCTATGGCGTGATCTGGTTAGCATTGCAAATAGTTATCCTACAGTACCTTGGGTTGTTCTCGGTGACTTTAATACTGTCAGATACACAAATGAGAAAGTGGGGGGTAGAGTGCTTTCCGAATGTCAGCTTCAACATTTTAATGATTGTATAGATACTGCTGCATTGACTGACATGAAATCTGTAGGTGATTGGTTCTCATGGAACAATCAAAGTACTGCTGAAAGAAAAATTATGGCTCGACTTGACAGATGTTTGATAAATCAGGAATGGTTAGCAGTTTTTCCAGATTCACTTCTTGAGTACGGTGCTAAGTTATTTTCGGATCACTCTATTATGCATATACATGCAGATAAAGCACTACCAAGAGTCAAGAAACCTTTTAGATTTTTTAATATGTGGAGTTCTCACCCAAAGTTTCTCGAAGTTATTAAGTCAGCTTGGGACATTAATGTATTTGGTTCTCCCCCTTACATCCTATGTCAAAAACTAAAAGCATGCAAAGCAGCACTGAAGAAGTGGAATTCAACTACATTTGGAAATATCAACGACAGAGTTCAGTTATGCAAGAAAGAACTTATGGCTGTGCAAAGCGAGCTAAATCTTCAACCTCTGGATGCGAATCTTATATACAAAGAGGCTGCTGCTAGAAATAACTTTATGCAAGCTTTGAAGCAGGAGGAATGCTTTTTGAAACAGAAGTCACGACAGCATTGGCTTACTCTAGGGGATTCTAATACGAAGTTTTTCTATGCTGCTATTGCTACCAGAAGGGCTACTAATCGCATCAAAAAATGCAAAGGTATAGATGGTAATCTCATTGAGGATCTGGATGAGGTTAAAAATTACACCGAGCAATTTTTTTATTCCTTACTCAATCAGGAACAGCAGCCTAATAGTATTCATGTTGGGCCTACAAGACGACTTGATTCTGAAGCCCTCTCTCATCTTAATGCCCCAATAACGGATGATGAAATTGTGAAAGTTGTTTTTAAGTCCCCGAAGCACAAAAGCCCTGGTCCAGATGGATTTCCAGCTGAGTTTTATCAAATTGCATGGGCTATTGTAGGCAACGATGTCATAAAAGCTTGTCGACATTTTTTCTCCTCAGGTCACATTCTGAAAGAAATGAATTGCACTTTTATTTCTTTAGTGCCTAAAAATGATGGAGCCGATTCATTGGAGAACTACCGTCCTATTTCACTGTGCAACTTTATTTATAAGGTTATCTCTAAGTTGCTGGCAGATAGAATACAAAAGGTCATGAATAAGGTCATTAGTCCTAATCAGGCTGCTTTTCTTAAAGGGAGGAGTATCCATCATAATGTCCTGCTTGCTAATGATTTGGTTAAGGATCTACATTCTAAAACAAGAGGGAAAAAGATCTGTTTTAAAGCTGATTTACGAAAGGCCTTTGACTCAGTCAATAGGGATTTTATTTACATGATGCTCCATAATATGGGCTTCCCTCAGCACTGGGTTAAATGGATTCAATGTTGCTTGGAAACTCCAAAATTTTCAATTCTCTTTAATGGTTCACCTATTGGCTTCTTTGGGAGTAAGAATGGCATTCGGCAAGGTGATCCACTATCTCCTTATCTTTTTACCATTGCAATGGAAGGGCTCAGTTGTATGTTAGAAGAGGCTGTTTCCAATGGCAAAATTAAGGTACCACATTATGGTTCTGTTTATATCTCTCACATAACATTTGCCGACGACCTTATTATCTTCCTTCGAGATGATCCAGTTTCTGTGAGTAATCTGGCAGATATTCTTAATGAATTTGGTAAAGTTTCTGGTCTTAAGCTAAACCATGCAAAGAGCAAAGTATATGTGGGTGCTTGCATTGACAATAAGGATCATATTGCTCAAACATTGGGAGTTGCTGAAGGAAATTTACCGGTTCCTTACTTGGGTCTCCCACTTATATCCACTGGAATCAACAAAGCCTCCTGTCAGCCTATCATACAAAAAATTAAGAACAGAATTTCCTCTTGGAAAAATAGGCTTCTTTCTAAAGCTGGACGACTTGAACTTATTCGATCTGTGTTGACCTCTTATTCTATTTATTGGTCTCATGCATTCCTTCTACCAACCGGGCTTCTCCATGATATTGATAAATTACTCATGAACTTCTTTTGGAATGGCACAGATGGTAAGGCAATGCACATGGTGAATTGGGACAGCATTTGCAAACCGAAGGATGAAGGGGGGCTGAATCTTCGACATATTAGAGATTGGAATAAAGCTTGTATGGTAAAGCAATTATGGGATATTTTACAAAACAAGTCTTCCTTATGGTCACAATGGGTTTTTGCTAGGTACCTTACCAAGGAATCAATCTGGGAAGTATCTGCAAAAACATCTCATTCTGCTGCTTGGAAAGGAATTCTAAAGGCAAGGAGATGGCTACGTAACAATATTTCTTATGTGATTTCTTCTGGAACCAATATTAATATGTGGTATGATCCTTGGGTGAATGGGAAAAGCATATTTCAGATATTTGGTGATAGAGTACGACAGGATCTGGGGGCTCCCAAAGACTGGAAGGTTTCTGAATTCATTAACAATGGTACTTGGTGTCTTCCCAACCCTACCTCCCCTGACATGTTATTACTTTGGCCGACTATTAGGGCTATTACAATCAAGAACAACTCTTCAGATATGCTTATTTGGCTTCATGATAACGGTAAATTTAGTGCTACATCTGCATGGAACCAAATTAGACGACGAAACAACAAGTGGATCCAAAGTAGTTGGACATGGGATAGTCCATGCTCACAGCGACATTCCTTATGTACATGGCAGGCCCTTCTCGGCAAACTTCCTACGATGGACAATATGCAGCGAAGAGGTATTTATATTGTAAATCGGTGCTCTTTGTGTATGCAAAATGAAGAAAGTGTTGACCATCTCTACTTTGCTTGTGATTATTCATCTTGGATATGGAAGGAGATCTTGAAGCGATTTGATTTTCAAAGGCTACCACGGCCAAACTTGCATCATGAATTAGAAATGCTTATGCAAAGCTTCTCAAGAAAGGGGCCTCTTACACAACTAGCACGAATTATATACAGATGTGCTATTTGGTGGATTTGGAAGGAGAGGTGTGGCAGAATTTTTGAGTGTCACAACATGAACAAAGCTCAAATTCTGATAGAGATTCTTCAGGACTCACGATCATGTATGGAGCAAGAATTGAATACAGAGCACCTAACAAGAAGAGAGAAAGATATTTTCACAAGATTCAATTTTTCCATTCGTCAAGAATCACTCGAATAATGATGAAGATTGTAATGTATTATATGGGGCAAAGCTTATATTTTGTGATGTATCCACAAGTAGTCCAGAACAGTCTAGCTATTGCATTTTATTATTTATTAACTTCCTTATGCTACTCTTGGAGATGAGTTTGATGAAGCGTGCTCATTTCACCTTCTTTAGGTGGGGTGCAATCTTCTCGACTACACTAAGAGACTTCAGGCTTTAGTCTATGGCTTGTGTAGACAAAGCTTCTTTGTACAAATCTTTTACAAAATACAATATCTTTACTTACCAAAAAAAAAAAAGTCACGACAGCATTGGCTTACTCTAGGGGATTCTAATACAAAGTTTTTCTATGCTGCTATTGCTACCAGAAGGGCTACTAATCGTATCAAAAAATGCAAAGGTATAGATGGTAATCTCATTGAGGATTTGGATGAGGTTAAAAATTACACCGAGCAATTTTTTTATTCCTTACTCAATCAGGAGCAGCAGCCTAATAGTATTCATGTTGGGCCTACAAGACGACTTGATTCCGAAGCCCTCCCTCATCTTAATGCCCCAATAACGGATGATGAAATTGTGAAAGTTGTTTTTAAGTCCCCGAAGCACAAAAGCCCTGGTCCAGATGGATTTCCAGCTGAGTTTTATCAAATTGCATGGTCTATTGTAGGCAACGATGTCATAAAAGCTTGTCGACATTTTTTCTCCTCAGGTCATATTCTTAAAGAAATGAATTACACTTTTATTTCTTTAGTGCCTAAAAATGATGGAGCCGATTCATTGGAGAACTACCGTCCTATTTCACTGTGCAACTTTATTTATAAGGTTATCTCGAAGTTACTGGCATATAGACTACAAAAGGTCATGAATAAGGTCATTAGTCCTAATCAGGCTGCTTTTATTAAAGGGAGGAGTATCCATCATAATGTCCAGCTTGCTAATGATTTGGTTAAGGATCTACACTAAAAAACAAGAGGGGAAAAGATATGTTTTAAAGCTGATTTACGAAAGGCCTTTGACTCAGTCAATAGGCAATTTATTTACATGATGCTCCATAATATGGGCTTCCCTCAGGTTCAATGGATTCAATGTTGCTTGGAAACTCCAAAATTTTCGATTCTCTTTAATGGTTCACCTATTGGCTTCTTCGGGAGTAAGAATGGCATTCGGCAAGGCGATCCACTATCTCCTTATCTTTTTATGATTGCAATGGAAGGACTCAGTTGTATGTTAGAAGAAGCTGTTTCCAATGGCAAAATTAAGGTACCATATTATGGTTCTGTTTATCTCTCACATAACATTTGCTGATGACCTTATTATCTTCCTTCGAGATGATCCAGTTTCTGTGAGTAATCTGGCAGATATTCTTAATGAATTTGGTATAGTTTCTGGTCTTAAGCTAAACCATGCAAAGAGCAAAGTATACGTTGGTGCTTGCATTAAAAATAAGAATCATATTGCTCAAACATTGGGAGTTGCTGAAGGAAATTTACCGGTTCCTTACTTGGGTCTTCCACTTATATCCACTGGAATCAACAAAGTCTCCTGTCAGCCTATCCTACAAAAAATTAAGAACAGAATTTCCTCTTGGAAAAATAGGCTTCTTTCTAAAGCTGGACGACTTGAACTTATTCGATCAGTGTTGATCTCTTATTCTATTTATTGGTCTCATGCATTCCTTCTACCAGCCGGGCTTCTCAATGATATTGATAAATTACTTATGAACTTCTTTTGGAATGACACAGATGGTAAGGCAATGCATATGGTGAATTGGGACAACATTTGCAAACCGAAGGATGAAGGGGGCTTGAATCTTCGACATATTAGAGATTGGAATAAAGCTTGTATGGTAAAGCAATTATGGGATATTTTACAAAACAAGTCTTTTTTATGGTCACAATGGGTTTTTGCTAGGTACCTTACCAAGGAATCAATCTGGGAAGTATCTGCAAAAACATCTCATTCTGCTGCTTGGAAAGGAATTCTGAAGGCAAGGAGATGGCTACGTAACAATATTTCTTATGTGATTTCTTCTGGAACCAATATTAATATGTGGTATGATCCTTGGGTGAATGGGAAAAGTATATTTCAGATATTTGGTGATAGAGTACGACAGGATCTGGGGGCTCCCAAAGACTGGAAGGTTTCTGAATTCATTAACAATTGTACATGGTGTCTTCCTAACCCTACCTCCCCAGACATGTTATTACTTTGGCCGACTATTAGGGCTATTCCAATCAAGAACAACTCTTCAGATATGCTTATTTTGCTTCATGATAATGGTAAATTTAGTGCTACATCTGCATGGAACCAAATTAGACGACGAAACAACAAGTGGATCCCAAGTAGTTGGACATGGGATAGTCCATGCTCACAGCGACATTCCTTATGTACATGGCAGGCCCTTCTCGGCAAACTTCCTACGATGGACAATATGCAGCGAAGAGGTATTTATATTGTAAATCGGTGCTCTTTGTGTATGCAAAAGGAAGAAAGTGTTGACCATCTATACTTTGCTTGTGATTATTCATCTTGGATATGGGAAGAGATCTTGAAGCGATTTGATCTTCAAAGGTTACCACGGCCAAACTTGCATCATGAACTAGAAAGGCTAATGCAAGGCTTCTCAAGAAAGGGTCCTCTTACACAACTAGCAAGAATTATATTCAGATGTGCTATTTGGTGGATTTGGAAGGAGAGGTGTGGCAGAATTTTTTAGTGTCACAACATGAACAAAGCTCAAATTCTGATAGAGATTCTTCAGGACTCACGATCATGCATGGAGCAAGAATTGAATATAGAGCACCTAACATGAAGAGAGAAAGAGATTTTCACAAGATTCAATTTTTTCATTAGTTAATAATCACACGAATAATGATGAAGATTGTAATGTATTATGGGACAGGATCTGGGGGCTCCCAAGCGTGCTTTAGTCTATGGCTTGTGTAGACAAAGCTTCTTTGTACAAATCTTTTACAAAATACATTATCTTTACTTACCAAAAAAAAAAGTCGTACAAGCACGCTTTCGCAAAAAAATACGACGGTCATAAACTTTGCGCGATGTCGCGCGCGTGTCGAATTTCGATCCGTTTTTCGTGCACCATCTCGGAAATTCAAAATACTGGCCATTCACGATGTATTTGCCCATGGTAAGTCGTATGAGCATGGTTTCACGAAAAAAATACGACGGTCATAAACTTTGCGCTGAGTCGAGTTTCGATCGATTTTTCGTGCACCGTCTCGGAAATTCAAAATACTTATCTTTCCCGTCTTATTAGCCCATGAGAAGTCGTACAAGCTCGCTTTCGGAAAAAAATATGACGGTCAAAAACTTTACTCGAAGTCGCGCGCTGAATCGAGTTTCGATCGGTTTTTCGTGCACCGTCTCGGAAATTCAAAATACTGGCCATTCACAGTGTATTCGACCATGGTAAGTCGTATGAGCATGGTTTCACGAAAGAACACGACGGTCATAAACTTTGCCCAGAGTCAAGATTCGATCGGTTTTTTGTGCACCGTCTCGGAAATTCAAAATACTGGTCTTTACCGTCTTATTAGCCCATGAGAAGTCGTACAAGTAAGCTTTCGCAAAAAAATACAATGGTCATAAACTTTGCGCGAAGTCGCGCGCGAGTCGAGTTTCGATCGGTTTTTCGTGCACCGTCTCGGAAATTCAAAATACTTGCCATTCACGATGTATTAGCCCATGGTAAGTCGTATGAGCATGGTTTCACGAAAAAACATGACGGTCATAAACTTTGCGCAGAGTCAAGATTCGATCGGTTTCGTGCACCGTCTCGAAATCCAAAATACAGGTCTTTCCTGTCTTATTAGCCCATGGGAAGTCGTACAAGCTCACTTTCGCAAAAAATACGACGGTCAAAAACTTTTCTCGAAGTCGCGCGCTGAGTCGAGTTTCGATCGGTTTTTCGTGCACCGTCTCGGAAATTCAAAATACTTGTCTTTCCCGTTTTATTAGCCCATGAGAAGTCGTAAAAGCTCGCTTTTGGAAAAAAATACGACGGTCAAAAACTTTGCTCGAAGTCGCGCGCTCAATCGGGTTTCGATCGATTTTTCATGCAACGTCTCAGAAATTCAAAATACTGGTCTTTCCCATCTTATTAGCCCATGGGAAGTCGTACAAGCACGCTTTCGCATGAAAATTCGACGGTCATAATCTTTGCGCGAACTTTGCGCTGAGTCGAGTTTTGATCGGTTTTTCATGCACTGTCTTGGAAATTCAAAATACTGGCCATTCACAATGTATTAGACCATGGTAAGTCATGTGAGCATGGTTTCACGAAAAAATGCGACGGTCATAAACTTTGCACAGAGTCGAGTTTCGATCGATTTTTCGTGCACCGTCTCGGAAATTCAAAATACTGGTCTTTCCCGTCTTATTAGCCCATGGGAAGTCGTACAAGCACGCTTTCGTAAAAAAATACGACGGTCATAAACTTTGCGCGAAGTCGCGCGCGAGTTGAGTTTCGATCGATTTTTCGTGCACCGTCTCGGAAATTCAAAATACTTGTCTTTCCCGTTTTATTAGCCCATGATTAGTCGTATGAGCATGGTTTTACGAAAAAATGCGACGGTCATAAACTTTGCGCAGAGTCAAGATTCGATCGGTTTTTTGTGCACCGTCTCGGAAATTCAAAATACTGGTCTTTCCCGTGTTATTAGCCCATGAGAAGTCGTACAAGCACGCTTTCGCAAAAAAAATACGATGGTCATAAACTTTGCGCGAAGTCGCGCGCGAGTCGAGTTTCAATCGGTTTTTCATGCACCGTCTCGGAAATTCAAAATACTTGCCATTCACGATGTATTAGCCCATGGTAAGTCGTATGAGCATGGTTTCACGAAAAAACGCGACGGTCATAAACGTTTCGCAGAGTCAAGATTCGATCAGTTTTTCGTGCACCGTCTCGGAAATTCAAAATACTGGTCTTTCCCGTCTTATTAGTCCATGGGAAGTCGTACAAGCACGCTTTCGCAAAAAAAATACGACGGTCGTAAACTTTGCGCGATGTCGCGCGCGAGTCGAGTTTCGATCGGTTTTTCGTGCACCATCTCAGAAATTCAAAATACTGGCCATTCACGATGTATTAGCCCATCGTAAGTCGTATGAGCATGGTTTCATGAAAAAACGCGACGGTCATAAACTTTGCGCAGAGTCGAGATTCGATCGGTTTTTCGTGCACCGTCTCGGAAATTCAAAATACTGGTCTTTCCCGTCTTATTAGCCCATGAGAAGTCGTACAAGCACGCTTTCACAAAAAAATACGACAGTCAAAAACTTTGCGCGAAGTCGTGCGCGAGTCGAGTTTCGATCGGTTTATCGTGCACCATCTCGGAAATTCAAAATACTGGCCATTCACGATGTAGCCCATGGTAAGTCGTATGAGCATGGTTTCACGAAAAAACGCGACGGTCATAAACTTTGCGCAGAGTCGAGATTTGATCGGTTTTTCGTGCACCGTCTCAAAAATTCAAAATAATGGTCTTTCCCGTCTTATTAGCCCATGAGAAGTCGTACAAGCACGCTTTCGCAAAAAAATACGACGGTCAAAAACTTTGCGCGAAGTCGCACGCGAGTCGAGTTTCGATCGGTTTTTCGTGCACCGTCTCGAAAATTTAAAATACTGGTCTTTCCCATCTTATTAGCCCATGGGAAGTCGTACAAGCATGCTTTCGCATAAAAATTCGACGGTCATAATCTTTGCGCGAACTTTGCGCTGAGTCGAGTTTCGATCGGTTTTTCATGCACTGGCTTGCAAATTCAAAATACTGGCCATTCATAATGTATTAGCCCGTGGTAAGTCGTATGAGCATGGTTTCACGAAAAATCACGACGGTCATAAACTTTGCACAGAGTCGAGATTCGATCGGTTTTTCGTGCACCGTCTCGGAAATTAAAAATACCGGTCTTTCCCGTCTTATTAGCCCATGGGAAGTCGTACAAGCACGCTTTCGCAAAAAAATACGACGGTCATAAACTTTGCGCGAAGTCACGCGCGAGTCGAGTTTCGATCGGTTTTTCGTGCACCGTCTCGGAAATTCAAAATACTAGCCATTCACGATGTATTAGCCCACGGTAAGTCGTATGAGCATGGTTTCACGAAAAAACGCGACGGTCATAAACTTTGCGCAGAGTCGAGATTCGATCGGTTTTTCGTGCACCGTCTCGGAAATTCAAAATACTGGTCTTTCCCGTCTTATTAGCACTTGAGAAGTCGTACAAGCACGCTTTCGCTAAAAAATACGACGGTCATAAGCTTTGCGCGAAGTCACGCGCGAGTTGAGTTTCGATCGGTTTTTCGTGCACCGTCTCGGAAATTCAAAATACTTGTCTTTCCCGTCTTATTAGCCCATGAGAAGTCGTACAGGCACGCTTTCGCAAAAAAATATGACGGTCATAAACTTTGCGCGAAGTCGCGCGCGAGTCGAGTTTCGATCGGTTTTTCGTGCACCGTTTCGGAAATTCAAAAATACTGGCCATTCACGATGTATTAGCCATGGTAAGTCGTATGAGCATGGTTTCAGGAGAAAATGCGACGGTCATAAACTTTGCGCAGAGTCGAGATTCGATCGGTTTTTCGTGCACCGTCTCGGAAATTCAAAATACTGGTCTTTCCCGTCTTATTTGCCCATGAGAAGTCGTACAGGCACGCTTTCGCAAAAAAATACGACGGTCATAAACTTTGCGCGAAGTCGCGCGCGAGTCGAGTTTCGATCGGTTTTTCGTGCACCATCTCCGGAATTCAAAATACTGGCCATTCACGATGTATTAACCCATGGTATGTCGTATGAGCATGGTTTCATGAAAAAACACGACGGTCATAAACTTTGCGCAGAGTCGAGATTCGATCGGTTTTTCGTGCATCGTCTCGGAAATTCAAAATACTGGTCTTTCCCATCTTATTAGCACATGAGAAGTCGTACAAGCACGCTTTCGCAAAAAAATACGACGATCATAAACTTTGCGCGAAGTCGCGCGTGAGTCGAGTTTCGATCCGTTTTTCGTGCACCGTCTCGGAAATTCAAAATACTGGCCATTCACGATGTATTAGCCCATGGTAAGTCGTATGAGCATGGTTTCACGAAAAAACGCGATGGTCATAAACTTTGCGTAGAGTCAAGATTCGATCGGTTTTTCGTGCACCGTCTCGGAAATTCAAAATACTGGTCTTTCCCGTCTTATTAGCCCATGAGGAGTCGTACAGGCACGCTTTCGCAAAAAAATACGACGGTCATAAACGTTGTCCCAATTCACCATATGCATTGCCTTACCATCTGTGCCATTCCAAAAGAAGTTCATAAGTAATTTATCAATATCCTTGAGAAGCCCGGCTGGTAGAAGGAATGCATGAGACCAATAAATAGAATAAGAGATCAACACTGATCGAATAAGTTCAAGTCGTCCAGCTTTAGAAAGAAGCCTATTTTTCCAAGAGGAAATTCTGTTCTTAATTTTTTGTAGGATAGGCTGACAGGAGACTTTGTTGATTCCAGTGGATATAAGTGGAAGACCCAAGTAAGGAACCGGTAAATTTTCTTCAGCAACTCCCAATGTTTGAGCAATATGATCATTATTTTCAATGCAAGCACCAACGTATACTTTGCTCTTTGCATGGTTTAGCTTAAGACCAGAAACTATACCAAATTCATTAAGAATATCTGCCAGATTACTCACAGAAACTGGATCATCTCGAAGGAAGATAATAAGGTCATCAGCAAATGTTATGTGAGAGATATAAACAGAACCATAATATGGTACCTTAATTTTGCCATTGGAAACAGCCTCTTCTAACATACAACTGAGTCCTTCCGTTGCAATCGTAAAAAGATAAGAAGATAGTGGATCGCCTTGCCGAATGCCATTCTTACTCCCGAAGAAGCCAATAGGTGAACCATTAAAGAGAATCGACAATTTTGGAGTTTCCAAGCAACATTGAATCCATTGAACCCAGTGCTGAGGGAAGCCCATATTATGGAGCTTCATGTAAATAAATTGCCTATTGACTGAGTCAAAGGCCTTTCGTAAATCAGCTTTAAAACATATCTTTTCCCCTCTTATTTTTGAGTGTAGATCCTTAACCAAATCATTAGCAAGCAGGACATTATGATGGATACTCCTCCCTTTAATAAAAGCAGCCTGATTAGGACTAATGACCTTATTCATGACCTTTTATAGTCTATCTGCCAGTAACTTCGAGATAACCTTATAAATAAAGTTGCACAGTGAAATAGGACGGTAGTTCTCCAATGAATTGGCTCCATCATTTTTAGGCACTAAAGAAATAAAAGTGCAATTCATTTCTTTAAGAATATGACCTGAGGAGAAAAAATGTCGACAAGCTTTTATGACATCGTTGCCTACATTAGACCTTGCAATTTGATAAAACTCAGCTGGAAATCCATCTGGACCAGGGCTTTTGTGCTTCGGGGACTTAAAAAATAATTTTCACAATTTCATCATCCGTTATTGGGGCATTAAGATGAGAGAGGGCTTCAGAATCAAGTCGTCTTGTAGGCCCAACATGAATACTATTAGGCTGCTGCTCCTGATTGAGTAAGGAATAAAAAAATTGCTCGGTATAATTTTTAACCTCATCCAAATCCTCAATGAGATTACCATCTATACCTTTGCATTTTTTGATACGATTAGTAGCCCTTCTGGTAGCAATAGCAGCATAGAAAAACTTCGTATTAGAATCCCCTAGAGTAAGCCAATGCTGTCGTGACTTCTGTTTCAAAAAGCATTCTTCCTGCTTCAAAGCTTGCATAAAGTTATTTCTAGCAGCAGCCTCTTTGTATATAAGATTCGCATCCAGAGGTTGAAGATTTAGCTCGCTTTGCACTGTCATAAGTTCTTTCTTGCATAACTGAACCCTGTTGGTGATATTTCCGAATGTAGTTGAATTCCACTTCTTAAGTGCTGCTTTGCATGCTTTTAGCTTTTGACATAGGATGTAAGGAGGAGAACCAAATACATTAATGTCCCAAGCTGACTTAATAACTTCGAGGAACTTAGGGTGAGAACTCCACATATTAAAAAATCTAAAAGGTTTATTGACTCTGGGTAGTGCTTTATCTGCATGTATATGCATAATAGAGTGATCCGAAAATAACTTAGCACCGTACTCAAGAAGTGAATCTGGGAAAACTGCTAACCATTCCTGATTTATCAAACATCTGTCAAGTCGAGCCATAATTTTTCTATCAGCAGTACTTTGATTGTTCCGAAGCTGACATTCGGAAAGCACTCTACCCCCCACTTTCTCATTTGTGTATCTGACAGTATTAAAGTCACCGAGAACAACCCAAGGTACTGTAGGATAACTATTTGCAATGCTAACCAGATCACGCCATAGAGCATTCCTATCAGACATACTGTTAGATGCATAGATACCGGTAATATTGAATTGACATCCAGTCTGTTTATCCTCTGCCTTAAGATGAATGAATTGATTAGTAGCAGAAATAAACCAAGCAGTAACAAGGTTAGGATGCCATAAGACCCAAATTCGACCATAAGTTTCCTGAGAATCATTAGTAAAAAGTTCTGCCTCAGGCCATATTAAATTCTTCTGAACTCGAACACGATGGGTTTTAATTTTTGTTTCCACAAGAATCACAATATCCCATGCAGCAGATCGGATTATTCTATTGAGCTCCCGACATTTCTCAGTCTTATTAAGTCCACGAACATTCCAACAGATTATTTTCATCAATACTAGATAGAAGGAAGAGCATGCGATTTTGGGAGGACACTACCATCCTTTTTCTTATCCTTTGATTTTACATGGTCCTCCCGTATAATATCTTTACCCTTTAATCCTTTATTCCTATATTTATCCACCTCATCCACAGCTTGCAAATGTTTAAACTTTTGCGTACCTTGAGGCAAGGAGTCCTGAATAGTGGGATGTGTCGAAGAGCGATGAGTTTGGTGAGTTGCAATGTCTTTGTTCCCAAGAGGTTGTTGAAATGAAATTTCCTGATTATCTGAAGGAATGATTCGTGACGGCGAGGTTGTTATTGGGGAGTGAGAACCATGGGAAGCTCCTGCAGTGAAAGTCTCTGATATAATAGGAAAAGATGAAAGTCCTGACTTGTCTTTCTCCTGTTCGTGTCGCTGCCCCAACGAGTCAGAGTGCTCATTCATCTTCTCCGCCATCATCTCTGTTGGCACTGGAGTATCAGTGCTTGGTTTAGTGGTAATGACCCCATTCTGTAGCTCTTGGCGTGGTCGGTAGACCTGTGTGATTTTTTGTGAAGGCTGTTGGCAAGCACCATTTACATGTCCAAAAGATAGACAAACCTTGCATCGTTGTGGCTTCCAAGAATATGAGACTTTCACCTTTCGAGTGCTCCCATCAAGATCACGGTAAGAAACTTCATTCGGTAGTTCCTCATCAGAAGAAACCATTACACAAGCTCTGGCAAAGGTCAATCTCGTTTGCGAAGCTGTTGCCTTATCAATATACAATAGATGTCCCAAGGTGCTGCAAAGCTTTGCAATAAAACGACGACCCCCAGAGATGTAGTGGAAGTCCATGGAAAGAAACCCATATTGGGATAGACTGTAGACTGTCTAACTCCAATCTCACATCAGGTGCCCAGCGTCGTAGTATCATTGGATGACCACGAATAGTCCAAAATCCTTCAAGGACCCGTTGTAAATCTTCTTCAGAATAAAGCTTGCATACAAAGAATCCGGTCTCCAACATATGAAGATCAAATGTTGATATTCCCCATCGAGTTCTGATATATGAGGATAATGGAAAAAATGATGTTCTTAGTCCAACAACGTAGCCCACAATTGCCATGGACCATGTCTCAATTAGTTCGTCAGAATCAATAGCCTCATACACGGCAATCTTCTGATCAGCCTGTACTTCTGGAGCAAAAAAGTCCAGTCGAAGATCCGGACTACCCACTGGAGCCTTGAAGAGGCTACTCCAAGGCCGAGGATCTCGGGAAATAGGAGCAGGAGGTCGTGATCTAGATCGTGAACGACCTCGGGCCTGGTTCATTGAAGGAGCATCCCGTCGAGAAGAAGAATTCAGCGGTGGAACATGCTGGTGTGAAACCGGCCTAAGCTGCTGGGGAGGAACCAGCGGCTGTTGGAGAGGAGCAACCCCCTCCTGCTGTGAAGTAACCAGCGGTTGAGGAGCAACCCTCTCCCGTTGTGACTGCTGGAGAGGGGCGTTCCGCTGGGAAGCAACCAGCGCAGGCCGCTGGGAAGAAGCCAGCGGAGGAGCATCCCGCTGGAACAGAGGATGCGAAGCAGAGTCGCTCGCATCCATGGCGTCGCTCACCCTAGAGACCGCCAGCCTCCTAGGGGAGAGGAAGCCACCACCCTTCCAACACTAAGGTCACAGCCGTCGCCCTTTCCACGCCGATTGCAGAAGCAGCCGTCGCCCTTGGAGTTGCCGCTGGAAGAGCGGCAGTGAACCCAGCCCCAATCGCAGCACAGCCTCCACCGTTTCTCGCCCTAGAGTCCGTCCCGCTCCTAGGGGAGAAGAGCCGCCGCCCTTCCACGCCTGAAATCGCCGATTCCCCGCCTGGAATCGCTGATCGCAAGAGCGACCGCCGGCCTTCCTTCGCCGCGGAGCGATCGTAGAGGAGAAATCGCCCAAGGGAGCAATCGCCCTCCGCTGCCCACTGTTCGGTAAGAGATAAGGTTGCCGTCCCCAGCGCCGATCGCAAGCGCAAGCCCAAGCAGAGCAGAGCACTCACGCACTTACGCAAGCGACGGTCATAAACCTTGCGCGAAGTCGCGCGCGAGTCGAGTTTCGATCGGTTTTTCGTGCACCGTCTCGGAAATTCAAAATACTGGCCATTCACGATGTATTGCATGGTAAGTCATATAAGCATGGTTTCACGAAAAAACGCGACGGTCATAAACTTTGCGCAGAGTCGAGATTCGATCGGTTTTTCGTGCACCGTCTCGGAAATTCAAAATACTGGTCTTTCCCGTCTTATTCGCCCATGAGAAGTCGTACAAGCACGCTTTCGCTAAAAAATACGACGGTCATAAACTTTGCGCGAAGTCGCGCGCGTGTTGAGTTTCGATCGGTTTTTCGTGCACCGTCTCGGAAATTCAAAATACTTGTCTTTCCCGTCTTATTAGCCCATGAGAAGTCGTACAGGCACGCTTTCGCAAAAAAATATGACGGTCATAAACTTTGCGCGAAGTCGCGCGCATGTCGAGTTTCGATCCGTTTTTCGTGCACCGTCTCGGAAATTCAAAATACTGGCCATTCACGATGTATTAGCCCATGGTAAGTCGTATGAGCACGGTTTCACGAAAAAAGGCGATGGTCATAAACTTTGCGCAGTGTCGAGATTCGATCAGTTTTTCGTGCACCGTCTCAGAAATTCAAAATACTGGTCTTTCCCGTCTTATTAGCCCATGAGAAGTCGTACAAGCAAGCTTTCGCAAAAAAATACGATGGTCATAAACTTTGCGCGAAGTCGGGCGCGAGTCGAGTTTCGATCGGTTTTTCATGCACCGTCTCGGAAATTCAAAATACTGGTCTTTCCCGTCTTATTAGCACATGAGAAGTCGTACAAGCACGCTTTCGCAAAAAAATATGACGGTCGTAAACTTTGCGCGAAGTCGAACGCGTGTCGAGTTTCGATCCATTTTTCGTGCACCGTCTCGGAAATTCAAAATACTGGTCATTCACGATGTATTAGCCCATGGTAAGTCATATGAGCATGGTTTCACGAGAAAATGCGACGGTCATAAACTTTGCGCAGAGTCAAGATTCGATCGGTTTTTTGTGCACCGTCTCGAAAATTCAAAATACTGGTGTATCCCGTCTTATTAGCACATGAGAAGTCGTACAAGCACGCTTTCGCAAAAAAATACGACGGTCATAAACATTGCGCGAAGTTGCGCGCATGTCGAGTTTCGATCCGTTTTTCGTGCACCGTCTCGGAAATTCAAAATACTGGCCATTCACGATGTATTAGCCAATGGTACGTCGTATGAGCTTGGTTTCACGAAAAAATACGACGGTCATAAACTTTGCGCTGAGTCGAGTTTCGATCGGTTTTTCGTGCACCGTCTCGGAAATTCAAAATACTTGTCTTTCCCGTCTTATTAGCCCATGAGAAGTCGTACAAGCTCGCTTTCGGAAAAAAATACAACGGTCAAAAACTTTGCTCGAAGTCGCGCACTGAATCGAGTTTCGATCGGTTTTTCGTGCACCGTCTCGGAAATTCAAAATACTGGCCACTCACAATATATTAGACCATGGTAAGTCGTATGAGCATGGTTTCACGAAAAAAGCGACGTTCATAAACTTTACGCAGAGTCAAGATTCGATCGGTTTTTTGTGCACCGTCTCGGAAATTCAAAATACTGGTCTTTACCGTCTTATTAGCCCTTGAGAAGTCGTACAAGCAAGCTTTCGCAAAAAAATACGATGGTCATAAACTTTGCGCGAAGTCGCGCGCGAGTTGAGTTTCGATCGGTTTTTCGTGCACCATCTCGGGAATTCGAAATACTGGCCATTCACGATGTATTAACCCATGGTATGTCGTATGAGCATGGTTTCACGAAAAAACGCGACGGTCATAAACTTTGCGCAGAGTCGAGATTCGATCGGTTTTTCGTGCACCGTCTCGGAAATTCAAAATACTGGTCTTTCCCGTCTTATTAGACCATGAGAAGTCGTACAAGCACGCTTTCGTAAAAAAAATACGACGGTCATACACTTTGCGCGAAGTCGCACGTGAGTTGAGTTTCGATCGGTTTTTCATGCACCGTCTAGGAAATTCAAAATACTGGTCTTTCCCATCTTATTAGCCCATGAGAAGTCGTACAAGCACGCTTTCGCAAAAAAATACGACGGTCATAAACCTTGCACGAAGTCGCGCGCGAGTCGAGTTTCGATCGGTTTTTCGTGCACCGTCTCGGAAATTCAAAATACTGGCCATTCACGATGTATTAGCCCATGGTAAGTCGTATGAGCATGGTTTCACGAAAAAACGCGACGGTCATAAACTTTGCGCGGAGTCGAGATTCGATCGATTTTTCGTGCACCGTCTCGGAAATTCAAAATACTGGTCTTTCCCGTCTTATTAGCCCATGAGACGTCGTACAGGCACACTTTCGCAAAAAAATACGACGGTCATAAACTTTGCGCGAAGTCGCACGCGAGTCGAGTTTCGATCCGTTTTTCGTGCACCATCTCGGGAATTCAAAATACTGGCCATTCACGATGTATTAACCCATGGTATGTCGTATGAGCATGGTTTCACGAACTCAAGAAGTGAATCTGGGAAAACTGCTAACCATTCCTGATTAATCAAACATCTGTCAAGTCGAGCCATAATTTTTCTTTCAGCAGTACTTTGATTGTTCCATGAGAACCAATCACCTATAGATTTCATGTCAGTCAATGCAGCTGTATCTATACAATCATTAAAATGTTGAAGCTGACATTCGGAAAGCACTCTACCCCCCACTTTCTCATTTGTGTATCTGACAGTATTAAAGTCACCGAGAACAACCCAAGGTACTGTAGGATAACTATTTGCAATGCTAACCAGATCACGCCATAGAGCATTCCTGTCAGACATACTGTTAGATGCATAAATACCGGTAATATTGAATTGACATCCAGTCTGTTTATCCTCTGCCTTAAGATGAATGAATTGATTAGTAGCAGAAATAAACCAAGCAGTAACAAGATTAGGATGCCATAAGACCCAAACTCGACCATAAGTATCCTGAGAATCATTAGTAAAAAGTTCTGCCTCAGGCCATATTAAATTCTTCTGAACTTGAACACGATGAGGTTTAATTTTTGTTTCCACAAGAATCACAATGTCACATGCAGCAGATCGGATTATTCTATTGAGCTCCCGACATTTCTCAGTCTTATTAAGTCCACGAACATTCCAACAGCTTATTTTCATCAATATTAGATAGAAGGAAGAGCATGCGATTTTGGGAGGACACTACCATCCTTTTTCTTATCCTTTGATTTTGCATGGTCCTCTCGCATAATATCTTTACCCTTTAATCCTTTATTCCTATATTTATCCACCTCATCCACAGCTTGCAAATGTTTAAATTTTTGCGTACCTTGAGGCAAGGAGTCCTGAATAGCGGGATGTGTCGAAGAGCGATGAGTTTGGTGAGTTGCAATGTCTTGGTTCCCAAGAGGTTGTTGAAATGAAATTTTCTGATTATCTGAAGGAGTGATTCGTGAAGGCGAGGTTGTTATTGGGGAGTGAGAACCTTGGGAAGCTCCTGCAGTGAAATTCTCTGATATAATAGGTAAAGATGGAAGTCCTGACTTGTCTTTCTCTTGTTCGTGTCGCTGCCCCAACGAGTCAGAGTGTTCAATCATCTTCTCCGCCATCACCACTGTTGGCACTGGAGTATCAGTGCTTGGATTTGTGGTAGTGACCCCATTCTGTGGCTCTTGGCGTGGTCGGTAGACCTGTGTGATTTTTTGTGAAGGTTGTTGGCAGGCACCATTTACATGTCCAAAAGATAGACAAACCTTGCATCGTTGTGGCTTCCAAGAATATGAGACTTTCACCTTTCGGGTGCTCCCATCAAGATCACGGTAAGAAACATCATTCGGCAGTTCCTCATCAGAAGAAACCATTACACAAGCTCTGGCAAAGGTCAATCTCGTTTGCGAAGCTGTTGCCTTATCAAGATACAATGGTTGTCCCAGGGTGCTGCAAAGCTTTGCAATAAAACGACGACCCCAGAGATGTAGTGGAAGTCCATGAAAAGAAACCCATATTGGGATAGACTGTAGACTGTCTAACTCCAATCTCACATCAGGTGCCCAGCGTCGTAGTATCATTGGATGACCACGGATAGTCCAAAATCCTTCAAGGACCCGTTGTAAATCTTCTTCCGAATAAAGCCTGCATACAAAGAATCCGGTCTCCAACATATGAAGATCAAATGTTGATATTCCCCATCGAGTTCTGATGTATGAGGATAGTGGGAAAAAGGATGTTCTTAGTCCAACAACGTAGCCCACAATTGCCATTGACCATGTCTCAATTAGTTCGTCGGAATGAAGATCACTTCTTGAGTACGGTGCTAAGTTATTTTCGGATCACTCTATTATGCATATACATGCAGATAAAGCACTACCAAGAGTCAAGAAACCTTTTAGATTTTTTAATATGTGGAGTTCTCACCCAAAGTTCCTCGAAGTTATTAAGTCAGCTTGGGACATTAATGTATTTGGTTCTCCCCCTTACATCCTATGTCAAAAACTAAAAGCATGCAAAGCAGCACTGAAGAAGTGGAATTCAACTACATTTGGAAATATCAACGACAGAGTTCAGTTATGCAAGAAAGAACTTATGGCTGTGCAAAGCGAGCTAAATCTTCAACCTCTGGATGCGAATCTTATATACAAAGAGGCTGCTGCTAGAAATAACTTTATGCAAGCTTTGAAGCAGGAGGAATGCTTTTTGAAACAGAAGTCACGACAGCATTGGCTTACTCTAGGGGATTCTAATACGAAGTTTTTCTATGCTGCTATTGCTACCAGAAGGGCTACTAATCGCATCAAAAAATGCAAAGGTATAGATGGTAATCTCATTGAGGATCTGGATGAGGTTAAAAATTACACCAAGCAATTTTTTTATTCCTTACTCAATCAGGAACAGCAGCCTAATAGTATTCATGTTGGGCCTACAAGACGACTTGATTCTGAAGCCCTCTCTCATCTTAATGCCCCAATAACGGATGATGAAATTGTGAAAGTTGTTTTTAAGTCCCCGAAGCACAAAAGCCCTGGTCCAGATGGATTTCCAGCTGAGTTTTATCAAATTGCATGGGCTATTGTAGGCAACGATGTCATAAAAGCTTGTCGACATTTTTTCTCCTCAGGTCACATTCTGAAAGAAATGAATTGCACTTTTATTTCTTTAGTGCCTAAAAATGATGGAGCCGATTCATTGGAGAACTACCGTCCTATTTCACCGTGCAACTTTATTTATAAGGTTATCTCTAAGTTGCTGGCAGATAGACTACAAAAGGTCATGAATAAGGTCATTAGTCCTAATCAGGCTGCTTTTCCTAAAGGGAGGAGTATCCATCATAATGTCCTGCTTGCTAATGATTTGGTTAAGGATCTACATTCTAAAACAAGAGGGAAAAAGATCTGTTTTAAAGCTGATTTACGAAAGGCCTTTGACTCAGTCAATAGGGATTTTATTTACATGATGCTCCATAATATGGGCTTCCCTCAGCACTGGGTTAAATGGATTCAATGTTGCTTGGAAACTCCAAAATTTTCAATTCTCTTTAATGGTTCACCTATTGGCTTCTTTGGGAGTAAGAATGGCATTCGGCAAGGTGATCCACTATCTCCTTATCTTTTTACCATTGCAATGGAAGGGCTCAGTTGTATGTTAGAAGAGGCTGTTTCCAATGGCAAAATTAAGGTACCACATTATGGTTCTGTTTATATCTCTCATATAACATTTGCCGACGACCTTATTATCTTCCTTCGAGATGATCCAGTTTCTGTGAGTAATCTGGCAGATATTCTTAATGAATTTGGTAAAGTTTCTGGTCTTAAGCTAAACCATGCAAAGAGCAAAGTATATGTGGTTGCTTGCATTGACAATAAGGATCATATTGCTCAAACATTGGGAGTTGCTGAAGGAAATTTACCGGTTCCTTACTTGGGTCTCCCACTTATATCCACTGGAATCAACAAAGCCTCCTGTCAGCCTATCATACAAAAAATTAAGAACAGAATTTCCTCTTGGAAAAATAGGCTTCTTTCTAAAGCTGGACGACTTGAACTTATTCGATCTGTGTTGACCTCTTATTCTATTTATTGGTCTCATGCATTCCTTCTACCAGCCGGGCTTCTCCATGATATTGATAAATTACTTATGAACTTCTTTTGGAATGGCACAGATGGTAAGGCAATGCACATGGTGAATTGGGACAGCATTTGCAAACCGAAGGATGAAGGGGGGCTGAATCTTCGACATATTAGAGATTGGAATAAAGCTTGTATGGTAAAGCAATTATGGGATATTTTACAAAACAAGTCTTCCTTATGGTCACAATGGGTTTTTGCTAGGTACCTAACCAAGGAATCAATCTGGGAAACATCTGCAAAAACATCTCATTCTGCTGCTTGGAAAGGAATTCTGAAGGCAAGGCGATGGCTACGTAACAATATTTCTTATGTAATTTCTTCTGGAACCAATATTAATATGTGGTATGATCCTTGGGTGAATGGGAAAAGCATATTTCAGATATTTGGTGATAGAGTACGACAGGATCTGAGGGCTCCCAAAGACTGGAAGGTTTCTGAATTCATTAACAATGGTACTTGGTGTCTTCCCAACCCTACCTCCCCTGACATGTTATTACTTTGGCCGACTATTAGGGCTATTACAATCAAGAACAACTCTTCAGATATGCTTATTTGGCTTCATGATAACGGTAAATTTAGTGCTACATCTGCATGGAACCAAATTAGACGACGAAACAACAAGTGGATCCAAAGTAGTTGGACATGGGATAGTCCATGCTCACAGCGACATTCCTTATGTACATGGCAGGCCCTTCTCGGCAAACTTCCTACGATGGACAATATGCAGCGAAGAGGTATTTATATTGTAAATCGGTGCTCTTTGTGTATGCAAAATGAAGAAAGTGTTGACCATCTCTACTTTGCTTGTGATTATTCATCTTGGATATGGAATGAGATCTTGAAGCGATTTGATTTTCAAAGGCTACCACGGCCAAACTTTCATCATGAATTAGAAATGCTTATGCAAAGCTTCTCAAGAAAGGGGCCTCTTACACAACTAGCACGTATTATATTCAGATGTGCTATTTGGTGGATTTGGAAGGAGAGGTGTGGCAGAATTTTTGAGTGTCACAACATGAACAAAGCTCAAATTCTGATAGAGATTCTTCAGGACTCACGATCATGTATGGAGCAAGAATTGAATACAGAGCACCTAACAAGAAGAGAGAAAGATATTTTCACAAGATTCAATTTTTCCATTCGTCAAGAATCACTCGAATAATGATGAAGATTGTAATGTATTATATGGGGCAAAGCTTATATTTTGTGATGTATCCACAAGTAGTCCAGAACAGTCTAGCTATTGCATTTTATTATTTATAAACTTCCTTATGCTACTCTTGGAGATGAGTTTGATGAAGCGTGCCCATTTCACCTTCTTTAGGTGGGGTGCAATCTTCTCGACTACACTAAGAGACTTCAGGCTTTAGTCTATGGCTTGTGTAGACAAAGCTTCTTTGTACAAATCTTTTACAAAATACAATATCTTTACTTACCAAAAAAAAAGAGCATGGTTTCACGAAAAAATACGACGGTCATAAACTTTGCGCAGAGTCGAGATTCGATCGGTTTTTCGTGCACCGTCTCGGAAATTCAAAATACTGGTCTTTCCCGTCTTATTAGACCATGAGAAGTCGTACAAGCACGCTTTCGCAAAAAAATATGACGGTCATACACTTTGCGCGAAGTCGCGCGCGAGTTGAGTTTTGATCGGTTTTTCGTGCACCGTCTAGGAAATTCAAAATACTGGTCTTTCCCGTCTTATTAGCCCATGAGAAGTCGTACAAGCACGCTTTCGCAAAAAAATACGACGGTCATAAACCTTGCGCGAAGTCGCGCGCGAGTCGAGATTCGATCGGTTTTTCGTGCACCGTCTCGGAAATTCAAAATACTGGCCTTTCCCGTCTTATAAGACCATGAGAAGTCGTACAAGCACGCTTTCGCAAAAAAATACGACGGTCATACACTTTGCGCGAAGTCGCGCGCCAGTTGAATTTCGATCGGTTTTTCGTGCACCGTCTAGGAAATTCAAAATACTGGTCTTTCCCGTCTTATTAGCCCATGAGAAGTCGTACAAGCACGCTTTCGCAAAAAAATATGACGGTCATAAACCTTGCGCGAAGTCGCGCGCGAGTCGAGTTTCGATCGGTTTTTCGTGCACCGTCTTGGAAATTCAAAATACTGGCCATTCACGATGTATTGCATGGTAAGTCATATGAGCATGGTTTCACGAAAAAATGCGACGGTCATAAACTTTGCGCAGAGTCGAGATTCGATCGGTTTTTCGTGCACCGTCTCGGAAATTCAAAATACTGGTCTTTCCCGTCTTATTAGCCCATGAGAAGTCGAACAGGCACGCTTTCACAAAAACATATGACGGTCATAAACTTTGCGCGAAGTCGCGCGCATGTCTAGTTTCGATCCGTTTTTCGTGCACCATCTCGGAAATTCAAAATACTGGCCATTCACGATGTATTAGCCCATGGTAAGTCGAATGAGCATGGTTTCACGAAAAAAGGCGATGGTCATAAACTTTGCGCAGAGTCGAGATTCGATCGGTTTTTCGTGCACCGTCTCAGAAATTCAAAATACTGGTCCTTCCCGTCTTATTAGCCCATGAGAAGTCGTACAAGCAAGCTTTCACAAAAAAATACGATGGTCATAAACTTTGCGCGAAGTCGCGCGCGAGTCGAGTTTCGATCGGTTTTTTGTGCATCGTCTCGGAAATTCAAAATACTGGTCTTTCCCGTCTTATTAGCACATGAGAAGTCGTACAAGCACGCTTCGCAAAAAAATACGACGGTCGTAAACTTTGCGCGAAGTCGAACGCGTGTCGAGTTTCGATCCGTTTTTCGTGCACCGTCTCGGAAATTCAAAATACTGGCCATTCACGATGTATTAGCCCATGGTAAGTCGTATGAGCATGGTTTCACGAAAAAACGCGACGGTCATAAACTTTGCGCAGAGTCGAGATTCGATCGGTTTTTCTTGCACCGTCTCGGAAATTCAAAATACTGGTCTTTCCCGTCTTATTAGCCCATGAGAAGTCGTACAGGCACGCTTTCGCAAAAAAATACGACGGTCATAAACTTTGCGCGAAGTCGCACGCGAGTCGAGTTTCGATCCGTTTTTCGTGCACCATCTCGAAAATTCGAAATACTGGCCATTCACGATGTATTAACCCATGGTATGTCGTATGAGCATGGTTTCACGAAAAAACGCGACGGTCATAAACTTTGCGCAGAGTCGAGATTCGATAGGTTTTTCGTGCACCGTCTCGGAAATTCAAAATACTGGTCTTTCCCGTCTTATTAGACCATGAAAAGTCGTACAAGCACGCTTTCGCAAAAAAATATGACGGTCATACACTTTGCGCGAAGTCGCGCGCGAGTTGAGTTTCGATCGGTTTTTCGTGCACCGTCTAGGAAATTCAAAATACTGGTCTTTCCCGTCTTATTAGCCCATGAGAAGTCGTACAAGCACGCTTTCGCAAAAAAATACGACGGTCATAAACCTTGCGCGACGTCGCGCGCGAGTCGAGTTTCGATCGGTTTTTCGTGCACCGTCTCGGAAATTCAAAATACTGGCCATTCACGATGTATTAGCCCATGGTAAGTCATATGAGCATGGTTTCACGAAAAAACGGGATGGTCATAAACTTTGCGGAGTGTCGAGATTCGATCGGTTTTTCGTGCACCGTCTCAGAAATTCAAAATACTGGTCTTTCCCGTCTTATTAGCCCATGAGAAGTCGTACAAGCACGCTTTCGCAAAAAAATGCGACGTTCATACACTTTGCGCGAAGTCGCGCGCGAGTTGAGTTTCGATCGGTTTTTCATGCACCGTCTAGGAAATTCAAAATACTGGTCTTTCCCGTCTTATTAGCCCATGAGAAGTCGTCCAAGCACGCTTTCGCAAAAAAATACGACGGTCATAAACCTTGCGCGAAGTCGCGCGCGAGTCGAGTTTCGATCGGTTTTTGGTGCACCGTCTCGGAAATTCAAAATACTGGCCATTCACGATGTATTCCATGGTAAGTCATATGAGCATGGTTTCACGAAAAAACGCGACGGTCATAAACTTTGCGCAGAGTCGAGATTCGATCCGTTTTTCGTGCATCGTCTCGGAAATTCAAAATACTGGTCTTTCCCGTCTTATTAGCCCATGAGAAGTCGTACAAGCACGCTTTCGCTAAAAAATATGACGGTCATAAACTTTTTTTTTTTTTTTTTTTTGGTAAGTAAAGCGACGGTCATAAACTTTGCGCAAAGTCGCGCGCGTGTTGAGTTTCGATCAGTTTTTCGTGCACCGTCTCGGAAATTCAAAATACTTGTCTTTCCCATCTTATTAGCCCATGAGAAGTTGAATAGGCACGCTTTCGCAAAAAAATATGACGGTCATAAACTTTGCGCGAAGTCGCGCACATGTCGAGTTTCGATCCGTTTTTCGTGCACCGTCTCGGAAATTCAAAATACTAGCCATTCACGATGTATTAGCCCATGGTAAGTCGTATGAGCATGGTTTCACGAAAAAAGGCGATGGTCATAAACTTTGCGCAGAGTCGAGATTCGATCGGTTTTTCGTGCACCGTCTCAGAAATTCAAAATACTGGTCTTTCCCGTCTTATTAGCCCATGAGAAGTCGTACAAGAAGCTTTCGTAAAAAAATACGATGGTCATAAACTTTGCGCGAAGTCGCGCGCGAGTCGAGTTTCGATCGGTTTTTCGTGCACCGTCTCGGAAATTCAAAATACTGGTCTTTACCGTTTTATTAGCCCTTGAGAAGTCGTACAAGCAAGCTTTCGCAAAAAAATACGATTGTCATAAACTTTGCGCGAAGTCACGCGCGAGTCGAGTTTCGATCGGTTTTTCGTGCACCGTCTCGGAAATTCAAAATACTGGCCATTCACGATGTATTAGCCCATGGTAAGTCGTATGAGAATGGTTTAACGAAAAAATGCGACGGTCATAAACTTTGCGCAGAGTCGAGATTCGATCGGTTTTTCGTGCAACGTCTCGGAAATTCAAAATACTGGTCTTTCCCGTCTTATTAGCCCATGAGAAGTCGTACAGGCACGCTTTCGCAAAAAAATACGACGGTCATAAACTTTGCACGAAGTCGCACGCGAGTCGAGTTTCGATCCGTTTTTCGTGCACCATCTCGGAAATTCGAAATACTGGCCATTCACGTTGTATTAACCCATGGTATGTCGTATGAGCATGGTTTCACGAAAAAACGCGACGGTCATAAACTTTACGCAGAGTCGAGATTCGATCGGTTTTTCGTGCACCGTCTCGGAAATTCAAAATACTGGTCTTTCCCGTCTTATTAGACCATGAGAAGTCGTACAAGCACGCTTTCGCAAAAAAATACGACGGTCATACACTTTGCGCGAAGTCGCGCGCGAGTTGAGTTTCGATCGGTTTTTCGTGCACCGTCTAGGAAATTCAAAATACTGGTCTTTCCCGTCTTATTAGCCCATGAGAAGTCGTACAAGCACGCTTTCGCAAAAAAATACGATGGTCATAAACCTTGCGCGAAGTCGCGCGCGAGTCGAGTTTCGATCGGTTTTTCGTGCACCGTCTCAGAAATTCAAAATACTGGCTATTCACGATGTATTAGCCCATGGTAAGTCATATGAGCATGGTTTCACGAAAAAATGCGATGGTCATAAACTTTGCGCAGAGTCGAGATTCGATCGGTTTTTCGTGCACCGTCTCAGAAATTCAAAATACTGGTCTTTCCCGTCTTATTAGCCCATGAGAAGTCGTACAAGCAAGCTTTCGCAAAAAAATACGATGGTCATAACCTTTGCGCGAAGTCGCGCGCGAGTCGAGTTTCGATCGGTTTTTCGTGCACCATCTCGGAAATTCAAAATACTGGTCTTTCCTGTCTTATTAGCACATGAGAAGTCGTACAAGCACGCTTTCGCAAAAAAATACGACGGTCAAAAACTTTGCGCGAAGTCGCGCGAGTGTCGAGTTTCGATCCATTTTTCGTGCACCGTCTCGGAAATTCAAAATACTGGCCATTCACGATGTACTAGCCCATGGTAAGTCGTATGAGCATGGTTTCACGAAAAAACGTGACGGTCAGAAACTTTGCGCGAGTCGAGATTCGATCGGTTTTTCGCGCACCGTCTCGGAAATTCAAAATACTGGTCTTTCCCGTCTTATTAGCCCATGAGAAGTCGTACAAGCACGCTTTCGCAAAAAAATACGACGGTCATAAACCTTGCGCGAAGTCGCGCGCGAGTCGAGTTTCGATCGGTTTTTCGTGCACCGTCTCGGAAATTCAAAATACTGGCCATTCACGATGTATTAGCCCATGGTAAGTAATATGAGCTTGGTTTTACGAAAAAACGCGACGGTCATAAACTTTGCGCAGAGTCGAGATTCGATCGGTTTTTCGTGCACCGTCTCGGAAATTCAAAATACTGGTCTCTCCTGCCGTATTAGCCCATGAAAAGTCGTACAAGCACGCTTTCGTAAAAAAATACGACGGTCAAAAACTTTGCGCAAAGTCGCGCGCGAGTAGAGTTTCGATCGGTTTTTCGTGCACCGTCTCGGAAATTCAAAAAACTTGTCTTTCCCATCTTATTAGCCCATGAGAAGTCGTACAGGCACGCTTTCGCAAAAAAATACGACGGTCATAAACTTTGCGCGAAGTCGCGCGCGAGTCGATTTTCGATCGGTTTTTCGTGCACCGTCTCGGAAATTCAAAATACTGGCCATTCACGATGTATTAGCCCATGGTAAGTCGTATGAGCATGATTTCACGAAAAAACGCGACGGTCATAAACTTTGCGCAGAGTCGAGATTCGATCGGTTTTTCGTGCACCGTCTCAGAAATTCAAAATACTGGTCTTTCCCGTCTTATTAGCCCATGAGAAGTAGTACAAGCACGCTTTCGCAAAAAAATACGACGGTCATAAACTTTGCGCGAAGTAGCGCGCGAGTCGAGTTTCGATCGGTTTTTCGTGCACCGTCTCGGAAATTCAAAATACTGGCCATTCACGATGTATTAGCCCATGGTAAGTCGTATGAGCATGATTTCACGAAAAAACGCGACGGTCATAAACTTTGCGCAGAGTCGAGATTCGATCGGTTTTTCGTGCACCGGCTCGGAAATTCAAAATACTGGTCTTTCCCCGCCTTATTAGCCCAAGAGAAGTCGTACAAGCACGCTTTCGCAAAAAAATACGACGGTCAAAAACTTTGCGCGAAGTCGCGCGCGAGTCGAGTTTCGATCGGTTTTTCGTGCACCGTCTCGGAAATTCAAAATACTTGTCTTTCCCGTCTTATTAGCCCATGGGAAGTCGTACAGGCACGCTTTCGCAAAAAAATACGACGGTCATAAACTTTGCGCAAAGTCGCGCGCGAGTCGAGTTTCGATCGGTTTTTCGTGACAGTCTCGGAAATTCAAAATACTGGCCATTCACGATGTATTATCCCATGGTAATTCGTATGAGCATGATTTCACGAAAAAACGCGACGGTCATAAACTTTGCGCAGAGTCAAGATTCGATCGGTTTTTTGTGCACCATCTCGAAAATTCAAAATACTGGTCTTTCCCGTCTTATTAGCCCATGAGAAGTCATACAAGCACGCTTTCGCAAAAAAATACGACGGTTATAAACTTTGCGCGAAGTCGCGCGCTTGTCGAGTTTCGATCCGTTTTTCGTGCACCGTCTCGGAAATTCAAAATACTGGCCATTCACGATGTATTAGCCCATGGTATGTCGTATGAGCATGGTTTCACGAAAAAACGCGACGGTCATAAACTTTGCGCAGAGTCGAGATTCGATCGGTTTTTCGTGCACCGTCTCGGAAATTCAAAATACTGGTCTTTCCCGTCTTATTAGCCCATGAGAAGTCGTACAGGCACGCTTTCGCAGAAAAATACAACGGTCATAAACTTTGCGCGAAGTCGCGCGCGAGCCGAGTTTCGATCGTTTTTTCGTGCACCGTCTCGGGAATTCAAAATACTGGCCATTCACGATGTATTAGCCCATGGTAAGTCGTATGAGCATGATTTCACGAAAAAACGCGACCGTCATAAACTTTGCGCAGAGTCGAGATTCGATCGGTTTTTCGTGCACCGTCTCAGAAATTCAAAATACTGGTCTTTCCCGTCTTATTAGCCCATGAGAAGTAGTACAAGCACGCTTTCGCAAAAAAATACGACGGTCATAAACTTTGAGCGAAGTCGCGCGCGAGTCGAGTTTCGATCGGTTTTTTGTGCACCGTCTCGGAAATTCAAAATACTGGCCATTCACGATATATTAGCCCATGGTAAGAGGTATGAGCATGATTTCACGAAAAAACGCGACGGTCATAAACTTTGCGCAGAGTCGAGATTCGATCGGTTTTTCGTGCACCGTCTCGGAAATTCAAAATACTGCTCTTTCCCGCCTTATTAGCACATGAGAAGTCGTACAAGCATGCTTTCGCAAAAAAATACGACGGTCAAAAACCTTGCGCGAAGTCGCGCGCGAGTCGAGTTTCGATCGGTTTTTCGTGCACCGTCTCGGAAATTCAAAATACTTGTCTTTCCCGTCTTATTAGCCCATGAGAAGTCGTACAGGCACGCTTTCGCAAAAAAATACGACGGTCATAAACTTTGCGCGAAGTCGCGCGCGAGTCGAGTTTCGATCGGTTTTTCGTGACAGTCTCGAAAATTCAAAATACTGGCCGTTCACGATGTATTAGCCCATGGTAAGTCGTATGAGCATGATTTCACGAAAAAATGCGACGGTCATAAACATTACGCAGAGTCAAGATTCGATCAGTTTTTTGTGCACCGTCTCGAAAATTCAAAATACTGGTCTTTCTCGTCTTATTAGCACATGAGAAGTCGTACAAGCACGCTTTCGGAAAAAAATACGACGGTTATAAACTTTGCGCGAAGTCGCGTGCGTGTCGAGTTTCGATCCATTTTTCGTGCACCGTCTCGGAAATTCAAAATACTGGCCATTCACGTTGTATTAGCCTATGGTAAGTCATATGAGCATGGTTTCACGAAAAAACGCGACGGTCATAAACTTTGCGCAGAGTCGAGATTCGATCGGTTTTTCGTGCAACGTCTCGGAAATTCAAAATACTGGTCTTTCCCGCCTTATTAGCCCATGAGAAGTCGTACAAGCACGCTTTCGCAAAAAAATACGACGGTCAAAAACTTTGCGTGAAGTCGCGCGCGAGTCGAATTTCGATCGGTTTTTCGTGCACCGTCTCAGAAATTCAAAATACTGGCCATTCACGATGTATTAGCCCATGGTAAGTCGTATGAGCACGGTTTCACGAAAAAACACGACGGTCATAAACTTTGCTCAGAGTCGAGATTCGATAGGTTTTTCGTGCACCGTCTCGGAAATTCAAAATACTGGTCTTTCCCGTCTTATTAGCCCATGAGAAGTCGTACAAGCACGCTTTCGCAAAAAAATACGACGGTCATAAACTTTGCGCGAAGTCGCGCGCGAGTTGAGTTTCGATCGGTTTTTCGTGCACCGTCTCGGAAATTCAAAATATTGGCCATTCACGATGTATTAGCCCATGGTAAGTCGTATGAGCATGATTTCACGAAAAAATGCGACGGTCATAAACTTTGCGCAGAGTCGAGATTCGATCGGTTTTTTGTGCACTGTCTCAAAAATTCAAAATACTGGTCTTTCCCGTCTTATTAGCCCTTGGGAAGTCGTACAAGCTCGCTTTCGCAAAAAATACGACGGTAAAAAACTGTTCTCGAAGTCGTGCACCGTCTCGGAAATTCAAAATACTTGTCTTTCCCGTCTTATTAGCCCATGAGAAGTCGTACAGGAACGCTTTCGCAAAAAAATACGACGGTCATAAATTTTGCGCGAAGTCGCGCGCGAGTCGAGTTTCGATCGGTTTTTCGTGCACCGTCTCGGAAATCCAAAATACTGGCCATTCACGATGTATTAGCCCATGGTAAGTCGTATGAGCACGGTTTCACGAAAAAACGCGACGGTCATAAACTTTGCTCAGAGTCGAGATTAGATCGGTTTTTCGTGCACCGTCTCGGAAATTCAAAATATTGGCCTTTCCCGTCTTATTAGCCCATGAGAAGTCATATAAGCACGCTTTTGCAAAAAAATACGACGGTCATAAACTTTGCGCGAAGTCGCGCGCGAGTTGAGTTTCGATCGGTTTTTCGTGCACCGTCTCTGAAATTCAAAATATTGGCCATTCACGATGTATTACCCCATGGTAAGTCGTATGAGCATGGTTTCACGAAAAAACGCGACGGTCATAAACTTTGCGCAGAGTCGAGATTCGATCGGTTTTTTGTGCACTCTCTCAAAAAATCAAAATACTGGTCTTTCCCGTCTTATTAGCCCTCGGGAAGTCGTACAAGCTCGCTTTCGCAAAAAATACGACGTTAAAAAACTGTTCTCGAAGTCGTGCACCGTCTCGGAAATTCAAAATACTGGTCTTTCCCGTCTTATTAGCCCATGGGAAGTTGTACAAGCACGCTTTCGCAAAAAAATACGACGGTCAGAAACTTTACGCGAAGTCGCGCGCGAGTCGAGTTTCGATCGGTTTTTCGTGCACCGTCTCGAAAATTCAAAATACTGGCCATTCACGATGTATTAGCCCATGGTAAGTCGTATGAGCATGGTTTCACGAAAAATCGCGACGGTCATAAACTTTGCACAGAGTCGAGATTCGATCGGTTTTTCGTGCACCATCTCGGAAATTCAAAATACTGGTCTTTCCCGTCTTATTAGCCCATGAGAAGTCGTACAAGCACGCTTTCGCAAAAAAATACGACGGTCATAAACTTTGCGCGAAGTCGCGCGCGAGTTGAGTTTCGATCGGTTTTTCGTGCACCGTCTCGAAAATTCAAAATATTGGCCATTCACGATGTATTAGCCCATGGTAAGTCGTATGAGCATGGTTACACGAAAAAACGCGACGGTCATAAACTTTACGCAGAGTCGAGATTCGATCGGTTTTTTATGCACCGTCTAAAAAATTCAAAATACTGGTCTTTCCCGTCTTATTAGCCCTTGGGAAGTCGTACAAGCTCGCTTTCGCAAAAAATACGACGGTAAAAAACTGTTCTCGAAGTCGTGCGCTGAGTCGAGTTTCGATCGATTTGTCATGCACCGTCTCGGAAATTCAAAATACTTGTCTTTCCCGTCTTATCAACCCATGAGAAGTCGTACAGGCACGCTTTCGCAAAAAAATACGACGGTCATAAATTTTGCGCGAAGTCGCGCGCGAGTCGAGTTTCGATCGGTTTTTCGTGCACCGTCTCGGAAATTCAAAATACTGGCCATTGACGATGTATTAGCCCATGGTAAGTCGTATGAGCTTGGTTTCACGAAAAAATGCGACGGTCATAAACTTTGCGCAGAGTCGAGATTCGATCGGTTTTTCGTGCACCGTCTCGGAAATTCAAAATACTGGTCTTTCCCGTCTTATTAGCCCATGAGAAGTCGTACAAGCACGCTTTCGCAAAAAAATACGACGGTCATAAACTTTGCGCGAAGTCGCGCGCGAGTTGAGTTTCGATCGGTTTTTCGTGCACCGTCTCTGAAATTCAAAATATTGGCCATTCACGATGTATTACCCCATGGTAAGTCGTATGAGCATGGTTTCACGAAAAAACGCGACGGTCATAAACTTTGCGCAGAGTCGAGATTCGATCGGTTTTTTTGTGCACTCTCTCAAAAAATCAAAATACTGGCCATTGACGATGTATTAGCCCATGGTAAGTCGTATGAGCTTGGTTTCACGAAAAAACGCGACGGTCATAAACTTTGCGCAGAGTCGAGATTCGATCGGTTTTTCGTGCACCGTCTCGGAAATTCAAAATACTGGACTTTCCCGTCTTATTAGCCCATGAGAAGTCGTACAAGCACGCTTTCGCAAAAAAATACGACGGTCATAAACTTTGCGCGAAGTCGCGCGCGAGTTGAGTTTCGATCGGTTTTTCGTGCACCATCTCGGAAATTCAAAATACTGGTCTTTCCTGTCTTATTAGCACATGAGAAGTCGTACAAGCACGCTTTCGCAAAAAAATACGACGGTCAAAAACTTTGCGCGAAGTCGCGCGCGTGTCGAGTTTCGATCCATTTTTCGTGCACCGTCTCGGAAATTCAAAATACTGGCCATTCACGATGTACTAGCCCATGGTAAGTCGTATGAGCATGGTTTCACGAAAAAACGTGACGGTCAGAAACTTTGCGCGAGTCGAGATTCGATCGGTTTTTCGCGCACCGTCTCGGAAATTCAAAATACTGGTCTTTCCCGTCTTATTAGCCCATGAGAAGTCTTTTTTTTTTTTTTTGGTAAGTAAAGATATTGTATTTTGTAAAAGATTTGTACAAATAAGCTTTGTCTACACAAGCCATAGACTAAAGCCTGAAGTCTCTTAGTGTAGTCGAGAAGATTGCACCCCACCTAAAGAAGGTGAAATGAGCACGCTTCATCAAACTCATCTCCAAGAGTAGCATAAGGAAGTTAATAAATAATAAAATGCAATAGCTAGACTGTTCTGGACTACTTGTGGATACATCACAAAATATAAGCTTTGCCCCATATAATACATTACAATCTTCATCATTATTCGAGTGATTCTTGACGAATGGAAAAATTGAATCTTGTGAAAATATCTTTCTCTCTTCTTGTTAGGTGCTCTGTATTCAATTCTTGCTCCATACATGATCGTGAGTCCTGAAGAATCTCTATCAGAATTTTAGCTTTATTCATGTTGTGACACTCAAAAATTCTGCCACACCTCTCCTTCCAAATCCACCAAATAGCACATCTGAATATAATTCGTGCTAGTTGTGTAAGAGGCCCCTTTCTTGAGAAGCTTTGCATAAGCATTTCTAATTCATGATGCAAGTTTGGCCGTGGTAGCCTTTGAAAATCAAATCGCTTCAAGATCTCCTTCCATATCCAAGATGAATAATCACAAGCAAAGTAGAGATGATCAACACTTTCTTCATTTTGCATACACAAAGAGCACCGATTTACAATATAAATACCTCTTCGCTGCATATTGTCCATCGTAGGAAGTTTGCCGAGAAGGGCCTGCCATGTACATAAGGAATGTCGCTGTGAGCATGGACTATCCCATGTCCAACTACTTTGGATCCACTTGTTGTTTCGTCGTCTAATTTGGTTCCATGCAGATGTAGCACTAAATTTACCGTTATCATGAAGCCAAATAAGCATATCTGAAGAGTTGTTCTTGATTGTAATAGCCCTAATAGTCGGCCAAAGTAATAACATGTCAGGGGAGGTAGGGTTGGGAAGACACCAAGTACCATTGTTAATGAATTCAGAAACCTTCCAGTCTTTGGGAGCCCCCAGATCCTGTCGTACTCTATCACCAAATATCTGAAATATGCTTTTCCCATTCACCCAAGGATCATACCACATATTAATATTGGTTCCAGAAGAAATCACATAAGAAATATTGTTACGTAGCCATCTCCTTGCCTTTAGAATTCCTTTCCAAGCAGCAGAATGAGATGTTTTTGCAGATACTTCCCAGATTGATTCCTTGGTAAGGTACCTAGCAAAAACCCATTGTGACCATAAGGAAGACTTGTTTTGTAAAATATCCCATAATTGCTTTACCATACAAGCTTTATTCCAATCTCTAATATGCCGAAGATTCAGCCCCCCTTCATCCTTCGGTTTGCAAATGCTGTCCCAATTCACCATGTGCATTGTCTTACCATCTGTGCCATTCCAAAAGAAGTTCATAAGTAATTTATCAATATCATGGAGAAGTCCGGCTGGTAGAAGGAATGCATGAGACCAATAAATAGAATAAGAGGTCAACACAGATCGAATAAGTTCAAGTCGTCCAGCTTTAGAAAGAAGCCTATTTTTCCAAGAGGAAATTCTGTTCTTAATTTTTTGTATGATAGGCTGACAGGAGGCTTTGTTGATTCCAGTGGATATAAGTGGGAGACCCAAGTAAGGAACCGGTAAATTTCCTTCAGCAACTCCCAATGTTTGAGCAATATGATCCTTATTGTCAATGCAAGCACCCACATATACTTTGCTCTTTGCATGGTTTAGCTTAAGACCAGAAACTTTACCAAATTCATTAAGAATATCTGCCAGATTACTCACAGAAACTGGATCATCTCGAAGGAAGATAATAAGGTCGTCGGCAAATGTTATGTGAGAGATATAAACAGAACCATAATGTGGTACCTTAATTTTGCCATTGGAAACAGCCTCTTCTAACATACAACTGAGCCCTTCCATTGCAATGGTAAAAAGATAAGGAGATAGTGGATCACCTTGCCGAATGCCATTCTTACTCCCAAAGAAGCCAATAGGTGAACCATTAAAGAGAATTGAAAATTTTGGAGTTTCCAAGCAACATTGAATCCATTTAACCCAGTGCTGAGGGAAGCCCATATTATGGAGCATCATGTAAATAAAATCCCTATTGACTGAGTCAAAGGCCTTTCGTAAATCAGCTTTAAAACAGATCTTTTTCCCTCTTGTTTTAGAATGTAGATCCTTAACCAAATCATTAGCAAGCAGGACATTATGATGGATACTCCTCCCTTTAAGAAAAGCAGCCTGATTAGGACTAATGACCTTATTCATGACCTTTTGTAGTCTATCTGCCAGCAACTTAGAGATAACCTTATAAATAAAGTTGCACAGTGAAATAGGACGGTAGTTCTCCAATGAATCGGCTCCATCATTTTTAGGCACTAAAGAAATAAAAGTGCAATTCATTTCTTTCAGAATGTGACCTGACGAGAAAAAATGTCGACAAGCTTTTATGACATCGTTGCCTACAATAGCCCATGCAATTTGATAAAACTCAGCTGGAAATCCATCTGGACCAGGGCTTTTGTGCTTCGGGGACTTAAAAACAACTTTCACAATTTCATCATCTGTTATTGGGGCATTAAGATGAGAGAGGGCTTCAGAATCAAGTCGTCTTGTAGGCCCAACATGAATACTATTAGGCTGCTGTTCCTGATTGAGTAAGGAATAAAAAAATTGCTCGGTGTAATTTTTAACCTCATCCAGATCCTCAATGAGATTACCATCTATACCTTTGCATTTTTTGATACGATTAGTAGCCCTTCTGGTAGCAATAGCAGCATAGAAAAACTTCGTATTAGAATCCCCTAGAGTAAGCCAATGCTGTCGTGACTTCTGTTTCAAAAAGCATTCCTCCTGCTTCAAAGCTTGCATAAAGTTATTTCTAGCAGCAGCCTCTTTGTATATAAGATTCGCATCCAGAGGTTGAAGATTTAGCTCGCTTTGCACAGCCATAAGTTCTTTCTTGCATAACTGAACTCTGTCGTTGATATTTCCAAATGTAGTTGAATTCCACTTCTTCAGTGCTGCTTTGCATGCTTTTAGTTTTTGACATAGGATGTAAGGGGGAGAACCAAATACATTAATGTCCCAAGCTGACTTAATAACTTCGAGGAACTTTGGGTGAGAACTCCACATATTAAAAAATCTAAAAGCCCATGAGAAGTCGTACAAGCACGCTTTCGCAAAAAAATACGACGGTCATAAACCTTGCGCGAAGTCGCGCGCGAGTCGAGTTTCGATCGGTTTTTCGTGCACCGTCTCGAAAATTCAAAATACTGGCCATTCACGATGTATTAGCCCATGGTAAGTAATATGAGCTTGGTTTCACGAAAAAACGCGACGGTCATAAACTTTGCGCAGAGTCGAGATTCGATCGGTTTTTCGTGCACCGTCTCGGAAATTCAAAATACTGGTCTCTCCTGCGGTATTAGCCCATGAAAAGTCGTACAAGCACGCTTTCGTAAAAAAATACGACGGTCAAAAACTTTGCGCAAAGTCGCGCGCGAGTAGAGTTTCGATCGGTTTTTCGTGCACCGTCTCGGAAATTCAAAAAACTTGTCTTTCCCATCTTATTAGCCCATGAGAAGTCGTACAGGCACGCTTTCGCAAAAAAATACGACGGTCATAAACTTTGCGCGAAGTCGCGCGCGAGTCGATTTTCGATCGGTTTTTCGTGCACCGTCTCGGAAATTCAAAATACTGGCCATTCACGATGTATTAGCCCATGGTAAGTCGTATGAGCATGATTTCACGAAAAAACGCGACGGTCATAAACTTTGCGCAGAGTCGAGATTCGATCGGTTTTTCGTGCACCGTCTCAGAAATTCAAAATACTGGTCTTTCCCGTCTTATTAGCCCATGAGAAGTAGTACAAGCACGCTTTCGCAAAAAAATACGACGGTCATAAACTTTGCGCGAAGTAGCGCGCGAGTCGAGTTTCGATCGGTTTTTCGTGCACCGTCTCGGAAATTCAAAATACTGGCCATTCACGATGTATTAGCCCATGGTAAGTCGTATGAGCATGATTTCACGAAAAAACGCGACGGTCATAAACTTTGCGCAGAGTCGAGATTCGATCGGTTTTTCATGCACCGTCTCGGAAATTCAAAATACTGGTCTTTCCCGCCTTATTAGCCCAAGAGAAGTCGTACAAGCACGCTTTCGCAAAAAAATACGACGGTCAAAAACTTTGCGCGAAGTCGCGCGCGAGTCGAGTTTCGATCGGTTTTTCGTGCACCGTCTCAGAAATTCAAAATACTTGTCTTTCCCGTCTTATTAGCCCATGGGAAGTCGTACAGGCACGCTTTCGCAAAAAAATACGACGGTCATAAACTTTGCGCAAAGTCGCGCGCGAGTCGAGTTTCGATCGGTTTTTCGTGACAGTCTCGGAAATTCAAAATACTGGCCATTCACGATGTATTATCCCATGGTAATTCGTATGAGCATGATTTCACGAAAAAACGCGACGGTCATAAACTTTGCGCAGAGTCAAGATTCGATCGGTTTTTTGTGCACCATCTCGAAAATTCAAAATACTGGTCTTTCCCGTCTTATTAGCCCATGAGAAGTCATACAAGCACGCTTTCGCAAAAAAATACGACGGTTATAAACTTTGCGCGAAGTCGCGCGCTTGTCGAGTTTCGATCCGTTTTTCGTGCACCGTCTCGGAAATTCAAAATACTGGCCATTCACGATGTATTAGCCCATGGTATGTCGTATGAGCATGGTTTCACGAAAAAACGCGACGGTCATAAACTTTGCGCAGAGTCGAGATTCGATCGGTTTTTCGTTGCACCGTCTCGGAAATTCAAAATACTGGTCTTTCCCGTCTTATTAGCCCATGAGAAGTCGTACAGGCACGCTTTCGCAGAAAAATACAACGGTCATAAACTTTGCGCGAAGTCGCGCGCGAGCCGAGTTTCGATCGTTTTTTCGTGCACCGTCTCGGGAATTCAAAATACTGGCCATTCACGATGTATTAGCCCATGGTAAGTCGTATGAGCATGATTTCACGAAAAAACGCGACCGTCATAAACTTTGCGCAGAGTCGAGATTCGATCGGTTTTTCGTGCACCGTCTCAGAAATTCAAAATACTGGTCTTTCCCGTCTTATTAGCCCATGAGAAGTAGTACAAGCACGCTTTCGCAAAAAAATACGACGGTCATAAACTTTGAGCGAAGTCGCGCGCGAGTCGAGTTTCGATCGGTTTTTTGTGCACCGTCTCGGAAATTCAAAATACTGGCCATTCACGATATATTAGCCCATGGTAAGAGGTATGAGCATGATTTCACGAAAAAACGCGACGGTCATAAACTTTGCGCAGAGTCGAGATTCGATCGGTTTTTCGTGCACCGTCTCGGAAATTCAAAATACTGGTCTTTCCCGCCTTATTAGCACATGAGAAGTCGTACAAGCACGCTTTCGCAAAAAAATACGACGGTCAAAAACCTTGCGCGAAGTCGCGCGCGAGTCGAGTTTCGATCGGTTTTTCGTGCACCGTCTCGGAAATTCAAAATACTTGTCTTTCCCGTCTTATTAGCCCATGAGAAGTCGTACAGGCACGCTTTCGCAAAAAAATACGACGGTCATAAACTTTGCGCGAAGTCGCGCGCGAGTCGAGTTTCGATCGGTTTTTCGTGACAGTCTTGAAAATTCAAAATACTGGCCGTTCACGATGTATTAGCCCATGGTAAGTCGTATGAGCATGATTTCACGAAAAAATGCGACGGTCATAAACATTACGCAGAGTCAAGATTCGATCAGTTTTTTGTGCACCGTCTCGAAAATTCAAAATACTGGTCTTTCTCGTCTTATTAGCACATGAGAAGTCGTACAAGCACGCTTTCGGAAAAAAATACGACGGTTATAAACTTTGCGCGAAGTCGCGTGCGTGTCGAGTTTCGATCCATTTTTCGTGCACCGTCTCGGAAATTCAAAATACTGGCCATTCACGTTGTATTAGCCTATGGTAAGTCGTATGAGCATGGTTTCACGAAAAAACGCGACGGTCATAAACTTTGCGCAGAGTCGAGATTCGATCGGTTTTTCGTGCACCGTCTCGGAAATTCAAAATACTGGTCTTTCCCGCCTTATTAGCCCATGAGAAGTCGTACAAGCACGCTTTCGCAAAAAAATACGACGGTCAAAAACTTTGCGTGAAGTCGCGCGCGAGTCGAATTTCGATCGGTTTTTCGTGCACCGTCTCAGAAATTCAAAATACTGGCCATTCACGATGTATTAGCCCATGGTAAGTCGTATGAGCACGGTTTCACGAAAAAACACGACGGTCATAAACTTTGCTCAGAGTCGAGATTCGATAGGTTTTTTCGTGCACCGTCTCGGAAATTCAAAATACTGGTCTTTCCCGTCTTATTAGCCCATGAGAAGTCGTACAAGCACGCTTTCGCAAAAAAATACGACGGTCATAAACTTTGCGCGAAGTCGCGCGCGAGTTGAGTTTCGATCGGTTTTTCGTGCACCGTCTCGGAAATTCAAAATATTGGCCATTCACGATGTATTAGCCCATGGTAAGTCGTATGAGCATGATTTCACGAAAAAATGCGACGGTCATAAACTTTGCGCAGAGTCGAGATTCGATCGGTTTTTTGTGCACTGTCTCAAAAATTCAAAATACTGGTCTTTCCCGTCTTATTAGCCCTTGGGAAGTCGTACAAGCTCGCTTTCGCAAAAAATACGACGGTAAAAAACTGTTCTCGAAGTCGTGCACCGTCTCGGAAATTCAAAATACTTGTCTTTCCCGTCTTATTAGCCCATGAGAAGTCGTACAGGAACGCTTTCGCAAAAAAATACGACGGTCATAAATTTTGCGCGAAGTCGCGCGCGAGTCGAGTTTCGATCGGTTTTTCGTGCACCGTCTCGGAAATCCAAAATACTGGCCATTCACGATGTATTAGCCCATGGTAAGTCGTATGAGCACGGTTTCACGAAAAAACGCGACGGTCATAAACTTTGCTCAGAGTCGAGATTAGATCGGTTTTTCGTGCACCGTCTCGGAAATTCAAAATATTGGCCTTTCCCGTCTTATTAGCCCATGAGAAGTCATATAAGCACGCTTTTGCAAAAAAATACGACGGTCATAAACTTTGCGCGAAGTCGCGCGCGAGTTGAGTTTCGATCGGTTTTTCGTGCACCGTCTCTGAAATTCAAAATATTGGCCATTCACGATGTATTACCCCATGGTAAGTCGTATGAGCATGGTTTCACGAAAAAACGCGACGGTCATAAACTTTGCGCAGAGTCGAGATTCGATCGGTTTTTTGTGCACTCTCTCAAAAAATCAAAATACTGGTCTTTCCCGTCTTATTAGCCCTCGGGAAGTCGTACAAGCTCGCTTTCGCAAAAAATACGACGTTAAAAAACTGTTCTCGAAGTCGTGCACCGTCTCGGAAATTCAAAATACTGGTCTTTCCCGTCTTATTAGCCCATGGGAAGTTGTACAAGCACGCTTTCGCAAAAAAATACGACGGTCAGAAACTTTACGCGAAGTCGCGCGCGAGTCGAGTTTCGATCGGTTTTTCGTGCACCGTCTCGAAAATTCAAAATACTGGCCATTCACGATGTATTAGCCCATGGTAAGTCGTATGAGCATGGTTTCACGAAAAATCGCGACGGTCATAAACTTTGCACAGAGTCGAGATTCGATCGGTTTTTCGTGCACCATCTCGGAAATTCAAAATACTGGTCTTTCCCGTCTTATTAGCCCATGAGAAGTCGTACAAGCACGCTTTCGCAAAAAAATACGACGGTCATAAACTTTGCGCGAAGTCGCGCGCGAGTTGAGTTTCGATCGGTTTTTCGTGCACCGTCTCGAAAATTCAAAATATTGGCCATTCATGATGTATTAGCCCATGGTAAGTCGTATGAGCATGGTTACACGAAAAAACGCGACGGTCATAAACTTTACGCAGAGTCGAGATTCGATCGGTTTTTTATGCACCGTCTAAAAAATTCAAAATACTGGTCTTTCCCGTCTTATTAGCCCTTGGGAAGTCGTACAAGCTCGCTTTCGCAAAAAATACGACGGTAAAAAACTGTTCTCGAAGTCGTGCGCTGAGTCGAGTTTCGATCGATTTGTCATGCACCGTCTCGGAAATTCAAAATACTTGTCTTTCCCGTCTTATCAACCCATAAGAAGTCGTACAGGCACGCTTTCGCAAAAAAATACGACGGTCATAAATTTTGCGCGAAGTCGCGCGCGAGTCGAGTTTCGATCGGTTTTTCGTGCACCGTCTCGGAAATTCAAAATACTGGCCATTGACGATGTATTAGCCCATGGTAAGTCGTATGAGCTTGGTTTCACGAAAAAATGCGACGGTCATAAACTTTGCGCAGAGTCGAGATTCGATCGGTTTTTCGTGCACCGTCTCGGAAATTCAAAATACTGGTCTTTCCCGTCTTATTAGCCCATGAGAAGTCGTACAAGCACGCTTTCGCAAAAAAATACGACGGTCATAAACTTTGCGCGAAGTCGCGCGCGAGTTGAGTTTCGATCGGTTTTTCGTGCACCGTCTCTGAAATTCAAAATATTGGCCATTCACGATGTATTACCCCATGGTAAGTCGTATGAGCATGGTTTCACGAAAAAACGCGACGGTCATAAACTTTGCGCAGAGTCGAGATTCGATCGGTTTTTTGTGCACTCTCTCAAAAAATCAAAATACTGGCCATTGACGATGTATTAGCCCATGGTAAGTCGTATGAGCTTGGTTTCACGAAAAAACGCGACGGTCATAAACTTTGCGCAGAGTCGAGATTCGATCGGTTTTTCGTGCACCGTCTCGGAAATTCAAAATACTGGTCTTTCCCGTCTTATTAGCCCATGAGAAGTCGTACAAGCACGCTTTCGCAAAAAAATACGACGGTCATAAACTTTGCGCGAAGTCGCGCGCGAGTTGAGTTTCGATCGGTTTTTCGTGCACCGTCTCGGTCAGCGTGAGGAGGAGAGAGAGAGGAGAGAGAGACAGTGCACGCATCGGCTTGGGAATGGGGTGGAATGGGCCTGCGTTCCCTTGCGTGCGTGCGTGAGTGCTCTGCTCTGCTTGGGCTTGCGCTTGCGCTTGCGATCGACGCTGGGGACGGCAACCTCTTCCCTTGCGCTTGTGCTTGCGATTGCTCCCTTGGGCGATTTCTCCTCTACGATCACTCCGCGGCGAGTGGAAGGCCGGCGGTCGCTCCTGCGATCAGCGATTCCAGGCCGGGAATCGGCGACTTCAGGCGTGGAAGGGCGGCGGCTCTTCTCCCCTAGGCGCGGGACGGACTCTAGGGCAAGAAACGGTGGAAGCTGCGCTGCGATTGGGGCTGGGTTCACTGCCGCTTCCTGCGGCAACTCCAGCGTGGAAAGGGCGACGGCTGCTTCTGCAATCGGCGTGGAAGGGGCGACGGCTGCGACATTAGTGTGGGCAGGGTGGTGGCTTCCTCTCCCCTAGGCGGCTGGCGGCTAGGGCGAGCGACGCCATGGATGCGAGCGGCCGGACGCGGCACTCTGCTTCGCATCCTCTGTTCCAGCGGGATGCTCCTCCGCTGGCTTCTTCCCAGCGGCTGATTGCTTCACAGCAGAACGCCCCTCTCCAGCAGTCACAGCGGGAGAGGGTTGCTCCTCAGCCGCTGGTTACTTCACCGCGGGAGGGGGTTGTTCCTCTCCAACAGCCGCTGGTTCCTCCCCAGCAGCTTAGGCCGGTTTCACACCAGGATGTTCCACCGCTGATTTCTTCTTCTCGACGGGATGCTCCTTCAATGAACCAGGCCCGAGGTCGTTCACGATCTAGATCACGACCTCCAGCTCCTATTTCCCGAGATCCGAAGCCTTGGAGTAGCCTCTTCAAGGCTCCAGTGGGTAGTCCGGATCTTCGACTGGACTTTTTTGCTCCAGAAGTACAGGCTGACCAGAAGATTGCTGTGTATGAGGCTATTGATTCCGACGAACTAATTGAGACATGGTCAATGGCAATTGTGGGCTACGTTGTTGGACTAAGAACATCCTTTTTCCCACTATCCTCATACATCAGAACTCGATGGGGAATATCAACATTTGATCTTCATATGTTGGAGACCGGATTCTTTGTATGCAGGCTTTATTCGGAAGAAGATTTACAACGGGTCCTTGAAGGATTTTGGACTATCCGTGGTCATCCAATGATACTACGATGCTGGGCACCTGATGTGAGATTGGAGTTAGACAGTCTACAGTCTATCCCAATATGGGTTTCTTTCCATGGACTTCCACTACATCTCTGGGGTCGTCGTTTTATTGCAAAGCTTTGCAGCACCCTGGGACAACCATTGTATCTTGATAAGGCAACAGCTTCGCAAACGAGATTGACCTTTGCCAGAGCTTGTGTAATGGTTTCTTCTGATGAGGAACTGCCGAATGATGTTTCTTACCGTGATCTTGATGGGAGCACCCGAAAGGTGAAAGTCTCATATTCTTGGAAGCCACAGCGATGCAAGGTTTGTCTATCTTTTGGACATGTAAATGGTGCCTGCCAACAGCCTTCACAAAAAATCACACAGGTCTACCGACCACGCCAAGAGCCACAGAATGGGGTCACTACCACTAATCCAAGCACTGATACTCCAGTGCCAACAGTGGTGATGGCGGAGAAGATGATTGAACACTCTGACTCGTTGGGGCAGCGACACGAACAAGAGAAAGACAAGTCAGGACTTCCATCTTTACCTATTATATCAGAGAATTTCACTGCAGGAGCTTCCCAAGGTTCTCACTCCCCAATAACAACCTCGCCTTCACGAATCACTCCTTCAGATAATCAGGAAATTTCATTTCAACAACCTCTTGGGAACCAAGACATTGCAACTCACCAAACTCATCGCTCTTCGACACATCCCGCTATTCAGGACTCCTTGCCTCAAGGTACGCAAAAATTTAAACATTTGCAAGCTGTGGATGAGGTGGATAAATATAGGAATAAAGGATTAAAGGGTAAAGATATTATGCGAGAGGACCATGCAAAATCAAAGGATAAGAAAAAGGATGGTAGTGTCCTCCCAAAATCGCATGCTCTTCCTTCTATCTAGTATTGATGAAAATAAGCTGTTGGAATGTTCGTGGACTTAATAAGACTGAGAAATGTCGGGAGCTCAATAGAATAATCCGATCTGCTGCATGTGACATTGTCATTCTTGTGGAAACAAAAATTAAACCTCATCGTGTTCAAGTTCAGAAGAATTTAATATGGCCTGAGGCAGAACTTTTTACTAATGATTCTCAGGATACTTATGGTCGAGTTTGGGTCTTATGGCATCCTAATCTTGTTACTGCTTGGTTTATTTCTGCTACTAATCAATTCATTCATCTTAAGGCAGAGGATAAACAGACTGGATGTCAATTCAATATTACCGGTATTTATGCATCTAACAGTATGTCTGACAGGAATGCTCTATGGCGTGATCTGGTTAGCATTGCAAATAGTTATCCTACAGTACCTTGGGTTGTTCTCGGTGACTTTAATACTGTCAGATACACAAATGAGAAAGTGGGGGGTAGAGTGCTTTCCGAATGTCAGCTTCAACATTTTAATGATTGTATAGATACTGCTGCATTGACTGACATGAAATCTGTAGGTGATTGGTTCTCATGGAACAATCAAAGTACTGCTGAAAGAAAAATTATGGCTCGACTTGACAGATGTTTGATTAATCAGGAATGGTTAGCAGTTTTCCCAGATTCACTTCTTGAGTACGGTGCTAAGTTATTTTCGGATCACTCTATTATGCATATACATGCAGATAAAGCACTACCAAGAGTCAAGAAACCTTTTAGATTTTTTAATATGTGGAGTTCTCACCCAAAGTTCCTCGAAGTTATTAAGTCAGCTTGGGACATTAATGTATTTGGTTCTCCCCCTTACATCCTATGTCAAAAACTAAAAGCATGCAAAGCAGCACTGAAGAAGTGGAATTCAACTACATTTGGAAATATCAACGACAGAGTTCAGTTATGCAAGAAAGAACTTATGGCTGTGCAAAGCGAGCTAAATCTTCAACCTCTGGATGCGAATCTTATATACAAAGAGGCTGCTGCTAGAAATAACTTTATGCAAGCTTTGAAGCAGGAGGAATGCTTTTTGAAACAGAAGTCACGACAGCATTGGCTTACTCTAGGGGATTCTAATACGAAGTTTTTCTTTGCTGCTATTGCTACCAGAAGGGCTACTAATCGCATCAAAAAATGCAAAGGTATAGATGGTAATCTCATTGAGGATCTGGATGAGGTTAAAAATTACACCAAGCAATTTTTTTATTCCTTACTCAATCAGGAACAGCAGCCTAATAGTATTCATGTTGGGCCTACAAGACGACTTGATTCTGAAGCCCTCTCTCATCTTAATGCCCCAATAACGGATGATGAAATTGTGAAAGTTGTTTTTAAGTCCCCGAAGCACAAAAGCCCTGGTCCAGATGGATTTCCAGCTGAGTTTTATCAAATTGCATGGGCTATTGTAGGCAACGATGTCATAAAAGCTTGTCGACATTTTTTCTCCTCAGGTCACATTCTGAAAGAAATGAATTGCACTTTTATTTCTTTAGTGCCTAAAAATGATGGAGCCAATTCATTGGAGAACTACCGTCCTATTTCACTGTGCAACTTTATTTATAAGGTTATCTCTAAGTTGCTGGCAGATAGACTACAAAAGGTCATGAATAAGGTCATTAGTCCTAATCAGGCTGCTTTTCTTAAAGGGAGGAGTATCCATCATAATGTCCTGCTTGCTAATGATTTGGTTAAGGATCTACATTCTAAAACAAGAGGGAAAAAGATCTGTTTTAAAGCTGATTTACGAAAGGCCTTTGACTCAGTCAATAGGGATTTTATTTACATGATGCTCCATAATATGGGCTTCCCTCAGCACTGGGTTAAATGGATTCAATGTTGCTTGGAAACTCCAAAATTTTCAATTCTCTTTAATGGTTCACCTATTGGCTTCTTTGGGAGTAAGAATGGCATTCGGCAAGGTGATCCACTATCTCCTTATCTTTTTACCATTGCAATGGAAGGGCTCAGTTGTATGTTAGAAGAGGCTGTTTCCAATGGCAAAATTAAGGTACCACATTATGGTTCTGTTTATATCTCTCACATAACATTTGCCGACGACCTTATTATCTTCCTTCGAGATGATCCAGTTTCTGTGAGTAATCTGGCAGATATTCTTAATGAATTTGGTAAAGTTTCTGGTCTTAAGCTAAACCATGCAAAGAGCAAAGTATATGTGGGTGCTTGCATTGACAATAAGGATCATATTTCTCAAACATTGGGAGTTGCTGAAGGAAATTTACCGGTTCCTTACTTGGGTCTCCCACTTATATCCACTGGAATTAACAAAGCCTCCTGTCAGCCTATCATACAAAAAATTAAGAACAGAATTTCCTCTTGGAAAAATAGGCTTCTTTCTAAAGCTGGACGACTTGAACTTATTCGATCTGTGTTGACCTCTTATTCTATTTATTGGTCTCATGCATTCCTTCTACCAGCCGGGCTTCTCCATGATATTGATAAATTACTTATGAACTTCTTTTGGAATGGCACAGATGGTAAGGCAATGCACATGGTGAATTGGGACAGCATTTGCAAACCGAAGGATGAAGGGGGGCTGAATCTTCGACATATTAGAGATTGGAATAAAGCTTGTATGGTAAAGCAATTATGGGATATTTTACAAAACAAGTCTTCCTTATGGTCACAATGGGTTTTTGCTAGGTACCTAACCAAGGAATCAATCTGGGAAACATCTGCAAAAACATCTCATTCTGCTACTTGGAAAGGAATTCTGAAGGCAAGGCGATGGCTACGTAACAATATTTCTTATGTGATTTCTTCTGGAACCAATATTAATATGTGGTATGATCCTTGGGTGAATGGGAAAAGCATATTTCAGATATTTGGTGATAGAGTACGACAGGATCTGGGGGCTCCCAAAGACTGGAAGGTTTCTGAATTCATTAACAATGGTACTTGGTGTCTTCCCAACCCTACCTCCCCTGACATGTTATTACTTTGGCCGACTATTAGGGCTATTACAATCAAGAACAACTCTTCAGATATGCTTATTTGGCTTCATGATAACGGTAAATTTAGTGCTACATCTGCATGGAACCAAATTAGACGACGAAACAACAAGTGGATCCAAAGTAGTTGGACATGGGATAGTCCATGCTCACAGCGACATTCCTTATGTACATGGCAGGCCCTTCTCGGCAAACTTCCTACGATGGACAATATGCAGCGAAGAGGTATTTATATTGTAAATCGGTGCTCTTTGTGTATGCAAAATGAAGAAAGTGTTGACCATCTCTACTTTGCTTGTGATTATTCATCTTGGATATGGAATGAGATCTTGAAGCGATTTGATTTTCAAAGGCTACCACGGCCAAACTTGCATCATGAATTAGAAATGCTTATGCAAAGCTTCTCAAGAAAGGGGCCTCTTACACAACTAGCACGAATTATATTCAGATGTGCTATTTGGTGGATTTGGAAGGAGAGGTGTGGCAGAATTTTTGAGTGTCACAACATGAACAAAGCTCAAATTCTGATAGAGATTCTTCAGGACTCACGATCATGTATGGAGCAAGAATTGAATACAGAGCACCTAACAAGAAGAGAGAAAGATATTTTCACAAGATTCAATTTTTCCATTCGTCAAGAATCACTCGAATAATGATGAAGATTGTAATGTATTATATGGGGCAAAGCTTATATTTTGTGATGTATCCACAAGTAGTCCAGAACAGTCTAGCTATTGCATTTTATTATTTATTAACTTCCTTATGCTACTCTTGGAGATGAGTTTGATGAAGCGTGCCCATTTCACCTTCTTTAGGTGGGGTGCAATCTTCTCGACTACACTAAGAGACTTCAGGCTTTAGTCTATGGCTTGTGTAGACAAAGCTTCTTTGTACAAATCTTTTACAAAATACAATATCTTTACTTACCAAAAAAAAAAAAATACTGGCCATTGACGATGTATTAGCCCATGGTAAGTCGTATGAGCTTGGTTTCACGAAAAAACGCGACGGTCATAAACTTTGCGCTGAGTCGAGTTTCGATCGGTTTTTCGTGCACCGTCTCGGAAATTCAAAATACTTGTCTTTCCCGTCTTATCAGCCCATGAGAAGTCGTACAGGCACGCTTTCGCAAAAAAATACGACGTTCATAAATTTTGCGCGAAGTCGCGCGCGAGTCGAGTTTCGATCGGTTTTTCGTGCACCGTCTCGGAAATTCAAAATACTGGAAATTGACGATGTATTAGCCCATGGTAAGTCGTATGAGCTTGGTTTCACGAAAAAACGCGACGGTCATAAACTTTGCGCAGTGTCGAGATTCGATCGGTTTTTCGTGCACCGTCTCGGAAATTCAAAATACTGGTCTTTCCCTTCTTATTAGCCCATGAGAAGTCGTACAAGCACGCTTTCGCAAAAAAATACGACGGTCATAAACTTTACGGGAAGTCGCACGCGAGTCGAGTTGGGATCGGTTTTTCGTGCACCATCTCGGAAATTCAAAATACTGGCCATTCTCGATGTATTAGCCCATGGTAAGTCGTATGAGCATGGTTTCACGAAAAAACGTGACGGTCAAAAACTTTGCGCAGAGTCGAGATTCGTTCGGTTTTTCGTGCACCGTCTCGGAAATTCAAAATACTGGTCTTTCCCGTCTTATAAGCCCATGAGAAGTCGTACAAGCACACTTTCGCTAAAAAATACGACGGTCATAAACTTTGCGCGAAGTCGTGCGCGAGTTGAGTTTCGATCGGTTTTTCGTGCACCGTCTCGGAAATTCAAAATACTTGTCTTTCCCGTCTTATTAGCCCATGAGAAGTCGTACAGGCACGCTTTCACAAAAAAATATGACGGTCATAAACTTTGCGCAAAGTCGCGCGCGAGTCGAGTTTCGATCGGTTTTTCGTGCACCGTCTCGGAAATTCAAAAAACTGGCCATTCACGATGTATTATCCCATGGTAAGTCGTATGAGCATGGTTTCACGAAAAAACGCGACGGTCATAAACTTTGTGCAAAGTCGAGATTCGAACGGTTTTTCGTGCACCATCTCGGAAATTCAAAATACTGGTCTTTCCCGTCTTATGAGCCCATGAGAAGTCGTACAAGCACACTTTCGCAAAAAAATACGACGGTCATAAACTTTGCGCGAAGACGCGCGCGAGTCGAGTTTCGATCGGTTTTTCGTGCACCGTCTCGGAAATTCAAAATACTGGCCATTCACGATGTATTAGCCCATGGTAAGTTGTATGAGCTTGGTTTCACGAAAAAACGCAACGGTCATAAACTTTGCGCAGAGTCGAGATTCGAACGGTTTTTCGTGCACCATCTCGGAAATTCAAAATACTGGTCTTTCCCGTCTTATGAGCCCATGAGAAGTCGTACAAGCACACTTTCGCAAAAAAATACGACGGTCATAAACTTTGCGCGAAGACGCGCGCGAGTCGAGTTTCGATCGGTTTTTCGTGCACCGTCTCGGAAATTCAAAAAACTGGCCATTCACGATGTATTAGCCCATGGTAAGTTGTATGAGCAAGGTTTCACGAAAAAACGCGACGGTCATAAACTTTGCGCAGAGTCGAGATTCGAACGGTTTTTCGTGCACCATCTCGGAAATTCAAAATACTGGTCTTTCCCATCTTATAAGCCCATGAGAAGTCGTACAAGCACACTTTCGCAAAAAAATACGACGGTCTTAAACTTTGCGCGAAGACGCGCGCGAGTCGAGTTTCGATCGGTTTTTCGTGCACCGTCTCGGAAATTCAAAATACTGGCCATTCACGATGTATTAGCCCATGGTAAGTCGTATGAGCAAGGTTTCACGAAAAAATGCGACGGTCTTAAACTTTGCGCAGAGTCGAGATTCGAACGGTTTTTCGTGCACCATCTCAGAAATTCAAAATACTGGTCTTTCCCGTCTTATGAGCCCATGAGAAGTCGTACAAGCACACTTTCGCAAAAAAATATGACGGTCATAAACTTTGCGCGAAGACGCGCGCGAGTCGAGTTTCGATCGGTTTTTCGTGCACCATCTCGGAAATTCAAAATACTTGTCTTTCCCATCTTATTAGCCCATGAGAAGTCGTAGAGGCACGCTTTCGCAAAAAAATACGACGGTCATAAACTTTGCGCGAAGTCGTGCGCGAGTTGAGTTTCGATCGGTTTTTCGTGCACCGTCTCGGAAATTCAAAATACTTGTCTTTCCCGTCTTATTAGCCCATGAGAAGTCGTAGAGGCACGCTTTCGCAAAAAAATACGACAGTCATAAACTTTGCGCGAAGTCGGCGCGAGTCGAGTTTCGATCGGTTTTTCGTGCACCGTCTCGGAAATTCAAAATACTTGTCTTTCCGGTCTTATTAGCCCATGAGAAGTCGTACAAGCACGCTTTCGGAAAAAAATATGATAGTCAAAAACTTTGCGCGAAGTCGCGCGCGAGTCAAGTTTCGATCGGTTTTTCGTGCACCGTCTCGGAAATTCAAAATACTGGCCATTCACGATGTATTAGCCCATGGTAAGTCGTATGAGCATGATTTCACGAAAAAACGCGACGGTCATAAACTTTGCGCAGAGTCGAGATTCGATCGGTTTTTTCGTGCACCGTCTCGGACTTTCAAAATACTTGTCTTTCCCGTCTTATTAGCCCATGGGAAGTTGTACAAGCACGCTTTCGCAAAAAAATACGACGGTCATAAACTTTACGCGAAGTCGCGCGCGAGTCGAGTTTTGATCGGTTTTTCGTGCACCGTCTCAGAAATTCAAAATACTGGCCATTCACGATGTATTAGCCCATGGTAAGTCGTGTGAGCATGGTTTCAGGAGACAACACAACGGTCATAAACTTTGCGCAGAGTCGAGATTCGATCGGTTTTTCGTGCACCGTCTCGGAAATTCAAAATACTTGTCTTTCCCGTCTTATTAGCCCATGAGAATTCGTACAGGCACGCTTTCGCAAGAAAATACGACGGTCATAAACTTTGCGCGAAGTCGCGTGCGAGTCGAGTTTCGATCGGTTTTTTCGTGCACCGTCTCAGAAATTCAAAAAACTGGCCATTCACGATGTATTAGCCCATGGTAAGTCGTATGAGCAAGGTTTCACGAAAAAACGCGACGGTCATAAACTTTGCGCAGAGTCGAGATTCGAACGGTTTTTCGTGCACCATCTCGGAAATTCAAAATACTGGTCTTTCCCGTCTTATGAGCCCATGAGAAGTCGTACAAGCACACTTTCGCAAAAAAATACGACGGTCATAAACTTTGCTCGAAGACGCGCGCGAGTCGAGTTTCGATCGGTTTTTCGTCCACCGTCTCGGAAATTCAAAATACTGGCCATTCACGATGTATTAGCTCATGGTAAGTCGTATGAGTAAGGTTTCACGAAAAAATGCGACGGTCATAAACTTTTTTTTTTGGTAAGTAAAGATAATGTATTTTGTAAAAGATTTGTACAAAGAAGCTTTGTCTACACAAGCCATAGACTAAAGCCTGAAGTCTCTTAGTGTAGTCGAGAAGATTGCACCCCACCTAAAGAAGGTGAAATGGGCACTCTTCATCCAACTCATCTCCAAGAGTAGCATAAGGAAGTTAATAAATAATAAAATGCAATAGCTAGACTGTTCTGGACTACTTGTGGATACATCACAAAATATAAGCTTTGCCCCATATAATACATTACAATCTTCATCATTATTCGAGTGATTCGTGACGAATGGAAAAATTGAATCTTGTGAAAATATCTTTCTCTCTTCTTGTTAGGTGCTCTGTATTCAATTCTTTCCCATCTTATTAGCCCATGAGAAGTCGTAGAGGCACGCTTTCGCAAAAAAATACGACGGTCATAAACTTTGCGCGAAGTCGTGCGCGAGTTGAGTTTCGATCGGTTTTTCGTGCACCGTCTCGGAAATTCAAAATACTTGTCTTTCCCGTCTTATTAGCCCATGAGAAGTCGTAGAGGCACGCTTTCGCAAAAAAATACGACGGTCATAAACTTTGAGCGAAGTCGCGCGCGAGTCGAGTTTCGATCGGTTTTTCGTGCACCGTCTCGGAAATTCAAAATACTTGTCTTTCCGGTCTTATTAGCCCATGAGAAGTCGTACAAGCACGCTTTCGCAAAAAAATATGATAGTCAAAAACTTTGCGCGAAGTCGCGCGCGAGTCGAGTTTCGATCAGTTTTTCGTGCACCGTCTCGGAAATTCAAAATACTGGCCATTCTCGATGTATTAGCCCATGGTAAGTCGTATGAGCTTGATTTCACGAAAAAACGCGACGGTCATAAACTTTGCGCAGAGTCGAGATTCGATCGGTTTTTCGTACACCGTCTCGGACTTTCAAAATACTTGTCTTTCCCGTCTTATTAGCCCATGGGAAGTTGTACAAGCACGCTTTCGCAAAAAAATACGACGGTCATAAACTTTACGCGATGTCGCGCGCGAGTCGAGTTTTGATCGGTTTTTCGTGCACCGTCTCGGAAATTCAAAATACTGGCCATTCACGATGTATTAGCCCATGGTAAGTCGTGTGAGCATGGTTTCAGGAGACAACACAACGGTCATAAACTTTGCGCAGGGTCGAGATTCGATCGGTTTTTCGTGCACCGTCTCGGAAATTCAAAATACTTGTCTTTCCCGTCTTATTAGCCCATGAGAAGTCGTACAGGCACGCTTTCGCAAGAAAATACGACGGTCATAAACTTTGCGCGAAGTCGCGTGCGAGTCGAGTTTCGATCGGTTTTTCGAGCACCGTCTCAGAAATTCAAAAAACTGGCCATTCACGATGTATTAGCCCATGGTAAGTCGTATGAGCAAGGTTTCACGAAAAAACGCGACGGTCATAAACTTTGCGCAGAGTCGAGATTCGAACGGTTTTTCGTGCACCATCTCGGAAATTCAAAATACTGGTCTTTCCCGTCTTATGAGCCCATGAGAAGTCGTACAAGCACACTTTCGCAAAAAAATACGACGGTCATAAACTTTGCGCGAAGACGCGCGCGAGTCGAGTTTCGATCGGTTTTTCGTGCACCGTCTCGGAAATTCAAAATACTGGCCATTCACGATGTATTAGCTCATGGTAAGTCGTATGAGCAAGGTTTCACGAAAAAATGCGACGGTCATAAACTTTGCGCAGAGTCGAGATTCGAACGGTTTTTCGTGCACCATCTCAGAAATTCAAAATACTGGTCTTTCCCGTCTTATGAGCCCATGAGAAGTCGTACAAGCACACTTTCGCAAAAAAATACGACGGTCATAAACTTTGCGCGAAGACGCGCGCGAGTCGAGTTTCGATCGGTTTTTCGTGCACCATCTCGGAAATTCAAAATACTTGTCTTTCCCGTCTTATTAGCCCATGAGAAGTCGTAGAGGCACGCTTTCGCAAAAAAATACGACGGTCATAAACTTTGCGCGAAGTCGTGCGCGAGTTGAGTTTCGATCGGTTTTTCGTGCACCGTCTCGGAAATTCAAAATACTTGTCTTTCCCGTCTTATTAGCCCATGAGAAGTCGTAGAGGCACGCTTTCGCAAAAAAATACGACGGTCATAAACTTTGCGCGAAGTCGCGCGCGAGTCGAGTTTCGATCGGTTTTTCGTGCACCGTCTCGGAAATTCAAAATACTTGTCTTTCCGGTCTTATTAGCCCATGAGAAGTCGTACAAGCACGCTTTCGCAAAAAAATACGATAGTCAAAAACTTTGCGCGAAGTCGCGCGCGAGTCGAGTTTCGATCGGTTTTTCGTGCACCGTCTCGGAAATTCAAAATACTGGCCATTCACGATGTATTAGCCCATGGTAAGTCGTATGAGCATGATTTCACGAAAAAACGCGACGGTCATAAACTTTGCGCAGAGTCGAGATTCGATCGGTTTTTCGTGCACCGTCTCGGAAATTCAAAATACTGGCCATTCACGATGTATTAGCCCATGGTAAGTCGTATGAGCAAGGTTTCACGAAAAAATGCGACGGTCTTAAACTTTGCGCAGAGTCGAGATTCGAACGGTTTTTCGTGCACCATCTCAGAAATTCAAAATACTGGTCTTTCCCGTCTTATGAGCCCATGAGAAGTCGTACAAGCACACTTTCGCAAAAAAATATGACGGTCATAAACTTTGCGCGAAGACGCGCGCGAGTCGAGTTTCGATCGGTTTTTCGTGCACCATCTCGGAAATTCAAAATACTTGTCTTTCCCATCTTATTAGCCCATGAGAAGTCGTAGAGGCACGCTTTCGCAAAAAAATACGACGGTCATAAACTTTGCGCGAAGTCGTGCGCGAGTTGAGTTTCGATCGGTTTTTCGTGCACCGTCTCGGAAATTCAAAATACTTGTCTTTCCCGTCTTATTAGCCCATGAGAAGTCGTAGAGGCACGCTTTCGCAAAAAAATACGACAGTCATAAACTTTGCGCGAAGTCGGCGCGAGTCGAGTTTCGATCGGTTTTTCGTGCACCGTCTCGGAAATTCAAAATACTTGTCTTTCCGGTCTTATTAGCCCATGAGAAGTCGTACAAGCACGCTTTCGGAAAAAAATATGATAGTCAAAAACTTTGCGCGAAGTCGCGCGCGAGTCAAGTTTCGATCGGTTTTTCGTGCACCGTCTCGGAAATTCAAAATACTGGCCATTCACGATGTATTAGCCCATGGTAAGTCGTATGAGCATGATTTCACGAAAAAACGCGACGGTCATAAACTTTGCGCAGAGTCGAGATTCGATCGGTTTTTCGTGCACCGTCTCGGACTTTCAAAATACTTGTCTTTCCCGTCTTATTAGCCCATGGGAAGTTGTACAAGCACGCTTTCGCAAAAAAATACGACGGTCATAAACTTTACGCGAAGTCGCGCGCGAGTCGAGTTTTGATCGGTTTTTCGTGCACCGTCTCGGAAATTCAAAATACTGGCCATTCACGATGTATTAGCCCATGGTAAGTCGTATGAGCATTGTTTCAGGAGACAACGCAATGGTCATAAACTTTGCGCAGAGTCGAGATTCGATCGGTTTTTCGTGCACCGTCTCGGAAATTCAAAATACATGTCTTTCCCGTCTTATTAGCCCATGAGAAGTCGTACAGGCACGCTTTCGCAAAAAAATACGACGGTCATAAACTTTGCACGAAGTCGCGCGCGAGTCGAGTTTCTATCGGTTTTTCGTGCACCGTCTCAGAAATTCAAAAAACTGGCCATTCACGATGTATTAGCCCATGGTAAGTCGTATGAGCATGGTTTCACGAAAAAACGCGACGGTCATAAACTTTGCGCAGAGTCAAGATTCGAACGGTTTTTCGTGCACCATCTCGGAAATTCAAAATACTGGTCTTTCCCGTCTTATGAGCCCATGAGAAGTCGTACAAGCACACTTTCGCAAAAAAATACGACGGTCATAAACTTTGCGCGAAGACGCGCGCGAGTCGAGTTTCGCTCGGTTTTTCGTGCACCGTCTCGGAAATTCAAAATACTGGCCATTCACGATGTATTAGCCCATGGTAAGTCGTATGAGCATGGTTTCACGAAAAAATGCGACGGTCATAAACTTTGCGCAGAGTCGAGATTCGATCGGTTTTTCGTGCACCGTCTCGGAAATTCAAAATACTGGTCTTTCCCGTCTTATTAGCCCATGAGAAGTCGTACAAGCACGCTTTCGCAAAAAAATACGACGGTCAAAAATTTAGCGCGAAGTCGCGCGCGAGTCGAGTTTCGATCGGTTTTTCATGCACCGTCTCGAAAATTCAAAATACTTGTCTTTCCCATCTTATTAGCCCATGAGAAGTCGTACAGGCACGCTTTCGCAAAAAAATACGACGGTTAAAAACTTTGCGTCAAGTCGCGCGCGAATCGAGTTTCAATCGGTTTTTCGTGCACCGTCTCGGAAATTCAAAATACTTTTCTTTCCGGTCTTATTAGCCCATGAGAAGTCGTACAAGCACGCTTTCGCAAAAAAATACGACAGTCAAAAACTTTGCGCGAAGTCGCGCGCGAGTCGAGTTTCGATCGGTTTTTCGTGCACCGTCTCGGAAATTCAAAATACTGGCCATTCACGATGTATTAGCCCATGGTAAGTCGTATGAGCATGATTTCACGAAAAAACGCGACGGTCATAAACTTTGCGCAGAGTCGAGATTCGATCGGTTTTTCGTGCACCGTCTCGGACTTTCAAAATACTTGTCTTTCCCGTCTTATTAGCCCATGGGAAGTTGTACAAGCACGCTTTCGCAAAAAAATACGACGGTCATAAACTTTACGCGAAGTCGCGCGCGAGTCGAGTTTTGATCGGTTTTTCGTGCACCGTCTCGGAAATTCAAAATACTGGCCATTCACGATGTATTAGCCCATGGTAAGTCGTATGAGCATGGTTTCACGAAAAAACGCGACGGTCATAAACATTGCGCAGAGTCGAGATTCGATCGGTTTTTCGTGCACCGTCTCGGAAATTCAAAATACTGGTCTTTCCTGTCTTATTAGCCCATGAGAAGTCGTACAAGCACGCTTTCGCAAAAAAATATGACGGTCATAAACTTTGCGCGAAGTCGCGCGCGAGTCGAGTTTCGATCGGTTTTTCGTGCACCGTCTCGGAAATTCAAAATACTGGCCATTCACGATGTATTAGCCCATGGTAAGTCGTATGAGCATGGTTTCACGAAAAAACGCGACGGTCATAAACTTTGCGCAGAGTCGAGATTCGATCGGTTTTTCGTGCACCGTCTCGGAAATTCAAAATACTGGTCTTTCCCATCTTATTAGACCATGAGAAGTCGTACAAGCACGCTTTCGCAAAAAAAATACGATGGTCAAAAATTTGTGCGAAGTCGCGCGCGAGTCGAGTTTCGATAGGTTTTTCGTGCACCGTCTCGGAAATTCAAAATACTTGTCTTTCCCGTCTTATTAGCCCATGAGAAGTCGTACAGGCACGCTTTTGCAAAAAAATACGACGGTCATAAATTTTGCGCGAAGTCGCGCGCGAGTCGAGTTTCAATCGGTTTTTCGTGCACCGTCTCGGAAATTCAAAATACTTGTCTTTCCCGTCTTATTAGCCCATGAGAAGTCGTACAGGCACGCTTTTGCAAAAAAATACGACAGTCATAAATTTTGCGCGAAGTCGCGCGCGAGTCGAGTTTCGATCGGTTTTTCGTGCACCGTCTCGGAAATTCAAAATACTGGCCATTGACGATGTATTAGCCCATAGTAAGTCGTATGAGCTTGGTTTCACGAAAAAACGCGACGGTCATAAACTTCGCGCAGAGTCGAGTTTCGATCGGTTTTTCGTGCACCATCTCGGAAATTCAAAATACTTGTCTTTCCCGTCTTATTAGCACATGAGAAGTCATACAAGCACGCTTTCGCAAAAAAATACGACGGTTATAAACTTTGCGCGATGTCGCGCCCGTGTCGAGTTTCGATCCGTTTTTCGTGCACCGTCTCGGAAATTCAAAATACTGGCCATTCACGATGTATTAGCCCATGGTAAGTCGTATGAGCATGGTTTCACGAGAAAACGCGACGGTCATAAACTTTGCGCAGAGTCGAGATTCGATCGGTTTTTCGTGCACCGTCTCGGAAATTCAAAATACTGGTCTTTCCCGTCTTATTAGCCCATGAGAAGTCGTACAAGCACGCTTTCGCAAAAAAATACGACGGTCAAAAACTTTGCGCGAAGTCGCGCGCGAGTCGAGTTTCAATCGGTTTTTCGTGCACCGTCTCGGAAATTCAAAATACTTGTCTTTCCCGTCTTATTAGCCCATGAGAAGTCGTACAGGCACGCTTTCGCAAAAAAATACGACGGTCAAAAACTTTGCGCGAAGTCGCGCGCGAGTCGAGTTTCAATCGGTTTTTCGTGCACCGTCTCGGAAATTCAAAATACTTGTCTTTCCCGTCTTATTAGCCCATGAGAAGTCGTACAAGCACGCTTTCGCAAAAAAATACGACAGTCAAAAACATTGCGCGAAGTCACGCGCGAGTCGAGTGTCGATCGGTTTTTCGTGCACCGTCTCGGAAATTCAAAATACTGGCCATTCACGATGTATTAGCCCATGGTAAGTCGTATGAGCATGCTTTCACGAAAAAATGCGACGGTCATAAACTTTGCGCAGAGTCGAGATTCGATCGGTTTTTCGTGCACAGTCTCAGACTTTCAAAATACTGGTCTTTCCCGTCTTATTAGCCCATGGGAAGTTGTACAAGCACGCTTTCGCAAAAAAATACGACGGTCATAAACTTTAAGCGAAGTCGCGCGCGAGTCGAGTTTTGATCGGTTTTTCGTGCACCGTCTCGGAAATTCAAAATACTGGCCATTCACGATGTATTAGCCCATGGTAAGTCGTATGAGCAAGGTTTCACGAAAAATCACGACGGTCATAAACTTTGCACAGAGTCGAGATTCGATCGGTTTTTCGTGCACTATCTCGGAAATTCAAAATACTGGTCTTTCCCATCTTATTAGCCCATGAGAAATCGTACAAGCACGCTTTCGCAAAAAAATACGACGGCCATAAACTTTGCACGAAGTCGCGCGCGAGTTGAGTTTCGATCGGTTTTTCGTGCACCGTCTCGGAAATTCAAAATATTGGCCATTCACGATGTACTAGCCCATGGTAAGTCGTATGAGCATGGTTTCACGAAAAAACACGACGGTCATAAACTTTGCGCAGAGTCGAGATTCGATCGGTTTTTTGTGCACCGTCTAAAAAATTCAAAATACTGGTCTTTCCCGTCTTATTTGCCCTTGGGAAGTCGTACAAGCTCGCTTTCGCAAAAAATACGACGGTAAAAAACTGTTCTCGAAGTCGTGCGCTGAGTCGAGTTTCGATCGATTTGTCATGCACCGTCTCGGAAATTCAAAATACTTGTCTTTCCCGTCTTATTAGCCCATGAGAAGTCGTACAAGCTCGCTTTCGGAAAAAAAATACGAGGGTCAAAAACATTGCTCGAAGTCGCTCGCTGAGTCGAGTTTCGATCGGTTTTTCGTGCACCGTCTCGAAAATTCAAAAAACTGGTCTTTCCCATCTTATTAGCCCATGGGAAATCGTACAAGCACTTTTTCGCAAAAAAATACGACGGTCATAGACATTGCGCGAAGTCGCGCGCGAGCCGAGTTTCGATCGGTTTTTCGTGCACCGTCTCGGAAATTCAAAATACTGGCCATTCACAATGTATTAGCCCTTGGTAAGTCGTATGAGCATGGTTTCACGAAAAAAACGCAACGGTCATAAACTTTGCGCAGAGTCGAGATTCGATCGGTTTTTCGTGCACCGTCTCGGAAATTAAAAATACTGGTCTTTCCCGTCTTATTAGCCCATGGGAAGTTGTACAAGCACGCTTTCGCAAAAAAATACGACGGTCATAAACTTTGCGCGAAGTCGCGCGCGAGTCGAGTTTCGATCGGTTTTTGGTGCACCGTCTCGGAAATTCAAAATACTGGCCATTCACGATGTATTAGCCCATGGTAAGTCGTATGAGCATGGTTTCACGAAAAAACACGACGGTCATAAACTTTGCGCAGAGTCGAGATTCGATCGGTTTTTCATGCACCGTCTCGGAAATTCAAAATACTGGTCTTTCCCGTCTTATTAGCACATGAGAAGTCGTACAAGCACGCCTTCGCAAAAAAATACGATAGTCATAAACTTTGCGCGAAGTCGCGCGCGAGTCGAGTTTCGAACGGATTTTCGTGCACCATCTCGGGAATTCAAAATACTGGCCATTCACGATGTATTAACCCATGGTAAGTCGTATGAGCATGGTTTCACGAAAAAACGCGACGGTCATTAACTTTGCGCAGAGTCGAGATTCGATCGGTTTTTCGTGCACCATCTCGGAAATTCAAAATACTGGTCTTTCCCGTCTTATTAGCCCATGAGAAGTCGTACAAGCATGCTTTCGCCAAAAAATACGACCGTCATACAGTTTGCGCGAAGTCGCGCACGAGTTGAGTTTCGATCGATTTTTCGTGTACCGTCTCAGAAATTCAAAATACTTGTCTTTCCCGTCTTATTAGCCCATGAGAAGTCGTACAGTCATGCTTTCGCAAAAAAATACGATGGTTATAAACTTTGCGCTAAGTCGCGCGCGAGTCGAGTTTCGATCGGTTTTTGGTGCACCGTCTCGGAAATTCAAAATACTGGCCATTCACGATGTATTAGCCCATGGTAAGTCGTATGAGCATGGTTTCACGAAAAATCGCGACGGTCATAAACTTTGCGCAGAGTCGAGATTCGATCGGTTTTTCGTGCACCGTCTCGGAACTTCAAAATACTTGTCTTTCCCGTCTTATTAGCCCATGAGAAATGTACAAGCACGCTTTTGCAAAAAAATACGACGGTCATAAACTTTGCGCGAAGTTGCGCGCGTGTCGAGTTTTGATCGGTTTTTCGTGCACCGTCTTGGAAATTCAAAATACTGGCCATTCACGATGTATTACCCATGGTCTTTCCCGTCTTATTAACCCATGAGAAGTCGTACAAGCACGCTTTTGCAAAAAAATACGACGGTCAAAAACTTTGCGCGAAGTCGCACGCGAGTCGAGTTTCGATCGGTTTTTCGTGCACCATCTCGGAAATTCAAAATACTGGTCTTTCCCATCTTATTAGCCCATGAGAAGTCGTACAAGCATGCTTTCGCATAAAAATTCGACGGTCATAATCTTTGCGCGAACTTTGCGCTGAGTCGAGTTTCGATCGGTTTTTCATGCACTGTCTTGGAAATTCAAAATACTGGCCATTCATAATGTATTAGCTCATGGTAAGTCATGTGAGCATGGTTTCACGAAAAAATGCGACGGTAATAAACTTTGCACAGAATCGAGTTTCGATCGATTTTTCGTGCACCGTCTCGAAAATTCAAAAAACTGGTCTTTCCCATCTTACTAGCCCAAGGGAAGTCGTACAAGCACTTTTTTGCAAAAAAATACGATGGTCATAGACATTGCGCGAAGTCGCGAGCGAGTCGAGTTTCGATCGGTTTTTCGTGCACCGTCTCGGAAATTCAAAATACTATTTTTTTTTTTTTTGGTAAGTAAAGATATTGTATTTTGTAAAAGATTTGTACAAAGAAGCTTTGTCTACACAAGCCATAGACTAAAGCCTGAAGTCTCTTAGTGTAGTCGAGAAGATTGCACCCCACCTAAAGAAGGTGAAATGGGCACGCTTCATCAAACTCATCTCCAAGAGTAGCATAAGGAAGTTAATAAATAATAAAATGCAATAGCTAGACTGTTCTGGACTACTTGTGGATACATCACAAAATATAAGCTTTGCCACATATAATACATTACAATCTTCATCATTATTCGAGTGATTCTTGACGAATGGAAAAATTGAATCTTGTGAAAATATCTTTCTCTCTTCTTGTTAGGTGCTCTGTATTCAATTCTTGCTCCATACATGATCGTGAGTCCTGAAGAATCTCTATCAGAATTTGAGCTTTGTTCATGTTGTGACACTCAAAAATTCTGCCACACCTCTCCTTCCAAATCCACCAAATAGCACATCTGAATATAATTCGTGCTAGTTGTGTAAGAGGCCCCTTTCTTGAGAAGCTTTGCATAAGCATTTCTAATTCATGATGCAAGTTTGGCCGTGGTAGCCTTTGAAAATCAAATCGCTTCAAGATCTCATTCCATATCCAAGATGAATAATCACAAGCAAAGTAGAGATGGTCAACACTTTCTTCATTTTGCATACACAAAGAGCACCGATTTACAATATAAATACCTCTTCGCTGCATATTGTCCATCGTAGGAAGTTTGCCGAGAAGGGCCTGCCATGTACATAAGGAATGTCGCTGTGAGCATGGACTATCCCATGTCCAACTACTTTGGATCCACTTGTTGTGTCGTCGTCTAATTTGGTTCCATGCAGATGTAGCACTAAATTTACCGTTATCATGAAGCCAAATAAGCATATCTGAAGAGTTGTTCTTGATTGTAATAGCCCTAATAGTCGGCCAAAGTAATAACATGTCAGGGGAGGTAGGGTTGGGAAGACACCAAGTACCATTGTTAATGAATTCAGAAACCTTCCAGTCTTTGGGAGCCCCCAGATCCTGTCGTACTCTATCACCAAATATCTGAAATATGCTTTTCCCATTCACCCAAGGATCATACCACATATTAATATTGGTTCCAGAAGAAATCACATAAGAAATATTGTTACGTAGCCATCGCCTTGCCTTCAGAATTCCTTTCCAAGCAGCAGAATGAGATGTTTTTGCAGATGTTTCCCAGATTGATTCCTTGGTTAGGTACCTAGCAAAAACCCATTGTGACCATAAGGAAGACTTGTTTTGTAAAATATCCCATAATTGCTTTACCATACAAGCTTTATTCCAATCTCTAATATGTCGAAGATTCAGCCCCCCTTCATCCTTCGGTTTGCAAATGCTGTCCCAATTCACCATGTGCATTGCCTTACCATCTGTGCCATTCCAAAAGAAGTTCATAAGTAATTTATCAATATCATGGAGAAGCCCGGCTGGTAGAAGGAATGCATGAGACCAATAAATAGAATAAGAGGTCAACACAGATCGAATAAGTTCAAGTCGTCCAGCTTTAGAAAGAAGCCTATTTTTCCAAGAGGAAATTCTGTTCTTAATTTTTTGTATGATAGGCTGACAGGAGGCTTTGTTGATTCCAGTGGATATAAGTGGGAGACCCAAGTAAGGAACCGGTAAATTTCCTTCAGCAACTCCCAATGTTTGAGCAATATGATCCTTATTGTCAATGCAAGCACCCACATATACTTTGCTCTTTGCATGGTTTAGCTTAAGACCAGAAACTTTACCAAATTCATTAAGAATATCTGCCAGATTACTCACAGAAACTGGATCATCTCGAAGGAAGATAATAAGGTCGTCGGCAAATGTTATGTGAGAGATATAAACAGAACCATAATGTGGTACCTTAATTTTGCCATTGGAAACAGCCTCTTCTAACATACAACTGAGCCCTTCCATTGCAATGGTAAAAAGATAAGGAGATAGTGGATCACCTTGCCGAATGCCATTCTTACTCCCAAAGAAGCCAATAGGTGAACCATTAAAGAGAATTGAAAATTTTGGAGTTTCCAAGCAACATTGAATCCATTTAACCCAGTGCTGAGGGAAGCCCATATTATGGAGCATCATGTAAATAAAATCCCTATTGACTGAGTCAAAGGCCTTTCGTAAATCAGCTTTAAAACAGATCTTTTTCCCTCTTGTTTTAGAATGTAGATCCTTAACCAAATCGTTAGCAAGCAGGACATTATGATGGATACTCCTCCCTTTAAGAAAAGCAGCCTGATTAGGACTAATGACCTTATTCATGACCTTTTGTAGTCTATCTGCCAGCAACTTAGAGATAACCTTATAAATAAAGTTGCACAGTGAAATAGGACGGTAGTTCTCCAATGAATCGGCTCCATCATTTTTAGGCACTAAAGAAATAAAAGTGCAATTCATTTCTTTCAGAATGTGACCTGAGGAGAAAAAATGTCGACAAGCTTTTATGACATCGTTGCATACAATAGCCCATGCAATTTGATAAAACTCAGCTGGAAATCCATCTGGACCAGGGCTTTTGTGCTTCGGGGACTTAAAAACAACTTGCACAATTTCATCATCCGTTATTGGGGCATTAAGATGAGAGAGGGCTTCAGAATCAAGTCGTCTTGTAGGCCCAACATGAATACTATTAGGCTGCTGTTCCTGATTGAGTAAGGAATAAAAAAATTGCTTGGTGTAATTTTTAACCTCATCCAGATCCTCAATGAGATTACCATCTATACCTTTGCATTTTTTGATGCGATTAGTAGCCCTTCTGGTAGCAATAGCAGCATAGAAAAACTTCGTATTAGAATCCCCTAGAGTAAGCCAATGCTGTCGTGACTTCTGTTTCAAAAAGCATTCCTCCTGCTTCAAAGCTTGCATAAAGTTATTTCTAGCAGCAGCCTCTTTGTATATAAGATTCGCATCCAGAGGTTGAAGATTTAGCTCGCTTTGCACAGCCATAAGTTCTTTCTTGCATAACTGAACTCTGTCGTTGATATTTCCAAATGTAGTTGAATTCCACTTCTTCAGTGCTGCTTTGCATGCTTTTAGTTTTTGACATAGGATGTAAGGGGGAGAACCAAATACATTAATGTCCCAAGCTGACTTAATAACTTCGAGGAACTTTGGGTGAGAACTCCACATATTAAAAAATCTAAAAGGTTTCTTGACTCTTGGTAGTGCTTTATCTGCATGTATATGCATAATAGAGTGATCCGAAAATAACTTAGCACCGTACTCAAGAAGTGAATCTGGGAAAACTGCTAACCATTCCTGATTAATCAAACATCTGTCAAGTCGAGCCATAATTTTTCTTTCAGCAGTACTTTGATTGTTCCATGAGAACCAATCACCTACAGATTTCATGTCAGTCAATGCAGCAGTATCTATACAATCATTAAAATGTTGAAGCTGACATTCGGAAAGCACTCTACCCCCCACTTTCTCATTTGTGTATCTGACAGTATTAAAGTCACCGAGAACAACCCAAGGTACTGTAGGATAACTATTTGCAATGCTAACCAGATCACGCCATAGAGCATTCCTGTCAGACATACTGTTAGATGCATAAATACCGGTAATATTGAATTGACATCCAGTCTGTTTATCCTCTGCCTTAAGATGAATGAATTGATTAGTAGCAGAAATAAACCAAGCAGTAACAAGATTAGGATGCCATAAGACCCAAACTCGACCATAAGTATCCTGAGAATCATTAGTAAAAAGTTCTGCCTCAGGCCATATTAAATTCTTCTGAACTTGAACACGATGAGGTTTAATTTTTGTTTCCACAAGAATCACAATGTCACATGCAGCAGATCGGATTATTCTATTGAGCTCCCGACATTTCTCAGTCTTATTAAGTCCACGAACATTCCAACAGCTTATTTTCATCAATACTAGATAGAAGGAAGAGCATGCGATTTTGGGAGGACACTACCATCCTTTTTCTTATCCTTTGATTTTGCATGGTCCTCTCGCATAATATCTTTACCCTTTAATCCTTTATTCCTATATTTATCCACCTCATCCACAGCTTGCAAATGTTTAAATTTTTGCGTACCTTGAGGCAAGGAGTCCTGAATAGCGGGATGTGTCGAAGAGCGATGAGTTTGGTGAGTTGCAATGTCTTGGTTCCCAAGAGGTTGTTGAAATCAAATTTCCTGATTATCTGAAGGAGTGATTCGTGAAGGCGAGGTTGTTATTGGGGAGTGAGAACCTTGGGAAGCTCCTGCAGTGAAATTCTCTGATATAATAGGTAAAGATGGAAGTCCTGACTTGTCTTTCTCTTGTTCGTGTCGCTGCCCCAACGAGTCAGAGTGTTCAATCATCTTCTCCGCCATCACCACTGTTGGCACTGGAGTATCAGTGCTTGGATTAGTGGTAGTGACCCCATTCTGTGGCTCTTGGCGTGGTCGGTAGACCTGTGTGATTTTTTGTGAAGGCTGTTGGCAGGCACCATTTACATGTCCAAAAGATAGACAAACCTTGCATCGTTGTGGCTTCCAAGAATATGAGACTTTCACCTTTCGGGTGCTCCCATCAAGATCACGGTAAGAAACATCATTCGGCAGTTCCTCATCAGAAGAAACCATTACACAAGCTCTGGCAAAGGTCAATCTCGTTTGCGAAGCTGTTGCCTTATCAAGATACAATGGTTGTCCCAGGGTGCTGCAAAGCTTTGCAATAAAACGACGACCCCAGAGATGTAGTGGAAGTCCATGGAAAGAAACCCATATTGGGATAGACTGTAGACTGTCTAACTCCAATCTCACATCAGGTGCCCAGCGTCGTAGTATCATTGGATGACCACGGATAGTCCAAAATCCTTCAAGGACCCGTTGTAAATCTTCTTCCGAATAAAGCCTGCATACAAAGAATCCGGTCTCCAACATATGAAGATCAAATGTTGATATTCCCCATCGAGTTCTGATGTATGAGGATAGTGGGAAAAAGGATGTTCTTAGTCCAACAACGTAGCCCACAATTGCCATTGACCATGTCTCAATTAGTTCGTCGGAATCAATAGCCTCATACACAGCAATCTTCTGGTCAGCCTGTACTTCTGGAGCAAAAAAGTCCAGTCGAAGATCCGGACTACCCACTGGAGCCTTGAAGAGGCTACTCCAAGGCTTCGGATCTCGGGAAATAGGAGCTGGAGGTCGTGATCTAGATCGTGAACGACCTCGGGCCTGGTTCATTGAAGGAGCATCCCGTCGAGAAGAAGAAATCAGCGGTGGAACATCCTGGTGTGAAACCGGCCTAAGCTGCTGGGGAGGAACCAGCGGCTGTTGGAGAGGAGCAACCCCCTCCCGCGGTGAAGTAACCAGCGGCTGAGGAGCAACCCTCTCCCGCTGTGACTGCTGGAGAGGGGCGTTCTGCTGTGAAGCAATCAGCCGCTGGGAAGAAGCCAGCGGAGGAGCATCCCGCTGGAACAGAGGATGCGAAGCAGAGTGCCGCGTCCGGCCGCTCGCATCCATGGCGTCGCTCGCCCTAGCCGCCAGCCGCCTAGGGGAGAGGAAGCCACCACCCTGCCCACACTAATGTCGCAGCCGTCGCCCCTTCCACGCCGATTGCAGAAGCAGCCGTCGCCCTTTCCACGCTGGAGTTGCCGCAGGAAGCGGCAGTGAACCCAGCCCCAATCGCAGCGCAGCTTCCACCGTTTCTTGCCCTAGAGTCCGTCCCGCGCCTAGGGGAGAAGAGCCGCCGCCCTTCCACGCCTGAAGTCGCCGATTCCCGGCCTGGAATCGCTGATCGCAGGAGCGACCGCCGGCCTTCCACTCGCCGCGGAGTGATCGTAGAGGAGAAATCGCCCAAGGGAGCAATCGCAAGCACAAGCGCAAGGGAAGAGGTTGCCGTCCCCAGCGTCGATCGCAAGCGCAAGCGCAAGCCCAAGCAGAGCAGAGCACTCACGCACGCACGCAAGGGAACGCAGGCCCATTCCACCCCATTCCCAAGCCGATGCGTGCACTGTCTCTCTCTCCTCTCTCTCTCCTCCTCACGCTGACCGAGAGAAATTCAAAATACTTCGTGAATCTCAGAAATTCAAAATACTGGTCTTTCCAATTCAAAATACTGTTCATTCACGATGTATTAGCCCATGGTAAGTCGTATGAGCATGATTTCACGAAAAAACGCGACGGTCATAAACTTTGCGCAGAGTCGAGATTCGCTCGGTTTTTCGTGCACCGTCTCGGAAATTCAAAATACTGGTCTTTCCCGTCTTATTAGCCCATCAGAAGTAGTACAAGCACGCTTTCGCAAAAAAAAAACGACGGTCATAAACTTTGCGCGAAGTCGCGCGCGAGTCGAGTTTCGATCGGTTTGTCGTGCACCGTCTCGGAAATTCAAAATACTGGCCATTCACGATGTATTAGCCCTTGGTAAGTCGTATGAGCATGGTTTCACGAAAAAACGCGACGGTCATAAACTTTGCACAGAGTCGAGTTTCGATCGGTTTTTCGTGCATCGTCTCAGAAATTAAAAATACTGGTCTTTCCCGTCTTATTAGCCCATGGGAAGTAGTAGAAGCACGCTTTCGCAAAAAAATACGACGGTCATAAACTTTGCGCGAAGTCGCGCGCGAGACGAGTTTCGATCGGTTTTTGGTGCACCGTCTCGGAAATTCAAAATACTGGCCATTCACGATGTATTAGCCAATGGTCATAAACTTTGCACAGAGTCGAGTTTCGATCGGTTTTTCGTGCACCGTCTCGAAAATTAAAAATACTGGTCGTTCCCGTCTTATTAGCCCATGAGAAGTCGTACAGGCACGCTTTCGCAAAAAAATATGACGGTCGTAAACTTTGCGCGAAGTCGCGCGCGAGTCGAGTTTCGATCGATTTTTCGTGACCGTCTCGGAAATTCAAAATACTGGCCATTCACGATGAATTTGCCCATGGTAAGTCGTATGAGCATGATTTCACGAAAAAACGCGACGGTCATAAACTTTGCGCAGATTCGAGATTCGATCGGTTTTTCGTGCAGCGTCTCGGAAATTCAAAATACTGGTCTTTCCTGTCTTATTAGCCCATGAGAAGTAGTACAAGCACGCTTTCGCAAAAAAAAAACGACGGTCATAAACTTTGCGCGAAGTCGCGCGCGAGTCGAGTTTCGATCGGTTTTTTGTGCACCGTCTCGGAAATTCAAAATACTGGCCATTCACGATGTATTAGCCCATGGTAAGTCGTGTGAGCATGGTTTCACGAAAAAACTCGACGGTCATAAACTTTGCACAGAGTCGAGTTTCGATCGGTTTTTCGTGCACCGTCTCGGAAATTAAAAATACTGGTCTTTCCCGTCTTATTAGCCCATGGGAAGTAGTAGAAGCACGCTTTCGCAAAAAAATACGACGGTCATAAACTTTGCGCGAAGTCGCGCGCGAGTCGAGTTTCGATCGGTTTTTGGTGCACCGTCTCGGAAATTCAAAATACTGCCCATTCACGATGTATTAGCCCACGGTAAGTCGTATGAGCATGGTTTCACGAAAAAACGCGACGGTCATAAACTTTGCGCAGAGTCGAGATTCGATCGGTTTTTCGTGCACCGTCTCGGAAATTCAAAATACTGGTCTTTCCCGTCTTATTATCCCATGAGAAGTTTTACAAGCACGCTTTCGCTAAAAAATACGACGGTCATAAACTTTGCGCGAAGTAGCGCGCGAGTTGAGTTTCGATCGGTTTTTCGTGTACCGTCTCGGAAATTCAAAATACTTGTCTTTCCCGTCTTATTAGCCCATGAGAAGTCGTACCGGCACGCTTTCGCAAAAAAATATGACGGTTATAAACTTTGCGCGATGTCACGCGCGAGTCGAGTTTCGATCGGTTTTTCGTGCACCGTATCGGAAATTCAAAAATACTGGCCATTCACGATGTATTAGCCCATGGTAAGTCGTATGAGCATGGTTTCACGAAAAAAGCGACGGTCATAAACTTTGCGCAGAGTCGAGATTCGATCGGTTTTTCGTGCACCGTCTCAGAAATTAAAAATACTGCTCTTTCCCGTCTTATTAGCACATGAGAAGTCGTACAAGCACGCTTTCGCTAAAAAATACGACGGTCATAAACTTTGCGCGAAGTCGCGCGCGAGTCGAGTTTCGATCGGTTTTTCGTGCACCGTCTCGGAAATTCAAAATACTGGCCATTCACGATGTATTAGCCCATGGTAAGTCGTACAGGCACGCTTTCGCAAAAAAATATGACGGTTATAAACTTTGCGCGAAGTCGCGCGCGAGTCGAGTTTCGATCGGTTTTTCGTGCACCGTATCGGAAATTCAAAAATACTGGCCATTCACGATGTATTAGCCCATGGTAAGTCGTGTGAGCATGGTTTCACGAAAAAACACGACGGTCATAAACTTTGCACAGAGTCGAGTTTCGATCGGTTTTTCGTGCACCGTCTCGGAAATTAAAAATACTGGTCTTTCCCGTCTTATTAGCCCATGAGAAGTCGTACAGGCACGCTTTCGCAAAAAAATACGACGGTCATAAACTTTGCGCGAAGTCGCGCGCGAGTCGTTTCGATCGGTTTTTCGTGCACCGTCTCGGAAATTCAAAATACTGGCCATTCACGATGTATTAGCCCATGGTAAGTCGTATGAGCATGGTTTCACGAAAAAAGCGACGGTCATAAACTTTGCGCAGAGTCGAGATTCGATCGGTTTTTCGTGCACCGTCTCGGAAATTGAAAATACTGGTCTTTCCCGTCTTATTAGCACATGAGAAGTCGTACAAGCACGCTTTCGCTAAAAAATACGACGGTCACAAACTTTACGCGAAGTCTCGCGCGAGTCGAGTTTCGATCGGTATTTCGTGCACCGTCTCGGAAATTCAAAATACTGGCCATTCACAATGTATTAGCCCATGGTAAGTCGTATGAGCATGGTTTCACGAAAAAAACGCGACGGTCATAAACTTTGCGCAGAGTCGAGATTTGATCGGTTTTTTGTGCACCGTCTCGGAAAATCAGAATACTGGTCTTTCCCGTCTTATTAGCCCATGAGAAGTCGTACAAGCACGCTTTCGCAAAAAAATACGATGGTCATAAACTTTGTGCGAAGTGGCGCGCGAGTTTGCGCTGAGTCGAGTTTCGATCGGTTTTTCATGTACTGTCTTGGAAATTCAAAATACTGGCCATTCATAATGTATTAGCCCATGGTAAGTCATGTGAGCATGGTTTCACGAAAAAATGCGACGGTCAAAAACTTTGCACAGAGTCGAGTTTCGATCGGTTTTTCGTGCACCGTCTCGGAAATTAAAAATACTGGTCTTTCCCGTCTTATTAGCCCATGGGAAGTCGTACAAGCACGCTTTCGCAAAAAAATACGACGGTCATAAACTTTGCGCGAAGTCGCGCGCGAGTCGAGTTTCGATCGGTTTTTTTTTGGTGCACTGTCTCGGAAATTTAAAATACTGGCCCTTCACGATGTATTAGCCCATGGTAAGTCGTATGAGCATGGTTTCACGAAAAAACGCGACGGTCATAAACTTTGCGCAGAGTCGAGATTCGATCGGTTTTTCGTGCACTGTCTCGGAAATTCAAAATACTGGTCTTTCCCGTCTTATTAGCCCATTCGAAGTCGTACAAGCACGCTTTCGCAAAAAAATACGACGGTCATAAACTTTGCGCGAAGTCGCGCGCGAGTCGAGTTTCGATCGGTTTTTCGTGCATCATCTCGGGAATTCAAAATACTGGCCATTCACGATGTATTAACCCATGGTATGTCGTATGAGCATGGTTTCACGAAAAAACACGACGGTCATAAACTTTGCGCAGAGTCGAGATTCGATCGGTTTTTCGTTCATCGTCTCGGAAATTCAAAATACTGGTCTTTCCCGTCTAATTAGCACATGAGAAGTCGTACAAGCACGCTTTCGCAAAAAAATACGGCGGTCATAAACTTTGCGCGAAGTCGCGCGCGAGTCGAGTTTCGATCGGTTTTTCGTGCACCGTCTCGGAAATTCAAAATACAGGCCATTCACGATGTATTAGCCCATGGTAAGTCGTATGAGCATGGTTTCACGAAAAAACGCGACGGTCATAAACTTTGCGCAGAGTCGAGATTCGATCGGTTTTTCGTGCACCGTCTCGGATATTCAAAATACTGGTCTTTCCCGTCTTATTAGACCATGAGAAGTCGTACAAGCATGCTTTCGCAAAAAAATACGACGGTCAAACACTTTGCGCGAAGTCGCGCGCGAGTTGAGTTTCGATCGATTTTTCGTGCACCGTCTCAGAAATTCAAAATACTTGTCTTTCCCGTCTTATTAGCCCATGAGAAGTCGTACAGTCATGCTTTCGCAAAAAAATACGATGGTTATAAACTTTGCGCGAAGTCGCGCGCGAGTCGAGTTTCGATCGGTTTTTGGTGCACCGACTCGGAAATTCAAAATACTGGCCATTCACGATGTATTAGCCCATGGTAAGTCGTATGAGCATGGTTTCACGAAAAAACGCGATGGTCATAAACTTTGCGCAGAGTCGAGATTCGATCGGTTTTTCGTGCACCGTCTCGGAAATTCAAAATACTGGTCTTTCCCGTCTTATTAACCCATGAGAAGTCGTACAAGCACGCTTTTGCAAAAAAATACGACGGTCGAAAACTTTGCGCGAAGTCGCACGCGAGTCGAGTTTCGATCGGTTTTTCATGCACCGTCTCAGAAATTCAAAATACTGGTCTTTCCCGTCTTATTAGCACATGAGAAGTCGTACAAGCACGCTTTCGCAAAAAAATACGGCGGTCATAAACTTTGCGCGAAGTCGCGCGCGAGTCGAGTTTCGATCGGTTTTTCATGCACTGTCTTGGAAATTCAAAATACTGGCCATTCATAATGTATTAGCTCATGGTAAGTCGTATGAGCATGGTTACACGAAAAAACGCGACGGTCATAAACTTTGCGGAAAGTCGAGATTCGATCGGTTTTTCGTGCACCGTCTCGGAAATTCAAAATACTGGTCTTTCCCGTCTTATTAGCCCATGAGAAGTCGTACAAGCATGCTTTCGCAAAAAAATACGACGGTCATACACTTTGCGCGAAGTCGCGCGCGAGTCGAGTTTCGATCGGTTTTTCGTGCACCATCTCGGGAATTCAAAATACTGGCCATTCACGATGTATTAACCCATGGTATGTCGTATGAGCATGGTTTCACGAAAAAACACGACAGTCATAAACTTTGCGCAGAGTCGAGATTCGATCGGTTTTTCGTTCATCGTCTCGGAAATTCAAAATACTGGTCTTTCCCGTCTTATTAGCACATGAGAAGTCGTACAAGCATGCTTTCGCAAAAAAATACGGCGGTTATAAACTTTGCGCGAAGTCACGCGCGAGTCGAGTTTCGATCCGTTTTTCGTGCACCGTCTCGGAAATTCAAAATACTGGCCATTCACGATGTATTAGCCCATGGTTTGTCGTATGAGCATGGTTTCACGAAAAAACGCGACGGTCATAAACTTTACGCAGAGTCGAGATTCGATCGGTTTTTCGTGCACCGTCTCGGAAATTCAAAATACTGGTCTTTCCCGTCTTATTAGCCCATAAGAAGTCATACAAGCATGCTTTCGCAAAAAAATACGACGGTCATACACTTTGCGCGAAGTCGCGCGCGAGTCGAGTTTCGATCGGTTTTTCGTGCACCATCTCGGGAATTCAAAATACTGGCCATCCACGATGTATTAACCCATGGTATGTCGTATGAGCATGGTTTCACGAAAAAACACGACGGTCATAAACTTTGTGTAGAGTCGAGATTCGATCGGTTTTTCGTTCATCGTCTCGGAAATTCAAAATACTGGTCTTTCCCGTCTTATTAGCACATGAGAAGTCGTACAAGCACGCTTTCGCAAAAAAATACGGCGGTCATAAACTTTGCGCGAAGTCGCGCGCGAGTCGAGTTTCGATCCATTTTTCGTGCACCGTCTCGGAAATTCAAAATACTGGCCATTCACGATGTATTAGCCCATTGTAAGTCGTATGAGCTTGGTTTCACGAAATAACGCGACGGTCATAAACTTTGCGCAGAGTCGAGATTCGATCGGTTTTTCGTGCACCGTCTCGGAAATTCAAAATACTGGTCTTTCCCGTCTTATTAGCCCATGAGAAGTCGTACAAGCATGCTTTCGCAAAAAAATACGACGGTCATACACTTTGCGCGAAGTCGCGCGCGAGTTGAGTTTCGATCGGTTTTTCGTGCACCGTCTCGAAAATTCAAAATACTGGCCATTCATAATGTATTAGCCCATGGTAAGTCGTATGAGCATGGTTTCACGAAAAAAACGCGACGGTCATAAACTTTGCGCAGAGTACAGATTCGATCGGTTTTTTGTGCACCGTCTCGGAAATTTAAAATACTGGTCTTTCCCATCTTATTAGCCCATGAGAAGTCGTACAAGCACGCTTTCGCAAAAAAATACGATGGTCATAAACTTTCTGCGAAGTAGCGCACGAGTTTGCGCTGAGTCGAGTTTCGATCGGTTTTTCATGCACTGTCTTTGAAATTCAAAATACTTTTTTTTTTGGTAAGTAAAGATAATGTATTTTGTAAAAGATTTGTACAAAAAGCTTTCTCTACACAAGCCATAGACTAAAGCCTGAAGTCTCTTAGTGTAGTCGAGAAGATTGCACCCCACCAAAAGAAGGTGAAATGGGCACGCTTCATCGAACTCATCTCCAAGAGTAGCACAAGGAAGTTAATAAATAATAAAATGCAATAGCTAGACTGTTCTGGACTACTTGTGGATACATCACAAAATAAAATGCCCATATAATATATTACAATCTTCATCATTATTCGAGTGATTCTTGACGAATGGAAAAATTAAATCTTGTGAAAATATCTTTCTCTCTTCTTGCTAGGTGCTCTGTATTCAATTCTTGCTCCATACATGATCGTGAGTCCTGAAGAATCTCTATCAGAATTTGAGCTTTGTTCATGTTGTGACACTCAAAAATTCTGCCACACCTCTCCTTCCAAATCCACCAAATAGCACATCTGAATATAATTCTTGCTAGTTGTGTAAGAGGCCCCTTTCTTGAGAAGCTTTGCATAAGCATTTCTAATTCATGATGCAAGTTTGGCCGTGGTAGCCTTTGAAAATCAAATCGCTTCAAGATCTCCTTCCATATCCAAGATGAATAATCACAAGCAAAGTAGAGATGGTCAACACTTTCTTCATTTTGCATACACAAAGAGCACCGATTTACAATATAAATACCTCTTCGCTGCATTTTGTCCATCGTAGGAAGTTTGTCGAGAAGGGCCTGCCATGTACATAAGGAATGTCGCTGTGAGCATGGACTATCCCATGTCCAACTACTTTGGATCCACTTGTTGTTTCGTCGTCTAATTTGGTTCCATGCAGATGTAGCACTAAATTTACCGTTATCATGAAGCCAAATAAGCATATCTGAATAGTTGTTCTTGATTGGAATAGCCCTAATAGTCGGCCAAAGTAATAACATGTCAGGGGAGGTAGGGTTTTTTTTTTGGTAAGTAAAGATAATGTATTTTGTAAAAGATTTGTACAAAGAAGCTTTGTCTACACAAGCCATAGACTAAAGCCTGAAGTCTCTTAATGTAGTCGAGAAGATTGCACCCCACCTAAAGAAGGTGAAGTGGGCACGCTTCATCGAACTCATCTCCAAGAGTAGCACAAGGAAGTTAATAAATAAAAATGCAATAGCTAGACTGTTCTGGACCACTTGTGGATACATCACAAAATATAAGCTTTGCCCCATATAATAAATACATTACAATCTTCATCATTATTCGAGTGATTCTTGACGAATGGAAAAATTGAATCTTGTGAAAATATCTTTCTCTCTTCTTGTTAGGTGCTCTGTATTCAATTCTTGCTCCATACATGATCGTGAGTCCTGAAGAATCTCTATCAGAATTTGAGCTTTGTTCATGTTGTGACACTCAAAAATTCTGCCACACCTCTCCTTCCAAATCCACCAAATGGTACATCTGAATATAATTCTTGCTAGTTGTGTAAGAGGCCCCTTTCTTGAGAAGCTTTGCATAAGCATTTCTAATTCATGATGCAAGTTTGGACGTGGTAGCCTTTGAAAATCAAATCGCTTCAAGATCTCCTTCCATATCCATGATGAATAATCACAAGCAAAGTAGAGATGGTCAACACTTTCTTCATTTTGCAAACACAGAGAGCACCGATTTACAATATAAATACCTCTTCGCTGCATATTGTCTATCGTAGGAAGTTTGTTGAGAAGGGCCTGCCATGTACATAAGGAATGTCGCTGTGAGCATGGACTATCCCATGTCCAACTACTTTGGATCCACTTGTTGTTTCGTCGTCTAATTTGGTTCCATGCAGATGTAGGACTAAATTTACCGTTATCATGAAGCCAAATAAGCATATCTGAAGAGTTGTTCTTGATTGGAATAGCCCTAATAGTCGGCCAAAGTAATAACATGTCAGGGGAGGTAGGGTTGGGAAGACACCATGTACCATTGTTAATGAATTCATAAACCTTCCAGTCTTTGGGAGCCCCCAGATCCTGTCGTACTCTATCACCAAATATCTGAAATATACTTTTCCCATTCACCCAAGGATCATACCACATATTAATATTGGTTCCAGAAGAAATCACATAAGAAATATTGTTACGTAGCCATCGCCTTGCCTTCAGAATTCCTTTCCAAGCAGCAGAATGAGATATTTTTGCAGATGTTTCCCAGATTGATTCCTTGGTTAGGTACCTAGCAAAAACCCATTGTGACCATAAGGAAGACTTGTTTTGTAAAATATCCCATAATTGCTTTACCATACAAGCTTTATTCCAATCTCTAATTTGTCGAAGATTCAGCCCTCCTTCATCCTTCGGTTTGCAAATGTTGTCCCAATTCACCATGTGCATTGCCTTACCATCTGTGCCATTCCAAAAGAAGTTCATAAGTAATTTATCAATATCATGGAGAAGCCCGACAGGTAGAAGGAATGCATGAGACCAATAAATAGAATAAGAGATCAACACTGATCGAATAAGTTCAAGTCGTCCAGCTTTAGAAAGAAGCCTATTTTTCCAAGAGGAAATTCTGTTCTTAATTTTTTGTAGGATAGGCTGACAGGAGACTTTGTTGATTCCAGTGGATATAAGTGGGAGACCCAAGTAAGGAACCGGTAAATTTCCTTCAGCCACTCCCAATGTTTGAGCAATATGATCCTTATTGACAATGCAAGCACCCACATATACTTTGCTCTTTGCATGGTTTAGTTTAAGACCAGAAACTTTACCAAATTCATTAAGAATATCTGCCAGATTACTCACAGAAACTGGATCATCTCGAAGGAAGATAATAAGGTCATCGGCAAATGTTATGTGAGAGATATAAACAGAACCATAATGTGGTACCTTAATTTTGCCATTGGAAACAGCCTCTTCTAACATACAACTAAGCCCTTCCATTGCAATGGTAAAAAGATAAGGAGATAGTGGATCGCCTTGCCGAATGCCATTCTTACTCCCAAAGAAGCCAATAGGTGAACCATTAAAGAGAATCGAAAATTTTGGAGTTTCCAAGCAACATTGAATCCATTTAACCCAGTGCTGAGGGAAGCCCATATTATGGAGCATCATGTAAATAAAATTCCTATTGACTGAGTCAAAGGCCTTTCGTAAATCAGCTTTAAAACAGATCTTTTTCCCTCTTGTTTTAGAATGTAGATCCTTAACCAAATCATTAGCAAGCAGGACATTATGATGGATACTCCTCCCTTTAAGAAAAGCAGCCTGATTAGGACTAATGACCTTATTCATGACCTTTTGTAGTCTATCTGCCAGCAACTTAGAGATAACCTTATAAATAAAGTTGCACAGTGAAATAGGACGGTAGTTCTCCAATGAATCGGCTCCATCATTTTTAGGCACTAAAGAAATAAAAGTGCAATTCATTTCTTTAAGAATATGACCTGAGGAGAAAAAATGTCGACAAGCTTTTATGACATCGTTGCCTACAATAGCCCATGCAATTTGATAAAACTCAGCTGGAAATCCATCTGGACCAGGGCTTTTGTGCTTCGGGGACTTAAAAACAACTTTCACAATTTCATCATCCGTTATTGGGGCATTAAGATGAGAGAGGGCTTCAGAATCAAGTCGTCTTGTAGGCCCAACATGAATACTATTAGGCTGCTGTTCCTGATTGAGTAAGGAATAAAAAAATTGCTTGGTGTAATTTTTAACCTCATCCAGATCCTCAATGAGATTACCATCTATACCTTTGCATTTTTTGATGCGATTAGTAGCCCTTCTGGTAGCAATAGCAGCATAGAAAAACTTCGTATTGGAATCCCCTAGAGTAAGCCAATGCTGTCGTGACTTCTGTTTCAAAAAGCATTCCTCCTGCTTCAAAGCTTGCATAAAGTTATTTCTAGCAGCAGCCTCTTTGTATATAAGATTCTCATCCAGAGGTTGAAGATTCAGCTCGCTTTGCACAGCCATAAGTTCTTTCTTGCATAACTGAACCCTGTCGTTGATATTTCCAAATGTAGTTGAATTCCACATCTTAAGTGCTGCTTTGCATGCTTTTAGTTTTTGACATAGGATGTAAGGGGGAGAACCAAATACATTAATGTCCCAAGCTGACTTAATAACTTCGAGGAACTTTGGGTGAGAACTCCACATATTAAAAAATCTAAAAGGTTTCTTTACTCTGGGTAGTGCTTTATCTGCATGTATATGCATTATAGAGTGATCCGAAAATAACTTAGCACCATACTCAAGAAGTGAATCTGGGAAAACTGCTAACCATTCCTGATTAATCAAACATCTGTCAAGTCGAGCCATAATTTTCCTGTCAGCAGTACTTTGATTGTTCCATGAGAACCAATCACCTACAGATTTCATGTCAGTCAATGCAGCAGTATCTATACAATCATTAAAATGTTGAAGCTGATATTCGGAAAGCACTCTACCCCCCACTTTCTCATTTGTGTATCTGACAGTATTAAAGTCACCGAGAACAGCCCATGGTACTGTAGGATAACTATTTGCAATGCAAACCAGATCACGCCATAGAGCATTCCTGTCAGACATACTGTTAGATGCATAAATACCGGTAATATTGAATTGACATCCAGTCTGTTTATCCTCTGCCTTAAGATGAATGAATTGATTAGTCGCAGACATAAACCAAGCAGTAACAAGGTTAGGATGCCATAAGACCCAAACTCGACCATAAGTATCCTGAGAATCATTAGTAAAAAGTTCTGCCTCAGGCCATATTAAATTCTTCTGAACTCGAACACGATGAGGTTTAATTTTTGTTTCCACAAGAATCACCATGTCACATGCAGCAGATCGGATTATTCTATTGAGCTCCTGACATTTCTCAGTCTTATTAAGTCCACGAACATTCCAACAGCTTATTTTCATCAATACTAGATAGAAGGAAGAGCATGCGATTTTAGGAGGACACTACCATCCTTTTTCTTATCATTTGATTTTGCATGGTCCTCTCGCATAATATCTTTACCCTTTAATACTTTATTCCTATATTTATCCATCTCATCCACAGCTTGCAAATGTTTAAATTTTTGCGTACCTTGAGGCAAGGAGTCCTGAATAGCGGGATGTGTCAAAGAGCGATGAGTTTGCTGAGTTGCAATGTCTTGGTTCCCAAGAGGTTGTTGAAATGAAATTTCCTGATTATCTGAAGGAGTGATTCGTGAAGGCGAGGTTGTTATTGGGGAGTGAGAACCTTGGGAAGCTCCTGCAGTGAAAGTCTCAGATATAATAGGTAAAGATGGAAGTCCTGACTTGTCTTTCTCTTGTTCGTGTCACTGCCCCATCGAGTCAGAGTGTCCAATTATCTTCTCCGCCATCACCACTGTTGGCACTGGAGTATCAGTGCTTGGATTAGTGGTAGTGACCCCATTCTGTGGCTCTTGGCGTGGTCGATAGACCTGTGTGATTTTTTGTGAAGGCTGTTGGCAGGCACCATTTACATGTCCAAAAGATAGACAAACCTTGCATCGTTGTGGCTTCCAAGAATATGAGACTTTCACCTTTCGAGTGCTCCCATCAAGATCACGGTAAGAAACATCATTCGGCAGTTCCTCATCAGAAGAAACCATTACACAAGCTCTGGCAAATGTCAATCTTGTTTGCGAAGCTGTTGCCTTATCAAGATACAATGGCTGTCCCAGGGTGCTGCAAAGCTTTGCAATAAAACGACGACCCCAGAGATGTAGTGGAAGTCCATGAAAAGAAACCCATATTGGGATAGACTGTAGACTGTCTAACTCCAATCTCACATCAGGTGCCCAGCGTCGTAGTATCATTGGATGACCACGAATAGTCCAAAATCCTTCAAGTACCCGTTGTAAATCTTCTTCCGAATAAAGTCTGCATACAAAGAATCCGGTCTCCAACATATGAAGATCAAATGTTGATATTCCCCATCGAGTTCTGATGTATGAGGATAGTGGGAAAAATGATGTTCTTAGTCCAACAACGTAGCCCACAATTGCCATGGACCATGTCTCAATTAGTTCGTCAGAATCAATAGCCTCATACACAGCAATCTTCTGGTCAGACTGTACTTCTGGAGCAAAAAAGTCTAGTCGAAGATCCGGACTACCCACTGGAGCCTTGAAGATGCTACTCCAAGGCCGAGGATCTCGGGAAATAGGTGCTGGAGGTCGTGATCTAGATCGTGAACGACCTCGGGCCTGGTTCATTGAAGGAGCATTCCGTCGAGAAGAAGAAATCATCGGTGGAACATCCTGGTGTGAAACCGGCCTAAGCTGCTGGGGAGGAACCAGCGGCTGTTGGAGAGGAGCAACCCCCTCCCGCGGTGAAGTAACCAGCGGCTGAGGAGCAACCCTCTCCCGCTGCGACTGCTGGAGAGGGGCGTTCTGCTGTGAAGCAATCAGCGCCGGCCGCAGGGAAGGAGCCAGCGGAGGAGCATCCCGCTGGAACAGAGGATGCGAAGCAGAGTGCCGCGTCCGGCCGCTCGCATCCATTGCGTCGCTCGCCCTAGAGACCGCCAGCCGCCTAGGGGAGAGGAAGCCACCACCCTGCCCACACTAATGTCGCAGCCGTCGCCCCTTCCACGCCGATTGCAGAAGCAGCCCTCGCCCTTTCCACGCTGGAGTTGCCGCAGGAGCGGCAGTGAACCCAGCCCCAATCGCAGCGCAGCTTCCACCGTTTCTCACCCTAGAGTCTGTCCCGCGCCTAGGGGAGAAGAGCCGCCGCCCTTCCACGCCTGAAATCGCCGATTCCCGGCCTGGAATCGCTGATCGCAGGAGCGACCGCCGGCCTTCCACGCTTGTTTTCGCCGCGGAGCGATCGTAGAGGAGAAATCGCCGAAGGGAGCAATCGCAAGCAAGGGAAGAGGTTGCCGTCCCCAGCGTCGATCGCAAGCGCAAGCGCAAGCGCAAGCCCAAGCAGAGCAGAGCACTCACGCACGCACGCAAGGGAACGCAGGCTTTCCCCCCATTCCCAAGCAGATTCGTGCACCGTCTCTCCTCCTCTCTCTTACGCAGGGGAGGTAGGGTTGGGAAGACACCATGTACCATTGTTAATGAATTCAGAAACCTTCCAGTCTTTCGGAGCCCCCAGATCCTGTCGTACTCTATCACCAAATATCTGAAATATACTTTTCCCATTCACCCAAGGATCATACCACATATTAATATTGGTTCCAGAAGAAATCACATAAGAAATATTGTTACGTAGCCATCGCCTTGCCTTCAGAATTCCTTTCGATCGGTTTTTCGTGCACCGTCTCGGAAATTCAAAATACTGGTCTTTCCCGTCTTATTAGCCCATGAGAAGTCGTACAAGCACGCTTTCGCAAAAAAATACGACGGTCATAAACCTTGCGCGAAGTCGCGCGCGAGTCGAGTTTCGATCGGTTTTTCGTGCACCGTCTCGGAAATTTAAAAGACTGGCCATTCACGATGTATTAGCCCATGGTAAGTCATATGAGCATGGTTTTACGAAAAAAACACGACGGTCATAAACTTTGCGCAGAGTCGAGATTCGATCGGTTTTTCGTGCACCGTCTCAGAAATTCAAAATACTGGTCTTTCCCGTCTTATTAGCCCATGAGAAGTCGTACAAGCACGCTTTCGCTAAAAAATACGACGGTCATAAACTTTGCGCGAAGTCGCGCGCGAGTTGAGTTTCGATCGGTTTTTCGTGCACCGTCTCGGAAATTCAAAATACTTGTCTTTCCCGTCTTATTAGCCCATGAGAAGTCGTACAGGCACGCTTTCGCAAAAAAATATGACGGTCATAAACTTTGCGCGAAGTCGCACGCGAGTCGAGTTTCGATCGGTTTTTCGTGCACCGTCTCGGAAATTCAAAAATACTGGCCATTCACGATGTATTAGCCCATGGTAAGTCGTATGAGCATAGTTTCACGAAAAAACGCGACGGTCATAAACTTTGCGCAGAGTCGAGATTCGAACGGTTTTTCGTGCACCATCTCAGAAATTCAAAATACTGGTCTTTCCCGTCTTATATGAGGAGTCGTACAGGCACGCTTTCGCAAAAAAATATGACGGTCATAAACTTTGCGCGAAGTCGCACGCGAGTCGAGTTTCGATCCGTTTTTGGTGCACCGTCTCGGAAATTCAAAATACTGGCCATTCACTATGTATTAGCCCATGATAAGTCGTATGAGCATGGTTTCACGAAAAAACGCGACGGTCATAAACTTTGCGCAGAGTCGAGATTCGATCGGTTTTTCGTGCATCATCTCGGAAATTCAAAATACTGGTCTTTCCCGTCTTATTAGCCCATGGGAAGTCGTACAAGCACGCTTTCGAAAAAAATGCGACGGTCATAAACTTTGCGCGAAGTCGCGCGCGAGTTGAGTTTCGATCGGTTTTTTGTGCACCGTCTCGGAAATTCAAAATACTTGCCATTCACGATGTATTAGCCCATGGTAAGTCGTATGAGCATGGTTTCACGAAAAAATGCGACGGTCATAAACTTTGCGCAGAGTCGAGATTCGATCAGTTTTTCGTGCACCATCTCGGAAATTCAAAATACTGGTCTTTCCCGTCTTATTAGCCCATGAGAAGTCGTACAAGCACGCTTTCGCAAAAAAAATATGATGTTCATAAACTTTGCGAGAAGTCGCGCGCGAGTCGAGTTTCGATCGGTTTTTCATGCACCGTCTAGAAAATTCAAAATACTTGCCATTCACGATGTATTAGCCCATGGTAAGTCGTATAAGCATGGTTTCACGAAAAAAACGCGACGGTCATAAACTTTGCGCAGAGTCGAGATTCGATCGGTTTTTCGTGCACCGTCTCGGAAATTCAAAATACTGGTCTTTCCCGTCTTATTAGCCCATGAGAAGTCGTACAAGCACGCTTTCGCAAAAAAATACGACGGTCATACACTTTGCGCGAAGTCGCGCGCGAGTTGAGTTTCGATCGGTTTTTCGTGCACCGTCTCGGAAATTCAAAATACTGGTCTTTCCCGTCTTATTAGCCCATGAGAAGTCGTACAAGCACACTTTCGCAAAAAAATACGACGGTCATAAACCTTGCGCGAAGTCACGTGCGAGTCGAGTTTCGATCGGTTTTTCGTGCACCGTCTCGGAAATTCAAAATACTGACCATTCACGATGTATTAGCCCATGGTAAGTCATATGAGCATGGTTTCACGAAAAAACGCGACGGTCATAAACTTTGCGTAGAGTCGAGATTCGATCGGTTTTTCGTGCACAGTCTCGGAAATTCAAAATACTGGTCTTTCGCGTCTTATTAGCACATGAGAAGTCGTACAAGCACGCTTTCGCTAAAAAATATGACGGCCATAAACTTTGCGAGAAGTCCCGCGCGAGTTGAGTTTCGATCAGTTTTTCGTGCACCGTCTCGGAAATTCAAAATACTTGTCTTTCCCGTCTTATTAGCCCATGAGAAGTCGTACAGGCAAGCTTTCGCAAAAAAATATGACGGTCATAAACTTTGCGCGAAGTCGCGCGCGAGTCGAGTTTCGATCGGTTTTTCGTGCACCGTATCGGAAATTCAAAATACTGGCCATTCACGATGTATTAGCCATGGTAAGTCGTATGAGCATGGTTTCACGAAAAAATGCGACGGTCATAAACTTTGCGCAGAGTCGAGATTCGATCGGTTTTTCGTGCATCATCTCGGAAATTCAAAATACTGGTCTTTCCCGTCTTATTAGCCCATGGGAAGTCGTACAAGCACGCTTTCGAAAAAAATGCGACGGTCATAAACTTTGCGCGAAGTCGCGCGCGAGTTGAGTTTCGATCGGTTTTTTGTGCACCGTCTCGGAAATTCAAAATACTTGCCATTCACGATGTATTAGCCCATGGTAAGTCGTATGAGCATGGTTTCACGAAAAAATGCGACGGTCATAAACTTTGCGCAGAGTCGAGATTCGATCAGTTTTTCGTGCACCATCTCGGAAATTCAAAATACTGGTCTTTCCCGTCTTATTAGCCCATCAGAAGTCGTACAAGCACGCTTTCGCAAAAAAAATATGATGTTCATAAACTTTGCGAGAAGTCGCGCGCGAGTCGAGTTTCGATCGGTTTTTCGTGCACCGTCTAGAAAATTCAAAATACTTGCCATTCACGATGTATTAGCCCATGGTAAGTCGTATGAGCATGGTTTCACGAAAAAACGCGACGGTCATAAACTTTGCGCAGAGTCGAGATTCGATCGGTTTTTCGTGCACCGTCTCGGAAATTCAAAATACTGGTCTTTCCCGTCTTATTAGCCCATGAGAAGTCGTACAAGCACGCTTTCGCAAAAAAATACGACGGTCATACACTTTGCGCGAAGTCGCGCGCGAGTTGAGTTTCGATCGGTTTTTCGTGCACCGTCTCGGAAATTCAAAATACTGGTCTTTCCCGTCTTATTAGCCCATGAGAAGTCGTACAAGCACACTTTCGCAAAAAAATACGACGGTCATAAACCTTGCGCGAAGTCGCGTGCGAGTCGAGTTTCGATCGGTTTTTCGTGCACCGTCTCGGAAATTCAAAATACTGACCATTCACGATGTATTAGCCCATGGTAATTCATATGAGCATGGTTTCATGAAAAAACGCGACGGTCATAAACTTTGCGTAGAGTCGAGATTCGATCGGTTTTTCGTGCACAGTCTCGGAAATTCAAAATACTGGTCTTTCGCGTCTTATTAGCACATGAGAAGTCGTACAAGCACGCTTTCGCTAAAAAATATGACGGCCATAAACTTTGCGAGAAGTCCCGCGCGAGTTGAGTTTCGATCAGTTTTTCGTGCACCGTCTCGGAAATTCAAAATACTTGTCTTTCCTGTCTTATTAGCCCATGAGAAGTCGTACAGGCAAGCTTTCGCAAAAAAATATGACGGTCATAAACTTTGCGCGAAGTCGCGCGCGAGTCGAGTTTCGATCGGTTTTTCGTGCACCGTATCGGAAATTCAAAATACTGGCCATTCACGAAGTATTAGCCATGGTAAGTCGTATGAGCATGGTTTCACGAAAAAATGCGACGGTCATAAACTTTGCGCAGAGTCGATATTCGATCGGTTTTTCGTGCACCGTCTCGGAAATTCAAAATACTGGTCTTTCCCGTCTTATTAGCACATGAGAAGTCGTAGAAGCACGCTTTCGCAAAAAAATACGACGGTCAAAAACCTTGCGCGAAGTCGCGCGCGAGTCGAGTTTCGATCGGTTTTTCGTGCACCGTCTCGGAAATTCAAAATACTGGCCATTCACGATGTATTAGCCCATGGTAAGTCATATGAGCATGGTTTCACGAAAAAACGCGACGGTCATAAAGTTTGCGCAGTGTTGAGATTCGATCGGTTTTTCGTGCACCGTCTCGGAAATTCAAAATACTGGTCTTTCCCGTCTTATTAGCACATGAGAAGTCGTACAAGCACGCTTTCGCTAAAAAATACGACGGTCATAAACTTTGCGCGAAGTCACGCGCGTGTTGAGTTTCGATCGGTTTTTCATGCACCGTCTCGGAAATTCAAAATACTTGTCTTTCCAGTCTTATTAGCCCATGAGAAGTCGTACAGGCACGCTTTCGCAAAAAAATATGACGGTCATAAACTTTGCGCGAAGTCGCACGCGAGTCGAGTTTCGATCGGTTTTTCGTGCACCATCTCGGAATTTCAAAATACTGGCCATTCACGTTGTATTAGCCCATGGTAAGTCGTATGAGCATGGTTTCACGAAAAAACGCGACGGTCATAAACTTTGCGCAGAGTCGAGATTCGATCGGTTTTTCGTTCACCGTCTCGAAAATTCAAAATACTGGTCTTTCCCATCTTATTAGCCCATGAGAAGTCGTACAGGCACTCTTTCGCAAAAAAATACGACGGTCATAAACTTTGCGCGAAGTCGCAGGCGAGTCGAGTTTCGATCGGTTTTTCGTGCACCATCTCGGGAATTCAAAATACTGGCCATTCACGATGTATTAACCCATGGTATGTCGTATGAGCATGGTTTCACGAAAAAATGCGACGGTCATAAACTTTGCTCAGAGTCGAGATTCGATCGGTTTTTCGTGCATCGTCTCGGAAATTCAAAATACTGGTCTTTCCCGTCTTATTAGCACATGAGAAGTCGTACAAGCACGCTTTCGCAAAAAAATACGACGGTCATAAACTTTGCGCGAAGTCGCGCGCGAGTCGAGTTTCGATCCATTTTTCGTGCACCGTCTCGGAAATTCAAAAATACTGGCCATTCACGATGTATTAGCCCATGGTAAGTCGTATGAGCATGGTTTCACGAAAAAATGCGACGGTCATAAACTTTGCGCAGAGTCGAGATTCGATCGGTTTTTCGTGCACCGTCTCGAAAATTCAAAATACTGGTCTTTCCCGTCTTATTAGCCCATGAGAAGTCGTACAGGCACGCTTTCGCAAAAAAATACGACGGTCATAAACTTTGCGCGAAGTCGCACGCGAGTCGAGTTTCGATCGGTTTTTCGTGCACCATCTCGGGAATTCAAAATACTGGCCATTCACGATGTATTAACCTATGGTATGTCGTATGAGCATGGTTTCACGAAAAAACGCGACGGTCATAAACTTTGCGCAGAGTCGAGATTCGATCGGTTTTTCGTGCACCGTCTCGGAAATTCAAAATACTGGTCTTTCCTGTCTTATTGTCCCCTGAAAAGTCGTACAGGCATTCTTTCGAAAAAAAATACGACGGTCATAAACTTTGCGCGAAGTCGCACGCGAGTCGAGTTTCGATCGGTTTTTCGTGCACCATCTCGGGAATTCAAAATATTCACGATGTATTAACCCATGGTATGTCGTATGAGCATGGTTTCACGAAAAAAGCGACGGTCATAAACTTTGCGCAGAGTCGAGATTCGATCGGTTTTTCGTGCATCGTCTCGGAAATTCAAAATACCGGTCTTTCCCGTCTTATTAGCACATGAGAAGTCGTACAAGCACGCTTTCGCAAAAAAATACGACGGTCATAAACTTTGCGCGAAGTCGCGCGCGAGTCGAGTTTCGATCCGTTTTTCGTGCACCGTCTCGGAAATTCAAAATACTGGCCATTCACGATGTATTAGCCCATGGTAAGTCGTATGAGCATGGTTTCACGAAAAAACGCGACGGTCATCAACTTTGTGCAGAGTCGAGATTCGATCGGTTTTTCGTGCACCGTCTCGGAAATTCAAAATACTGGTCTTTCCCGTCTTATTAGCCCATGAGAAGTCGTACAAGCACGCTTTCGCAAAAAAATACGACGGTCATACACTTTGCGCGAAGTCGCGCGCGAGTTGAGTTTCGATCGATTTTTCGTGCACCGTCTCGGAAATTCAAAATACTGGTCTTTCCCGTCTTATTAGCCCATGAGAAGTCGTACAAGCACGCTTTCGCAAAAAAATACGACGGTCATAAACCTTGCGCGAAGTCGCGTGCGAGTCGAGTTTCGATCGGTTTTTCGTGCACCATCTCGGAAATTCAAAATACTGGCCATTCACGATGTATTAGCCCATGGTAAGTCATATGAGCATGGTTTCACGAAAAAATGCGACGGTCATAAACTTTGCGCAGAGTCGAGATTCGATCGGTTTTTCGTGCACCGTCTCTGAAATTCAAAATACTGGTCTTTCCCGTCATATTAGCCCATGAGAAGTCGTACAAGCACGGTTTCGCTAAAAAATACGACGGTCATAAACTTTGCGCGAAGTCGCGCGCGAGTTGAGTTTCGATCGGTTTTTCATGCACCGTCTCTGAAATTTAAAATACTTGTCTTTCCCGTCTTATTAGCCCATGAGAAGTCGTACAGGCACGCTTTCGCAAAAAAAATGACGGTCATAAACTTTGCGCGAAGTCGCGCGCGAGTCGAGTTTCGATCGGTTTTTCGTGCACCGTCTCGGAAATTCAAAATACTGGCCATTCACGATGTATGAGCCCATGGTAAGTCGTATGAGCATGGTTTCTCGAAAAAACGCGACGGTCATAAACTTTGCGCAGAGTCGAGATTCGATCGGTTTTTTGTGCACCGTCTCGGAAATTCAAAATACTGGTCTTTCCCGTCTTATTAGCCCATGAGAAGTCGTACAGGCACGCTTTCGCAACAAAATACGACGGTCATAAACTTTGCGCGAAGTCGCACGCGAGTCGAGTTTCGATCGGTTTTTCGTGCACCATCTCGGAAATTCAAAATACTTGTCTTTCCCGTCTTATTAGCCCATGAGAAGTCGTACAGGCACGCTTTCGCAAAAAAATATGACGGTGATAATCTTTGCGCGAAGTCGCGCGCGAGTCGAGTTTCGAATGATTTTTCGTGCACCGTCTCGGAAATTCAAAATACTGGCCATTCACGATGTATTAGCCCATGGTAAGTCGTATGAGCATGGTTTCACGAAAAAACGCGACGGTCATAAACTTTGCGCAGAGTCGAGATTCGAACGGTTTTTCGTGCACCGTCTCGGAAATTCAAAATACTGGTCTTTCCCGTCTTATTAGCCCATGAGAAGTCGTACAGGCACGCTTTCGCAACAAAATACGACGGTCATAAACTTTGCGCGAAGTCGCACGCGAGTCGAGTTTCGATCCATTTTTCATGCACCATCTCGGGAATTCAAAATACTGGCCATTCACGATGTATTCACCCATGGTATGTCGTATGAGCATGGTTTCACGAAAAAACGCGACGGTCATAAACTTTGCGCAGAGTCGAGATTCGATCGATTTTTCGTGCATCATCTCGGAAATTCAAAATACTGGTCTTTCCCGTCTTATTAGCACATGAGAAGTCGTACAAGCACGCTTTCGCAAAAAAATACGACGGTCATAAACCTTGCGCGAAGTCGCGCGCGAGTCGAGTTTCGATCCGTTTTTCGTGCATCGTCTCGGAAATTCAAAATACTGGCCATTCACGATGTATTAGCCCATGGTAAGTCGTATGAGCATGGTTTCGCGAAAAAACGCGACGGTCATAAACTTTGCGCAGAGTCAAGATTCGATCGGTTTTTCGTGCACCGTCTCGGAAATTCAAAATACTGGTCTTTCCCGTCTTATTAGCCCATGAGAAGTCGTACAAGCACGCTTTCGCAAAAAAATATGACGGTCACACTTTACACGAAGTCGCGCGCGAGTTGAGTTTCGATCGGATTGTCGTGCACCGTCTCCGAAATTCAAAATACTGGTCTTTCCCGTCTTATTAGCCGATGAGACGTCGTACAAGCACTCTTTCGCAAAAAAATATGACTGTCATAAACCTTGCGCGAAGTCACGCGCGAGTCGAGTTTCGATCGGTTTTTCGTGCACCGTCACGGAAATTCAAAATACTGGCCATTCACGATGTATTAGCCCATGGTAAGTCATATGAGCATGGTTTCACGAAAAAACGCGACGGTCATAAACTTTGCGCAGAGTCGAGTTTCGATCGGTTTTTCGTGCACCGTCACGGAAATTCAAAATACTGGCCATTCACGATGTATTAGCCCATGGTAAGTCATATGAGCATGGTTTCATGAAAAAATGCGACGGTCATAAACTTTGCGCAGAGTCGAGATTCGATCGGTTTTTCGTGCACCGTCTCGGAAATTCAAAATACTGGGCTTTCCCGTCTTATTAGCCCATGAGAAGTCGTACAGGCACGCTTTCGCAAAAAAATATGACGGTCATAAACTTTGCGCGAAGTCGCATGCGAGTCGAGTTTCGATCCGTTTTTCGTGCACCATCTATGGAATTCGAAATACTGGCCATTCACGTTGTATTAACCCATGGTATGTCGTATGAGCATGGTTTCACGAAAAAACGCGACGGTCATAAACTTTGCGCAGAGTCGAGATTCGATCGGTTTTTCGTGCATCGTCTCGGAAATTCAAAATACTAGTCTTTCCCGTCTTATTAGCACATGAGAAGTCGTACAAGCACGCTTTCGCAAAAAAATACGACGGTCATAAACTTTGCGCGATGTCGTGCGCGAGTTGAGTTTCGATCGGTTTTTCGTGCACCGTCTCGGAAATTCAAAATACTCGCCATTCACGATGTATTAGCCCATGGTATGTCGTATGAGCATGGTTTCACGAAAAAAGACGATGGGCATAAACTTTGCGCAGAGTCGAGATTCGATCGGTTTTTCGTGCACCGTCTCAGAAATTCAAAATACTGGTCTTTCTCGTCTTATTAGCCCATGAGAAGTCGTACAAGCACGCTTTCGCAAAAAAATACGACGGTCATACACTTTGCGCGAAGTCGCGCGCGAGTTGAGTTTCGATCGGTTTTTCGTGCACCGTCTCAAAAATTCAAAATACTGGTCTTTCCCGTCTTATAAGCCCATGAGAAGTCGTACAGGCACGCTTTCGCAAAAAAATACGACGGTCAAAAACTTTGCGCGAAGTCGCGCGCGAGTCGAGTTTCGATCGGTTTTTCGTGCACCGTCTCAGAAATTCAAAATACTGGTCTTTCCTATCTTATTAGCCCATGGGAAGTCGTACAAGCATGCTTTCGCATAAAAATTCGACGGTCATAATCTTTGCGCGAACTTTGCGGTGAGTCGAGTTTCGATCGGTTTTTCATGCACTGTCTTGGAAATTCAAAATACTGGCCATTCACGATATATTAGCCCATGGTAAGTCATGTGAGCATGGTTTCACGAAAAAACTAGACGGTCATAAACTTTGCTCAGAGTCGAGTTTCGATCGGTTTTTCGTGCACCGTGTCGGAAATTCAAAATACTGGTCTTTCCCGTCTTATTAGCCCATGAGAAGTCGTACAAGCACACTTTCACAAAAAAATACGACGGTCATAAACTTTGCGCGAAGTCGCGCGCGAGTCGAGTTTCGATCGGTTTTTCGTGCACCGTCTCGGAAATTCAAAATACTGGCCATTCACGATGAATTAGCCCATGGTAAGTCGTATGAGCATGGTTTCACGAAAAAACGCGACGGTCATAAACTTTGCGCAGAGTCGAGATTCGATCTGTTTTTCGTGCACCGTCTCGGAAATTCAAAATACTGGTCTTTCCCGTCTTATTAGTCCATGAGAAGTCGTACCGGCACGCTTTCGCAAAAAAATACGACGGTCATAAACTTTGCGCGAAGTCGCGCGCGAGTCGAGTTTCGATCGGTTTTTCATGCACCGTCTCGGAAATTCAAAATACTAGCCATTCACGATGTATTAGCCCATGGTAAATCGTATGAGCATGGTTTCACGAAAAAACGCGACGGTCATAAACTTTGCGCAGAGTCGAGATTCGATCGTTTTTTCGTGCACCGTCTCGGAAATTCAAAATACTGGTCTTTCCCGTCTTATTAGCCCATGAGAAGTCGTACAAGCACGCTTTCGCAAAAAAATACGACGGTCAAAAACTTTGCGCGAAGTCGCGCGCGAGTCGAGTTTCGATCGGTTTTTCGTGCACCGTCTCGGAAATTCAAAATACTGGTCTTTCCCATCTTATTAGCCCATGGGAAGTCGTACAAGCATGCTTTCGCATAAAAATTCGACGGTCATAATCTTTGCGCGAACTTTGCGGTGAGTCGAGTTTCGATCGGTTTTTCGTGCACTGTCTTGGAAATTCAAAATACTGGCCATTGACGATGTATTCCATGGTAAGTCATGTGAGCATGGTTTCACGAAAAAACTAGACGGTCATAAACTTTGCACAGAGTCGAGTTTCGATCGGTTTTTCGTGCACCGTCTCGGAAATTCATAATACTGGTCTTTCCCGTCTTATTAGCCGATGAGAAGTCGTACAAGCACGCTTTCGCAAAAAAATACGACGGTCATAAACTTTGCGCGAAGTCGCGCGCGAGTTGAGTTTCGATCGGTTTTTCGTACACCATCTCGGAAATTCAAAATACTGGTCTTTCCCATCTTATTAGCCCATGAGAAGTCGTACAGGCACGCTTTCGCAAAAAAATACGACGGTCATAAACTTTGCGCGAAGTCGCGCGCGAGTCGAGTTTCGATCGGTTTTTCGTGCACCGTCTCGGAAATTCAAAATACTAGCCATTCACGATGTATTAGCCCATGGTAAGTCGTATGAGCATGGTTTCACGAAAAAACGCGACGGTCATAAACTTTGCGCAGAGTCGAGATTCGATCGTTTTTTCGTGCACCGTCTCGGAAATTCAAAATACTGGTCTTTCCCGTCTTATTAGCCCATGAGAAGTCGTACAAGCACGCTTTCGCAAAAAAATACGACGGTCAAAAACTTTGCGCGAAGTCGCGCGCGAGTCGAGTTTCGATCGGTTTTTCGTGCACCGTCTCGGAAATTCAAAATACTGGTCTTTCCCATCTTATTAGCCCATGGGAAGTCGTACAAGCATGCTTTCGCATAAAAATTCGACGGTCATAATCTTTGCGCGAACTTTGCGGTGAGTCGAGTTTCGATCGATTTTTCATGCACTGTCTTGGAAATTCAAAATACTGGCCATTCACGATGTATTAGCCCATGGTAAGTCATGTGAGCATGGTTTCACGAAAAAACTAGACGGTCATAAACTTTGCACAGAGTCGAGTTTCGATCGGTTTTTCGTGCACCGTCTCGGAAATTCATAATACTGATCTTTCCCGTCTTATTAGCCCATGAGAAGTCGTACAGGCACGCTTTCGCAAAAAAATACGACGGTCAAAAACTTTGCGCGAAGTCGCGCGCGAGTCGAGTTTCGATCGGTTTTTCGTGCACCGTCTCGGAAATTCAAAATACTTGTCTTTCCCGTCTTATTAGCCCATGAGAAGTCGTACAGGCACGCTTTCGCAAAAAAATACGACGGTCATAAACTTTTCGCGAAGTCGCGCGCGAGTCGAGTTTCGATCGGTTTTTCGTGCACCGTCTCGGAAATTCAAAATACTAGCCATTCACGATGTATTAGCCCATGGTAAGTCGTATGAGCATGGTTTCACGAAAAAATGCGACGGTCATAAACTTTGCGCAGAGTCGAGATTCGATCGGTTTTTCGTGCACCGTCTCGAAAATTCAAAATACTGGTCTTTCCCGTCTTATTAGCCCATGAGAAGTCGTACAAGCACGCTTTCGCAAAAAAATACGACGGTCAAAAACTTTGCGCGAAGTCGCGCGCGAGTCGAGTTTCGATCGGTTTTTCGTGCACCGTCTCAGAAATTCAAAATACTGGTCTTTCCTATCTTATTAGCCCATGGGAAGTCGTACAAGCTTGCTTTCGTATAAAAATTCGACGGTCATAATCTTTGCGCGAACTTTGCGGTGAGTCGAGTTTCGATCGGTTTTTCATGCACTGTCTTGGAAATTCAAAATACTGGCCATTCACGATGTATTAGCCCATGGTAAGTCATGTGAGCATGGTTTCACGAAAAAACTAGACGGTCATAAACTTTGCTCAGAGTCGAGTTTCGATGAGTGGAAGGCCGGCGGTCGCTCCTGCGATCAGCGATTCCAGGCCGGGAATCGGCGACTTCAGGCGTGGAAGGGCGGCGGCTCTTCTCCCCTAGGCGCGGGACGGACTCTAGGGCAAGAAACGGTGGAAGCTGCGCTGCGATTGGGGCTGGGTTCACTGCCGCTTCCTGCGGCAACTCCAGCGTGGAAAGGGCGACGGCTGCTTCTGCAATCGGCGTGGAAGGGGCGACGGCTGCGACATTAGTGTGGGCAGGGTGGTGGCTTCCTCTCCCCTAGGCGGCTGGCGGCTAGGGCGAGCGACGCCATGGATGCGAGCGGCCGGACGCGGCACTCTGCTTCGCATCCTCTGTTCCAGCGGGATGCTCCTCCGCTGGCTTCTTCCCAGCGGCTGATTGCTTCACAGCAGAACGCCCCTCTCCAGCAGTCACAGCGGGAGAGGGTTGCTCCTCAGCCGCTGGTTACTTCACCGCGGGAGGGGGTTGCTCCTCTCCAACAGCCGCTGGTTCCTCCCCAGCAGCTTAGGCCGGTTTCACACCAGGATGTTCCACCGCTGATTTCTTCTTCTCGACGGGATGCTCCTTCAATGAACCAGGCCCGAGGTCGTTCACGATCTAGATCACGACCTCCAGCTCCTATTTCCCGAGATCCGAAGCCTTGGAGTAGCCTCTTCAAGGCTCCAGTGGGTAGTCCGGATCTTCGACTGGACTTTTTTGCTCCAGAAGTACAGGCTGACCAGAAGATTGCTGTGTATGAGGCTATTGATTCCGACGAACTAATTGAGACATGGTCAATGGCAATTGTGGGCTACGTTGTTGGACTAAGAACATCCTTTTTCCCACTATCCTCATACATCAGAACTCGATGGGGAATATCAACATTTGATCTTCATATGTTGGAGACCGGATTCTTTGTATGCAGGCTTTATTCGGAAGAAGATTTACAACGGGTCCTTGAAGGATTTTGGACTATCCGTGGTCATCCAATGATACTACGACGCTGGGCACCTGATGTGAGATTGGAGTTAGACAGTCTACAGTCTATCCCAATATGGGTTTCTTTCCATGGACTTCCACTACATCTCTGGGGTCGTCGTTTTATTGCAAAGCTTTGCAGCACCCTGGGACAACCATTGTATCTTGATAAGGCAACAGCTTCGCAAACGAGATTGACCTTTGCCAGAGCTTGTGTAATGGTTTCTTCTGATGAGGAACTGCCGAATGATGTTTCTTACCGTGATCTTGATGGGAGCACCCGAAAGGTGAAAGTCTCATATTCTTGGAAGCCACAGCGATGCAAGGTTTGTCTATCTTTTGGACATGTAAATGGTGCCTGCCAACAGCCTTCACAAAAAATCACACAGGTCTACCGACCACGCCAAGAGCCACAGAATGGGGTCACTACCACTAATCCAAGCACTGATACTCCAGTGCCAACAGTGGTGATGGCGGAGAAGATGATTGAACACTCTGACTCGTTGGGGCAGCGACACGAACAAGAGAAAGACAAGTCAGGACTTCCATCTTTACCTATTATATCAGAGAATTTCACTGCAGGAGCTTCCCAAGGTTCTCACTCCCCAATAACAACCTCGCCTTCACGAATCACTCCTTCAGATAATCAGGAAATTTCATTTCAACAACCTCTTGGGAACCAAGACATTGCAACTCACCAAACTCATCGCTCTTCGACACATCCCGCTATTCAGGACTCCTTGCCTCAAGGTACGCAAAAATTTAAACATTTGCAAGCTGTGGATGAGGTGGATAAATATAGGAATAAAGGATTAAAGGGTAAAGATATTATGCGAGAGGACCATGCAAAATCAAAGGATAAGAAAAAGGATGGTAGTGTCCTCCCAAAATCGCATGCTCTTCCTTCTATCTAGTATTGATGAAAATAAGCTGTTGGAATGTTCGTGGACTTAATAAGACTGAGAAATGTCGGGAGCTCAATAGAATAATCCGCTCTGCTGCATGTGACATTGTGATTCTTGTGGAAACAAAAATTAAACCTCATCGTGTTCAAGTTCAGAAGAATTTAATATGGCCTGAGGCAGAACTTTTTACTAATGATTCTCAGGATACTTATGGTCGAGTTTGGGTCTTATGGCATCCTAATCTTGTTACTGCTTGGTTTATTTCTGCTACTAATCAATTCATTCATCTTAAGGCAGAGGATAAACAGACTGGATGTCAATTCAATATTACCGGTATTTATGCATCTAACAGTATGTCTGACAGGAATGCTCTATGGCGTGATCTGGTTAGCATTGCAAATAGTTATCCTACAGTACCTTGGGTTGTTCTCGGTGACTTTAATATTGTCAGATACACAAATGAGAAAGTGGGGGGTAGAGTGCTTTCCGAATGTCAGCTTCAACATTTTAATGATTGTATAGATACTGCTGCATTGACTGACATGAAATCTGTAGGTGATTGGTTCTCATGGAACAATCAAAGTACTGCTGAAAGAAAAATTATGGCTCGACTTGACAGATGTTTGATTAATCAGGAATGGTTAGCAGTTTTCCCAGATTCACTTCTTGAGTACGGTGCTAAGTTATTTTCGGATCACTCTATTATGCATATACATGCAGATAAAGCACTACCAAGAGTCAAGAAACCTTTTAGATTTTTTAATATGTGGAGTTCTCACCCAAAGTTCCTCGAAGTTATTAAGTCAGCTTGGGACATTAATGTATTTGGTTCTCCCCCTTACATCCTATGTCAAAAACTAAAAGCATGCAAAGCAGCACTGAAGAAGTGGAATTCAACTACATTTGGAAATATCAACGACAGAGTTCAGTTATGCAAGAAAGAACTTATGGCTGTGCAAAGCGAGCTAAATCTTCAACCTCTGGATGCGAATCTTATATACAAAGAGGCTGCTGCTAGAAATAACTTTATGCAAGCTTTGAAGCAGGAGGAATGCTTTTTGAAACAGAAGTCACGACAGCATTGGCTTACTCTAGGGGATTCTAATACGAAGTTTTTCTATGCTGCTATTGCTACCAGAAGGGCTACTAATCGCATCAAAAAATGCAAAGGTATAGATGGTAATCTCATTGAGGATCTGGATGAGGTTAAAAATTACACCAAGCAATTTTTTTATTCCTTACTCAATCAGGAACAGCAGCCTAATAGTATTCATGTTGGGCCTACAAGACGACTTGATTCTGAAGCCCTCTCTCATCTTAATGCCCCAATAACGGATGATGAAATTGTGAAAGTTGTTTTTAAGTCCCCGAAGCACAAAAGCCCTGGTCCAGATGGATTTCCAGCTGAGTTTTATCAAATTGCATGGGCTATTGTAGGCAACGATGTCATAAAAGCTTGTCGACATTTTTTCTCCTCAGGTCACATTCTGAAAGAAATGAATTGCACTTTTATTTCTTTAGTGCCTAAAAATGATGGAGCCGATTCATTGGAGAACTACCGTCCTATTTCACTGTGCAACTTTATTTATAAGGTTATCTCTAAGTTGCTGGCAGATAGACTACAAAAGGTCATGAATAAGGTCATTAGTCCTAATCAGGCTGCTTTTCTTAAAGGGAGGAGTATCCATCATAATGTCCTGCTTGCTAATGATTTGGTTAAGGATCTACATTCTAAAACAAGAGGGAAAAAGATCTGTTTTAAAGCTGATTTACGAAAGGCCTTTGACTCAGTCAATAGGGATTTTATTTACATGATGCTCCATAATATGGGCTTCCCTCAGCACTGGGTTAAATGGATTCAATGTTGCTTGGAAACTCCAAAATTTTCAATTCTCTTTAATGGTTCACCTATTGGCTTCTTTGGGAGTAAGAATGGCATTCGGCAAGGTGATCCACTATCTCCTTATCTTTTTACCATTGCAATGGAAGGGCTCAGTTGTATGTTAGAAGAGGCTGTTTCCAATGGCAAAATTAAGGTACCACATTATGGTTCTGTTTATATCTCTCACATAACATTTGCCGACGACCTTATTATCTTCCTTCGAGATGATCCAGTTTCTGTGAGTAATCTGGCAGATATTCTTAATGAATTTGGTAAAGTTTCTGGTCTTAAGCTAAACCATGCAAAGAGCAAAGTATATGTGGGTGCTTGCATTGACAATAAGGATCATATTTCTCAAACATTGGGAGTTGCTGAAGGAAATTTACCGGTTCCTTACTTGGGTCTCCCACTTATATCCACTGGAATCAACAAAGCCTCCTGTCAGCCTATCATACAAAAAATTAAGAACAGAATTTCCTCTTGGAAAAATAGGCTTCTTTCTAAAGCTGGACGACTTGAACTTATTCGATCTGTGTTGACCTCTTATTCTATTTATTGGTCTCATGCATTCCTTCTACCAGCCGGGCTTCTCCATGATATTGATAAATTACTTATGAACTTCTTTTGGAATGGCACAGATGGTAAGGCAATGCACATGGTGAATTGGGACAGCATTTGCAAACCGAAGGATGAAGGGGGGCTGAATCTTCGACATATTAGAGATTGGAATAAAGCTTGTATGGTAAAGCAATTATGGGATATTTTACAAAACAAGTCTTCCTTATGGTCACAATGGGTTTTTGCTAGGTACCTTACCAAGGAATCAATCTGGGAAGTATCTGCAAAAACATCTCATTCTGCTGCTTGGAAAGGAATTCTAAAGGCAAGGAGATGGCTACGTAACAATATTTCTTATGTGATTTCTTCTGGAACCAATATTAATATGTGGTATGATCCTTGGGTGAATGGGAAAAGCATATTTCAGATATTTGGTGATAGAGTACGACAGGATCTGGGGGCTCCCAAAGACTGGAAGGTTTCTGAATTCATTAACAATGGTACTTGGTGTCTTCCCAACCCTACCTCCCCTGACATGTTATTACTTTGGCCGACTATTAGGGCTATTACAATCAAGAACAACTCTTCAGATATGCTTATTTGGCTTCATGATAACGGTAAATTTAGTGCTACATCTGCATGGAACCAAATTAGACGACGAAACAACAAGTGGATCCAAAGTAGTTGGACATGGGACAGTCCATGCTCACAGCGACATTCCTTATGTACATGGCAGGCCCTTCTCGGCAAACTTCCTACGATGGACAATATGCAGCGAAGAGGTATTTATATTGTAAATCGGTGCTCTTTGTGTATGCAAAATGAAGAAAGTGTTGACCATCTCTACTTTGCTTGTGATTATTCATCTTGGATATGGAAGGAGATCTTGAAGCGATTTGATTTTCAAAGGCTACCACGGCCAAACTTGCATCATGAATTAGAAATGCTTATGCAAAGCTTCTCAAGAAAGGGGCCTCTTACACAACTAGCACGAATTATATTCAGATGTGCTATTTGGTGGATTTGGAAGGAGAGGTGTGGCAGAATTTTTGAGTGTCACAACATGAAGAAAGCTCAAATTCTGATAGAGATTCTTCAGGACTCACGATCATGTATGGAGCAAGAATTGAATACAGAGCACCTAACAAGAAGAGAGAAAGATATTTTCACAAGATTCAATTTTTCCATTCGTCAAGAATCACTCGAATAATGATGAAGATTGTAATTATATGGGGCAAAGCTTATATTTTGTGACGTATCCACAAGTAGTCCAGAACAGTCTAGCTATTGCATTTTATTATTTATTAACTTCCTTATGCTACTCTTGGAGATGAGTTTGATGAAGCGTGCTCATTTCACCTTCTTTAGGTGGGGTGCAATCTTCTCGACTACACTAAGAGACTTCAGGCTTTAGTCTATGGCTTGTGTAGACAAAGCTTCTTTGTACAAATCTTTTACAAAATACAATATCTTTACTTACCAAAAAAAAAAAAAAGAGTTTCGATCGGTTTTTCGTGCACCGTGTCGGAAATTCAAAATACTGGTCTTTCCCGTCTTATTAGCCCATGAGAAGTCGTACAAGCACACTTTCGCAAAAAAATACGACGGTCATAAACTTTGCACGAAGTCGCGCGCGAGTCGAGTTTCGATCGGTTTTTCGTGCACCGTCTCGAAAATTCAAAATACTGGCCATTCACGATGAATTAGCCCATGGTAAGTCGTATGAGCATGGTTTTACGAAAAAACGTGACGGTCATAAACTTTGCGCAGAGTCGAGATTCGATCTGTTTTTCGTGCACCGTCTCGGAAATTCAAAATACTGGTCTTTCCCGTCTTATTAGCCCATGAGAAGTCGTACAGGCACGCTTTCGCAAAAAAATACGACGGTCATAAACTTTGCGCGAAGTCGCGCGCGAGTCGAGTTTCGATCGGTTTTTCATGCACCGTCTCGGAAATTCAAAATACTAGCCATTCATGATGTATTAGCCCATGGTAAGTCGTATGAGCATGGTTTCACGAAAAAACGCGACGGTCATAAACTTTGCGCAGAGTCGAGATTCGATCGTTTTTTCGTGCACCGTCTCGGAAATTCAAAATACTGGTCTTTCCCGTCTTATTAGCCCATGGGAAGTCGTACAAGCATGCTTTCGCATAAAAATTCGACGGTCATAATCTTTGCGCGAACTTTGCGGTGAGTCGAGTTTCGATCGGTTTTTCATGCACCGTCTCGGAAATTCAAAATACTGGACTTTCCCGTCTTATTAGCCCATGAGAAGTCGTACAAGCACGCTTTCGCAAACAAATATGACGGTCAAAAACTTTGCGCGAAGTCGCGCGCGAGTCGAGTGTCGATCGGTTTTTCGTGCACCATCTCGGAAATTCAAAATACTGGTCTTTCCCATCTTATTAGCCCATGGGAAGTCGTACAAGCATGCTTTCGCATAAAAATTTGACGGTCATAATCTTTGCGCGAACTTTGCGGTGAGTCGAGTTTCGATCGGTTTTTCGTGCACTGTCTTGGAAATTCAAAATACTGGCCATTGACGATGTATTCCATGGTAAGTCATGTGAGCATGGTTTCACGAAAAAACTAGACGGTCATAAACTTTGCACAGAGTCGAGTTTCGATCGGTTTTTCGTGCACCGTCTCGGAAATTCATAATACTGGTCTTTCCCGTCTTATTAGCCCATGAGAAGTCGTACAGGCACGCTTTCGCAAAAAAATACGACGGTCAAAAACTTTGCGCGAAGTCGCGCGCGAGTCGAGTTTCGATCGGTTTTTCGTGCACCGTCTCGGAAATTCAAAATACTTGTCTTTCCCGTCTTATTAGCCCATGAGAAGTCGTACAGGCACTCTTTCGCAAAAAAATACGACGGTCATAAACTTTTCGCGAAGTCGCGCGCGAGTCGAGTTTCGATCGGTTTTTCGTGCACCGTCTCGGAAATTCAAAATACTAGCCATTCACGATGTATTAGCCCATGGTAAGTCGTATGAGCATGGTTTCACGAAAAAATGCGACGGTCATAAACTTTGCGCAGAGTCGAGATTCGATCGGTTTTTCGTGCACCGTCTCGAAAATTCAAAATACTGGTCTTTCCCGTCTTATTAGCCCATGAGAAGTCGTACAAGCACGCTTTCGCAAAAAAATACGACGGTCAAAAACTTTGCGCGAAGTCGCGCGCGAGTCGAGTTTCGATCGGTTTTTCATGCACCGTCTCAGAAATTCAAAATACTGGTCTTTCCTATCTTATTAGCCCATGGGAAGTCGTACAAGCATGCTTTCGTATAAAAATTCGACGGTCATAATCTTTGCGCGAACTTTGCGGTGAGTCGAGTTTCGATCGGTTTTTCATGCACTGTCTTGGAAATTCAAAATACTGGCCATTCACGATGTATTAGCCCATGGTAAGTCATGTGAGCATGGTTTCACGAAAAAACTAGACGGTCATAAACTTTGCTCAGAGTCGAGTTTCGATCGGTTTTTCGTGCACCGTGTCGGAAATTCAAAATACTGGTCTTTCCCGTCTTATTAGCCCATGAGAAGTCGTACAAGCACACTTTCGCAAAAAAATACGACGGTCATAAACTTTGCACGAAGTCGCGCGCGAGTCGAGTTTCGATCGGTTTTTCGTGCACCGTCTCGAAAATTCAAAATACTGGCCATTCACGATGAATTAGCCCATGGTAAGTCGTATGAGCATGGTTTTACGAAAAAACGTGACGGTCATAAACTTTGCGCAGAGTCGAGATTCGATCTGTTTTTCGTGCACCGTCTCGGAAATTCAAAATACTGGTCTTTCCCGTCTTATTAGCCCATGAGAAGTCGTACAGGCACGCTTTCGCAAAAAAATACGACGGTCATAAACTTTGCGCGAAGTCGCGCGCGAGTCGAGTTTCGATCGGTTTTTCATGCACCGTCTCGGAAATTCAAAATACTAGCCATTCATGATGTATTAGCCCATGGTAAGTCGTATGAGCATGGTTTCACGAAAAAACGCGACGGTCATAAACTTTGCGCAGAGTCGAGATTCGATCGTTTTTTCGTGCACCGTCTCGGAAATTCAAAATACTGGTCTTTCCCGTCTTATTAGCCCATGGGAAGTCGTACAAGCATGCTTTCGCATAAAAATTCGACGGTCATAATCTTTGCGCGAACTTTGCGGTGAGTCGAGTTTCGATCGGTTTTTCATGCACCGTCTCGGAAATTCAAAATACTGGACTTTCCCGTCTTATTAGCCCATGAGAAGTCGTACAAGCACGCTTTCGCAAACAAATATGACGGTCAAAAACTTTGCGCGAAGTCGCGCGCGAGTCGAGTGTCGATCGGTTTTTCGTGCACCATCTCGGAAATTCAAAATACTGGTCTTTCCCATCTTATTAGCCCATGGGAAGTCGTACAAGCATGCTTTCGCATAAAAATTTGACGGTCATAATCTTTGCGCGAACTTTGCGGTGAGTCGAGTTTCGATCGGTTTTTCGTGCACTGTCTTGGAAATTCAAAATACTGGCCATTGACGATGTATTCCATGGTAAGTCATGTGAGCATGGTTTCACGAAAAAACTAGACGGTCATAAACTTTGCACAGAGTCGAGTTTCGATCGGTTTTTCGTGCATCGTCTCGGAAATTCATAATACTGGTCTTTCCCGTCTTATTAGCCCATGAGAAGTCGTACAAGCACGCTTTCGCAAAAAAATACGACGGTCATAAACTTTGCGCGAAGTCGCGCGCGAGTTGAGTTTCGATCGGTTTTTCGTACACCATCTCGGAAATTCAAAATACTTGTCTTTCCCATCTTATTAGCCCATGAGAAGTCGTAGAGGCACGCTTTCGCAAAAAAATACGACGGTCATAAACTTTTCGCGAAGTCGTGCGCGAGTCGAGTTTCGATCGGTTTTTCGTGCACCGTCTCGGAAATTCAAAATACTGGTCTTTCCCGTCTTATTAGCCCATGAGAAGTCGTACAAACACGCTTTCGCAAAAAAATACGACGGTCAAAAACTTTGCGCGAAGTCGCGCGCGAGTCGAGTTTCGATCGGTTTTTCGTGCACCGTCTCGGAAATTCAAAATACTGGTCTTTCCCATCTTTTTAGCCCATGGGAAGTCGTACAAGCATGCTTTCGCATAAAAATTCGACGGTCATAATCTTTGCGCGAACTTTGCGGTGAGTCGAGTTTCGATCGGTTTTTCATGCATTGTTTCGGAAATTCAAAATACTAGCCATTCACGTTGTATTAGCCCATGGTAAGTCATGTGAGCATGGTTTGACGAAAAAACTAGACGGTCATAAACTTTGCACAGAGTCGAGTTTCGATCGGTTTTTCGTGCACCGTCTCGGAAATTCATAAAACTGGTCTTTCCCGTCTTATTAGCCCATGAGAAGTCGTACAAACACGCTTTCGCAAAAAAATACGACGGTCATAAACTTTGCGCGAAGTCGCGCGCGAGTTGAGTTTCGATCGGTTTTTCGTACACCATCTCGGAAATTCAAAATACTTGTCTTTCCCGTCTTATTAGCCCATGAGAAGTCGTAGAGGCACGCTTTCGCAAAAAAATACGACGGTCAGAAACTTTTCGCGAAGTCGCGCGCGAGTCGATTTTCGATCGGTTTTTCGTGCACCGTCTCGGAAATTCAAAATACTTGTCTTTCCCGTCTTATTAGCCCATGAGAAGTCGTACAGGCACGCTTTCGCAAAAAAATACGACAGTCATAAACTTTGCGCGAAGTCGCGCGTGAGTCGAGTTTCGATTGGTTTTTCGTGCACCGTCTCGGAAATTCAAAATACTGGCCATTCACGATGTATTAGCCCATGGTAAGTCGTATGAGCATGGTTTCACGAAAAAATGCGACGGTCATAAACTTTGCGCAGAGTCGAGATTCGATCGGTTTTTCGTGCACCGTCACGGAAATTCAAAATACTGGTCTTTCCCGTCTTATTAGCCCATGAGAAGTCGTACATGCACGCTTTCGCAAAAAAATACAACGGTCATAAACTTTGCGCGAAGTCGCGCGCGAGTCGAGTTTCGATCGGTTTTTCGTGCACCGTCTCGGAAATTAAAAATACTGGCCATTCACGATGTATTAGCCCATGGTAAGTCGTATGAGCATGGTTTCACGAGAAAACGCGACGGTCATAAACTTTGCGCAGCGTCGAGATTCGATCGGTTTTTCGTGCACCGTCTCGGAAATTCAAAATACTAGCCATTCACGATGTATTAGCCCATGGTAAGTCGTATGAGCATGGTTTCACGAAAAAACGCGACGGTCATAAACTTTGCGCAGAGTCGAGATTCGATCGGTTTTTCGTGCACCGTCTCGAAAATTCAAAATACTGGTCTTTCCCGTCTTATTAGCCCATGAGAAGTCGTACAGGCACGATTTCGCAAAAAAATACGACGGTTGACTCTGCCGTCTTATTATATCAGAGACTTTCACTGTAGGAGCTTCCCATGGTTCTCACTCCCCAATAACAACCTCGCCGTCACGAATCATTCCTTCAGATAATCAGGAAATTTCATTTCAACAATCTCTTGGGAACAAAGACATTGCAACTCACCAAACTCATCGCCTTTCGACACATCCCACTATTCAGGACTCCTTGCCTCACAGTACGCAAAAGTTTAAACATTTGCAAGCTGTGGATGAGGTGGATAAATATAGGAATAAAGGATTAAAGGGTAAAGATATTATGCGGGAGGACCATGTAAAATCAAAGGATAAGAAAAAGGATGGTAGTGTCCTCCCAAAATCGCATGCTCTTCCTTCTATCTAGTATTGATGAAAATAATCTGTTGGAATGTTCGTGGACTTAATAAGACTGAGAAATGTCGGGAGCTCAATAGAATAATCCGATATGCTGCATGTGATATTGTGATTCTTGTGGAAACAAAAATTAAAACCCATCGTGTTCGAGTTCAGAAGAATTTAATATGGCCTGAGGCAGAACTTTTTACTAATGATTCTCAGGATACTTATGGTCGAGTTTGGGTCTTATGGCATCCTAACCTTGTTACTGCTTGGTTTATTTCTGCTACTAATCAATTCATTCATCTTAAGGCAGAGGATAAACAGACTGGATGTCAATTCAATATTACCGGTATCTATGCATCTAACAGTATGTCTGACAGGAATGCTCTATGGCGTGATCTGGTTAGCATTGCAAATAGTTATCCTACAGTACCTTGGGTTGTTCTCGGTGACTTTAATACTGTCAGATACACAAATGAGAAAGTGGGGGGTAGAGTGCTTTCAGAATGTCAGCTTCAACATTTTAATGATTGTATAGATACTGCTGCATTGACTGACATGAAATCTGTAGGTGATTGGTTCTCATGGAACAATCAAAGTACTGCTGATAGAAAAATTATGGCTCGACTTGACAGATGTTTGATAAATCAGGAATGGTTAGCAGTTTTCCCAGATTCACTTCTTGAGTACGGTGCTAAGTTATTTTCGGATCACTCTATTATGCATATACATGCAGATAAAGCACTACCCAGAGTCAAGAAACCTTTTAGATTTTTTAATATGTGGAGTTCTCACCCTAAGTTCCTCGACGTTATTAAGTCAGCTTGGGACATTAATGTATTTGGTTCTCCTCGTTACATCCTATGTCAAAAGCTAAAAGCATGCAAAGCAGCACTTAAGAAGTGGAATTCAACTACATTCGGAAATATCACCAACAGGGTTCAGTTATGCAAGAAAGAACTTATGACTGTGCAAAGCGAGCTAAATCTTCAACCTCTGGATGCGAATCTTATATACAAAGAGGCTGCTGCTAGAAATAACTTTATGCAAGCTTTGAAGCAGGAGGAATGCTTTTTGAAACAGAAGTCACGACAGCATTGGCTTACTCTAGGGGATTCTAATACGAAGTTTTTCTATGCTGCTATTGCTACCAGAAGGGCTACTAATCGTATCAAAAAATGCAAAGGTATAAATGGTAATCTCATTGAGGATTTGGATGAGGTTAAAAATTACACCGAGCAATTTTTTTATTCCTTACTCAATCAGGAGCAGCAGCCTAATAGTATTCATGTTTGGCCTACAAGACGACTTGATTCTGAAGCCCTCTCTCATCTTAATGCCCCAATAACGGATGATGAAATTGTGAAAGTTGTTTTTAAGTCCCCGAAGCACAAAAGCCCTGGTCCAGATGGATTTCCAGCTGAGTTTTATCAAATTGCATGGTCTATTGTAGGCAACGATGTCATAAAAGCTTGTCGACATTTTTTCTCCTCAGGTCATATTCTTAAAGAAATGAATTGCACTTTTATTTCTTTAGTGCCTAAAAATGATGGAGCCGATTCATTGGAGAACTACCGTCCTATTTCACTGTGCAACTTTATTTATAAGGTTATCTCGAAGTTACTGGCAGATAGACTACAAAAGGTCATGAATAAGGTCATTAGTCCTAATCAGGCTGCTTTTATTAAAGGGAGGAGTATCCATCATAATGTCCTGCTTGCTAATGATTTGGTTAAGGATCTACACTCAAAAACAAGAGGGAAAAAGATATGTTTTAAAGCTGATTTACGAAAGGCCTTTGACTCAGTCAATAGGCAATTTATTTACATGATGCTCCATAATATGGGCTTCCCTCAGCACTGGGTTCAATGGATTCAATGTTGCTTGGAAACTCCAAAATTTTTGATTCTCTTTAATGGTTCACCTCTTGGCTTCTTCGGGAGTAAGAATGGCATTCGACAAGGCGATCCACTATCTCATTATCTTTTTACGATTGCAATGGAAGGACTCAGTTGTATGTTAGAAGAGGCTGTTTCCAATGGCAAAATTAAGGTACCATATTATGGTTCTGTTTATATCTCTCACATAACATTTGCTGATGACCTTATTATCTTCCTTCGAGATGATCCAGTTTCTGTGAGTAATCTGGCAGATATTCTTAATGAATTTGGTATAGTTTCTCGTCTTAAGCTAAACCATGCAAAGAGCAAAGTATACGTCGGTGCTTGCATTGAAAATAAGGATCATATTGCTCAAACATTGGGAGTTGCTGAAGGAAATTTATCGGTTCCTTACTTGGGTCTTCCACTTATATCCACTGGAATCAACAAAGTCTCCTGTCAGTCTATCCTACAAAAAATTAAGAACAGAATTTCCTCTTGGAAAAATAGGCTTCTTTCTAAAGCTGGACGACTTGAACTTATTCGATCAGTGTTGATCTCTTATTCTATTTATTGGTCTCATGCATTCCTTCTACCAGCCGGGCTTCTCAATGATATTGATAAATTACTTATGAACTTCTTTTGGAATGGCACAGATGGTAAGGCAATGCATATGGTGAATTGGGACAACATTTGCAAACCGAAGGATGAAGGGGGCTTGAATCTTCGACATATTAGAGATTGGAATAAAGCTTGTATGGTAAAGCAATTATGGGATTTTTTAATATGTGGAGTTCTCACCCAAAGTTCCTCGAAGTTATTAAGTCAGCTTGGGACATTAATGTATTTGGTTCTCCCCCTTACATCCTATGTCAAAAACTAAAAGCATGCAAAGCAGCACTGAAGAAGTGGAATTCAACTACATTTGGAAATATCAACGACAGAGTTCAGTTATGCAAGAAAGAACTTACGGCTGTGCAAAGCGAGCTAAATCTTCAACCTCTGGATGCGAATCTTATATACAAAGAGGCTGCTGCTAGAAATAACTTTATGCAAGCTTTGAAGCAGGAGGAATGCTTTTTGAAACAGAAGTCACGACAGCATTGGCTTACTCTAGGGGATTCTAATACGAAGTTTTTCTATGCTGCTATTGCTACCAGAAGGGCTACTAATCGCATCAAAAAATGCAAAGGTATAGATGGTAATCTCATTGAGGATCTGGATGAGGTTAAAAATTACACCGAGCAATTTTTTTATTCCTTACTCAATCAGGAACAGCAGCCTAATAGTATTCATGTTGGGCCTACAAGACGACTTGATTCTGAAGCCCTCTCTCATCTTAATGCCCTAATAACGGATGATGAAATTGTGAAAGTTGTTTTTAAGTCCCCGAAGCACAAAAGCCCTGGTCCAGATGGATTTCCAGCTGAGTTTTATCAAATTGCATGGGCTATTGTAGGCAACGATGTCATAAAAGCTTGTCGACATTTTTTCTCCTCAGGTCACATTCTGAAAGAAATGAATTGCACTTTTATTTCTTTAGTGCCTAAAAATGATGGAGCCGATTCATTGGAGAACTACCGTCCTATTTCACTGTGCAACTTTATTTATAAGGTTATCTCTAAGTTGCTGGCAGATAGACTACAAAAGGTCATGAATAAGGTCATTAGTCCTAATCAGGCTGCTTTTATTAAAGGGAGGAGTATCCATCATAATGTCCTGCTTGCTAATGATTTGGTTAAGGATCTACACTCAAAAACAAGAGGGAAAAAGATCTGTTTTAAAGCTGATTTACGGAAGGCCTTTGACTCAGTCAATAGGCAATTTATTTACATGATGCTCCATAATATGGGCTTCCCTCAGCGCTGGGTTCAATGGATTCAATGTTGCTTGGAAACTCCAAAATTTTCGATTCTCTTTAATGGTTCACCTATTGGCTTCTTCGGGAGTAAGAATGGCATTCGGCAAGGCGATCCACTATCTCCTTATCTGTTTACGATTGCAATGGAAGGACTCAGTTGTATGTTAGAAGAGGCTGTTTCCAATGGCAAAATTAAGGTACCATATTATGGTTCTATTTATATCTCTCACATAACATTTGCTGATGACCTTATTATCTTCCTTCGAGATGATCCAGTTTCTGTGAGTAATCTGGCAGATATTCTTAAACTTTGCACAGAGTCGAGTTTCGATCGGTTTTTCGTGCACCGTCTCGGAAATTCATAATACTGCTCTTTCCCGACTTATTAGCCCATGAGAATTCATACAAGCACGCTTTCGCAAAAAAATACGACGGTCATAAACTTTGCGCGAAGTCGCGCGCGAGTTGAGTTTCGATCGGTTTTTCGTACACTATCTCGGAAATTCAAAATACTTGTCTTTCCCGTCTTATTAGCCCATGAGAAGTCGTAGAGGCACGCTTTGGAAAAAAAATACGACGGTCATAAACTTTGCGCGAAGCAGCGCGCGAGTCGAGTTTCGATAGATTTTTCGTGCACCGTCTCGGAAATTCAAAATACTGGTCTTTCCCGTTTTATGAGCACATGAGAAGTCGTACAAGCACACTTTCGCAAAAAAATATGACGGTCATAAACTTTGCGCGAAGTCGCGCGCTAGTCGAGTTTCGATCGATTTTTCGTGCACCGTCTCGGAAATTCAAAATACTGGTCATTCACGATGTATTAGCCCATGGTAAGTCGTATGAGCATGGTTTCACGAAAAAACGCGACGGTCATAAACTTTGCGCAGAGTCGAGATTCGATCGGTTTTTCGTGCACCGTCTCAAAAATTCAAAATACTGGTCTTTCCCGTCTTATTAGCCCATGAGAAGTCGTACAGGCACGATTTCGCAAAAAAATACGACGGTCATAAACTTTGCGCGAACTCGCGTGCGAGTCGAGTTTCGATCGGTTTTTCGTGCACCGTCTCGGAAATTCAAAATACTAGCCATTCACGATGTATTAGCCCATGGTAAGTCGTATGAGCTTGGTTTCACGAAAAAACGCGACGGTCATAAACTTTGCGCAGAGTCGAGATTCGATCATTTTTTCGTGCACCGTCTCGGAAATTCAAAATACTGGTCTTTCCCGTCTTATTAGCCCATGGGAAGTCGTACAAGCATGCTTTCGCATAAAAATTCGACGGTCATAATCTTTGCGTGAACTTTGCGGTGAGTCGAGTTTCGATCGGTTTTTCATGCACTGTCTTGGAAATTCAAAATACTGGCCATTCACGATGTATTAGCCCATGGTAAGTCATGTGAGCATGGTTTCACTTTTTTTTTGGTAAGTAAAGATATTGTATTTTGTAAAAGATTTGTACAAAGAAGCTTTGTCTACACAAGCCATAGACTAAAGCCTGAAGTCTCTTAGTGTAGTCGAGAAGATTGCACCCCATCTAAAGAAGGTGAAATGGGCACGCTTCATCAAACTCATCTCCAAGAGTAGCATAAGGAAGTTAATAAATAATAAAATGTAATAGCTAGACTGTTCTGGACTACTTGTGGATACATCACAAAATATAAGCTTTGCCCCATATAATACATTACAATCTTCATCATTATTCGAGTGATTCTTGACGAATGGAAAAATTGAATCTTGTGAAAATATCTTTCTCTCTTCTTGTTAGGTGCTCTGTATTCAATTCTTGCTCCATACATGATCGTGAGTCCTGAAGAATCTCTATCAGAATTTGAGCTTTGTTCACGTTGTGACACTCAAAAATTCTGCCACACCTCTCCTTCCAAATCCACCAAATAGCACATCTGAATATAATTCGTGCTAGTTGTGTAAGAGGCCCCTTTCTTGAGAAGCTTTGCATAAGCATTTCTAATTCATGATGCAAGTTTGGCCGTGGTAGCCTTTGAAAATCAAATCGCTTCAAGATCTCCTTCCATATCCAAGATGAATAATCACAAGCAAAGTAGAGATGGTCAATACTTTCTTCATTTTGCATACACAAAGAGCACCGATTTACAATATAAATACCTCTTCGCTGCATATTGTCCATCGTAGGAAGTTGGCCGAGAAGGGCCTGCCATGTACATAAGGAATGTCGCTGTGAGCATGGACTATCCCATGTCCAACTACTTTGGATCCACTTGTTGTTTCGTCGTCTAATTTGGTTCCATGCAGATGTAGCACAAAATTTACCGTTATCATGAAGCCAAATAAGCATATCTGAAGAGTTGTTCTTGATTGTAATAGCCCTAATAGTCGGCCAAAGTAATAACATGTCAGGGGAGGTAGGGTTGGGAAGACACCAAGTACCATTGTTAATGAATTCAGAAACCTTCCAGTCTTTGGGAGCCCCCAGATCCTGTCGTACTCTATCACCAAATATCTGAAATATGCTTTTCCCATTCACCCAAGGATCATACCACATATTAATATTGGTTCCAGAAGAAATCACATAAGAAATATTGTTACGTAGCCATCTCCTTGCCTTCAGAATTCCTTTCCAAGCAGCAGAATGAGATGTTTTTGCAGATACTTCCCAGATTGATTCCTTGGTAAGGTACCTAGCAAAAACCCATTGTGACCATAAGGAAGACTTGTTTTGTAAAATATCCCATAATTACTTTACCATACAAGCTTTATTCCAATCTCTAATATGTCGAAGATTCAGCCCCCCTTCATCCTTCGGTTTGCAAATGCTGTCCCAATTCACCATGTGCATTGCCTTACCATCTGTGCCATTCCAAAAGAAGTTCATAAGTAATTTATCAATATCATGGAGAAGCCCGGCTGGTAGAAGGAATGCATGAGACCAATAAATAGAATAAGAGGTCAACACAGATCGAATAAGTTCAAGTCGTCCAGCTTTCGAAAGAAGCCTATTTTTCCAAGAGGAAATTCTGTTCTTAATTTTTTGTATGATAGGCTGACAGGAGGCTTTGTTGATTCCAGTGGATATAAGTGGGAGACCCAAGTAAGGAACCGGTAAATTTCCTTCAGCAACTCCCAATGTTTGAGCAATATGATCCTTATTGTCAATGCAAGCACCCACATATACTTTGCTCTTTGCATGGTTTAGCTTAAGACCAGAAACTTTACCAAATTCATTTAGAATATCTGCCAGATTACTCACAGAAACTGGATCATCTCGAAGGAAGATAATAAGGTCGTCGGCAAATGTTATGTGAGAGATATAAACAGAACCATAATGTGGTACCTTAATTTTGCCATTGGAAACAGCCTCTTCTAACATACAACTGAGCCCTTCCATTGCAATGGTAAAAAGATAAGGAGATAGTGGATCACCTTGCCGAATGCCATTCTTACTCCCAAAGAAGCCAATAGGTGAACCATTAAAGAGAATTGAAAATTTTGGAGTTTCCAAGCAACATTGAATCCATTTAACCCAGTGCTGAGGGAAGCCCATATTATGGAGCATCATGTAAATAAAATCCCTATTGACTGAGTCAAAGGCCTTTCGTAAATCAGCTTTAAAACAGATCTTTTTCCCTCTTGTTTTAGAATGTAGATCCTTAACCAAATCATTAGCAAGCAGGACATTATGATGGATACTCCTCCCTTTAAGAAAAGCAGCCTGATTAGGACTAATGACCTTATTCATGACCTTTTGTAGTCTATCTGCCAGCAACTTAGAGATAACCTTATAAATAAAGTTGCACAGTGAAATAGGACGGTAGTTCTCCAATGAATCGGCTCCATCATTTTTAGGCACTAAAGAAATAAAAGTGCAATTCATTTCTTTCAGAATGTGACCTGAGGAGAAAAAATGTCGACAAGCTTTTATGACATCGTTGCCTACAATAGCCCATGCAATTTGATAAAACTCAGCTGGAAATCCATCTGGACCAGGGCTTTTGTGCTTCGGGGACTTAAAAACAACTTTCACAATTTCATCATCCGTTATTGGGGCATTAAGATGAGAGAGGGCTTCAGAATCAAGTCGTCTTGTAGGCCCAACATGAATACTATTAGGCTGCTGTTCCTGATTGAGTAAGGAATAAAAAAATTGCTTGGTGTAATTTTTAACCTCATCCAGATCCTCAATGAGATTACCATCTATACCTTTGCATTTTTTGATGCGATTAGTAGCCCTTCTGGTAGCAATAGCAGCATAGCAAAACTTCGTATTAGAATCCCCTAGAGTAAGCCAATGCTGTCGTGACTTCTGTTTCAAAAAGCATTCCTCCTGCTTCAAAGCTTGCATAAAGTTATTTCTAGCAGCAGCCTCTTTGTATATAAGATTCGCATCCAGAGGTTGAAGATTTAGCTCGCTTTGCACAGCCATAAGTTCTTTCTTGCATAACTGAACTCTGTCGTTGATATTTCCAAATGTAGTTGAATTCCACTTCTTCAGTGCTGCTTTGCATGCTTTTAGTTTTTGACATAGGATGTAAGGGGGAGAACCAAATACATTAATGTCCCAAGCTGACTTAATAACTTCGAGGAACTTTGGGTGAGAACTCCACATATTAAAAAATCTAAAAGGTTTCTTGACTCTTGGTAGTGCTTTATCTGCATGTATATGCATAATAGAGTGATCCGAAAATAACTTAGCACCGTACTCAAGAAGTGAATCTGGGAAAACTGCTAACCATTCCTGATTAATCAAACATCTGTCAAGTCGAGCCATAATTTTTCTTTCAGCAGTACTTTGATTATTCCATGAGAACCAATCACCTACAGATTTCATGTCAGTCAATGCAGCAGTATTTATACAATCATTAAAATATTGAAGTTGGCATTCGGAAAGCACTCTACCCCCCACTTTCTCATTTGTGTATCTGATAGTATTAAAGTCACCGAGAATAATCCAAGGTACTGTAGGATAACTATTTGCAATGCTAACCAGATCACGCCAAAGAGCATTCCTGTCAGACATACTGTTAGATGCATAAATACCGGTAATATTGAATTGACATCCAGTCTGTTTATCCTCTGCCTTAAGATGAATGAATTGATTAGTAGCAGAAATAAACCAAGTAGTAACAAGGTTAGGATGCCATAAGACCCAAACTCGACCATAAGTATCCTGAGAATCATTAGTAAAAAGTTCTACCTCAGGCCATATTAAATTCTTCTGAACTGGAACACGATGAGGTTTAATTTTTGTTTCCACAAGAATGACAATGTCACATGCAGCAGATCGGATTATTCTATTGAGCTCCCGACATTTCTCAGTCTTATTAAGTCCACGAACATTCCAACAGCTTATTTTCATCAATACTAGATAGAAGGAAGAGAATGCGATTTTGGGAGGACACTACCATCCTTTTTCTTATCCTTTGATTTTGCATGGTCCTCTCGCATAATATCTTTACCCTTTAATCCTTTATTCCTATATTTATCCACCTCATCCACAGCTTGCAAATGTTTAAATTTTTGCGTACCTTGAGGCAAGGAGTCCTGAAAAGCGGGATGTGTCGAAGAGCGATGAGTTTGGTGAGTTGCAATGTCTTGGTTCCCAAGAGGTTGTAGAAATGAAATTTCCTGATTATCTGAAGGAGTGATTCGTGAAGGCGAGGTTGTTATTGGGGAGTGAGAACCTTGGGAAGCTCCTGCAGTGAAATTCTCTGATATAATAGGTAAAGATGGAAGTCCTGACTTGTCTTTCTCTTGTTCGTGTCGCTGCCCCAACGAGTCAGAGTGTTCAATCATCTTCTCCGCCATCACCACTGTTGGCACTGGAGTATCAGTGCTTGGATTAGTGGTAGTGACCCCATTCTGTGGCTCTTGGCGTGGTCGGTAGACCTGTGTGATTTTTTGTGAAGGCTGTTGGCAGGCACCATTTACATGTCCAAAAGATAGACAAACCTTGCATCGTTGTGGCTTCCAAGAATATGAGACTTTCACCTTTCGGGTGCTCCCATCAAGATCACGGTAAGAAACATCATTCGGCAGTTCCTCATCAGAAGAAACCATTACACAAGCTCTGGCAAAGGTCAATCTCGTTTGCGAAGCTGTTGCCTTATCAAGATACAATGGTTGTCCCAGGGTGCTGCAAAGCTTTGCAATAAAACGACGACCCCAGAGATGTAGTGGAAGTCCATGGAAAGAAACCCATATTGGGATAGACTGTAGACTGTCTAACTCACATATCTCACATCAGGTGCCCAGCGTCGTAGTATCATTGGATGACCACGGATAGTCCAAAATCCTTCAAGGACCCGTTGTAAATCTTCTTCCGAATAAAGCCTGCATACAAAGAATCCGGTCTCCAACATATGAAGTTCAAATGTTGATATTCCCCATCGAGTTCTGATGTATGAGGATAGTGGGAAAAAGGATGTTCTTAGTCCAACAACGTAGCCCACAATTGCCATTGACCATGTCTCAATTAGTTCGTCGGAATCAATAGCCTCATACACAGCAATCTTCTGGTCAGCCTGTACTTCTGGAGCAAAAAAGTCCAGTCGAAGATCCGGACTACCCACTGGAGCCTTGAAGAGGCTACTCCAAGGCTTCGGATCTCGGGAAATAGGAGCTGGAGGTCGTGATCTAGATCGTGAACGACCTCGGGCCTGGTTCATTGAAGGAGCATCCCGTCGAGAAGAAGAAATCAGCGGTGGAACATCCTGGTGTGAAACCGGCCTAAGCTGCTGGGGAGGAACCAGCGGCTGTTGGAGAGGAGCAACCCCCTCCCGCGGTGAAGTAACCAGCGGCTGAGGAGCAACCCTCTCCCGCTGTGACGGCTGGAGAGGGGCGTTCTGCTGTGAAGCAATCAGCCGCTGGGAAGAAGCCAGCGGAGGAGCATCCCGCTGGAACAGAGGATGCGAAGCAGAGTGCCGCGTCCGGCCGCTCGCATCCATGGCGTCGCTCGCCCTAGCCGCCAGCCGCCTAGGGGAGAGGAAGCCACCACCCTGCCCACACTAATGTCGCAGCCGTCGCCCCTTCCACGCCGATTGCAGAAGCAGCCGTCGCCCTTTCCACGCTGGAGTTGCCGCAGGAAACGGCAGTGAACCCAGCCCCAATCGCAGCGCAGCTTCCACCGTTTCTTGCCCTAGAGTCCGTCCCGCGCCTAGGGGAGAAGAGCCGCCGCCCTTCCACGCCTGAAGTCGCCGATTCCCGGCCTGGAATCGCTGATCGCAGGAGCGACCGCCGGCCTTCCACTCGCCGCGGAGTGATCGTAGAGGAGAAATCGCCCAAGGGAGCAATCGCAAGCACAAGCGCAAGGGAAGAGGTTGCCGTCCCCAGCGTCGATCGCAAGCGCAAGCGCAAGCCCAAGCAGAGCAGAGCACTCACGCACGCACGCAAGGGAACGCAGGCCCATTCCCCCCCATTCCCAAGCTGATGCGTGCACCGTCTCTCCTCCTCTCTCTCTCCTCCTCACGCTACCTTACCATGGGCTAATACATCGTGAATGACCAGTATTTTGAATTTCCGAGACGGTTTCACGAAAAAACTAGACGGTCATAAACTTTGCACAGAGTCGAGTTTCGATCGGTTTTTCATACACCGTCTCAGAAATTCATAATACTGGTCTTTCCCATCTTATTAGCCCATGAGAAGTTGTACAAGCACGCTTTCGTAAAAAAATACGACGGTCATAAACTTTGCGCGAAGTCGCGCGCGAGTTGAGTTTCGATCGGTTTTTCGTACACCGTCTCGGAAATTGAAAATACTTGTCTTTCCCGTCTTATTAGCCCATGAGAAGTCGTAGAGGCACGCTTTCGCAAAAAAATTCGACGGTCATAAACTTTGCGCGAAGTTGCGCGCGAGTCGAGTTTCGATCGGTTTTTCGTGCACCGTCTCGGAAATTCAAAATACTGGTCTTTCCCGTCTTATTAGCCCATGAGAAGTCGTACAGGCACGCTTTCGCAGAAAAATACGACGGTCAAAAACATTGCGCGAAGTCGCTCGCGAGTCTAGTTTCGATTGGTTTTTCGTGCACCGTCTCAGAAATTCAAAATACTGGCTATTCACGATGTATTAGCCCATGGTAAGTCGTATGAGCATGGTTTCACGAAAACATGCGACGGTCATAAACTTTACAAAGAGTCGAGATTCGATCGGTTTTTCATGCACCGTCTCGGAAATTCAAAATACTGGTCTTTCCCGTCTTATGAGCGGATGAGAAGTCGTACAAGCACACTTTCACAAAAAAATACGACGGTCATAAACTTTGCGCGAAGTCGCGCGCTAGTCGAGTTTCGATCGATTTTTCGTGCACCGTCTCGGAAATTCAAAATACTGGCCATTCACGATGTATTAGCCCATGGTAAGTCGTATGAGCTTGGTTTCACGAAAAAACGCGACGGTCATAAACTTTGCGCAGAGTCGAGATTCGATCGGTTTTTCGTGCACCGTCTCAGAAATTCAAAATACTGGTCTTTCCCGTCTTATTAGCCCATGAGAAGTAGTACAAGCACGCTTTCGCAAAAAAATACGACGGTCATAAACTTTGCGCGAAGTCGCGCGCGAGTCGAGTTTCGATCGGTTTTTCGTGCACCGTCTCGGAAATTCAAAATACTGGCCATTCACGATATATTAGCCCATGGTAAGTCGTATGAGCATGGTTTCACGAGAAAACGCGACAGTCATAAACTTTGCGCAGCGTCGAGATTCGATCGGTTTTTCGTGCACCGTCTCGGAAATTCAAAATACTGGTCTTTCCCGTCTTATTAGCCCATGAGAAGTCGTACAAGCACGCTTTCGCAAAAAAATACGATGGTCAAAAACTTTGCGCGAAGTCGCGCGTGAGTCGAGTTTCGATCGGTTTTTCGTGCACCATCTCGGAAATTCAAAATACTTGTCTTTCCCGTCTTATTAGCCCATGAGAAGTCGTACAGGCACGCTTTTGCAAAAAAATACGACGGTCATAAACTTTGCGCGAGGTCGCGCGCGAGTCGAGTTTCGATCGGTTTTTCGTGCACCGTCTCGGAAATTCAAAATACTTGTCTTTCCCGTGTTATTAGCCCATGAGAAGTCGTACAGGCACGCTTTCGCAAAAAAATACGACGGTCATAAACTTTGCGCGAAGTCGTGCACGAGTCGAGTTTCGATCGGTTTTTCGTGACCGTCTCGGAAATTCAAAATACTGGCCATTCACGATGTATTAGCCCATGGTAAGTCGTATAAGCATGATTTCATGAAAAAACGCGACGGTCATAAACTTTGCGCAGGGTCGAGATTCGATCGGTTTTTCGTGCACCGTCTCGGAAATTCAAAATACTGGTCTTTCCTGTCTTATTAGCCCATGAGAAGTAGTACAAGCACGCTTTCGCAAAAAAATACGACGGTCATAAACTTTGCGCGAAGTCGCGCGCGAGTCGAGTTTCGATCGGTTTTTCGTGCACCATCTCGGAAATTCAAAATACTGGACATTCACGATGTATTAGCCCATGGTAAGTCGTATGAGCATGGTTTCACGAAAAAACGCGACGGTCATAAACTTTGCGCAGAGTCGAGATTCGATCGGTTTTTCGTGCACCGTCTCAGAAATTCAAAATACTGGTCTTTCCCGTCTTATTAGCCCATGAGAAGTCGTACAAGCACGCTTTCGCAAAAAAATACGACGATCAAAAACTTTGTGCGAAGTCGCGCGCTTGTCGAGTTTCGATCGGTTTTTCGTGCACCGTCTCGGAAATTCAAAATACTTGTCTTTCCCGTCTTATTAGCCCATGAGAAGTCGTACAGGCACGCTTTCGCAAAAAAATACGACGCCCATAAACTTTGCGCGAAGTCGCGTGCGAGTCGAGTTTCGATCAGTTTTTCGTGACCGTCTCAAAAATTCAAAATACTGGCCATTCACGATGTATTAGCCCATGGTAAGTCGTATGAGCATGGTTTCACGAAAAAACGCGACGGTCATAAACTTTGCGCAGAGTCGAGATTCGATCAGTTTTTCGTGCACCGTCTCGGAAATTCAAAATACTGGTCTTTCCTGTCTTATTAGCCCATGAGAAGTCGTACAGGCACGATTTCGCAAAAATATACGACGGTCATAAACTTTGCGCGAAGTCGCGCGCGAGTCGAGTTTCGATCGGTTTTTCGTGCACCGTCTCGGAAATTCAAAATACTAGCCATTCACGATGTATTAGCCCATAGTAAGTCGTATGAGCATGGTTTCACGAAAAAACGCGACGGTCATAAACTTTGCGCAGAGTCGAGATTCGATCGTTTTTACAATATCTTTACTTACCAAAAAAAAAAAGAGATTCGATCGTTTTTTCGTGCACCGTCTCGGAAATTCAAAATACTGGTCTTTCCCGTCTTATTAGCCCATGAGAAGTTGTACAAGCATGCTTTCGCATAAAAATTCGACGGTCATAATCTTTGCGCGAACTTTGCGGTGAGTCGAGTTTCGATCGGTTTTTCATGCACTGTCTTGGAAATTCAAAATACTGGCCATTCACGATGTATTAGCCCATGGTAAGTCATGTGAGCATGGTTTCACGAAAAAACTAGACGGTCATAAACTTTGCACAGAGTCGAGTTTCGATCGGTTTTTCGTGCACCGTCTCAGAAATTCATAATACTGGTCTTTCCCATCTTATTAGCCCATGAGAAGTCGTATAAGCACGCTTTCGCAAAAAAATACGACGGTCATAAACTTTGCGCGAAGTCGCGCGCGAGTTGAGTTTCGATCGGTTTTTCGTACACCGTCTCGGAAATTCAAAATACTTGTCTTTCCCGTCTTATTAGCCCATGAGAAGTCGTAGAGGCACGCTTTCGCAAAAAAATACGATGGTCATAAAATTTGCGCGAAGTCGCGTGCGAGTCGAGTTTCGATCGGTTTTCCGTGCACCGTCTCGGAAATTCAAAATACTGGCCATTCACGATGTATTAGCCCATGGTAAGTCGTATGAGTATGGTTTCACTAAAAAACGTGACGGTCATAAACTTTGCGCAGAGTAGAGATTCGATCGGTTTTTCGTGCACCGTCTCGAAAATTTAAAATACTGGTCTTTCCCGTCTTTTTAGCCCATGAGAAGTCGTACAGGCATGCTTTCGCAAAAAAATACGACCGTCATCAACTTTGCGCGAAGTCGCGCGCGAGTCCAGTTTCGATCGGTTTTTCGTGCACCGTCTCAGAAATTCAAAATACTCGTCTTTCCCATCTTATTAGCCCATGAGAAGTCGTACAGGCACGCTTTCGCAAAAAAATACGACGATCAAAAACTTTGCGCGAAGTCGCGCGCTTGTCGAGTTTCGATCGGTTTTTCGTGCACCGTCTTGGAAATTCAAAATACTTGTCTTTCCCATCTTATTAGCCCATGAGAAGTCGTACAAGCACGCTTTCGCAAAAAAATACGACAGTCAAAAACTTTGAGCGAAGTCGCGCGCGAGTTGAGTTTCGATCGGTTTTTCGTGCACCGTCTCGGAAATTCAAACTACTTGTCTTTCCCGTCTTATTAGCCCATGAGAAGTCGTACAGGCACGCTTTCGCACAAAAATATGACGGTCATAAACTTTGCGCGAAGTCGCGCGCGAGTCGAGTTTCGATCGGTTTTTCGTGCACCGTCTCGGAAATTCAAAATACTGGCCATTCATGATGTATTAGCCCATGGTAAGTCGTATGAGCATGGTTTCATGAAAAAACGCGACGGTCATAAACTTTGCGCAGAGTCGAGATTCGATCGGTTTTTCGTGCACCGTCTCGGAAATTCAAAATACTGGGCTTTCCCGTCTTATTAGCCCATGAGAAGTCGTACAGGCACGCTTTCGCAAAAAAATACGACGGTCATAAACTTTGCGCGAACTCGCGCGCTAGTCGAGTTTCGATCGGTTTTTCGTGCACCGTCTCGGAAATTCAAAATACTAGCCATTCACGATGTATTAGCCCATGGTAAGTCGTATGAGCATGGTTTCACAAAAAAATGCGACGGTTATAAACTTTGCGCAGAGTCGAGATTCGATCGTTTTTTCGTGCACCGTCTCGGAAATTCAAAATACTGGTCTTTCCCGTCTTATTAGCCCATGGGAAGTCGTACAAGCATGCTTTCGCATAAAAATTCGACGGTCATAATCTTTGCGTGAACTTTGCGGTGAGTCGAGTTTCGATCGGTTTTTCATGCACTGTCTTGGAAATTCAAAATACAGGCCATTCATGATGTATTAGCCCATGGTAAGTCGTATGAGCATGGTTTCACGAAAAAATGCGGCGGTCATAAACTTTGCGCAGAGTCGAGATTCGATCGGTTTTTCGTGCACCGTCTCGAAATTCAAAATACTGGTCTTTCCCGTCTTATTAGCCCATGTGAAGTCGTACAGGCACGATTTCGCAAACAAATACGACGGTAAAAAACCTTTCTCGAAGTCGTGCGCTGAGTCGAGTTTCGATCGGTTTTTCGTGCACCGTCTCGGAAATTCAAAATACTGGCCATTCACGATGTATTAGCCCATGATAAGTCGTATGAGCATGGTTTCACGAAAAAATGCGCAGAGTCAAGATTCAATCGGTTTTCTGTGCACCGTCTCGAAAATTCAAAATACTGGTCTTTCCCATCTTATTAGCCCATGGGAAGTTGTACATGCTCGTTTTCACAAAAAATACGATGGTAAAAAACTTTTGTCGAAGTCGTGCGCTGAGTCGAGTTTCGATCGGTTTTTCGTGCACCGTCTCGGAAATTAAAAATACTTGTCTTTCCCGTCTTATTAGCACATGAGAAGTCGTACAAGCTCGCTTTCGGAAAAAAATATGACGGTCAAAAACTTTGCTCGAAGTCGCGCGCTGAGTCGAGTTTCGATCCGTTTTTCGTGCACCGTCTCGGAAATTCAAAATACTGGCCATTCACGATGTATTAGCCCATGGTAAATCGTATGAGCATGGTTTCACGAAAAAACGTGACGGTCATAAACTTTGCGAAGAGTCAAGATTCGATCGGTTTTTCGTGCACCGTCTCGAAAATTCAAAATACTGGTCTTTCCCATCTTATTAGCCCATGGGAAGTCGTACAAGCTCGCTTTCGCAAAAAATACGACGGTCAAAAACTTTTCTCGAAGTTGCGCGCTGAGTCGAGTTTCGATCGGTTTTTCGTGTGTACCGTCTCAGAAATTCAAAATACTTGTCTTTCCCGTTTTATTAGCCCATGAGAAGTCGTCCAAGCTCGCTTTCGGAAAAAAATACGACGCTCAAATACTTTGCTCGAAGTCGCGAGCTGAGTCGTGTTTCGATCGGTTTTTCGTGCACCGTCTCGGAAATTCAAAATACTGGTCTTTCCCATCTTATTAGCCCAAGGGAAGTCGTATAAGCACGCTTTCGCATAAAAATTCGACGGTCATAATCTTTGCGCGAACTTTGCGCTGAGTCGAGTTTCGATCGGTTTTTCATGCACTGTCTTGGAAATTCAAAATACAGGCCATTCACAATGTATTAGCCAATGGTAAGTCATGTGAGCATGGTTTCACGAAAAAATGCGACGGTCATAAACTTTGTACAGAGTCGAGTTTCGATCGGTTTTTCGTGCACCGTCTCGGAAATTCAAAATACTAGTCGTTCCCGTCTTATTAGCCCATGGGAAGTCGTACAATCACACTTTCGTAAAAAAATATGACGGTCATAAACTTTGCGCGAAGTCGCGCGCGAGTCGAGTTTCGATCGATTTTTCGTGCACCGTCTCGGAAATTCAAAATACTGGCCATTCACGATGTATTAGCCCATGGTAAGTCGTATGAGCATGTTTTCACGAAAAAACGCGATGGTCATAAACTTTGTGCAGAGTTGAGCTTCGATCGGATTTTCGTGCACCGTCTCTGAAATTCAAAATACTGGTCTTTCCCGTCTTATTAGCCCATGAGAAGTCGTACAAGCACGCTTTCGCAAAAAAATACGACGGTCAAAAACTTTGCGCGAAGTCGCGCGCGAGTCGAGTTTCGATCGGTTTTTCGTGCACCGTCTCGGAAATTCAAAATACTTGTCTTTCCCGTCTTATTAGCCCATGAGAAGTCGTACAGGCACGCTTTCGCAAAAAAAAATACGACGGTCATAAACTTTGCGCGAAGTCGCACGCGAGTCGAGTTTCGATCGGTTTTTCGTGCACCGTCTCGGAAATTCAAAATACTGGCCATTCACGATGTATTAGCCCATGGTAAGTCGTATGAGTATGGTTTCACGAAAAAACGTGACGGTCATAAACTTTGCGCAGAGTAGAGATTCGATCGGTTTTTCGTGCACCGTCTCCAAAATTCAAAATACTGGTCTTTCCCGTCTTATTAGCCCATGAGAAGTCGTACAGGCACGCTTTCGCAAAAAAATACGACGGTCAAAAACTTTGTGCAGAGTTGAGCTTCGATCGGATTTTCGTGCACCGTCTCTGAAATTCAAAATACTGGTCTTTCCCGTCTTATTAGCCCATGAGAAGTCGTACAAGCACGCTTTCGCAAAAAAATACGACGGTCAAAAACTTTGCGCGAAGTCGCGCGCGAGTCGAGTTTCGATCGGTTTTTCGTGCACCATCTCGGAAATTCAAAATACTTGTCTTTCCCATCTTATTAGCCCATGAGAAGTCGTATAGGCACGCTTTCGCAAACAAAATACGTCGGTCATAAACTTTGCGCGAAGTCGCGCGCGAGTCAAGTTTCGATCAGTTTTTCGTGCACCGTCTCAGAAATTCAAAATACTGGCCATTCACGGTGTATTAGCCCATGGTAAGTCGTATGAGCATGGTTTCACGAAAAAACGCGATGGTCATAAACTTTGTGCAGAGTCGATATATGATCGGTTTTTCGTGCACCGTCTCGAAAATTCAAAATACCGGTCTTTCCCTTCTTATTAGCCCATGAGAAGTCATACAAGCACACTTTCACAAAAAAATACGACGGTCATAAACTTTGCGCGAAGTCGCACGCGAGTCGAGTTACGATCGATTTTTCGTGCACCGTCTCGGAAATTCAATATACTGGCCATTCACAATGTATTAGCCCATGGTAAGTCGTATGAGCATGTTTTCATGAAAAAACGCGACGGTCATAAACATTGTGCAGAGTTGAGATTCAATCAGTTTTTCGTGCACCGTCTCGGAAATTCAAAATACTGTTCTTTCCCATCTTATTAGCCCATGGGAAGTCGTACAAGAACGCTTTCGCATAAAAATTCGACGGTCATAATCTTTGCGCGAACTTTGCGCTGAGTCGAGTTTCGATCGGTTTTTCATGCACTGTCTTGGAAATTCAAAATACAAGCCTTTCACAATGTATTAGCCAATGGTAAGTCATGTGAGCATGGTTTCACGAAAAAACACGACGGTCATAAACTTTGTGCATAGTTGAGATTCGATCGGATTTTCGTGCACCGTCTCAGAAATTCAAAATACTGGTCTTTCCCGTCTTATTAGCCCATGAGAAGTCGTACAAGCACGCTTTCGCAAAAAAATATGACGGTCAAAAACTTTGCGCGAAGTCGCGCGCGAGTCGAGTTTCGATCGGTTTTTCGTGCACCGTCTCGGAAATTCAAAATACTTGTCTTTCCCGTCTTATTAGCCCATGATAAGTCGTACAGGCACGCTTTCGCAAAAAAAATACGACGGTCATAAACTTTGCGCGAAGTCGCGCGCGAGTCGAGTTTCGATCGGTTTTTCGTGCACCATCTCGGAAATTCAAAATACTGGCCATTCACGATGTATTAGCCCATGGTAAGTCGTATGAGCATGGTTTCACGAAAAAATGAGACGGTCATAAACTTTGCGCAGAGTCGAGATTCGATCGGTTTTTCGTGCACCGTCTCGAAAATTCAAAATACTGGTCTTTCCCGTCTTATTAGCCCATGAGAAGTCGTACAAGCACGCTTTCACAAAAAAATACGACGGTCATAAACTTTGCGCGAAGTCGCGCGCGAGTCGAGTTTCGATCGGTTTTTCGTGCACCGTCTCGGAAATTCAAAATACTGGCCATTCACGATGTATTAGCCTATGGTAAGTCGTATGAGCATGGTTTCACGAAAAAACGCGACGGTCATAAACTTTGCGCAGAGTCGAGTTTCGATCGATTTTTCGTGCACCGTCTCGGAAATTTAAAATACTTGTCTTTCCCGTCTTATTAGCCCATGAGAAGTCGTACAGGCACGCTTTCGCAAACAAAATACGTCGGTCATAAACTTTGCGCGAAGTCGCGCGCTAGTCGAGTTTCGATCGGTTTTTCGTGCACCGTCTCGAAAATTCAAAATACTGGCCATTCACGGTGTATTAGCCCATGGTAAGTCGTATGAGCATGGTTTCACGAAAAAATGCGACGGTCATAAACTTTGCGCAGAGTCGATATACGATCCGTTTTTCGTGCACCGTCTCGGAAATTCAAAATCCTGGTCTTTCCCGTCTTATTAGCCCATGAGAAGTCATACAAGCACACTTTCGCAAAAAAATACGACGGTCAGAAACTTTGCGCGAAGTCGCACGCGAGTCGAGTTTCGATCGGTTTTTCGTGCACCGTCTCGGAAATTCAAAATACTGGCCATTCACGATGTATTAGCCCATGGTAAGTCGTATGAGCATGTTTTCACGAAAAAACGCGACGGTCATAAACTTTGTGCAGAGTTGAGATTCGATCGGTTTTTCGTGCACTGTCTCGGAAATTCAAAATACTGGTCTTTCCCATCTTATTAGCCCATGGGAAGTCGTACAAGAACGCTTTCGCATAAAAATTCGACGGTCATAATCTTTGCGCGAACTTTGCGCTGAGTCGAGTTTCGATCGGTTTTTCATGCACTGTCTTGGAAATTCAAAATACAGGTCATTCACAATGTATTAGCCAATGGTAAGTCATGTGAGCATGGTTTCACGAAAAAACACGACGGTCATAAACTTTGTACAGAGTCGAGTTTCGATCGGTTTTTCGTGCACCGTCTCGGCAATTCAAAATACTGGTGTTTCCCGTCTTATTAGCCCATGGGAAGTCGTACAAGCACACATTCGTAAAAAAATACGACGGTCATAAACTTTGCGCGAAGTCGCGCGCTAGTCGAGTTTCGATCGGTTTTTCGTGCACCGTCTCAGAAATTCAAAATACTGGCCATTCACGATGTATTAGCCCATGGTAAGTCGTATGAGCATGTTTTCACGAAAAAACTCGACGGTCATAAACTTTGTGCAGAGTTGAGATTCGATCGGTTTTTCGTGCACCGTCTCGGAAATTCAAAATACTGGTCTTTCCCGTCTTATTAGCCCATGAGAAGTCGTACAATCTCGCTTTCGCAAAAAATACGACGGTCAAAAACTTTTCTCGAAGTCGCGCGCTGAGTCGAGTTTCGATCGGTTTTTCATGCACCATCTCGGAAATTCAAAATACTTGTCTTTCCCGTCTTATTAGCCCATGAGAAGTCGTACAATCTCGCTTTCGGTAAAAAATACGATGGTCAAAAACTTTGCTCGAAGTCGCGCGCTGAGTCGAGTTTTGATCGGTTTTTTGTGCACCGTCTCGGAAATTCAAAATACTGGTCTTTCCCGTCTTATTAGCCCATGGGAAGTCGTACAAGCACGCTTTCGCAAAAAAATACGACGGTCATAAATTTGCGCGAAGTCGCGCGCGAGTCAAGTTTCGATCGGTTTTTCGTGCACCGTCTCGAAAATTCGAAATACTGGCCATTCATGATGTATTAGCCCATGGTAAGTAAGTCGTATGAGCATGGTTTCACGAAAAAACGCGACGGTCATAAACTTTGCGCAGAGTCGACTTTCGATCGGTTTTTCGTGCACCGTCTCGGAAATTCAAAATACTGGTCTTTCCCGTCTTATTAGCCCAGGAGAAGTCAGCACGCTTTCGCAAAAAAATATGACAGTCATAAACTTTGCGCGAAGTCGCGCGCGAGTTGAGTTTCGATCGGTTTTTCGTGCACCGTCTCGGAAATTCAAAATACTTGTCTTTCCCATCTTATTAGCCCATGAGAAGTCGTACAGGCACGCTTTCACAAAAAAATACGACGGTCATAAACTTTGCGCGAAGTCGCGAGTGAGTCGAGTTTCGATCAGTTTTTCGTGCACCGTCTCGGAAATTCAAAATACTGCCCATTCACGATGTATTAGCCCATAGTAAGTCGTATGAGCATGCTTTCACGAAAAAACGCGACGGTCATAAACTTTGCGCAGAGTCGAGATTCAATCAGTTTTTCGTGCACCGTCTCGGAAATTCAAAATACTGGTCTTTCCCGTCTTATTAGCCCATGAGAAGTCGTACAGGCACGCTTTTGCAAAAAAATACGACGGTCATAAACTTTGCGCGAAGTCGCGCGCGAGTCGAGTTTCGATCGGTTTTTCATGCATCGTCTCGGAAATTCAAAATACTGGCCATTCACGATGTATTAGCCCATGGTAAGTCGTATGAGCATGGTTTCACGAAAAAATGCGACGGTCATAAACTTTGCGCAGAGTCAAGATTCGATCGACTTACCCAAAAAAAAAAAAAGATTCGATCAGTTTTTTGTGCACCGTCTTGGAAATTCAAAATACTGGTCTTTCCCGTCTTATTAGCTCATGAGAAGTCGTACAAGCATGCTTTCGCAAAAAAATACGATGGTCATAAACTTTAAGCGAAGTCGCGCGTGAGTCAAGTTTCGATCGATTTTTCGTGCACCGTCTCGGAAATTCAAAATACTGGTCTTTCCCATCTTATTTGCCGATGGGAAGTCGTACAAGCATGCTTTCACATAAAAATTAGACGGTCATAATCTGTGCACGAACTTTGCGCTGAGTCGAGTTTCGATCGGTTTCTCATGCACTGTCTTGGAAATTCAAAATACTGGCTATTCACAATGTATTAGCCCATGGTAAGTCATGTGAGCATGGTTTCACGAAAAAACGCGACGGTCATAAACTTTGCACAGAGTCGAGTTTCGATCGGTTTTTCGTGCGCCGTCTCTGAAATTCAAAATACTGGTCTTTCCCGTCTTATTAGCTCATGGAAGTCGTACAAGCACGCTTTCGCAAAAAAATACGACGGTCAGAAACTTTGCGCGAAGTCGCGCGCGAGTCGAGTTTCGATCGGTTTTTCGTGCACCATCTCGGAAATTAAAAATACTGGCCATTCACGATGTATTAGCCCATGGTAAGTCATATGAGCATGGTTTCACGAAAAAATGCGATGGTCATAAACTTTGTGAAGAGTCAAGATTCGATCGGTTTTTTGTGCACCGACTCAAAAATTTAAAATACTGGTCTTTCCCGTCTTATTAGCCCATGGGAAGTCGTACAAGCTCGCTTTCGCAAAAAATATGACGGTAAAAAACTTTTCCCGAAGTCGTGCGCTGAGTCGAGTTTCGATCGGTTTTTCGTGCACCGTCTCGAAAATTGAAAATACTTATCTTTCCCGTCTTGTTATCCCATGAGAAGTCATACTGGAACGCTTTTGGAAAAAATACGACGATTATAAACTTTGCGCGAAGTCGTGCGCGAGTCGAGTTTCGATCAGTTTTTCGTGCACCGTCTCGGAAATTCAAAATACTGGCCATTGAAGATGTATTTGCCCATGGTAAGTCGTATGAGCATGGTTTCACGAAAAAATGCGACGGTCATAAAATTTGCGTAGAGTCAAGATTCGATCGGTTTTTTGTGCACCGTCTCAAAAATTTAAAATACCGGTCTTTCCCGTCTTATTAGCCCATGGGAAGTCGTACAAGCTTGCTTTCGCAAAAAATATGACGGTAAAAAACTTTTCTCGAAGTCGTGCGCTGAGTCGAGTTTCGATCGGTTTTTCGTGCACCGTCTCGGAAATTCAAAATACTTATCTTTCCCGTCTTGTTATCCCATGAGAAGTCATACAGGAACGCTTTTGGAAAAAATACGACGATTATAAACTTTGCGCGAAGTCGTGCGCGAGTCGAGTTTCGATCAGTTTTTCGTGCACCGTCTCGGAAATTCAAAATACTGGCCATTGAAGATGTATTTGCCCATGGTAAGTCGTATGAGCATGGTTTCACGAAAAAATGCGACGGTCATAAAATTTGCGTAGAGTCAAGATTCGATCGGTTTTTTGTGCACCGTCTCAAAAATTTAAAATACCGGTCTTTCCCGTCTTATTAGCCCATGGGAAGTCGTACAAGCTTGCTTTCGTAAAAAATATGACGGTAAAAAACTTTTCTCGAAGTCGTGCGCTGAGTCGAGTTTCGATCGGTTTTTCGTGCACCGTCTCGGAAATTCAAAATACTGGTCATTCACGATTTATTAGCCCATGGTAAGTCGTATGAGCATGGTTTCACGAAAAAATGCGACGGTCATAAACTTTTTTTTTTTTTGGTAAGTTGACGGTCATAAACTTTGCGCAGAGTCAAGATTCGATCAGTTTTTTGTGCACCGTCTCGAAAATTCAAAATACTGGTCTTTCCCATCTTATTAGCCCATGGGAAGTCGTACAAGCTCGCTTTCACAAAAAATACGACGGTAAAAAACATTTCTCGAAGTCGTGCGCAGAGTCGAGTTTCGATCGGTTTTTCGTGCACCGTCTCGGAAATTAAAAATACTTGTCTTTCCCGTCTTATTAGCCCATGAGAAGTCGTACAAGCTCGCTTTCGGAAAAAAATACGACGGTCAAAAACTTTGCTCGAAGTCATGCGCTGAGTCGAGTTTCGATCGGTTTTTCGTGCACCGTCTCGGAAATTAAAAAAACTGGTCTTTCCCGTCTTATTAGCCCATGGGAAGTCGTACAAGCACGCTTCCGCAAAAAAATACGACTGTCATAATCTATGCGCGAAGTCGCGCGCGAGTCGAGTTTCGATCCGTTTTTCGTGCACCATCTCGGAAATTCAAAATACTTGTCTTTCCCATCTTATTAGCCCATGAGAAGTCGTATAGGCACGCTTTCGCAAACAAAATACGTCGGTCATAAACTTTGCGCGAAGTCGCGCGCGAGTCAAGTTTCGATCAGTTTTTCGTGCACCGTCTCAGAAATTCAAAATACTGGCCATTCACGGTGTATTAGCCCATGGTAAGTCGTATGAGCATGGTTTCACGAAAAAACGCGATGGTCATAAACTTTGTGCAGAGTCGATATATGATCGGTTTTTCGTGCACCGTCTCGAAAATTCAAAATACCGGTCTTTCCCTTCTTATTAGCCCATGAGAAGTCATACAAGCACACTTTCACAAAAAAATACGACGGTCATAAACTTTGCGCGAAGTCGCACGCGAGTCGAGTTACGATCGATTTTTCGTGCACCGTCTCGGAAATTCAATATACTGGCCATTCACAATGTATTAGCCCATGGTAAGTCGTATGAGCATGTTTTCATGAAAAAACGCGACGGTCATAAACATTGTGCAGAGTTGAGATTCAATCAGTTTTTCGTGCACCGTCTCGGAAATTCAAAATACTGTTCTTTCCCATCTTATTAGCCCATGGGAAGTCGTACAAGAACGCTTTCGCATAAAAATTCGACGGTCATAATCTTTGCGCGAACTTTGCGCTGAGTCGAGTTTCGATCGGTTTTTCATGCACTGTCTTGGAAATTCAAAATACAAGCCTTTCACAATGTATTAGCCAATGGTAAGTCATGTGAGCATGGTTTCACGAAAAAACACGACGGTCATAAACTTTGTGCATAGTTGAGATTCGATCGGATTTTCGTGCACCGTCTCAGAAATTCAAAATACTGGTCTTTCCCGTCTTATTAGCCCATGAGAAGTCGTACAAGCACGCTTTCGCAAAAAAATATGACGGTCAAAAACTTTGCGCGAAGTCGCGCGCGAGTCGAGTTTCGATCGGTTTTTCGTGCACCGTCTCGGAAATTCAAAATACTTGTCTTTCCCGTCTTATTAGCCCATGATAAGTCGTACAGGCACGCTTTCGCAAAAAAAATACGACGGTCATAAACTTTGCGCGAAGTCGCGCGCGAGTCGAGTTTCGATCGGTTTTTCGTGCACCATCTCGGAAATTCAAAATACTGGCCATTCACGATGTATTAGCCCATGGTAAGTCGTATGAGCATGGTTTCACGAAAAAATGAGACGGTCATAAACTTTGCGCAGAGTCGAGATTCGATCGGTTTTTCGTGCACCGTCTCGAAAATTCAAAATACTGGTCTTTCCCGTCTTATTAGCCCATGAGAAGTCGTACAAGCACGCTTTCACAAAAAAATACGACGGTCATAAACTTTGCGCGAAGTCGCGCGCGAGTCGAGTTTCGATCGGTTTTTCGTGCACCGTCTCGGAAATTCAAAATACTGGCCATTCACGATGTATTAGCCCATGGTAAGTCGTATGAGCATGGTTTCACGAAAAAACGCGACGGTCATAAACTTTGCGCAGAGTCGAGTTTCGATCGATTTTTCGTGCACCGTCTCGGAAATTTAAAATACTTGTCTTTCCCGTCTTATTAGCCCATGAGAAGTCGTACAGGCACGCTTTCGCAAACAAAATACGTCGGTCATAAACTTTGCGCGAAGTCGCGCGCTAGTCGAGTTTCGATCGGTTTTTCGTGCACCGTCTCGAAAATTCAAAATACTGGCCATTCACGGTGTATTAGCCCATGGTAAGTCGTATGAGCATGGTTTCACGAAAAAATGCGACGGTCATAAACTTTGCGCAGAGTCGATATACGATCCGTTTTTCGTGCACCGTCTCGGAAATTCAAAATCCTGGTCTTTCCCGTCTTATTAGCCCATGAGAAGTCATACAAGCACACTTTCGCAAAAAAATACGACGGTCAGAAACTTTGCGCGAAGTCGCACGCGAGTCGAGTTTCGATCGGTTTTTCGTGCACCGTCTCGGAAATTCAAAATACTGGCCATTCACGATGTATTAGCCCATGGTAAGTCGTATGAGCATGTTTTCACGAAAAAACGCGACGGTCATAAACTTTGTGCAGAGTTGAGATTCGATCGGTTTTTCGTGCACTGTCTCGGAAATTCAAAATACTGGTCTTTCCCATCTTATTAGCCCATGGGAAGTCGTACAAGAACGCTTTCGCATAAAAATTCGACGGTCATAATCTTTGCGCGAACTTTGCGCTGAGTCGAGTTTCGATCGGTTTTTCATGCACTGTCTTGGAAATTCAAAATACAGGTCATTCACAATGTATTAGCCAATGGTAAGTCATGTGAGCATGGTTTCACGAAAAAACACGACGGTCATAAACTTTGTACAGAGTCGAGTTTCGATCGGTTTTTCGTGCACCGTCTCGGCAATTCAAAATACTGGTGTTTCCCGTCTTATTAGCCCATGGGAAGTCGTACAAGCACACATTCGTAAAAAAATACGACGGTCATAAACTTTGCGCGAAGTCGCGCGCTAGTCGAGTTTCGATCGGTTTTTCGTGCACCGTCTCAGAAATTCAAAATACTGGCCATTCACGATGTATTAGCCCATGGTAAGTCGTATGAGCATGTTTTCACGAAAAAACTCGACGGTCATAAACTTTGTGCAGAGTTGAGATTCGATCGGTTTTTCGTGCACCGTCTCGGAAATTCAAAATACTGGTCTTTCCCGTCTTATTAGCCCATGAGAAGTCGTACAATCTCGCTTTCGCAAAAAATACGACGGTCAAAAACTTTTCTCGAAGTCGCGCGCTGAGTCGAGTTTCGATCGGTTTTTCATGCACCATCTCGGAAATTCAAAATACTTGTCTTTCCCGTCTTATTAGCCCATGAGAAGTCGTACAATCTCGCTTTCGGTAAAAAATACGATGGTCAAAAACTTTGCTCGAAGTCGCGCGCTGAGTCGAGTTTTGATCGGTTTTTTGTGCACCGTCTCGGAAATTCAAAATACTGGTCTTTCCCGTCTTATTAGCCCATGGGAAGTCGTACAAGCACGCTTTCGCAAAAAAATACGACGGTCATAAATTTGCGCGAAGTCGCGCGCGAGTCAAGTTTCGATCGGTTTTTCGTGCACCGTCTCGAAAATTCGAAATACTGGCCATTCATGATGTATTAGCCCATGGTAAGTAAGTCGTATGAGCATGGTTTCACGAAAAAACGCGACGGTCATAAACTTTGCGCAGAGTCGACTTTCGATCGGTTTTTCGTGCACCGTCTCGGAAATTCAAAATACTGGTCTTTCCCGTCTTATTAGCCCAGGAGAAGTCAGCACGCTTTCGCAAAAAAATATGACAGTCATAAACTTTGCGCGAAGTCGCGCGCGAGTTGAGTTTCGATCGGTTTTTCGTGCACCGTCTCGGAAATTCAAAATACTTGTCTTTCCCATCTTATTAGCCCATGAGAAGTCGTACAGGCACGCTTTCACAAAAAAATACGACGGTCATAAACTTTGCGCGAAGTCGCGAGTGAGTCGAGTTTCGATCAGTTTTTCGTGCACCGCCTCGGAAATTCAAAATACTGCCCATTCACGATGTATTAGCCCATAGTAAGTCGTATGAGCATGCTTTCACGAAAAAACGCGACGGTCATAAACTTTGCGCAGAGTCGAGATTCAATCAGTTTTTCGTGCACCGTCTCGGAAATTCAAAATACTGGTCTTTCCCGTCTTATTAGCCCATGAGAAGTCGTACAGGCACGCTTTTGCAAAAAAATACGACGGTCATAAACTTTGCGCGAAGTCGCGCGCGAGTCGAGTTTCGATCGGTTTTTCATGCATCGTCTCGGAAATTCAAAATACTGGCCATTCACGATGTATTAGCCCATGGTAAGTCGTATGAGCATGGTTTCACGAAAAAATGCGACGGTCATAAACTTTGCGCAGAGTCAAGATTCGATCGACTTACCCAAAAAAAAAAAAAGATTCGATCAGTTTTTTGTGCACCGTCTCGGAAATTCAAAATACTGGTCTTTCCCGTCTTATTAGCTCATGAGAAGTCGTACAAGCATGCTTTCGCAAAAAAATACGATGGTCATAAACTTTAAGCGAAGTCGCGCGTGAGTCAAGTTTCGATCGATTTTTCGTGCACCGTCTCGGAAATTCAAAATACTGGTCTTTCCCATCTTATTTGCCGATGGGAAGTCGTACAAGCATGCTTTCACATAAAAATTAGACGGTCATAATCTGTGCACGAACTTTGCGCTGAGTCGAGTTTCGATCGGTTTCTCATGCACTGTCTTGGAAATTCAAAATACTGGCTATTCACAATGTATTAGCCCATGGTAAGTCATGTGAGCATGGTTTCACGAAAAAACGCGACGGTCATAAACTTTGCACAGAGTCGAGTTTCGATCGGTTTTTCGTGCGCCGTCTCTGAAATTCAAAATACTGGTCTTTCCCGTCTTATTAGCTCATGGAAGTCGTACAAGCACGCTTTCGCAAAAAAATACGACGGTCAGAAACTTTGCGCGAAGTCGCGCGCGAGTCGAGTTTCGATCGGTTTTTCGTGCACCATCTCGGAAATTAAAAATACTGGCCATTCACGATGTATTAGCCCATGGTAAGTCATATGAGCATGGTTTCACGAAAAAATGCGATGGTCATAAACTTTGTGAAGAGTCAAGATTCGATCGGTTTTTTGTGCACCGACTCAAAAATTTAAAATACTGGTCTTTCCCGTCTTATTAGCCCATGGGAAGTCGTACAAGCTCGCTTTCGCAAAAAATATGACGGTAAAAAACTTTTCCCGAAGTCGTGCGCTGAGTCGAGTTTCGATCGGTTTTTCGTGCACCGTCTCGAAAATTGAAAATACTTATCTTTCCCGTCTTGTTATCCCATGAGAAGTCATACAGGAACGCTTTTGGAAAAAATACGACGATTATAAACTTTGCGCGAAGTCGTGCGCGAGTCGAGTTTCGATCAGTTTTTCGTGCACCGTCTCGGAAATTCAAAATACTGGCCATTGAAGATGTATTTGCCCATGGTAAGTCGTATGAGCATGGTTTCACGAAAAAATGCGACGGTCATAAAATTTGCGTAGAGTCAAGATTCGATCGGTTTTTTGTGCACCGTCTCAAAAATTTAAAATACCGGTCTTTCCCGTCTTATTAGCCCATGGGAAGTCGTACAAGCTTGCTTTCGCAAAAAATATGACGGTAAAAAACTTTTCTCGAAGTCGTGCGCTGAGTCGAGTTTCGATCGGTTTTTCGTGCACCGTCTCGGAAATTCAAAATACTTATCTTTCCCGTCTTGTTATCCCATGAGAAGTCATACAGGAACGCTTTTGGAAAAAATACGACGATTATAAACTTTGCGCGAAGTCGTGCGCGAGTCGAGTTTCGATCAGTTTTTCGTGCACCGTCTCGGAAATTCAAAATACTGGCCATTGAAGATGTATTTGCCCATGGTAAGTCGTATGAGCATGGTTTCACGAAAAAATGCGACGGTCATAAAATTTGCGTAGAGTCAAGATTCGATCGGTTTTTTGTGCACCGTCTCAAAAATTTAAAATACCGGTCTTTCCCGTCTTATTAGCCCATGGGAAGTCGTACAAGCTTGCTTTCGCAAAAAATATGACGGTAAAAAACTTTTCTCGAAGTCGTGCGCTGAGTCGAGTTTCGATCGGTTTTTCGTGCACCGTCTCGGAAATTCAAAATACTGGTCATTCACGATTTATTAGCCCATGGTAAGTCGTATGAGCATGGTTTCACGAAAAAATGCGACGGTCATAAACTTTTTTTTTTTTTGGTAAGTTGACGGTCATAAACTTTGCGCAGAGTCAAGATTCGATCAGTTTTTTGTGCACCGTCTCGAAAATTCAAAATACTGGTCTTTCCCATCTTATTAGCCCATGGGAAGTCGTACAAGCTCGCTTTCACAAAAAATACGACGGTAAAAAACATTTCTCGAAGTCGTGCGCAGAGTCGAGTTTCGATCGGTTTTTCGTGCACCGTCTCGGAAATTAAAAATACTTGTCTTTCCCGTCTTATTAGCCCATGAGAAGTCGTACAAGCTCGCTTTCGGAAAAAAATACGACGGTCAAAAACTTTGCTCGAAGTCATGCGCTGAGTCGAGTTTCGATCGGTTTTTCGTGCACCGTCTCGGAAATTAAAAAAACTGGTCTTTCCCGTCTTATTAGCCCATGGGAAGTCGTACAAGCACGCTTCCGCAAAAAAATACGACTGTCATAATCTATGCGCGAAGTCGCGCGCGAGTCGAGTTTCGATCCGTTTTTCGTGCACCATCTCGGAAATTCAAAATACTTGTCTTTCCCATCTTATTAGCCCATGAGAAGTCGTATAGGCACGCTTTCGCAAACAAAATACGTCGGTCATAAACTTTGCGCGAAGTCGCGCGCGAGTCAAGTTTCGATCAGTTTTTCGTGCACCGTCTCAGAAATTCAAAATACTGGCCATTCACGGTGTATTAGCCCATGGTAAGTCGTATGAGCATGGTTTCACGAAAAAACGCGATGGTCATAAACTTTGTGCAGAGTCGATATATGATCGGTTTTTCGTGCACCGTCTCGAAAATTCAAAATACCGGTCTTTCCCTTCTTATTAGCCCATGAGAAGTCATACAAGCACACTTTCACAAAAAAATACGACGGTCATAAACTTTGCGCGAAGTCGCACGCGAGTCGAGTTACGATCGATTTTTCGTGCACCGTCTCGGAAATTCAATATACTGGCCATTCACAATGTATTAGCCCATGGTAAGTCGTATGAGCATGTTTTCATGAAAAAACGCGACGGTCATAAACATTGTGCAGAGTTGAGATTCAATCAGTTTTTCGTGCACCGTCTCGGAAATTCAAAATACTGTTCTTTCCCATCTTATTAGCCCATGGGAAGTCGTACAAGAACGCTTTCGCATAAAAATTCGACGGTCATAATCTTTGCGCGAACTTTGCGCTGAGTCGAGTTTCGATCGGTTTTTCATGCACTGTCTTGGAAATTCAAAATACAAGCCTTTCACAATGTATTAGCCAATGGTAAGTCATGTGAGCATGGTTTCACGAAAAAACACGACGGTCATAAACTTTGTGCATAGTTGAGATTCGATCGGATTTTCGTGCACCGTCTCAGAAATTCAAAATACTGGTCTTTCCCGTCTTATTAGCCCATGAGAAGTCGTACAAGCACGCTTTCGCAAAAAAATATGACGGTCAAAAACTTTGCGCGAAGTCGCGCGCGAGTCGAGTTTCGATCGGTTTTTCGTGCACCGTCTCGGAAATTCAAAATACTTGTCTTTCCCGTCTTATTAGCCCATGATAAGTCGTACAGGCACGCTTTCGCAAAAAAAATACGACGGTCATAAACTTTGCGCGAAGTCGCGCGCGAGTCGAGTTTCGATCGGTTTTTCGTGCACCATCTCGGAAATTCAAAATACTGGCCATTCACGATGTATTAGCCCATGGTAAGTCGTATGAGCATGGTTTCACGAAAAAATGAGACGGTCATAAACTTTGCGCAGAGTCGAGATTCGATCGGTTTTTCGTGCACCGTCTCGAAAATTCAAAATACTGGTCTTTCCCGTCTTATTAGCCCATGAGAAGTCGTACAAGCACGCTTTCACAAAAAAATACGACGGTCATAAACTTTGCGCGAAGTCGCGCGCGAGTCGAGTTTCGATCGGTTTTTCGTGCACCGTCTCGGAAATTCAAAATACTGGCCATTCACGATGTATTAGCCCATGGTAAGTCGTATGAGCATGGTTTCACGAAAAAACGCGACGGTCATAAACTTTGCGCAGAGTCGAGTTTCGATCGATTTTTCGTGCACCGTCTCGGAAATTTAAAATACTTGTCTTTCCCGTCTTATTAGCCCATGAGAAGTCGTACAGGCACGCTTTCGCAAACAAAATACGTCGGTCATAAACTTTGCGCGAAGTCGCGCGCTAGTCGAGTTTCGATCGGTTTTTCGTGCACCGTCTCGAAAATTCAAAATACTGGCCATTCACGGTGTATTAGCCCATGGTAAGTCGTATGAGCATGGTTTCACGAAAAAATGCGACGGTCATAAACTTTGCGCAGAGTCGATATACGATCCGTTTTTCGTGCACCGTCTCGGAAATTCAAAATCCTGGTCTTTCCCGTCTTATTAGCCCATGAGAAGTCATACAAGCACACTTTCGCAAAAAAATACGACGGTCAGAAACTTTGCGCGAAGTCGCACGCGAGTCGAGTTTCGATCGGTTTTTCGTGCACCGTCTCGGAAATTCAAAATACTGGCCATTCACGATGTATTAGCCCATGGTAAGTCGTATGAGCATGTTTTCACGAAAAAACGCGACGGTCATAAACTTTGTGCAGAGTTGAGATTCGATCGGTTTTTCGTGCACTGTCTCGGAAATTCAAAATACTGGTCTTTCCCATCTTATTAGCCCATGGGAAGTCGTACAAGAACGCTTTCGCATAAAAATTCGACGGTCATAATCTTTGCGCGAACTTTGCGCTGAGTCGAGTTTCGATCGGTTTTTCATGCACTGTCTTGGAAATTCAAAATACAGGTCATTCACAATGTATTAGCCAATGGTAAGTCATGTGAGCATGGTTTCACGAAAAAACACGACGGTCATAAACTTTGTACAGAGTCGAGTTTCGATCGGTTTTTCGTGCACCGTCTCGGCAATTCAAAATACTGGTGTTTCCCGTCTTATTAGCCCATGGGAAGTCGTACAAGCACACATTCGTAAAAAAATACGACGGTCATAAACTTTGCGCGAAGTCGCGCGCTAGTCGAGTTTCGATCGGTTTTTCGTGCACCGTCTCAGAAATTCAAAATACTGGCCATTCACGATGTATTAGCCCATGGTAAGTCGTATGAGCATGTTTTCACGAAAAAACTCGACGGTCATAAACTTTGTGCAGAGTTGAGATTCGATCGGTTTTTCGTGCACCGTCTCGGAAATTCAAAATACTGGTCTTTCCCGTCTTATTAGCCCATGAGAAGTCGTACAATCTCGCTTTCGCAAAAAATACGACGGTCAAAAACTTTTCTCGAAGTCGCGCGCTGAGTCGAGTTTCGATCGGTTTTTCATGCACCGTCTCGGAAATTCAAAATACTTGTCTTTCCCGTCTTATTAGCCCATGAGAAGTCGTACAATCTCGCTTTCGGTAAAAAATACGATGGTCAAAAACTTTGCTCGAAGTCGCGCGCTGAGTCGAGTTTTGATCGGTTTTTTGTGCACCGTCTCGGAAATTCAAAATACTGGTCTTTCCCGTCTTATTAGCCCATGGGAAGTCGTACAAGCACGCTTTCGCAAAAAAATACGACGGTCATAAATTTGCGTGAAGTCGCGCGCGAGTCAAGTTTCGATCGGTTTTTCGTGCACCGTCTCGAAAATTCGAAATACTGGCCATTCATGATGTATTAGCCCATGGTAAGTAAGTCGTATGAGCATGGTTTCACGAAAAAACGCGACGGTCATAAACTTTGCGCAGAGTCGACTTTCGATCGGTTTTTCGTGCACCGTCTCGGAAATTCAAAATACTGGTCTTTCCCGTCTTATTAGCCCAGGAGAAGTCAGCACGCTTTCGCAAAAAAATATGACAGTCATAAACTTTGCGCGAAGTCGCGCGCGAGTTGAGTTTCGATCGGTTTTTCGTGCACCGTCTCGGAAATTCAAAATACTTGTCTTTCCCATCTTATTAGCCCATGAGAAGTCGTACAGGCACGCTTTCACAAAAAAATACGACGGTCATAAACTTTGCGCGAAGTCGCGAGTGAGTCGAGTTTCGATCAGTTTTTCGTGCACCGCCTCGGAAATTCAAAATACTGCCCATTCACGATGTATTAGCCCATAGTAAGTCGTATGAGCATGCTTTCACGAAAAAACGCGACGGTCATAAACTTTGCGCAGAGTCGAGATTCAATCAGTTTTTCGTGCACCGTCTCGGAAATTCAAAATACTGGTCTTTCCCGTCTTATTAGCCCATGAGAAGTCGTACAGGCACGCTTTTGCAAAAAAATACGACGGTCATAAACTTTGCGCGAAGTCGCGCGCGAGTCGAGTTTCGATCGGTTTTTCATGCATCGTCTCGGAAATTCAAAATACTGGCCATTCACGATGTATTAGCCCATGGTAAGTCGTATGAGCATGGTTTCACGAAAAAATGCGACGGTCATAAACTTTGCGCAGAGTCAAGATTCGATCGACTTACCCAAAAAAAAAAAAAGATTCGATCAGTTTTTTGTGCACCGTCTCGGAAATTCAAAATACTGGTCTTTCCCGTCTTATTAGCTCATGAGAAGTCGTACAAGCATGCTTTCGCAAAAAAATACGATGGTCATAAACTTTAAGCGAAGTCGCGCGTGAGTCAAGTTTCGATCGATTTTTCGTGCACCGTCTCGGAAATTCAAAATACTGGTCTTTCCCATCTTATTTGCCGATGGGAAGTCGTACAAGCATGCTTTCACATAAAAATTAGACGGTCATAATCTGTGCACGAACTTTGCGCTGAGTCGAGTTTCGATCGGTTTCTCATGCACTGTCTTGGAAATTCAAAATACTGGCTATTCACAATGTATTAGCCCATGGTAAGTCATGTGAGCATGGTTTCACGAAAAAACGCGACGGTCATAAACTTTGCACAGAGTCGAGTTTCGATCGGTTTTTCGTGCGCCGTCTCTGAAATTCAAAATACTGGTCTTTCCCGTCTTATTAGCTCATGGAAGTCGTACAAGCACGCTTTCGCAAAAAAATACGACGGTCAGAAACTTTGCGCGAAGTCGCGCGCGAGTCGAGTTTCGATCGGTTTTTCGTGCACCATCTCGGAAATTAAAAATACTGGCCATTCACGATGTATTAGCCCATGGTAAGTCATATGAGCATGGTTTCACGAAAAAATGCGATGGTCATAAACTTTGTGAAGAGTCAAGATTCGATCGGTTTTTTGTGCACCGACTCAAAAATTTAAAATACTGGTCTTTCCCGTCTTATTAGCCCATGGGAAGTCGTACAAGCTCGCTTTCGCAAAAAATATGACGGTAAAAAACTTTTCCCGAAGTCGTGCGCTGAGTCGAGTTTCGATCGGTTTTTCGTGCACCGTCTCGAAAATTGAAAATACTTATCTTTCCCGTCTTGTTATCCCATGAGAAGTCATACAGGAACGCTTTTGGAAAAAATACGACGATTATAAACTTTGCGCGAAGTCGTGCGCGAGTCGAGTTTCGATCAGTTTTTCGTGCACCGTCTCGGAAATTCAAAATACTGGCCATTGAAGATGTATTTGCCCATGGTAAGTCGTATGAGCATGGTTTCACGAAAAAATGCGACGGTCATAAAATTTGCGTAGAGTCAAGATTCGATCGGTTTTTTGTGCACCGTCTCAAAAATTTAAAATACCGGTCTTTCCCGTCTTATTAGCCCATGGGAAGTCGTACAAGCTTGCTTTCGCAAAAAATATGACGGTAAAAAACTTTTCTCGAAGTCGTGCGCTGAGTCGAGTTTCGATCGGTTTTTCGTGCACCGTCTCGGAAATTCAAAATACTTATCTTTCCCGTCTTGTTATCCCATGAGAAGTCATACAGGAACGCTTTTGGAAAAAATACGACGATTATAAACTTTGCGCGAAGTCGTGCGCGAGTCGAGTTTCGATCAGTTTTTCGTGCACCGTCTCGGAAATTCAAAATACTGGCCATTGAAGATGTATTTGCCCATGGTAAGTCGTATGAGCATAGTTTCACGAAAAAATGCGACGGTCATAAAATTTGCGTAGAGTCAAGATTCGATCGGTTTTTTGTGCACCGTCTCAAAAATTTAAAATACCGGTCTTTCCCGTCTTATTAGCCCATGGGAAGTCGTACAAGCTTGCTTTCGCAAAAAATATGACGGTAAAAAACTTTTCTCGAAGTCGTGCGCTGAGTCGAGTTTCGATCGGTTTTTCGTGCACCGTCTCGGAAATTCAAAATACTGGTCATTCACGATTTATTAGCCCATGGTAAGTCGTATGAGCATGGTTTCACGAAAAAATGCGACGGTCATAAACTTTTTTTTTTTTTGGTAAGTTGACGGTCATAAACTTTGCGCAGAGTCAAGATTCGATCAGTTTTTTGTGCACCGTCTCGAAAATTCAAAATACTGGTCTTTCCCATCTTATTAGCCCATGGGAAGTCGTACAAGCTCGCTTTCACAAAAAATACGACGGTAAAAAACATTTCTCGAAGTCGTGCGCAGAGTCGAGTTTCGATCGGTTTTTCGTGCACCGTCTCGGAAATTAAAAATACTTGTCTTTCCCGTCTTATTAGCCCATGAGAAGTCGTACAAGCTCGCTTTCGGAAAAAAATACGACGGTCAAAAACTTTGCTCGAAGTCATGCGCTGAGTCGAGTTTCGATCGGTTTTTCGTGCACCGTCTCGGAAATTAAAAAAACTGGTCTTTCCCGTCTTATTAGCCCATGGGAAGTCGTACAAGCACGCTTCCGCAAAAAAATACGACTGTCATAATCTATGCGCGAAGTCGCGCGCGAGTCGAGTTTCGATCCGTTTTTCGTGCACCGTCTCGGAAATTCAAAATACTAGCCATTCACAATGTATTAGCCCATGGTAAGTCGTATGAGCATGGTTTCACGAAAAAACGCGACGGTCATAAACTTTGCGCAGAATCAAGATTCGATCGGTTTTTTGTACACCGTCTCGGAAATTCAAAATACTGGTCTTTCCTGTCTTATTAGCCCATGAGAAGTCGTACAAGCACGCTTTCACAAAAAAATACGATGGTCATAAACTTTGCGCGAAGTTGCGCGCGTGTCGAGTTTCGATCGGTTTTTCGTGCACCGTCTCGGAAATTCAAAATACTGGCCATTCACGATGTATTAGCCCAAGGTAAGTCGTATGCGCATGGTTTCACGAAAAAATGTGACGGTCATAAACTTTGCGCAGAGTCAAGATTCGATCGGTTTTTCGTGCACCGTCTCGAAAATTCAAAATACTGGTCTTTCCCGTCTTATTACCCCATGGGAAGTCGTACAAGCTCACTTTCGCAAAAAATACGACGGTCAAAAACTTTTCTCGAAGTCGCGCGTTGAGTCGAGTTTCGATCGGTTTTTCGTGCACCGTCTCAGAAATTCAAAATACTTGTCTTTCCCGTTTTATTAGCCCATGAGAAGTCGTACAAGCTCGCTGTTGCAAAAAATACGACGGTAAAAAACTTTTCTCGAAGTCATGCGCTGTGTCGAGTTTGGATCGGTTTTTCGTGGACCGTCTCGGAAATTCAAAATACTTGTCTTTCCCGTCATATTAGCCCATGAGAAGTCGTACAAGCTCGCTTTCGGAAAAAAATACGATGGTTAAAAACTTTGCTCGAAGTCGCGCGCTGAGTCGAGTTTCGATCGGTTTTTCGTGCACCGTCTCGGAAATTCAAAATACTGGTCCTTCCCGTCGTATTAGCCCATGGGAAGTCGTACAAGCACGCTTTCGGAAAAAAATACGACGGTCATAAATTTGCGCGAAGTCGCGCACGAGTCGAGTTTCGATAGATTTTTCGTGCACCGTCTCGGAAATTCAAAATACTGGTCTTTCCCGTGTTATTAGCCCATGGGAAGTCGTACAAGCACGCTTTCGCAAAAAAATACGACGGTCATAAATTTGCGCAAAGTCGCGCACGAGTCGAGTTTCGATCGGTTTTTCGAGCACCGTCTCGGAAATTCAAAATACTGGTCTTTCACGTCTTATTAGCCCATGGGAAGTCGTACAAGCACGCTTTCGCAAAAAAATACGACGGTCATAAATTTGCGCGAAATCGCGCGCGAGTCGAGTTTCGATCGGTTTTTCGTGCACCGTCTCGAAAATTTAAAATACTGGCCATTCACGATTTATTAGCCCATGGTAAGTCGTATGAGCATGGTTTCACGAAAAAACGCGAAGGTCATAAACTTTGCGCAGAGTCGAGATTCGATCGGTTTTTCGTGCACCGTCTCGAAAATTCCAAATACTGTTCTTTCCCGTCTTATTAGCTCATGAGAAGTCATACAAGCACGCTTTCGCAAAAAAATACGACAGTCATAAACTTTGCGCGAAGTCGCGCGCGTGTCGAGTTTCGATCGGTTTTTCGTGCACCGTCTCGGAAATTCAAAATACTGGCTATTCACGATGTATTAGCCCATGGTAAGTCGTATGAGCATGGTTTCACGAAAAAACGCGACGGTCATTAACTTTGCGCAGAGTCGAGATTCGATCGGTTTTTCGTGCACCGTCTCGGAAATTCAAAATACTGGTCTTTCCCGTCTTATTAGCCCGTGAGAAATGTACAAGCACGCTTTTGCAAAAAAATACGACGGTCATAAACTTTGCGCGAAGTTGCGCGCGTGTCGAGTTTCGATCGGTTTTTCGTGCACCGTCTCGGAAATTCAAAATACTGGCCATTCACGATGTATTACCCATGGTAAGTCGTATGAGCATGGTTTCACGAAAAAATGCGACGGTCATAAACTTTGCGCAGAGTCAAGATTCGATCGGTTTTTTGTGCACAGTCTCGAAAATTCAAAATACTGGTCTTTCCCGTCTTATTAGCCCATGGGAAGTCGTACAAGCTCACTTGTTTCTGGTCTTAAGCTAAACCATGCAAAGAGCAAAGTATATGTGGGTGCTTGCATTGACAATAAGGATCATATTGCTCAAACATTGGGAGTTGCTGAAGGAAATTTACCGGTTCCTTACTTGGGTCTCCCACTTATATCCACTGGAATCAACAAAGCCTCCTGTCAGCCTATCATACAAAAAATTAAGAACAGAATTTCCTCTTGGAAAAATAGGCTTCTTTCTAAAGCTGGACGACTTGAACTTATTCGATCTGTGTTGACCTCTTATTCTATTTATTGGTCTCATGCATTCCTTCTACCAGCCGGGCTTCTCCATGATATTGATAAATTACTTATGAACTTCTTTTGGAATGGCACAGATGGTAAGGCAATGCACATGGTGAATTGGGACAGCATTTGCAAACCGAAGGATGAAGGGGGGCTGAATCTTCGACATATTAGAGATTGGAATAAAGCTTGTATGGTAAAGCAATTATGGGATATTTTACAAAACAAGTCTTCCTTATGGTCACAATGGGTTTTTGCTAGGTACCTTACCAAGGAATCAATCTGGGAAGTATCTACAAAAACATCTCATTCTGCTGCTTGGAAAGGAATTCTAAAGGCAAGGAGATGGCTACGTAACAATATTTCTTATGTGATTTCTTCTGGAACCAATATTAATATGTGGTATGATCCTTGGGTGAATGGGAAAAGCATATTTCAGATATTTGGTGATAGAGTACGACAGGATCTGGGGGCTCCCAAAGACTGGAAGGTTTCTGAATTCATTAACAATGGTACTTGGTGTCTTCCCAACCCTACCTCCCCTGACATGTTATTACTTTGGCCGACTATTAGGGCTATTACAATCAAGAACAACTCTTCAGATATGCTTATTTGGCTTCATGATAACGGTAAATTTAGTGCTACATCTGCATGGAACCAAATTAGACGACGAAACAACAAGTGGATCCAAAGTAGTTGGACATGGGATAGTCCATGCTCACAGCGACATTCCTTATGTACATGGCAGGCCCTTCTCGGCAAACTTCCTACGACGGACAATATGCAGCGAAGAGGTATTTATATTGTAAATCGGTGCTCTTTGTGTATGCAAAATGAAGAAAGTGTTGACCATCTCTACTTTGCTTGTGATTATTCATCTTGGATATGGAAGGAGATCTTGAAGCGATTTGATTTTCAAAGGCTACCACGGCCAAACTTGCATCATGAATTAGAAATGCTTATGCAAAGCTTCTCAAGAAAGGGGCCTCTTACACAACTAGCACGAATTATATTCAGATGTGCTATTTGGTGGATTTGGAAGGAGAGGTGTGGCAGAATTTTTGAGTGTCACAACATGAACAAAGCTCAAATTCTGATAGAGATTCTTCAGGACTCACGATCATGTATGGAGCAAGAATTGAATACAGAGCACCTAACAAGAAGAGAGAAAGATATTTTCACAAGATTCAATTTTTCCATTCGTCAAGAATCACTCGAATAATGATGAAGATTGTAATGTATTATATGGGGCAAAGCTTATATTTTGTGATGTATCCACAAGTAGTCCAGAACAGTCTAGCTATTGCATTTTATTATTTATTAACTTCCTTATGCTACTCTTGGAGATGAGTTTGATGAAGCGTGCTCATTTCACCTTCTTTAGGTGGGGTGCAATCTTCTCGACTACACTAAGAGACTTCAGGCTTTAGTCTATGGCTTGTGTAGACAAAGCTTCTTTGTACAAATCTTTTACAAAATACAATATCTTTACTTACCAAAAAAAAATCGTACAAGCTCACTTTCGCAAAAAATACGACGATAAAAAACTTTTCTCGAAGTCGTGCGCTGAGTCGAGTTTCGATCGGTTTTTCGTGCACCGTCTCGGAAATTCAAAAAACTCGTCTTTCCCGTCTTATTAGCCCATGGGAAGTCGTACAAGCACGCTTTCGCAAAAAAATACGACGGTCATAAATTTGCGCGAAGTCGCGCGCGAGTCGAGTTTCGATCGGTTTTTCGAGCACCGTCTCGGAAATTCAAAATACTGGACTTTCACGTCTTATTAGCCCATGGGAAGTCGTACAAGCACGCTTTCGCAAAAAAATACGACGGTCATAAATTTGCGCGAAGTCGCGCGCGAGTCGAGTTTCGATCGATTTTTCGTGCACCGTCTCGGAAATGCAAAATACTGGCCATTCACGATGTATTAGCCCATGGTAGTTCGTATGAGCATGGTTTCACGAAAAAACGCGACGGTCATAAAATTTGCGCAGAGTCAAGATTCGATCGGTTTTTTGTGCACAGTCTCGAAAATTCAAAATACTGGTCTTTCCCGTCTTATTAGCCCATGGGAAGTCATACAAGCTCGCTTTCGTAAAAAATACGACGGTAAAAAACTTTTCTCGAAGTCGTGCGCTGAGTCGAGTTTCGATCGGGTTTTCGTGCACCGTCTCGGAAATTCAAAAAACTGGTCTTTCCCGTCTTATTAGCCCATGGGAAGTCGTACAAGCACGCTTTCGCAAAAAAATACGACGGTCATAAATTTTGCGCGAAGTCGCGCGCGAGTCGAGTTTCGATCGGTTTTTCGTGCACCGTCTCGGAAATTCAAAATACTGGCCATTCAAGATTTATTAGTCCATGGTAAGTCGTATGAGCATGGTTTCACGAAAAAACGCGACAGTCATAAACTTTGCGGAGAGTCGAGATTCGATCGGTTTTTCGTGCACCGTCTCGGAAATTCAAAATACTGGTCTTTCCCGTCTTATTAGCCCGTGAGAAATGTACAAGCACGCTTTTGCAAAAAAATACGACGGTCATAAATTTGCGCAAAGTCGCGCGCGAGTCGAGTTTCGATCGGTTTTTCGAGCACCGTCTCGGAAATTCAAAATACTGGTCTTTCACGTCTTATTAGCCCATGGGAAGTCGTACAAGCACGCTTTCGCAAAAAAATACGACGGTCATAAATTTGCGCGAAATCGCGCGCGAGTCGAGTTTCGATCGGTTTTTCGTGCACCGTCTCGAAAATTCAAAATACTGGCCATTCACGATGTATTAGCCCATGGTAAGTCGTATGAGCATGGTTTCACGAAAAAACGCGACGGTCATAAACTTTGCGCGAAGTCGAGATTCGATCGGTTTTTCGTGCACCGTCTCGGAAATTCAAAATACTGGTCTTTCCCGTCTTATTAGACCGTGAGAAATGTACAAGCACGCTTTTGCAAAAAAATACGACGGTCATAAACTTTGTGCGAAGTTGCGCGCCTGTCGAGTTTCGATCGGTTTTTCGTGCACCGTCTCGGAAATTCAAAATACTGGCCGTTCACGATGTATTACCCATGGTAAGTCGTATGAGCATGGTTTCACGAAAAAATGCGACGGTCATAAACCTTGCGCAGAGTCAAGATTCGATCGGTTTTTTGTGCACAGTCTCGAAAATTAAAAATACTGGTCTTTCCCGTCTTATTAGCCCATGGGAAGTCGTACAAGCTCACTTTCGCAAAAAATACGACGGTAAAAAACTTTTCTCGAAGTCGTGCGCTGAGTCGAGTTTCGATCGGTTTTTCGTGCACCCTCTCGGAAATTCAAAAAACTCGTCTTTCCCGTCTTATTAGCCCATGGGAAGTCGTACAAGCACGCTTTCGCAAAAAAATACGACGGTCATAAATTTGCGCGAAGTAGCGCGCGAGTCGAGTTTCGATCGGTTTTTCGAGCACAGTCTCGGAAATTCAAAATACTGGTCTTTCACGTCTTATTAGCCCATGGGAAGTCGTACAAGCACGCTTTCGCAAAAAAATACGACGGTCATAAATTTGCGCGAAGTCGCGCGCGAGTCGAGTTTCGATCGGTTTTTCGTGCACCGTCTCAGAAATGCAAAATACTGGCCATTCACGATGTATTAGCCCATGGTAAGTCGTATGAGCATGGTTTCACGAAAAAACGCGACGGTCATAAACTTTGCGCAGAGTCGAGATTCGATCGGTTTTTGGTGCACCGTCTCGGAAATTCCAAATACTGGTCTTTCCCGCCCGTCTTATTAGCTCATGAGAAGTCGTACAAGCACGCTTTCGCAAAAAAATACGATAGTCATAAACTTTGCGCGAAGTCGCGCGCGAGTTGAGTTTCGATCGGTTTTTCGTGCACCGTCTCGGAAATTTAAAATACTTGTCTTTCCCGTCTTAATAGCACATGAGAAGTCGTACAGGCACGCTTTCGCAAAAAAATACGACGTTCATAAACTTTGCGCGAAGTCACGCGTGAGTCGAGTTTCGCTCGGTTTTTCATGCACCGTCTCGGAAATTCAAAATACTGGCCATTCACGATGTATTAGCCCATGGTAAGTCGTATGAGCATGGTTTCACGAAAAAACGCGACGGTCATAAACTTTGCGCAGAGTCGTGATTCGATCGGTTTTTCGTGCACCGTCTCGGAAATTCAAAATACTGGTCTTTCCCGTCTTATTAGCCCAAGAGAAACGTACAAGCACGCTTTCCGAAAAAAATACGACGGTCATAAACTTTGCGCGAAGTCGCGCGCGTGTCGAGTTTCTATCGATTTTTCGTGCAGCGTCTCGAAAATTCAAAATACTGGCCATTCACGATGTATTAGCCCATGGTAAGTCGTATGAGCAAGGTTTCACGAAAAAATGCGAAGGTCAGACTTACCAAAAAAAAAAAAAAGAAAAAAAATACGACTGTCAAAAACTTTGTGCAGAGTCAAGATTCGATCGGTTTTTTGTGCACAGTCTCGAAAATTTAAAATACTGGTCTTTCCCGTCTTATTAGCCCATGGGAAGTCGTACAAGCTCGCTTTCGTAAAAAATACGACTGTAAAAAACTTTTCTCGAAGTCGTGCGCTGAGTCGAGTTTCGATCGGTTTTTCGTGCACCGTCTCGGAAATTCAAAAAACTGGTCTTTCCCGTCTTATTAGCCCATGGGAAGTCGTACAAGCACGCTTTCGCAAAAAAATACGACGGTCATAAACTTTGCGCGAAGTCGCGCGCGAGTCGAGTTTCGATCGGTTTTTCGTGCACCGTCTCGGAAATTCAAAATACTGGCCATTCAAGATTTATTAGTCCATGGTAAGTCGTATGAGCATGGTTTCACGAAAAAATGCGACGGTCATAAACTTTGCGCAGAGTCGAGATTCGATCGGTTTTTCGTGCACCGTCTCGGAAATTCAAAATACTGGTCTTTCCCGTCTTATTAGCCCGTGAGAAATGTACAAGCACGCTTTTGCAAAAAAATACGACGGTCATAAACTTTGCGCGAAGTTGCGCGCGTGTCGAGTTTCGATCGGTTTTTCGTGCACCGTCTCGGAAATTCAAAATACTGGCCATTCACGACGTATTAGCCCATGGTAAGTCGTATGAGCATGGTTTCACGAAAAAACGCGACGGTCATAAACTTTGCGCAGAGTCGAGATTCGATCGGTTTTTCGTGCACCGTCTCGGAAATTCAAAATACTGGTCTTTCCCGTCTTATTAGCCCAAGAGAAACGTACAAGCACGCTTTGGGAAAAAAATACGACGGTCATAAACTTTGCGCGAAGTCGCGCGCGTGTCGAGTTTCTATCGGTTTTTCGTGCACCGTCTCGGAAATTCAAAATACTGGCCATTCACGATGTATTAGCCCATGGTAAGTCGTATGAGCATGGTTTCACGAAAAAATGCGACGGTCAGACTTACCAAAAAAAAAAAAAAAAATACGACGGTCATAAACTTTGCGCAGAGTCAAGATTCGATCGGTTTTTTGTGCACAGTCTCGAAAATTCAAAATACTGGTCTTTCCCGTCTTATTAGCCCATGGGAAGTCGTACAAGCTCGCTTTCGTAAAAAATACGACGGTAAAAAACTTTTCTCGAAGTCGTGCGCTGAGTCGAGTTTCGATCGGTTTTTCATGCACCGTCTCGGAAATTCAAAAAACTGTTCTTTCCCGTCTTATTAGCCCATGGGAAGGCGTACAAGCACGCTTTCGCAAAAAAATACGACGGTCATAAACTTTGCGCGAAGTCGCGCGCGAGTCGAGTTTCGATCGGTTTTTCGTGCACCGTCTCGGAAATTCAAAATACTGGCCATTCAAGATTTATTAGTCCATGGTAAGTCGTATAAGCATGGTTTCACGAAAAAACGCGACGGTCATAAACTTTTTGCAGAGTCGAGATTCGATCGGTTTTTCGTGCACCGTGTCGGAAATTCAAAATACTGGTCTTTCCCGTCTTATTAGCCCATGAGAAGTCGTACAAGCACGCTTTCGCAAAAAATTACGACGGTCATAAACTTTGCGCGAAGTCGCGCGCGTGTCGAGTTTCGATCGGTTTTTCGTGCACCGTCTCGGAAATTCAAAATACTGGCCATTCACGATGTATCAGCCCATGGTAAGTCGTATGAGCATGGTTTCACTAAAAATTATGACGGTAATAAACTTTGCGCAGAGTCAAGATTCGATCGGTTTTTTGTGCACCGTCTCGAAAATTTAAAATACTGGTCTTTCCCGTCTTATTAGCCCATGGGAAGTCGTACAAGCTTGCTTTCGCAAAAAATATGACGGTAAAAAACTTTTCTCGAAGTCGTGCGCTGAGTCGAGTTTCGATCGGTTTTTCGTGCACCGTCTCGGAAATTCAAAATACTTGTGTTTACCATCTTATTAGCCCATGAGAAATCGTACAAGCTCACTGTCGGAAAAAAATACAACGGTCAAAAACTTTGCTCGAAGTCGCGCGCTTGGTCGAGTTTCGATCGGTTTTTCGTCCACTGTCTCGGAAATTCAAAATACTGGTCTTTCCCATCTTATTAGCCCATGGGAAGTCGTACAAGCACGCTTTCGCAAAAAAATACGATGGTCATATACTTTGCGCGAAGTCGCGCGCGAGTCGAGTTTCGATCGGTTTTTCGTGCACCGTCTCGGAAATTCAAAATACTGGTCATTCACAATGTATTAGCCCATGGTAAGTCGTATGAGCATGGTTTCACGAAAAAACAAGACGGTCATAAACTTTGCGCAGAGTCGAGATTCGATCGGTTTTTCGTGCACCGTCTCGGAAATTCAAAATACTTGTCTTTCCCATCTTATTAGCCCATGAGAAGTCGTACAAGCACGCTTTCACAAAAAAATACGACGGTCATAAACTTTGCGCGAAGTCGCTCGCGAGTTGATTTTCGATCGGTTTTTCGTGCACAGTCTCGGAAATTCAAAATACTTGTCTTTCCCGTCTTATTAGCCCATGAGAAGTCGTACAGGCACGCTTTCGCAAAAAAATACGATGGTCATAAACTTTGCGCGAAGTCGCGCGCGAGTCGTGTTTCGATCGGTTTTTCGTGCACCGTCTCAGAAATTCAAAATGCTGGCCATTCACGATGTATTAGCCCATGGTAAGTCGTATGAGCATGGTTTTTTTTTTTTTTTTTTTTTGGTAAGTAAAGATAATGTATTTTGTAAAAGATTTGTACAAAGAAGCTTTGTCTACACAAGCCATAGACTAAAGCCTGAAGTCTCTTAGTGTAGTCGAGAAGATTGTACCCCACCTAAAGAAGGTGAAATGGGCACACTTCATCAAACTCATTTCCAAGAGTAGCACAAGGAAGTTAATAAAAAATGCAAAAGCTAGACTGTTCTGGAGTACTTGTGGATACATCACAAAATATAAGCTTTGCCCCATAATACATTACAATCTTCATCATTATTCGAGTGATTATTGACTAATGAAAAAATTGAATCTTGTGAAAATCTGTTTCTCTCTTCTTGTTAGGTGCTCTATATTCAATTCTTGCTCCATGCATGATCGTGAGTCCTGAAGAATCTCTATCAGAATTTGAGCTTTGTTCATGTTGTGACACTCAAAAATTCTGCCACACCTCTCCTTCCAAATCCACCAAATAGCACATCTGAATATAATTCTTGCTAGTTGTGTAAGAGGCCCCTTTCTTGAGAAACTTTGCATAAGCATTTCTAATTCATGATGCAAGTTTGGCCGTGGTAGCCTTTGAAAATCAAATCGCTTCAAGATCTCCTTCCATATCCAAGATGAATAATCACAAGCAAAGTAGAGATGGTCAACACTTTCTTCATTTTGCATACACAAAGAGCACCGATTTACAATATAAATACCTCTTCGCTGTATATTGTCCATCGTAGGAAGTTTGTCGAGAAGGGCCTGCCATGTACATAAGGAATGTCGCTGTGAGCATGGACTATCCCATGTCCAACTACTTGGGATCCACTTGTTGTTTCGTCGTCTAATTTGGTTCCATGCAGATGTAGCACTAAATTTACCATTATCATGAAGCCAAATAAGCATATCTGAAGAGTTGTTCTTGATTGGAATAGCCCTAATAGTCGGCCAAAGTAATAACATGTCTGGGGAGGTAGGGTTAGGAAGACACCATGTACCATTGTTAATGAATTCAGAAACCTTCCAGTCTTTGGGAGCCCCCAGATCCTGTCGTACTCTATCACCAAATATCTGAAATATACTTTTCCCATTCACCCAAGGATCATACCACATATTAATATTGGTTCCAGAAGAAATCACATAAGAAATATTGTTACGTAGCCATCTCCTTGCCTTCAGAATTCCTTTCCAAGCAGCAGAATGAGATGTTTTTGCAGATACTTCCCAGATTGATTCCTTGGTAAGGTACCTAGCAAAAACCCATTGTGACCATAAAGAAGACTTGTTTTGTAAAATATCCCATAATTGCTTTACCATACAAGCTTTATTCCAATCTCTAATATGTCGAAGATTCAAGCCCCCTTCATCCTTCGGTTTGCAAATGTTGTCCCAATTCACCATATGCATTGCCTTACCATCTGTGCCATTCCAAAAGAAGTTCATAAGTAATTTATCAATATCATTGAGAAGCCCGGCTGGTAGAAGGAATGCATGAGACCAATAAATAGAATAAGAGATCAACACTGATCGAATAAGTTCAAGTCGTCCAGCTTTAGAAAGAAGCCTATTTTTCCAAGAGGAAATTATGTTCTTAATTTTTTGTAGGATAGGCTGACAGGTGACTCTGTTGATTCCAGTGGATATAAGTGGAAGACCCAAGTAAGGAACCGGTAAATTTCCTTCAGCAACTCCCAATGTTTGAGCAATATGATCCTTATTTTCAATGCAAGCACCAACGTATACTTTGCTCTTTGCATGGTTTAGCTTAAGACCATAAACTATACCAAATTCATTAAGAATATCTGCCAGATTACTCACAGAAACTGGATCATCTCGAAGGAAGATAATAAGGTCATCAGCAAATGTTATGTGAGAGATATAAACAGAACCATAATATGGTACCTTAATTTTGCCACTGGAAACAGCCTCTTCTAACGTACAACTGAGTCCTTCCATTGCAATCGTAAAAAGATAAGGAGATAGTGGATCGCCTTGCCGAATGCCATTCTTACTCCCGAAGAAGCCAATAGGTGAACCATTAAAGAGAATCGAAAATTTTGGAGTTTCCAAGCAACATTGAATCCATTGAACCCAGTGCTGAGGGAAGCCCATATTATGGAGCATCATGTAAATAAATTGCCTATTGACTGAGTCAAAGGCCTTTCGTAAATCAGCTTTAAAACATATCTTTTTCCCTCTTGTTTTTGAGTGTTGATCCTTAACCAAATCATTAGCAAGCAGGACATTATGATGGATACTCCTCCCTTTAATAAAAGCAGCCTTATTAGGACTAATGACCTTATTCATGACCTTTTGTAGTCTATCTGCCAGTAACTTCGAGATAACCTTATAAATAAAGTTGCACAGTGAAATAGGACGGTAGTTCTCCAATGAATCATAAACTTATGAGCATGGTTTCACGAAAAAACGCGACGGTCAAAAACTTTGCGTAGAGTCGAGATTCGATCGGTTTTTTGAGCACTGTCTCAGAAATTCAAAATACTGGTCTTTCCCGTCTTATTAGCCCATGAGAAGTCGTACAAGCACGCTTTCGCAAAAAAAAATACGATGGTCATAAACTTTGCATGAAGTCGCGCGCGAGTCGAGTTTCGATCGGTTATTCGTGCACCATCTCGGAAATTCAAAATACTGGCCATTCACGATGTATTAGCCCATGGTAAGTCGTATGAGCATGGTTTCATGAAAAAACGCGACGGTCATAAACTTTGCGCAGAGTCAAGATTCGATCGGTTTTTTGTGCACCGTCTCGAAAATTCAAAATACTGGTCTTTCACGTCTTATTAGCCCATGGGAAGTCGTACAAGCTCACTTACGCAAAAAATACGACGGTCAAAAACTTTTCTCGAAGTCACGCGCTGAGTCGAGTTTCGATCGATTTTTCGTGCACCGTCTCGGAAATTCAAAATACTGGTCTTTCCCGTCTTATTAGCCCATGAGAAGTCGTACAAGCACGCTTTCGCAAAAAAATATGACGGTCATAAACTTTGAGCAAAGTCGCGCGCGAATTGAGTTTCGATCGGATTTTCATGCACCGTCTCGAAAATTCAAAATACTTGTCTTTCCCGTCTTATTCGCCCATGAGAAGTCGTGCAGGCACGCTTTCGCAAAAAAATACGACGGTCATAAACTTTGTGCGAAGTCACGCGCGAGTCGAGTTTCGATCGGTTTTTCGTGCACCGTCTCGGAAATTCAAAATACTGGCCATTCACGATGTATTAGACCATGGTAAGTCGTATGAGCATGGTTTCACGAAAAAACGCGACGGTCATAAAATTTCCGCAGAGTCGAGATTCGATCGGTTTTTCGTGCACTGTCTCGGAAATTCAAAATACTGGTCTTTCCCGTCTTATTAGCCCATGAGAAGTCGTACAAGCATGCTTTCACAAAAAAATACGACGGTCATAAACTTTGCGTAAAGTCGCGCGCGAGTCGAGTTTCGATCGATTTTTCGTGCACCGTCTCGGAAATTCAAAATACTGGCCATTCACGATGTATTAGCCCATGGTAAGTCGTATGAGCATGGTTTCACGAAAAAACGCGACGGTCATAAACTTTGCACAGAGTCAAGATTCGATCGGTTTTTTGTGCACCGTCTCGGAAATTCAAAACACTGGTCTTTCCCGTCTTATTAGCCCATGAGAAGTCGTACAAGCACGCTTTCGCAAAAAAATACGATGGTCAGAAACTTTGCGCGAAGTCGCGCAAGAGGCGAGTTTCGATCGGTTTTTCGTGCACTGTCTCGGAAATTCAAAATACTGGCCATTCACGATGTATTAGCCCATGGTAAGTCGTATGAGCATGGTTTCACGAAAAAACGCGACGGTCATAAACTTTGCGCAGAGTCAAGATTCGATCTGTTTTTCGTGCACCGTCTCGAAAATTCAAAATACTGGTCTTTCCCGTCTTATTAGCCCATGGGAAGTCGTACAAGCTCACTTTCGCAAAAAATACGACGGTCAAAAACTTTTCTCGAAGTCGCGCGCTGAGTCGAGTTTCGATCGGTTTTTCATGCACCGTCTCGGAAATTCAAAATACTGGTCTTTCCTGTCTTACAAGCACGCTTTCGCAAAAAAATACGACGGTCAAAAACTTTGCGCGAAGTCGCGCGCGAGTTGAGTTTCGATCGAATTTTCGTGCACCGTCTCAGAAATTCAAAATACTTGTCTTTCCTGTCTTATTAGCCCATGAGAAGTCGTACAAGCATGCTTTCGCAAAAAAATACGACGGTCATAAACTTTGCGCGAAGTCGCGCGCGTGTTGAGTTTCGATCGGTTTTTCGTGCACCGTCTCGGAAATTCAAAATACTGGCCATTCACGATGTATTAGCCCATGGTAAGTCGTATGAGCATGGTTTCACGAAAAAACGCGACGGTCATAAACTTTGCGCAGAGTCGAGATTCGATCGGTTTTTCGTGCACCGTCTCGGAAATTCAAAATACTGGTCTTTCCCGTCTTATTAGCCCGTGAGAAATGTACAAGCACGCTTTTGCAAAAAAATACGACGGTCATAAACTTTGCGCGAAGTTGCGCGCGTGTCGAGTTTCGATCGGTTTTTCATTCACCGTCTCGAAAATTTAAAATACTGGTCGTTTCCGTCTTATTAGCCCATGGGAAGTCGTACAAGCTCCCTTTCGCAAAAAATACGACGGTCAAAAACTTTTCTCGAAGTCGCGCGCTGAGTCGAGTATCGATCGGTTTTTCCTGCACCGTATCGAAAATTCAAAATACTTGTCTTTCCCGTTTTATTAGCCCATGTCGTACAAGCTCGCTGTTGGAAAAAAATTCGACGGTCAAAAACTTTGCTCGAAGTCGCGCGCTGAGTCGAGTATCGATCGGTTTTTCCTGCACCGTCTCGAAAATTCAAAATACTTGTCTTTCCCGTTTTATTAGCCCATGTCGTACAAGCTCGCTGTTGGAAAAAAATTCGACGGTCAAAAACTTTGCTCGAAGTCGCGCGTTGAGTCGAGTTTCGATCGGTTTTTCGTGCACCGTCTCGGAAATTCAAAATACTGGTCTTGCCCATCTTATTAGCCCATGGGAAGTCGTACAAGCACGCTTTCGCATAAAAATTCGACGGTCATAATCTTTGCGCGAACTTTGCGCTGAGTCGAGTTTCGATCGTTTTCTCATGCACTGTCTTGGAAATTCAAAATACTGGCCATTCTCAATGTATTAGCCCATGGTAAGTCATGTGAGCATGGTTTCACGAAAAAACGCGACGGTCATAAATTTTGCACAGAGTCGAGTTTCGATCGGTTTTTCGTGCACAGTCTCGGAAATTCAAAATACTGATCTTTCCCGTCTTATTAGCCCATGGGAAGTCGTTCAAGCACGCTTTCGCAAAAAAATACGACGGTCAGGAACTTTGCGCGATGTCGCGCGCGAGTCGAGTTTCGATCGGTTTTTCGTGCACCGTCTCGAAAATTCAAAATACTGGCCATTCACAATGTATTAGCCCATGGTAAGTCATATAAGCATGGTTTCACAAAAAAATACGATGGTCATAAACTTTGCGCAGATACAAGATTCGATCGGTTATTTGTGCGCCGTCTTAAAAATTCAAAATACTGGTCTTTCCCGTCTTATTAGCCCATGGGAAGTCGTACAAGCTCGCTTTTGCAAAAGATACGACGGTAAAAAACTTTTCTCGAAGTCATGCGCTGAGTCGAGTTTCGATCGGTTTTTCCTGCACCGTCTCGGAAATTCAAAATACTTGTCTTTCCCGTCTTGTTAGCCCATGAGAAGTCGTACAGGCACGCTTTTGCAAAAAATACGACGATCATAAACTTTGCGCGAAGTCGCGCGCGAGTCGAGTTTCCATCGGTTTTCGTGCACCGTCTCGGAAATTCAAAATACTGGCCATTCACGATGTATTAGCCCATGGTAAGTCGTATGAGCATGGTTTCACGAAAAAATGCGACGGTCATAAACTTTGCGCAGAGTTAAGATTCGATCGGTTTTTTGTGCACCGTCTCGAAAATTCAAAATACTGGTCTTTCCCGTCTTATTAGCCCATGGGAAGTCGTACAAGCTCTCTTTCGCAAAAAATACGACGGTAAAAAACTTTTCTCGAAGTCGTGCGCTGAGTCGAGTTTCGATCGGTTTTTCGTGCACCGTCTCGGAAATTCAAAATACTGGCCATTTACGATGTATTAGCCCATGGTAAGTCGTATGAGCATGGTTTCACGAAAAAATGCGACGGTCATAAACTTTGCGCAGAGTCAAGATTCGTTCGATTTTTTGTGCACCGTCTCGAAAATTTAAAATACTGGTCTTTCCCATCTTATTAGCCCATGGGAAGTCGTACAAGCTCGCTTTCAAAAAAATACGACGGTAAAAAACTTTTCTCGAATTCGTGCGCTGAGTCGAGTTTCGATCGGTTTTTCGTGCACCGTCTCGGAAATTCAAAATACTGGTCTTTCCCGTCTTATTAGCCCATGGGAAGTCGTACAAGCTCGCTTTCGCAAAAAATACGACGGTAAAAAAGTTTTCTCGAAGTCGTGCGCTGAGTCGAGTTTCGATCGATTTTTTGTGCACCGTCTCGGGAATTCAAAAAACTGGTCTTTCCCATCTTATTAGCCCATTGAAAGTCGTACAAGCACGCTTTCGCAAAAAAATACGACGGTCATAAACTTTGCGCGAAGTCGCGCGCGAGTCGAGTTTTGATCGGTTTTTCGTGCACCGTCTCGGAAATTCAAAATACTGGTCATTCACGATGTATTAGCCCATGGTAAGTCATATGAGCATGGTTTCACAAAAAAATACGATGGTCATAAACTTTACGCAGATACAAGATTCGATCGGTTATTTGTGCACCGTCTCAAAAATTTAAAATACTGGTCTTTCCCGTCTTATTAGCCCATGGGAAGTCGTACAAGCTCGCTTTCGCAAAAGATACGACGGTAAAAAACTTTTCTCGAAGTCGTGCGCTGAGTCGAGTTTCGATCGGTTTTTCGTGCACCATCTCGGAAATTCAAAATACTTGTCTTTCCCGTCTTGTTAGCCCATGAGAAGTCGTAAAGGCACGCTTTTGCAAAAAATACGACGGTCATAAACTTTGCACGAAGTCGCGCGCGAGTCGAGTTTCGATCGGTTTTTCATGCACCGTCTCGAAAATTCAAAATACTGGTCATTCACAATATATTAGCCCATGGTAAGTCGTATGAGCATGGTTTCAAGAAAAAATGCGACGATCATAAACTTTGCGTAGAGTCAAGATTCGATCGGTTTTTTGTGCACCGTCTCGGAAATTCAAAATACTGATCTTTCCCGTCTTATTAGCCCATGGGAAGTCATTCAAGCACGCTTTCGCAAAAAAATACGACGGTCAGAAACTTTGCGCGAAGTCGTGCGCGAGTCGAGTTTCGATCGGTTTTTCATGCACCGTCTCGAAAATTCAAAATACTGGCCATTCACGATGTATTAGCCCATGGTAAGTCATAAGAGCATGGTTTCACAAAAAAATACGATGGTCATAACCTTTGCGCAGATACAAGATTCGATCGGCTATTTGTGCACCGTCTCAAAAATTCAAAATACTGGTCTTTCCTGTCTTATTAGCCCATGGGAGTCGTACAAGCTCGCTTTCGCAAAAGATACGACGGTAAAAAACTTTTCTCGAAGTCGTGCGCTGAGTCGAGTTTCGATCAGTTTTTCATGCACCGTCTCGGAAATTCAAAATACTTGTATTTCCCGTCTTGTTAGCCCATGAGAAGTCGTACAGGCACGCTTTTGCAAAAAATACGACGGTCATAAACTTTGCGCGAAGTCGCGCGCGAGTCGAGTTTCAATCGGTTTTTCGTGCACCGTCTCGGAAATTCAAAATACTGGTCATTCACAATGTATTAGCCCATGGTAAGTCGTATGAGCATGGTTTCACGAAAAAATGCGACGGTCAAAAACTTTGCGCAGAGTCAAGATTCGATCGGTTTTTTGTGCACCGTCTCGGAAATTCATAATACTGGTCTTTCCCGTCTTATTAGCCCATGAGAAGTCATACAAGCATGCTTTCGCAAAAAATACGATGGTCATAAACTTTGCGCGAAGTCGCGCGCGAGTCGAGTTTCGATCGGTTTTTCGTGCACCGTCTCGGAAATTCAAAATACTGGCCATTCACGATGTATTAGCCCATGGTAAGTCGTATGAGCATGGTTTCACGAAAAAACGTGACGGTCATAAACTTTGCGCAGAGTAAAGATTCGATCGGTTTTTCGTGCACCGTCTTGAAAATTCAAAATACTGGTCTTTCCCGTCTTATTAGCCCATGGGAAGTCGTACAAGCTCACTTTCGCAAAAAATACGACGGTCAACAACTTTTCTCGAAGTCGCGCGCTGAGTCGAGTTTCGATCGGTTTTTCGTGCACCGTCTCAGAAATTCAAAATACTTGTCTTTCCCGTTTTATTAGCCCATGAGAAGTCGTACAAGCTCGCTTTCGGAAAAAAATACGACGGTCAAAAACTTTGCTCGAAGTCGCGCGCTGAGTCGAGTTTCGATCGGTTTTTCGTGCACCGTCTCAGAAATTCAAAATACTTGTCTTTCCCGTTTTATTAGCCCATGAGAAGTCGTACAAGCTCGCTTTCGGAAAAAAATACGACGGTCAAAAACTTTCCTCGAAGTCGCGCGCTGAGTCGAGTTTCGATCGGTTTTTCGTGCACCGTCTCGGAAATTCAAAATACTGGTCTTTCCCATCTTATTAGCCCATGGGAAGTCGTACAAGCACGCTTTCGCATAAAAATTCGACGGTCATAATCTTTGCACGAACTTTGCGCTGAGTCGAGTTTCGATCGGTTTTTCATGCACTGTCTTGGAAATTCAAAATACTGGCCATTCACAATGTATTAGCCCATGGTAAGTCGTATGAGCATGGTTTCACGAAAAAATGCGACGGTCATAAACTTTGTACAGAGTCGAGTTTCGATCGGTTTTTCGTGCACCGTCTCGAAAATTCAAAAAACTGGTCTTTCCCGTATTATTAGCCCATGGAAAGTCGTACAAGCACGCTTTCGCAAAAAAATACGACGGTCATAAACTTTGCGCGAAGTCGCGCGCGAGTCGAGTTTCGATCGGTTTTTCGTGCAACGTCTCAGAAATTCAAAATACTGGCCATTCACAATGTATTAGCCCATGGTATTTTGGTAAGTAAAGATAACGAATTTTGTAAAAGATTTGTACAAAAAGCTTTGTCTACACAAGCCATAGACTAAAGCCTGAAGTCTCTTAGTGTAGTCGAGAAGATTGCACCCCACCAAAAGAAGGTGAAATGGGCACGCTTCATCGAACTCATCTCCAAGAGTAGCACAAGGAAGTTAATAAATAATAAAATGCAATAGCTAGACTGTTCTGGACTACTTGTGGATACATCACAAAATATAAGCTTTGCCCCATATAATATATTACAATCTTTATCATTATTCGAGTGATTCTTGACGAATGGAAAAATTGAATCTTGTGAAAATATCTTTCTCTCTTCTTGTTAGGTGCTCTGTATTCAATTCTTGCTTCATACATGATCGTGAGTCCTGAAGAATCTCTATCAGAATTTGAGCTTTGTTCATGTTGTGACACTAAAAAATTCTGCCACACCTCTCCTTCCAAATCCACCAAATAGCACATCTGAATATAATTCTTGCTAGTTGTGTAAGAGGCCCCTTTCTTGAGAAGCTTTGCATAAGCATTTCTAATTCATGATGCAAGTTTGGCCGTGGTAGCCTTTGAAAATCAAATCGCTTCAAGATCTCCTTCCATATCCAAGATGAATAATCACAAGCAAAGTAGAGATGGTCAACACTTTCTTCATTTTGCATACACAAAGAGCACCGATTTATAATATAAATACCTCTTCGCTGTATATTGTCCATCGTAGGAAGTTTGTCGAGAAGGGTCTGCCATGTACATAAGGAATGTCGCTGTGAGCATGGACTATCCCATGTCCGACTACTTTGGATCCACTTGTTGTTTCGTCGTCTAATTTGGTTCCATGCAGATGTAGCACTAAATTTACCGTTATCATGAAGCCAAATCAGCATATCTGAAGAGTTGTTCTTGATTGGAATAGCCCTAATAGTCGGCCAAAGTAATAACATGTCAGGGGAGGTTGGGTTGGGAAGACACCATGTACCATTGTTAATGAATTCAGAAACCTTCCAGTCTTTGGGAGCCCCCAGATCCTGTCGTACTCTATCACCAAATATCTGAAATATACTTTTCCCATTCACCCAAGGATCATACCACATATTAATATTGGTTCCAGAAGAAATCACATAAGAAATATTGTTACGTAGCCATCGCCTTGCCTTCAGAATTCCTTTCCAAGCAGCAGAATGAGATGTTTTTGCAGATGTTTCCCAGATTGATTCCTTGGTTAGGTACCTAGCAAAAACCCATTGTGACCATAAGGAAGACTTGTTTTGTAAAATATCCCATAATTGCTTTACCATACAAGCTTTATTCCAATCTCTAATATGTCGAAGATTCAGCCCCCCTTCATCCTTCGGTTTGTAAATGTTGTCCCAATTCACCATGTGCATTGCCTTACCATCTGTGTCATTCCAAAAGAAGTTCATAAGTAATTTATCAATATCATGGAGAAGCCCGGCTGGTAGAAGGAATGCATGAGACCAATAAATAGAATAAGAGAGCAACACAGATCGAATTAGTTCAAGTCGTCCAGCTTTAGAAAGAAGCCTATTTTTCCAAGAGGAAATTCTGTTCTTAATTTTTTGTAGGATAGGCTGACAGGAGACTTTGTTGATTCCAGTGGATATAAGTGGGAGACCCAAGTAAGGAACCGGTAAATTTCCTTCAGCAACTCCCAATGTTTGAGCAATATGATCCTTATTGTCAATGCAAGCACCCACATATACTTTGCTTTTTGTATGGTTTAGCTTAAGACCAGAAACTTTACCAAATTCATTAAGAATATCTGCCAGATTACCCACAGAAACTGGATCATCTCGAAGGAAGATAATAAGGTCATCGGCAAATGTTATGTGAGAGATATAAACAGAACCATAATGTGGTACCTTAATTTTGCCATTGGAAACAGCCTCTTCTAACATACAACTGAGCCCTTCCATTGCAATGGTAAAAAGATAAGGAGATAGTGGATCGCCTTGCCGAATGCCATTCTTACTCCCAAAGAAGCCAATAGGTGAACCATTAAAGAGAATCAAAAATTTTGGAGTTTCCAAGCAACATTGAATCCATTTAACCCAGTGCTGAGGGAAGCCCATATTATGGAGCATCATGTAAATAAAATTCCTATTGACTGAGTCAAAGGCCTTTCGTAAATCAGCTTTAAAACAGATCTTTTTCCCTCTTATTTTAGAATGTAGATCCTTAACCAAATCTTAGCAAGCAGGACATTATGATGGATACTCCTCCCTTTAAGAAAAGCAGCCTGATTAGGACTAATGACCTTATTCATGACCTTTTGTAGTCTATCTGCCAGCAACTTAGAGATAACCTTAGGCACTAAAGAAATATAGTGAAATAGGATGGTAGTTCTCCAATGAATCAGTTCCATCATTTTTAGGCACTAAAGAAAAAGAAGTGCAATTCATTTCTTTAAGAATATGACCTGAGGAGAAAAAATGTCGACAAGCTTTTATGACATCGTTGCCTACAATAGCCCAAGCAATTTGATAAAACTCAGCTGGAATCCATCTGGACCAGGGCTTTTGTGCTTCGGGGACTTAAAAACAACTTTCACAATTTCATCATCCGTTATTGAGGCATTAAGATGAGAGAGGGCTTCAGAATCAAGTCGTCTTGTAGGCCCAACATGAATACTATTAGGCTGCTGTTCCTGATTGAGTAAGGAATAAAAAAATTGCTTGTTGTAATTTTTAACCTCATCCAGATCCTCAATGAGATTACCATCTATACCTTTGCATTTTTTGATGCGATTAGTAGCCCTTCTGGTAGCAATAGCAGCATAGAAAAACTTCGTATTAGAATCCCCTAGAGTAAGCCAATGCTGTCGTGACTTCTGTTTCAAAAAGCATTCCTCCTGCTTCAAAGCTTGCATAAAGTTATTTCTAGCAGCAGCCTCTTTGTATATAAGATTCGCATCCAGAGGTTGAAGATTTAGCTCGCTTTGCACAGCCATAAGTTCTTTCTTGCATAACTGAACCCTGTCGGTGATATTTCCAAATGTAGTTGAATTCCACTTCTTAAGTGCTGCTTTGCATGCTTTTAGTTTTTGACATAGGATGTAAGGGGGAGAACCAAATACATTAATGTCCCAAGCTGACTTAATAACTTCGAGGAACTTTGGGTGAGAACTCCACATATTAAAAAATCTAAAAGGTTTCTTGACTCTGGGTAGTGCTTTATCTGCATGTATATGCATAATAGAGTGATCCGAAAATAACTTAGCACCGTACTCAAGAAGTGAATCTGGGAAAACTGCTAACCATTCCCGATTAATCAAACATCTGTCAAGTCAAGCCATAATTTTTCTTTCAGCAGTACTTTGATTGTTCCATGAGAACCAATCACCTACAGATTTCATGTCAGTCAATGCAGCAGTATATATACAATCATTAAAATGTTGAAGCTGACATTCGGAAAGCACTCTACCCCCCACTTTCTCATTTGTGTATCTGACAGTATTAAAGTCACCGAGAACAACCCAAGGTACTGTAGGATAACTATTTGAAATGCTAACCAGATCACGCCATAGAGCATTCCTGTCAGACATACTGTTAGATGCATAAATACCGGTAATATTGAATTGACATCCAGTCTGTTTATCCTCTGCCTTAAGATGAATGAATTGATTAGTAGCAGAAATAAACCAAGCAGTAACAAGGTTAGGATGCCATAAGACCCAAAATTCGATCGGCTATTTGTGCACCGTCTCAAAAATTCAAAATACTGGTCTTTCCTGTCTTATTAGCCCATGGGAGTCGTACAAGCTCGCTTTCGCAAAAGATACGACGGTAAAAAACTTTTCTCGAAGTCGTGCGCTGAGTCGAGATTCGATCGGTTTTTCGTGCACCGTCTCGGAAATTCAAAATACTGGTCTTTCCCGTCTTATTAGCCCCTGAGAAATCGTACAAGCACGCTTTAGCACAAAAATTCGACGGTCACAAACTTTACGCGAAGTCGCGCGCGTGTCGAGTTTCGATCGGTTTTTCGTGCACCGTCTCAGAAATTCAAAATACTGGCCATTCACGATGTATTAGCCCATTGTAAGTCGTATGAGCATGGTTTCACGAAAAAATACGACGGTCATAAACTTTTCGCAGAGTCAAGATTCGATCGGTTTTTTTGTGCACCGTCTCAAAAATTCAAAATACTGGTCTTTCCCGTCTTATTAGCCCATGGGAAGTCGTACAAGCTCGCTTTCGCAAAAGATACGACGGTAAAAAACTTTTTTCGAAGTCGTGCGCTGAGTCGAGTTTCGATCGGTTTTTCGTGCACCGTCTCGGAAATTCAAAATACTTGTCTTTCCCGTCTTGTTAGCCCATGAGAAGTCGTACAGGCACGCTTTTGCAAAAAATACGACGGTCATAAACTTTGCGCGAAGTCACGCGCGAGTCAAGTTTCGATCGGTTTTTCATGCACTGTCTCGGAAATTCAAAATACTGGTCATTCACAATGTATTAGCCCATGGTAAGTCGTATGAGCATGGTTTCATGAAAAAACGCGACGGTCATAAACTTTGCGCAGAGTCAAGATTCGATCAGTTTTTTGTGCACCGTCTCGGAAATTCAAAATACTGATCTTTCCCGTCTTATTAGCCCATGGGAAGTCGTTCAAGCACACTTTCGCAAAAAAATACGACGGTCAGAAACTTTGCGCGAAGTCGCGCGCGAGTCGAGTTTCGATCGATTTTTCGTGCACCCTCTCGAAAATGCAAAATACTAGCCATTCACGATGTATTAGCCCATGGTAAGTCATATGAGCATGGTTTCACAAAAAAATACGATGGTCATAAACTTTGCGCAGATACAAGATTCGATCGGTTATTTGTGCACCGTCTCAAAAATTTAAAATACTGGTCTTTCCCGTCTTATTAGCCCATGGGAAGTCGTACAAGCTCGCTTTCGCAAAAGATACGACGGTAAAAAACTTTGCGCGAAGTCGCGCGCGAGTCGAGTTTCGATCGGTTTTTCGTGCACCGTCTCGGAAATTCAAAATACTTGTCTTTCCCGTCTTGTTAGCCCGTGAGAAGTCGTACAGGCACGCTTTTGCAAAAAATACGACGGTCATAAACTTTGCGCGAAGTCGCGCGCGAGTCGAGTTTCGATCGGTTTTTCGTGCACCGTCTCGGAAATTCAAAATACTGGTCATTCCCAATGTATTAGCCCATGGTAAGTCGTATGAGCATTGTTTCACGAAAAAACACGACGGTCATAAACTTTGCGCAGAGTCAAGATTCGATCGGTTTTTTGTGCACCGTCTTGGAAATTCAAAATACTGGTCTTTCCCATCTTATTAGCCCATGAGAAGTCGTACAAGCACGCTTTCGCAAAAAAATACGATGGTCATAAACTTTGCGCGAAGTCGCGCACGAGTCGAGTTTCGATCGGTTTTTCGTGCACCGTCTCGGAAATTCAAAATACTAGCCATTCACGATGTATTAGCCCATGGTAAGTCGTATGAGCATGGTTTCACGAAAAAACGTGACGGTCATAAACTTTGCGCAGAGTCAAGATTCGATCGGTTTTTTGTGCACCGTCGCGGAAATTCATAATACTGGTCTTTCCCGTCTTATTAGCCCATGAGAAGTCGTACAAGCACGCTTTCGCAAAAAATACGATGGTCATAAACTTTGTGCGAAGTCGCGCGCGAGTCGAGTTTCGATCGGTTTTTCATGCACCGTCTCAAAAATTCAAAATACTGGCCATTCACGATGTATTAGCCCATGGTAAGTCGTATGAGCATGGTTTCACGAAAAAACGTGACGGTCATAAACTTTGCGCAGAGTCAAGATTCGATCGGTTTTTCGTGCACCGTCTCAAAAATTCAAAATACTGGTCTTTCCAGTCTTATTAGCCCATGGGAAGTCGTACAAGCTCACTTTCGCAAAAAATACGACGGTCAACAACTTTTCTCGAAGTCGCGCGCTGAGTCGAGTTTCGATCGGTTTTTCGTGCACCGTCTCCGAAATTCAAAATACTGGTCATTCACAATGTATTAGCCCATGGTAAGTCGTATGAGCATGGTTTCACGAAAAAACGCGACGGTCATAAACTTTGCGCAGAGTCAAGATTCGATCGGTTTTTTGTGCACCGTCTCGGAAATTCAAAATACTGGTCTTTCCCGTCTTATTAGCCCATGAGAAGTCGTACAAGCACGCTTTCGCAAAAAGATACGATGGTCATAAACTTTGCGCGAAGTCGCGTGCGAGTCGAGTTTCGATCGGTTTTTCGTGCACCGTCTCGGAAATTCAAAATACTGGCCATTCACGATGTATTAGCCCATGGTAAGTCGTATGAGCATGGTTTCACGAAAAAACGTGACGGTCATAAACTTTTTTTTTTTGGTAAGTAAAGATAATGTATTTTGTAAAAGATTTGTACAAAGAAGCTTTGTCTACACAAGCCATAGACTAAAGCCTGAAGTCTCTTAGTGTAGTCGAGAATATTGTACCCCACCTAAAGAAGGTGAAATGGGCACACTTCATCAAACTCATTTCCAAGAGTAGCACAAGGAAGTTAATAAAAAAAGCAATAGCTAGACTGTTCTGGAGTACTTGTGGATACATCACAAAATATAAGCTTTGCCCCATAATACATTACAATCTTCATCATTATTCGAGTGATTATTGACTAATGAAAAAATTGAATCTTGTGAAATCTCTTTCTCTCTTCTTGTTAGGTGCTCTATATTCAATTCTTGCTCCATGCATGATCGTGAGTCCTGAAGAATCTCTATCAGAATTTGAGCTTTGTTCATGTTGTGACACTCAAAAATTCTGCCACACCTCTCCTTCCAAATCCACCAAATAGCACATCGGAATATAATTCTTGCTAGTTGTGTAAGAGGACCCTTTCTTGAGAAGCCTTGCATTAGCCTTTCTAGTTCATGATGCAAGTTTGGCCGTGGTAGCCTTTGAAGATCAAATCGCTTCAAGATCTCCTTCCATATCCAAGATGAATAATCACAAGCAAAGTAGAGATTGTAATGTATTATATGGGGTAAAGCTTATATTTTGTGATGTATCCACAAGTAGTCCAGAACAGTCTAGCTATTGCATTTTATTATTTATTAACTTCCTTATGCTACTCTTGGAGATGAGTTTGATGAAGCGTGCCCATTTCACCTTCTTTAGGTGGGGTGCAATCTTCTCGACTACACTAAGAGACTTCAGGCTTTAGTCTATGGCTTGTGTAGACAAAGCTTCTTTGTACAAATCTTTTACAAAATACAATATCTTTACTTACCAAAAAAAAAAAAAAAAAAAAAAAAAAAAAAAAAAAACACTTTCTTCCTTTTGCATGCACAAAGAGCACCGATTTACAATATAAATACCTCTTCGCTGCATATTGTCCATCGTAGGAAGTTTGCCGAGGAGGGCCTGCCATGTACATAAGGAATGTCGCTGTGAGCATGGACTGACGGTCATAAACTTTGCGCAGAGTCAAGATTCGATCGGTTTTTCGTGCACCGTCTCGAAAATTCAAAATACTGGTCTTTCCCGTCTTATTAGCCCATGGGAAGTCGTACAAGCTCACTTTCGCAAAAAATACGACGGTCAAAAACTTTTCTCGAAGTCGCGCGCTGAGTCGAGTTTCGATTGGTTTTTCGTGCACCGTCTCAGAAATTTAAAATACTTGTCTTTCCCGTTTTATTAGCCCATGAGAAGTCGTACAAGCTCGCTATCGAAAAAAAATACGACGGTCAAAAACTTTGCTCGAAGTCGCGCGCTGAGTCGAGTTTTGATCAGTTTTTCGTGCACCGTCTCGGAAATTCAAAATACTGGTCTTTCCCATCTTATTAGGCCATGGGAAGTCGTACAAGCACGCTTTCGCATAAAAATTCGACGGTCATAATCTTTGCGCGAACTTTGCGCTGAGTCGAGTTTCGATCGGTTTTTCATGCACTGTCTTGGAAATTCAAAATACTGGCCATTCACAATGTATTAGCCCAAGGTAGCTTGTGATTATTCATCTTGGATATGGAAGGAGATCTTGAAGCGATTTGATTTTCAAAGGCTACCACGGCCAAACTTGCATCATGAATTAGAAATGCTTATGCAAAGCTTCTCAAGAAAGGGGCCTCTTACACAACTAGCAAGAATTATATTCAGATGTGCTATTTGGTGGATTTGGAAGGAGTGGTGTGGCAGAATTTTTGAGTGTCACAACATGAACAAAGCTCAAATTCTGATAGAGATTCTTCAGGACTCACGATCATGTATGGAGCAAGAATTGAATACAGAGCACCTAACAAGAAGAGAGAGATATTTTCAGAAGATTCAATTTTTCCATTCGTCAAGAATCACTCGAATAATGATAATGATTGTAATATATTATATGGGGCAAAGCTTATATTTTGTGATGTATCCACAAGTAGTCCAGAACAGTCTAGCTATTGCATTTTATTATTTATTAACTTCCTTGTGCTACTCTTGGAGATGAGTTCGATGAAGCGTGCCCATTTCACCTTCTTTTGGTGGGGTGCAATCTTCTCGACTACACTAAGAGACTTCAGGCTTTAGTCTATGGCTTGTGTAGACCAAGCTTTTTGTACAAATCTTTTACAAAATACATTATCTTTACTTACCAAAAAATATTAGCCCAAGGTAAGTCGTATGAGCTTGGTTTCACGAAAAAACACGACGGTCATAAACTTTGTACAGAGTCGAGTTTCGATCGATTTTTCGTGCACCGTCTCAGAAATTCAAAATACTTGTCTTTCCCGTCTTATTAGCCCATGAGAAGTCGTACAGGCACGCTTTCGTAAAAAAATACGACGGTCATAAACTTTGCGCGAAGTCGCGCGCGAGTCGAGTTTCGATCGGTTTTTCGTGCACCGTCTCGAAAATTCAAAATACTGGTCTTTCCCATCTTATTAGCCCATGGGAAGTCGTACAAGCATGCTTTCGCATAAAAATTCGACGGTCATAATCTTTGCGCGAACTTTGCGCTGAGTCGAGTTTCGATCGATTTTTCATGCACTGTCATGGAAATTCAAAATACTGGCCATTCACAATGTATTAGCCCAAGGTAAGTCGTATGAGCTTGGTTTCACGAAAAAACGCGACGGTCATAAACTTTGTACAGAGTCGAGTTTCGATCGGTTTTTCGTGCACCGTCTCAGAAATTCAAAATACTTGTCTTTCCCGTCTTATTAGCCCATGAGAAGTCGTACAGGCACGCTTTCGCAAAAAAATACGACGGTAATAAAATTTGCGCGAAGTCGCGCGCGAGTCGAGTTTCGATCGGTTTTTCATGCACCGTCTCGGAAATTCAAAATACTGGTCTTTCCCATCTTATTAGCCCGTGGGAAGTCGTACAAGCACGCTTTCGCATAAAAATTCGACGGTCATAATCTTTGCGCGAACTTTGCGCTGAGTCGAGTTTCGATCGGTTTTTCATGCACTGTCTTGGAAATTCAAAATACTGGCCATTCACAATGTATTAGCCCATGGTAAGTCGTATGAGCATGGTTTCACGAAAAAACGTGACGGTCATAAACTTTGTAAAGAGTCGAGTTTCGATCGGTTTTTCGTGCACCGTCTCGGAAATTCAAAATACTTGTCTTTCCCGTCTTATTAGCCCATGAGATGTCGTACAGGCACGCTTTCGCAAAAAAATACGACGGTCATAAACATTGCGCGAAGTCGCGCGCGAGTCGATTTTCGATCGGTTTTTCGTGCACCGTCTCGGAAATTCAAAATACTGGCCATTCACGATGTATTAGCCCATGGATAGTCGTATGAGCTTGGTTTAACGAAAAAACGCGATGGTCATAAACTTTGCGCAGAGTCGAGATTCGATCGGTTTTTCGTGCACCGTCTCGGAAATTCAAAATACTGGTCTTTCCCGTCTTATTAGCCCCTGAGAAGTCGTACAAGCACGCTTTCGCAAAAAAATACGACGGTCACAAACTTTGCGCGAAGTCGCGCGCGTGTCGAGTTTCGATCGGTTTTTCATGCACCGTCTCGGAAATTCAAAATACTGGCCATTCACGATGTATTAGCCCATGGTAAGTCGTATGAGCATGGTTTCACGAAAAAATACGACGGTCATAAACTTTGCGCAGAGTCAAGATTCGATCGGTTTTGTGTGCACCGTCTCAAAAATTCAAAATACTGGTCTTTCCCGTCTTATTAGACCATGGGAAGTCGTACAAGCTCGCTTTCGCAAAAGATACGACGGTAAAAAACTTTTCTCGAAGTCGTGCGCTGAGTCGAGTTTCGATCTGTTTTTCGTGCACCGTCTCGGAAATTCAAAATACTTGTCTTTCCCGTCTTGTTAGCCCATTAGAAGTCATACAGGCACGCTTTTGCAAAAAATACGACGGTCATAAACTTTGCCCGAAGTTGCGCGCGAGTCGAGTTTCGATCGGTTTTTCGTGCACCGTCTCGGAAATTCAAAATACTGGTCATTCACAATGTATTATTAGCCCATGGTAAGTCGTATGAGCATGGTTTCACGAAAAAACGCGACGGTCATAAACTTTGCGCAGAGTCAAGATTCGATCGGTTTTTTATGCACCGTCTCTGAAATTCAAAATACTGATCTTTCCCGTCTTATTAGCCCATGGGAAGTCGTTCAAGCACGCTTTCGCAAAAAAATACGACGGTCAGAAACTTTGCGCGAAGTCGCGCGCGAGTCGAGTTTCGATCGGTTTTTCGTGCACCGTCTCGAAAATTCAAAATACTGGCCATTCACGATGTATAAGCCCATGGTAAGTCATATGAGCATGGTTTCACAAAAAAATACGATGGTCATAAACTTTGCGCAGATACAAGATTCGATCGGTTATTTGTGCACCGTCTCAAAAATTCAAAATACTGGTCTTTCCCGTCTTATTAGCCCATGGGAAGTCGTAAAAGCTCGCTTTCGCAAAAGATACGACGGTAAAAAACTTTTCTCGAAGTCGTGCGCTGAGTCGAGTTTCGATTGGTTTTTCGTGCACCGTCTCAGAAATTCAAAATACTTATCTTTCCCGTCTTGTTAGCCCATGAGAAGTCGTACAGGCACGCTTTTGCAAAAAATACGACGGTCATAAACTTTGCGCGAAGTCGCGCGCGAGTCGAGTTTCGATCGGTTTTTCGTGCACCGTCTCGGAAATTCAAAATACTGGTCATTCACAATGTATTAGCCCATGGTAAGTCGTATGAGCATGGTTTCACGAAAAAATGCGACGGTCATAAACTTTGCGCAGAGTCAAGATTCGATCGGTTTTTTGTGCACCGTCTCAGAAATTCAAAATACTGGGCTTTCCCGTCTTATTAGCCCATGAGAAGTCGTACAAGCACACTTTCGCAAAAAAATACGATGGTCATAAACTTTGCGCGAAGTCGCGCGCGAGTCGAGTTTCGATCGGTTTTTCGTGCACCGTCTCGGAAATTCAAAATACTGGCCATTCACGATGTATTAGCCCATGGTAAGTCGTATGAGCATGGTTTCACGAAAAAACGTGACGGTCATAAACTTTGCGCAGAGTCAAGATTCGATCGGTTTTTTGTGCACCGTCTCGGAAATTCATAATACTGGTCTTTCCCGTCTTATTAGCCCATGAGAAATCGTACAAGCACGCTTTCGCAAAAAATACGATGGTCATAAACTTTGCGCGAAGTCGCGAGCGAGTCGAGTTTCGATCGGTTTTTCGTGCACCATCTCGAAAATTCAAAATACTGGCCATTCACGACGTATTAGCCCATGGTAAGTCGTATGAGCATGGTTTCACGAAAAAATATGACGGTCATAAACTTTGCGCAGAGTCAAGATTCGATCGGTTTTTCGTGCACCGTCTCGAAAATTCAAAATACTGGTCTTTCCCGTCTTATTAGCCCAAGGGAAGTCGTACAAGCTCACTTTCGCAAAAAATACGACGGTCAACAACTTTTCTCGAAGTCGCGCGTTGAGTCAAGTTTCGATCGGTTTTTCGTGCACCGTCTCGGAAATTCAAAATACTGGTCATTCACAATGTATTAGCCCATGGTAAGTCGTATGAGCATGGTTTCACGAAAAAACGCGACGGTCATAAACTTTGCGCAGAGTCAAGATTCGATCGATTTTTTGTGCAACGTCTCGGAAATTCAAAATACTGGTCTTTCCCGTCTTATTAGCCCATGAGAAGTCGTACAAGCACGCTTTCGCAAAAAAATACGACGGTCACAAACTTTGCGCGAAGTCGCGCGCAGGTCGAGTTTCGATCGGTTTTTCGTGCACCGTCTCAGAAATTCAAAATACTGGCCATTCACGATGTATTAGCCCATGGTAAGTCGTATGAGAATGGTTTCACGAAAAAACGTGACGGTCATAAACTTTGCGTAGAGTCAAGATTCGATCGGTATTTCGTGCACCGTCTCGAAAATTCAAAATACTGGTCTTTCCCGTCTTATTAGCCCATGGGAAGTCGTACAAGCTCACTTTCGCAAAAAATACGACGGTCAAAAACTTTTCTCGAAGTCGCGCGCTGAGTCGAGTTTCGATCGGTTTTTCGTGCACCGTCTCGGAAATTCAAAATACTTGTCTTTCCCGTTTTATTAGCCCATGAGAAGTCATACAAGCTCGCTTTCGAAAAAAAATACGACGGTCAAAAACTTTGCTCGAAGTCGCGCGCTGAGTCGAGTTTTGATCGGTTTTTCGTGCACCCTCTCGGAAATTCAAAATACTGGTCTTTCCCATCTTATTAAGCCATGGGATGTCGTACAAGCATGCTTTCGCATAAAAATTCGACGGTCATAATCTTTGCGCGAACTTTGCGCTGAGTCGAGTTTCGATCGGTTTTTCATGCACTGTCTTGGAAATTCAAAATACTGGCCATTCACAATGTATTAGCCCAAGGTAGCTTGTGATTATTCATCTTGGATATGGAAGGAGATCTTGAAGCGATTTGATTTTCAAAGGCTACCACGGCCAAACTTGCATCATGAATTAGAAATGCTTATGCAAAGCTTCTCAAAAAAGGGGCCTCTTACACAACTAGCAAGAATTATATTCAGATGTGCTATTTGGTGGATTTGGAAGGAGAGGTGTGGCAGAATTTTTGAGTGTCACAACATGAACAAAGCTCAAATTCTGATAGAGATGCTTCAGGACTCACGATCATGTATGGAGCAAGAATTGAATACAGAGCACCTAACAAGAAGAGAGAAAGATATTTTCACAAGATTCAATTTTTCCATTCGTCAAGAATCACTCGAATAATGATAAAGATTGTAATATATTATATGGGGCAAAGCTTATATTTTGTGATGTATCCACAAGTAGTCCAGAACAGTCTAGCTATTGCATTTTATTATTTATTAACTTCCTTGTGCTACTCTTGGAGATGAGTTCGATGAAGCGTGCCCATTTCACCTTCTTTTGGTGGGGTGCAATCTTCTCGACTACACTAAGAGACTTCAGGCTTTAGTCTATGGCTTGTGTAGACAAAGCTTTTTGTACAAATCTTTTACAAAATACATTATCTTTACTTACCAAAAAATATTAGCCCAAGGTAAGTCGTATGAGCTTGGTTTCACGAAAAAACGCGACGGTCATAAACTTTGTACAGAGTCGAGTTTCGATCGGTTTGTCGTGCACCGTCTCAGAAATTCAAAATACCTGTCTTTCCCGTCTTATTAGCCCATGAGAAGTCGTACAGGCACGCTTTCGCAAAAAAATACGACGGTCATAAACTTTGCGCGAAGTCGCGCGCGAGTCGAGTTTCGATCGGTTTTTCGTGCACCGTCTCGGAAATTCAAAATACTGGTCTTTCCCATCTTATTAGCCCATGGGAAGTCGTACAAGCACGCTTTCGCATAAAAATTTGACGGTCATAATCTTTGCGCGAACTTTGCGCTGAGTCGAGTTTCGATCGGTTTTTCATGCACTGTCTTGGAAATTCAAAATACTGGCCATTCACAATGTATTAGCCCAAGGTAAGTAGTATGAGCTTGGTTTCACGAAAAAATGCGACGGTCATAAACTTTGTACAGAGTCGAGTTTCGATCGGTTTTTCGTGCACCGTCTCAGAAATTCAAAATACTTGTCTTTCCCGTCTTATTAGCCCATGAGAAGTCGTACAGGCACGCTTTCGCAAAAACATACGACGGTCAGAAACTTTGCGTGAAGTCGCGCGCGAGTCGAGTTTCGATCGGTTTTTCGTGCACCGTCTCGGAAATTCAAAATACTGGCCTTTCCCATCTTATTAGCCCATGGGAAGTCGTACAAGCACGCTTTCGCATAAAAATTCGACGGTCATAATCTTTGCGCGAACTTTGCGCTGAGTCGAGTTTCGATCGGTTTTTCATGCACTGTCTTGGAAATTCAAAATACTGGCCATCCACAATGTATTAGCCCATGGTAAGTCGTATGAGCATGGTTTCACGAAAAAACGCGACGGTCATAAACTTTGTACAGAGTCGAGTTTCGATCGGTTTTTCGTGCACCGTCTCGGAAATTCAAAATACTTGTCTTTCCCGTCTTATTAGCCCATGAGAAGTCGTACAGGCACGCTTTCGCAAAAAAATACGACGGTCATAAACTTTGCGCGAAGTCGCGCGCAAGTCGAGTTTCGATCGGTTTTTCGTGCACCGTCTCGGAAATTTAAAATACTGGCCATTCACGATGTATTAGCCCATGGTAAGTCGTATGAGCATGGTTTAACGAAAAAACGCGATGGTAAGAGAGAGAGGAGGAGAGACGGTGCACGCATCGGCTTGGGAATGGGGGGGAATGGGCCTGCGTTCCCTTGCGTGCGTGCGTGAGTGCTCTGCTCTGCTTGGGCTTGCGCTTGCGCTTGCGATCGACGCTGGGGACGGCAACCTCTTCCCTTGCGCTTGTGCTTGCGATTGCTCCCTTGGGCGATTTCTCCTCTACGATCACTCCGCGGCGAGTGGAAGGCCGGCGGTCGCTCCTGCGATCTGCGATTCCAGGCCGGGAATCGGCGACTTCAGGCGTGGAAGGGCGGCGGCTCTTCTCCCCTAGGCGCGGGACGGACTCTAGGGCAAGAAACGGTGGAAGCTGCGCTGCGATTGGGGCTGGGTTCACTGCCGCTTCCTGCGGCAACTCCAGCGTGGAAAGGGCGACGGCTGCTTCTGCAATCGGCGTGGAAGGGGCGACGGCTGCGACATTAGTGTGGGCAGGGTGGTGGCTTCCTCTCCCCTAGGCGGCTGGCGGCTAGGGCGAGCGACGCCATGGATGCGAGCGGCCGGACGCGGCACTCTGCTTCGCATCCTCTGTTCCAGCGGGATGCTCCTCCGCTGGCTTCTTCCCAGCGGCTGATTGCTTCACAGCAGAACGCACCTCTCCAGCAGTCACAGCGGGAGAGGGTTGCTCCTCAGCCGCTGGTTACTTCACCGCGGGAGGGGGTTGCTCCTCTCCAACAGCCGCTGGTTCCTCCCCAGCAGCTTAGGCCGGTTTCACACCAGGATGTTCCACCGCTGATTTCTTCTTCTCGACGGGATGCTCCTTCAATGAACCAGGCCCGAGGTCGTTCACGATCTAGATCACGACCTCCAGCTCCTATTTCCCGAGATCCGAAGCCTTGGAGTAGCCTCTTCAAGGCTCCAGTGGGTAGTCCGGATCTTCGACTGGACTTTTTTGCTCCAGAAGTACAGGCTGACCAGAAGATTGCTGTGTATGAGGCTATTGATTCCGACGAACTAATTGAGACATGGTCAATGGCAATTGTGGGCTACGTTGTTGGACTAAGAACATCCTTTTTCCCACTATCCTCATACATCAGAACTCGATGGGGAATATCAACATTTGATCTTCATATGTTGGAGACCGGATTCTTTGTATGCAGGCTTTATTCGGAAGAAGATTTACAACGGGTCCTTGAAGGATTTTGGACTATCCGTGGTCATCCAATGATACTACGACGCTGGGCACCTGATGTGAGATTGGAGTTAGACAGTTTACAGTCTATCCCAATATGGGTTTCTTTTCATGGACTTCCACTACATCTCTGGGGTCGTCGTTTTATTGCAAAGCTTTGCAGCACCCTGGGACAACCATTGTATCTTGATAAGGCAACAGCTTCGCAAACGAGATTGACCTTTGCCAGAGCTTGTGTAATGGTTTCTTCTGATGAGGAACTGCCGAATGATGTTTCTTACCGTGATCTTGATGGGAGCACCCGAAAGGTGAAAGTCTCATATTCTTGGAAGCCACAACGATGCAAGGTTTGTCTATCTTTTGGACATGTAAATGGTGCCTGCCAACAGCCTTCACAAAAAATCACACAGGTCTACCGACCACGCCAAGAGCCACAGAATGGGGTCACTACCACTAATCCAAGCACTGATACTCCAGTGCCAACAGTGGTGATGGCGGAGAAGATGATTGAACACTCTGACTCGTTGGGGCAGCGACACGAACAAGAGAAAGACAAGTCAGGACTTCCATCTTTACCTATTATATCAGAGAATTTCACTGCAGGAGCTTCCCAAGGTTCTCACTCCCCAATAACAACCTCGCCTTCACGAATCACTCCTTCAGATAATCAGGAAATTTCATTTCAACAACCTCTTGGGAACCAAGACATTGCAACTCACCAAACTCATCGCTCTTCGACACATCCCGCTATTCAGGACTCCTTGCCTCAAGGTACGCAAAAATTTAAACATTTGCAAGCTGTGGATGAGGTGGATAAATATAGGAATAAAGGATTAAAGGGTAAAGATATTATGCGAGAGGACCATGCAAAATCAAAGGATAAGAAAAAGGATGGTAGTGTCCTCCCAAAATCGCATGCTCTTCCTTCTATCTAGTATTGATGAAAATAAGCTGTTGGAATGTTCGTGGACTTAATAAGACTGAGAAATGTCGGGAGCTCAATAGAATAATCCGATCTGCTGCATGTGACATTGTCATTCTTGTGGAAACAAAAATTAAACCTCATCGTGTTCAAGTTCAGAAGAATTTAATATGGCCTGAGGCAGAACTTTTTACTAATGATTCTCAGGATACTTATGGTCGAGTTTGGGTCTTATGGCATCCTAATCTTGTTACTGCTTGGTTTATTTCTGCTACTAATCAATTCATTCATCTTAAGGCAGAGGATAAACAGACTGGATGTCAATTCAATATTACCGGTATTTATGCATCTAACAGTATGTCTGACAGGAATGCTCTATGGCGTGATCTGGTTAGCATTTCAAATAGTTATCCTATAGTACCTTGGGTTGTTCTCGGTGACTTTAATACTGTCAGATACACAAATGAGAAAGTGGGGGGTAGAGTGCTTTCCGAATGTCAGCTTCAACATTTTAATGATTGTATAGATACTGCTGCATTGACTGACATGAAATCTGTAGGTGATTGGTTCTCATGGAACAATCAAAGTACTGCTGAAAGAAAAATTATGGCTCGACTTGACAGATGTTTGATAAATCAGGAATGGTTAGCAGTTTTTCCAGATTCACTTCTTGAGTACGGTGCTAAGTTATTTTCGGATCACTCTATTATGCATATACATGCAGATAAAGCACTACCAAGAGTCAAGAAACCTTTTAGATTTTTTAATATGTGGAGTTCTCACCCAAAGTTCCTCGAAGTTATTAAGTCAGCTTGGGACATTAATGTATTTGGTTCTCCCCCTTACATCCTATGTCAAAAACTAAAAGCATGCAAAGCAGCACTGAAGAAGTGGAATTCAACTACATTTGGAAATATCAACGACAGAGTTCAGTTATGCAAGAAAGAACTTATGGCTGTGCAAAGCGAGCTAAATCTTCAACCTCTGGATGCGAATCTTATATACAAAGAGGCTGCTGCTAGAAATAACTTTATGCAAGCTTTGAAGCAGGAGGAATGCTTTTTGAAACAGAAGTCACGACAGCATTGGCTTACTCTAGGGGATTCTAATACGAAGTTTTTCTATGCTGCTATTGCTACCAGAAGGGCTACTAATCGCATCAAAAAATGCAAAGGTATAGATGGTAATCTCATTGAGGATCTGGATGAGGTTAAAAATTACACCGAGCAATTTTTTTATTCCTTACTCAATCAGGAACAGCAGCCTAATAGTATTCATGTTGGGCCTACAAGACGACTTGATTCTGAAGCCCTCTCTCATCTTAATGCCCCAATAACGGATGATGAAATTGTGAAAGTTGTTTTTAAGTCCCCGAAGCACAAAAGCCCTGGTCCAGATGGATTTCCAGCTGAGTTTTATCAAATTGCATGGGCTATTGTAGGCAACGATGTCATAAAAGCTTGTCGACATTTTTTCTCCTCAGGTCACATTCTGAAAGAAATGAATTGCACTTTTATTTCTTTAGTGCCTAAAAATGATGGTGCCGATTCATTGGAGAACTACCGTCCTATTTCACTGTGCAACTTTATTTATAAGGTTATCTCTAAGTTGCTGGCAGATAGACTACAAAAGGTCATGAATAAGGTCATTAGTCCTAATCAGGCTGCTTTTATTAAAGGGAGGAGTATCCATCATAATGTCCTGCTTGCTAATGATTTGGTTAAGGATCTACACTCAAAAACAAGAGGGAAAAAGATCTGTTTTAAAGCTGATTTACGGAAGGCCTTTGACTCAGTCAATAGGCAATTTATTTACATGATGCTCCATAATATGGGCTTCCCTCAGTGCTGGGTTCAATGGATTCAATGTTGCTTGGAAACTCCAAAATTTTCGATTCTCTTTAATGGTTCACCTATTGGCTTCTTCGGGAGTAAGAATGGCATTCGGCAAGGCGATCCACTATCTCCTTATCTTTTTACGATTGCAATGGAAGGACTCAGTTGTATGTTAGAAGAGGCTGTTTCCAATGGCAAAATTAAGGTACCATATTATGGTTCTATTTATATCTCTCACATAACATTTGCTGATGACCTTATTATCTTCCTTCGAGATGATCCAGTTTCTGTGAGTAATCTGGCAGATATTCTTAATGAATTTGGTATAGTTTCTGGTCTTAAGCTAAACCATGCAAAGAGCAAAGTATATGTGGGTGCTTGCATTGACAATAAGGATCATATTGCTCAAACATTGGGAGTTGCTGAAGGAAATTTACCGGTTCCTTACTTGGGTCTCCCACTTATATCCACTGGAATCAACAAAGCCTCCTGTCAGCCTATCATACAAAAAATTAAGAACAGAATTTCCTCTTGGAAAAATAGGCTTCTTTCTAAAGCTGGACGACTTGAACTTATTCGATCTGTGTTGACCTCTTATTCTATTTATTGGTCTCATGCATTCCTTCTACCAGCTGGGCTTCTCCATGATATTGATAAATTACTTATGAACTTCTTTTGGAATGGCACAGATGGTAAGGCAATGCACATGGTGAATTGGGACAGCATTTGCAAACCGAAGGATGAAGGGGGGCTGAATCTTCGACATATTAGAGATTGGAATAAAGCTTGTATGGTAAAGCAATTATGGGATATTTTACAAAACAAGTCTTCCTTATGGTCACAATGGGTTTTTGCTAGGTACCTTACCAAGGAATCAATCTGGGAAGTATCTGCAAAAACATCTCATTCTGCTGCTTGGAAAGGAATTCTAAAGGCAAGGAGATGGCTACGTAACAATATTTCTTATGTGATTTCTTCTGGAACCAATATTAATATGTGGTATGATCCTTGGGTGAATGGGAAAAGCATATTTCAGATATTTGGTGATAGAGTACGACAGGATCTGGGGGCTCCCAAAGACTGGAAGGTTTCTGAATTCATTAACAATGGTACTTGGTGTCTTCCCAACCCTACCTCCCCTGACATGTTATTACTTTGGCCGACTATTAGGGCTATTACAATCAAGAACAACTCTTCAGATATGCTTATTTGGCTTCATGATAACGGTAAATTTAGTGCTACATCTGCATGGAACCAAATTAGACGACGAAACAACAAGTGGATCCAAAGTAGTTGGACATGGGATAGTCCATGCTCACAGCGACATTCCTTATGTACATGGCAGGCCCTTCTCGGCAAACTTCCTACGATGGACAATATGCAGCGAAGAGGTATTTATATTGTAAATCGGTGCTCTTTGTGTATGCAAAATGAAGAAAGTGTTGACCATCTCTACTTTGCTTGTGATTATTCATCTTGGATATGGAAGGAGATCTTGAAGCGATTTGATTTTCAAAGGCTACCACGGCCAAACTTGCATCATGAATTAGAAATGCTTATGCAAAGCTTCTCAAGAAAGGGGCCTCTTACACAACTAGCACGAATTATATTCAGATGTGCTATTTGGTGGATTTGGAAGGAGAGGTGTGGCAGAATTTTTGAGTGTCACAACATGAACAAAGCTCAAATTCTGATAGAGATTCTTCAGGACTCACGATCATGTATGGAGCAAGAATTGAATACAGAGCACCTAACAAGAAGAGAGAAAGATATTTTCACAAGATTCAATTTTTCCATTCGTCAAGAATCACTCGAATAATGATGAAGATTGTAATTATATGGGGCAAAGCTTATATTTTGTGATGTATCCACAAGTAGTCCAGAACAGTCTAGCTATTGCATTTTATTATTTATTAACTTCCTTATGCTACTCTTGGAGATGAGTTTGATGAAGCGTGCTCATTTCACCTTCTTTAGGTGGGGTGCAATCTTCTCGACTACACTAAGAGACTTCAGGCTTTAGTCTATGGCTTGTGTAGACAAAGCTTCTTTGTACAAATCTTTTACAAAATACAATATCTTTACTTACCAAAAAAAAAAAAAAACGCGATGGTCATAAACTTTGCGCAGAGTCGAGATTCGATCGGTTATTCGTGCACCGTCTCGAAAATTCAAAATACTGGTCTTTCCCGTCTTATTAGCCCCTGAGAAGTCGTACAAGCACGCTTTCGCAAAAAAATACGACGGTCACAAACTTTGTGCGAAGTCGCGCGCGTGTCGAGTTTCGATCGATTTTTCGTGCACCGTCTCGGAAATTCAAAATACTGGCCATTCACGATGTATTAGCCCATGGTAAGTCGTATGAGCATGGTTTCACGAAAAAATACGAAGGTCATAAACTTTGCGCAGAGTCAAGATTCGATCGGTTTTTTGTGCACCGTCTCAAAAATTCAAAATACTGGTCTTTCCCGTCTTATTAGCCCATGGGAAGTCGTACAAGCTCGCTTTCGCAAAAGAGACGACGGTAAAAAACTTTTCTCGAAGTTGTGCGCTGAGTCGAGTTTCGATCGGTTTTTCGTGCACCGTCTCGGAAATTCAAAATACTTGTCTTTCCCGTCTTGTTAGCCCATGAGAAGTCGTACAGGCACGCTTTTGCAAAAAATACGACGGTCATAAACTTTGCGCGAAGTCGCGCGCGAGTCGAGTTTCGATCGGTTTTTCGTGCACTGTCTCGAAAATTCAAAATACTGGTCATTCACAATGTATTAGCCCATGGTAAGTCGTATGAGCATGGTTTCACGAAAAAACGCGACGGTCATAAACTTTGCGCAGAGTCAAGATTCGATCGGTTTTTTGTGCACCGTCTCGGAAATTCAACATACTGATCTTTCCCGTCTTATTAGCCCATGGGAAGTCGTTCAAGCACGCTTTCGCAAAAAAATACGACGGTCATAAACTTTGCGCGAAGTCGCGCGCGAGTCGATTTTCGATCGGTTTTTCGTGCACCGTCTCGAAAATTCAAAATACTGGCCATTCACGATGTATTAGCCCATGGTAAGTCATATGAGCATGGTTTCACAAAAAAATACGATGGTCATAAACTTTGCGCAGATACAAGATTCGATCGGTTATTTGTGCACCGTCTGAAAAATTCAAAATACTGGTCTTTCCCGTCTTATTAGCCCATGGGAAGTCGTACAAGCTCGCTTTCGCAAAAGATACGACGGTAAAAAACTTTTCTCGAAGTCGTACGCTGAGTCGAGTTTCGATCGGTTTTTCGTGCACCGTCTCGGAAATTCAAAATACTTGTCTTTCCCGTCTTGTTAGCCCATGAGAAGTCGTACAGGCACGCTTTTGCAAAAAATACGACGGTCATAAACTTTGCGCGAAGTCGCGCGCGAGTCGAGTTTCGATCGGTTTTTCGTGCACCGTCTCGGAAATTGAAAATACTGGTCATTCACAATGTATTAGCCCATGGTAAGTCGTATGAGCATGGTTTCACGAAAAAACGCGACGGTCATAAACTTTGCGCAGAGTCAAGATTCGATCGGTTTTTTTGTGCACCGTCTCGGAAATTCATAATACTGGTCTTTCCCGTCTTATTAGCCCATGAGAAGTCGTACCAGCACGCTTTCGCAAAAAATACGATGGTCATAAACTTTGCGCGAAGTCGCGCGCGAGTCGAGTTTCGATCGGTTTTTCGTGCACCGTCTCGAAAATTCAAAATACTGGCCATTCACGATGTATTAGCCCATGGTAAGTCGTATGAGCATGGTTTCACGAAAAAACGTGACGGTCATAAACTTTGCGCAGAGTCAAGATTCGATCGGTTTTTCGTGCACCGTCTCGAAAATTCAAAATACTGGTCTTTCTCGTCTTATTAGCCCATGGTAAGTCGTACAAGCTCACTTTCGCAAAAAATACGACGGTCAACAACTTTTCTCGAAGTCGCGCGCTGAGTCGAGTTTCGATCGGTTTTTCGTGCACCGTCTCGAAAATTCAAAATACTTGTCTTTCCCGTTTTATTAGCCCATGAGAAGTCGTACAAGCTCGCTTTCGGAAAAAAATACGACGGTCAAAAACTTTCCTCGAAGTCGCGCGCTGAGTCGAGTTTCGATCGGTTTTTCGTGCACCGTCTCGGAAATTCAAAATACTGGTCTTTCCCATCTTATTAGCCCTTGGGAAGTCGTACAAGCACGCTTTCGCATAAAAATTCGACGGTCCTAATCTTTGCGCGAACTTTGCGCTGAGTCAAGTTTCGATCGGTTTTTCATGCACTGTCTTGGAAATTCAAAATACCGGCCATTCACAATGTATTAGCACATGGTAAGTCGTATGAGCATGGTTTCACGAAAAAACGCGACGGTCATAAACTTTGTACAGAGTCGAGTTTCGATCGGTTTTTCGTGCACCGTCTCGGAAATTCAAAATACTTGTCTTTCCCGTATTATTAGCCTATGAGAAGTCGTACAGGCACGCTTTCACAAAAAAATACGACGGTCATAAACTTTGCGCGAAGTCGCGCGCGAGTCGAGTTTCGATCGGTTTTTCGTGCACCGTCTCAGAAATTTAAAATACTGGCCATTCACGATGTATTAGCCCATGGTAAGTCGTATGAGCATGGTTTCACGAAAAAATGCGACGGTCATAAACTTTGCGCAGAGTCGAGATTCGATCGGTTTTTCGTGCACCGTCTCAGAAATTCAAAATACTGGTCTTTCCCGTCTTATTAGCCCATGAGAAGTCATACGTACAAGCACGCTTTCGCAAAAAAATACGACGGTAAAAAACTTTTCTCGAAGTCGTGCGCTGAGTCGAGTTTCGATCGGTTTTTCGTGCACCGTCTCGGAAATTCAAAAAACTGGTCTTTCCTATCTTATTAGCCCATTGAAAGTCGTACAAGCACGCTTTCGCAAAAAAATACGACGGTCATAAACTTTGCGCGAAGTCGCGCGCGAGTCGAGTTTCGATCGGTTTTTCGTGCAACGTCTCAGAAATTCAAAATACTGGCCATTCACAATGTATTAGCCCATGGTAAGTCGTATGAGCATGTTTTCACGAAAAAATGCGACGGTCATAAACTTTGCGCAGAGTCAAGATTTGATCGGTTTTTTGTGCACCGTCTCGGAAATTCAAAATACTGGTCTTTCCCGTCTTATTAGCCCATGAGAAGTCGTACAAGCACGCTTTCGCAAAAAAATTCGATGTTCATAAACTTTGCGCGAAGTCGCGAGCGAGTCGAGTTTCGATCGGTTTTTCGTGCACCGTCTCGGAAATTCAAAATACTGGCCATTCACGATGTATTAGCCCATGGTAAGTCGTATGAGCATGGTTTCACGAAAAAACGTGACGGTCATAAACTTTGCGCATTGTCAAGATTCGATCGGTTTTTCGTGCACTGTCTCGAAAATTCAAAATACTGGTCTTTCCCGTCTTATTAGCCCATTGGAAGTCGTACAAGCTCACTTTCGTAAAAAATACGACGGTCAAAAACTTTTCTCGAAGTCGCGCGCTGAGTCGAGTTTCGATTGGTTTTTCGTGCACCGTCTCGGAAATTCAAAATACTTGTCTTTCCCGTTTTATTAGCCCATGAGAAGTCGTACAAGCTCGCTTTCGAAAAAAAATACGACGGTCAAAAACTTTGCTCGAAGTCGCGCGCTGAGTCGAGTTTTGATCGGTTTTTCGTGCACCGTCTCGGAAATTCAAAATACTGGTCTTTCCCATCTTATTAGCCCATGGGAAGTCGTACAAGCACGCTTTCGCATAAAATTCGACGGTCATAATCTTTGCGTGAACTTTGCGCTGAGTCGAGTTTCGATCGGTTTTTCATGCACTGTCGTGGAAATTCAAAATACTGGCCATTCACAATGTGCCCAAGGTAAGTCGTATGAGCTTGGTTTCACGAAAAAACGCGACGGTCATAAACTTTGTACAGAGTCGAGTTTCGATCGGTTTTTCGTGCACCGTCTCAGAAATTCAAAATACTTGTCTTTCCCGTCTTATTAGCCCATGAGAAGTCGTACAGGCACGCTTTCGTAAAAAAATACGACGGTCATAAACTTTTCGCGAAGTCGCGCGCGAGTCGAGTTTCGATCGGTTTTTCGTGCACCGTCTCGAAAATTCAAAATACTGGTCTTTCCCATCTTATTAGCCAATGGGAAGTCGTACAAGCACGCTTTCGCATAAAAATTCGACGGTCATAATTTTTGCGCGAACTTTGCGCTGAGTCGAGTTTCGATCGGTTTTTCATGCACTGTCTTGGAAATTCAAAATACTGGCCATTCACAATGTATTAGCCCAAGGTAAGTCGTATGAGCTTGGTTTCACGAAAAAACGCGACGGTGATAAACTTTGTACAGAGTCGAGTTTCGATCGGTTTTTCGTGCACCGTCTCAGAAATTCAAAATACTTGTCTTTCCCGTCTTATTAGCCTATGAGAAGAAGTACAGGCACGCTTTCACAAAAAAATACGACGGTCAAAAACATTGCGCGAAGTCGCGCGCGAGTCGAGTTTCGATCGGTTTTTCATGCACTGTCTTGGAAATTCAAAATACTGGCCATTCACAATGTATTAGCCCAAGGTAAGTCGTATGAGCTTGGTTTCACGAAAAAACGCGACGGTCATAAACTTTGTACAGAGTCGAGTTTCGATCGGTTTTTCGTGCACCGTCTCAGAAATTCAAAATACTTGTCTTTCCCGTCTTATTAGCCCATGAGAAGTCGTACAGGCACGCTTTCGTAAAAAATATGACGGTCATAAACTTAGCGCGAAGTCGCGCGCGAGTCGAATTTCGATCGGTTTTTCGTGCACCGTCTCGGAAATTCAAAATACTGGTCTTTCCCATCTTATTAGCCCATGGGAAGTCGTACAAGCACGCTTTCGCATAAAAATTCGACGGTCATAATTTTTGCGCGAACTTTGCGCTGAGTCGAGTTTCGATCGGTTTTTCATGCACTGTCATGGAAATTCAAAATACTGGCCATTCATAATGTATTAGCCCAAGGTAAGTCGTATGAGCTTGGTTTCACGAAAAAACGCGACGGTGATAAACTTTGTACAGAGTCGAGTTTCGATCCGTTTTTCGTGCACCGTCTCAGAAATTCAAAATACTTGTCTTTCCCGTCTTATTAGCCTATGCGAAGAAGTACAAGCTCGCTTTCGAAAAAAAATACGACGGTCAAAAACTTTGCTCGAAGTCGCGCGCTGAGTCGAGTTTGGATCGGTTTTTCGTGCACCGTCTCGGAAATTCAAAATACTGGTCTTTCCCATCTTATTAGCCCATGGGAAGTCGTACAAGCACGCTTTCGCATAAAAATTCGACGGTCATAACTTTTGCGCGAACTTTGCGCTGAGTCGAGTTTCGATCGGATTTTCATGCACTGTCTTGGAAATTCAAAATACTGGCCATTCACAATGTATTAGCCCATGGTAAGTCGTATGAGCATGGTTTCACGAAAAAACACGACGGTCAAAAACTTTGTACAGAGTCGAGTTTCGATCGGTTTTTCGTGCACCGTCTCGGAAATTAAAAATACTTGTCTTTCCCGTCTTATTAGCCCATGAGAATTCATATAGGCACGCTTTCGCAAAAAAATACGACGGTCATAAACTTTACGCGAAGTCGCGCGCGAGTCGAGTTTCGATCGGTTTTTCGTGCACCGTCTCGGAAATTCAAAATACTGCCCATTCACGATGTATTAGCCCATGGTAAGTCGTATGAGCATGGTTTCACGAAAAAACGCGATGTTCATAAACTTTGCGCAGAGTCGAGATTCGATCGGTTTTTCGTGCACCGTCTCGGACATTCAAAATACTGGTCTTTCCCGTCTTATTAGCCCCTGAGAAGTCATACAAGCATGCTTTCGCAAAAAAATACGACGGTCACAAACTTTGCGCGAAGTCGCGCGCGTGTCGAGTTTCGATCGGTTTTTCGTGCACCGTCTCGGAAATTCAAAATACTGGCCATTCACGATGTATTAGCCCATGGTAAGTCGTATGAGCATGGTTTCACGAAAAAATACGACGGTCATAAACTTTGCGCAGAGTCAAGATTCGATCGGTTTTTTGTGCACCGTCTCGAAAATTCAAAATACTGGTCTTTCCCGTCTTATTAGCCCATTGGAAGTCGTACAAGCTCACTTTCGTAAAAAATACGACGGTCATAAACTTTGCGCAGAGTCAAGATTCGATCGGTTTTTCGTGCACCGTCTCGGAAATTCAAAATACTTGTCTTTCCCGTCTTATTAGCCCATGGGAAGTCATACAAGCACGCTTTCGCATAAAAATTCGACGGTCATAATCTTTGTGCGAACTTTGCGCTGAGTCGAGTTTCGATCAGTTTTTCATGCACTGTCTTGGAAATTCAAAATACTGGCCATTCACATTGTATTAGCCCTGTGTAGACAAAGCTTCTTTGTACAAATCTTTTACAAAAGACATTATCTTTACTTACCAAAAAAAATAATGTATTAGCCCATGGTAAGTCGTATGAGCATGGTTTCACGAAAAAACGCGACGGTCATAAACTTTGTACAGAGTCGAGTTTCGATCAGTTTTTCATGCACTGTCTTGGAAATTCAAAATACTCTGGCCATTCACAATGTATTAGCCCTGTGTAGACAAAGCTTCTTTGTACAAATCTTTTACAAAAGACATTATCTTTACATACTAAAAAAAACAATGTATTAGCCCATGGTAAGTCGTATGAGCATGGTTTCACGAAAAAACGCGACGGTCATAAACTTTGTACAGTGTCGAGTTTCGATCGGTTTTTCGTGCACCGTCTCGGAAATTCAAAATACTTGTCTTTCCCGTCTTATTAGCCCAAGAGAAGTCGTACAGGCACGCTTTCGCAAAAAAATACGACGGTCATAAAATTTGCGCGAAGTCGCGCGCGAGTCGAGTTTCGATCGGTTTTTCATGCACCGTCTCGGAAATTCAAAATACTGGCCATTCACGATGTATTAGCCCATGGTAAGTCGTATGAGCATGGTTTCACGAAAAAATACGACGGTCATAAACTTTGCGCAGAGTCAAGATTCGATCGGTTTTTTGTGCACCGTCTCGAAAATTCAAAATACTGGTCTTTCCCGTCTTATTAGCCCATGGGAAGTCGTGCAAGCTCTCTTTCGCAAAAAATACGACAGTAAAAAACTTTTCTCGAAGTGATGCGCTGAGTCGAGTTTCGATCGGTTTTTCGTGCACCGTCTCGGAAATTCAAAAAACTGGTCTTTCCCGTCTTATTAGCCCATGGGAAGTCGTACAAGCACGCTTTCGGAAAAAAATACGACGGTCATAAACTTTGCGCGAAGTCGCGCACGAGTCGATTTTCGATCGGTTTTTCGTGCACCGTCTCGGAAATTTAAAATACTGGCCATTCACAATGTATTAGCCCATGGTAAGTTGTATGAGCATGGTTTCACGAAAAAACACGACGGTCATAAACTTTGCGCAGAGTCAAGATTTGATCGGTTTTTTGTGCACCGTGTCGGAAATTCAAAATACTGGTCTTTCCCGTCTTATTAGCCCATGAGAAGTCTTACAAGCACGCTTTCGCAAAAATATCAGATGGTCATAAACTTTGCGCGAAGTCGCGCGTGAGTCGAGTTTCGATCGGTTTTTGGTGCACCGTCTCGGAAATTCAAAATACTGGCCATTCACGATGTATTAGCCCATGGTAAGTCGTATGAGCATGGTTTCACGAAAAAACGTGACGGTCATAAACTTTGCGCAGAGTCAAGATTCGATCGGTTTTTCGTGCACCGTCTCGAAAATTCAAATTACTGGTCTTTCCCGTCTTATTAGCCCATGGGAAGTCGTACAAGCTCACTTTCGCAAAAAATACGACGATCAAAAACTTTTCTCGAAGTCGCGCGCTGAGTCGAGTTTCGATCGGTTTTTCGTGCACCGTCTCGGAAATTCAAAATACTTGTCTTTCCCGTCTTATTAGCCCATGGGAAGTCATACAAGCACGCTTTCGCATAAAAATTCGACGGTCATAATCTTTCTGCGAACTTTGCGCTGAGTCGAGTTTCGATCAGTTTTTCATGCACTGTCTTGGAAATTCAAAATACTGGCCATTCACAATGTATTAGCCCTGTGTAGACAAAGCTTCTTTGTACAAATCTTTTACAAAAGACATTATCTTTACTTACCAAAAAAAATAATGTATTAGCCCATGGTAAGTCGTATGAGCATGGTTTCACGAAAAAACGCGACGGTCATAAACTTTGTACAGAGTCGAGTTTCGATCGGTTTTTCGTGCACCGTCTCGGAAATTCAAAATACTTGTCTTTCCCGTCTTATTAGACCAAGAGAAGTCGTACAGGCACGCTTTCGCAAAAAAATACGACGGTCATAAAATTTGCGCGAAGTCGCGCGCGAGTCGAGTTTCGATCGGTTTTTCGTGCACCGTCTCGGAAATTCAAAATACTGGCCATTCACGATGTATTAGCCCATGGTAAGTCGTATGAGCATGGTTTCACGAAAAAATACGACGGTCATAAACTTTGCGAAGAGTCAAGATTCGATTGGTTTTTTGTGCACCGTCTCGAAAATTCAAAATACTGGTCTTTCCCGTCTTATTAGCCCATGGGAAGTCGTGCAAGCTCTCTTTCGCAAAAAATACGACAGTAAAAAACTTTGTGCGAACTCGTGCGCTGAGTCGAGTTTCGATCGGTTTTTCGTGCACCGTCTCGGAAATTCGAAAAACTGGTCTTTCCCGTCTAATTAGCCAATGGGAAGTCGTACAAGCACGCTTTCGCAAAAAAATACGACGGTCATAAACTTTGCGCGAAGTCGCGCGCGAGTCGATTTTCGATCAGTTTTCGTGCACCGTCTCGGAAATTTAAAATACTGGCCATTCACAATGTATTAGCCCATGGTAAGTCGTATGAGCATGGTTTCACGAAAAAACACAACGGTCATAAACTTTGCGCAGAGTCAATATTTGATCGGTTTTTGGTGCACCGTCTCGGAAATTCAAAATACTGGTCTTTCCCGTCTTATTAGCCCATGAGAAGTCTTACAAGCACGCTTGCGCAAAAAAATCAGATGGTCATAAACTTTGCGCGAAGTCGCGCGCGAGTCGAGTTTCGATCGGTTTTTCGTGCACCGTCTCGGAAATTCAAAATACTGGCCATTCATGATGTATTAGCCCATGGTAAGTCGTATGAGCATGGTTTCACGAAAAAACGTGACGGTCATAAACTTTGTGCAGAGTCAAGATTCGATCGGTTTTTCGTGCACCGTCTCGAAAATTCAAAATACTGGTCTTTCCCGTCTTATTAGCCCATGGGAAGTCGTACAAGCTCACTTTCGCAAAAAATACGACGGTCAAAAACTTTTCTCGAAGTCGCGCGCTAAGTCGAGTTTCGATCGGTTTTTCGTGCGCCATCTCGGAAATTCAAAATACTTGTCTTTCCCGTCTTATTAGCCCATGGGAAGTCGTACATGCTCAGTTTCGCAAAAAATACGACGGTCAAAAACTTTTCTCGAAGTCGCGCGCTGAGTCGATATTCGATCGGTTTTTCGTGCACCGTCTCGGAAATTCAAAATACTGGTCTTGCCCATCTAATTAGCCCATGAGAAGTCGTACAAGGTCGGTTTCGAAAAAAAATACGACGGTCAAAAACTTTGCTCGAAGTCGCGCGCTGAGTCGAGTTTTGATCGGTTTTTCGTGCACCGTCTCGGAAATTCAAAATACTGGTCTTTCCCATCTTATTAGCCCATGGGAAGTCATACAAGCACGCTTTCGCATAAAAATTCGACGGTCATAATCTTTGTGCGAACTTTGCGCTGAGTCGAGTTTCGATCAGTTTTTCATGCACTGTCTTGGAAATTCAAAATACTCTGGCCATTCACAATGTATTAGCCCTGTGTAGACAAAGCTTCTTTGTACAAATCTTTTACAAAAGACATTATCTTTACGTACTAAAAAAAAACAATGTATTAGCCCATGGTAAGTCGTATGAGCATGGTTTCACGAAAAAATGCGACGGTCATAAACTTTGTACAGAGTCGAGTTTCGATCGGTTTTTCGTGCACCGTCTCGGAAATTCAAAATACTTGTCTTTCCCGTCTTATTAGCCCAAGAGAAGTCGTACAGGCACGCTTTCGCAAAAAAATACGACGGTCATAAAATTTGCGCGAAGTCGCGCGCGAGTCGAGTTTCGATCGGTTTTTCGTGCACCGTCTCGGAAATTCAAAATACTGGCCATTCACGATGTATTAGCCCATGGTAAGTCGTATGAGCATGGTTTCACGAAAAAATACGACGGTCATAAACTTTGCGCAGAGTCAAGATTCGATCGGTTTTTTGTGCACCGTCTCGAAAATTCAAAATACTGGTCTTTCCCGTCTTATTAGCCCATGGGAAGTCGTGCAAGCTCTCTTTCGCAAAAAATACGACAGTAAAAAACTTTTCTCGAAGTCGTGCGCTGAGTCGAGTTTCGATCGGTTTTTCGTGCACCGTCTCGGAAATTCAAAAAACTGGTCTTTCCCGTCTTATTAGCCCATGGGAAGTCGTACAAGCACGCTTTCGCAAAAAAATACGACGGTCATAAACTTTGCGTGAAGTTGCGCGCGAGTCGATTTTCGATCGGTTTTCGTGCACCGTCTCGGAAATTTAAAATACTGGCCATTCACAATGTATTAGCCCATGGTAAGTCGTATGAGCATGGTTTCACGAAAAAACACGACGGTCATAAACTTTGCGCAGAGTCAAGATTTGATCGGTTTTTTGTGCACCGTCTCGGAAATTCAAAATACTGGTCTTTCCCGTCTTATTAGCCCCTGAGAAGTCGTACAAGCACGCTTTCGCAAAAAAATACGATGGTCACAAACTTTGCGCGAAGTCGCGCACGTGTCGAGTTTCGATCGGTTTTTCGTGCACCGTCTCGAAAATTCAAAATACTGGCCATTCACGATGTATTAGCCCATGGTAAGTCGTATGAGCATGGTTTCACGAAAAAATACGACGGTCATAAACTTTGCGCAGAGTCAAGATTCGATCGGTTTTTTTGTGCACCGTCTCAAAAATTCAAAATACTAGTCTTTCCCGTCTTATTAGCCCATGGGAAGTCGTGCAAGCTCTCTTTCGCAAAAAATACGAGAGTAAAAAACTTTTCTCGAAGTCGTGCGATGAGTCGAGTTTCGATCGGCTTTTCGTCCACCATCTCGGAAATTCAAAAAACTGGTCTTTCCCGTCTTATTAGCCCATGGGAAGTCGTACAAGCACGCTTTCGCAAAAAAATACGACGGTCATAAACTTTGCGCGAAGTCGCGCGCGAGTCGATTTTCGATCGGTTTTTCGTGCACCGTCTCGGAAATTTAAAATACTGGCCATTCACAATGTATTAGCCCATGGTAAGTCGTATGAGCATGGTTTCACGAAAAAACACGACGGTCATAAACTTTGCGCAGAGTCAAGATTTGATCGGTTTTTTGTGCACCGTGTCGGAAATTCAAAATACTGGTCTATCCCGTCTTATTAGCCCATGAGAAGTCTTACAAGCACGCTTTCGCAAAAAAATCAGATGGTCATAAACTTTGCGCGAAGTCGCGCGCGAGTCGAGTTTCGATCGGTTTTTCGTGCACCGTCTCGGAAATTCAAAATACTGGCCATTCACGATGTATTAGCCCATGGTAAGTCGTATGAGCATGGTTTCACGAAAAAACGTGACGGTCATAAACTTTGCGCAGTGTCAAGATTCGATCGGTTTTTCGTGCACCGTCTCGAAAATTCAAATTACTGGTCTTTCCCGTCTTATTAGCCCATGGGAAGTCGTACAAGCTCACTTTCGCAAAAAATACGACGGTCAAAAACTTTTCTCGAAGTCGCGCGCTGAGTCGAGTTTCGATCGGTTTTTCGTGCACCGTCTCGGAAATTCAAAATACTTGTCTTTCCCGTCTTATTAGCCCGTGGGAAGTCGTACAAGCTCAGTTTCGCAAAAAATACGACGGTCAAAAACTTTTCTCGAAGTCGCGCGCTGAGTCGAGATTCGATCGGTTTTTCGTGCACCATCTCGGAAATTCAAAATACTGGTCTTGCCCATCTAATTAGCCCATGAGAAGTCGTACAAGCTCGGTTTCGAAAAAAAATACGACGGTCAAAAACTTTGCTCGGAGTCGCGCGCTGAGTCGAGTTTTGATCGGTTTTTCGTGCACCGTCTCGGAAATTCAAAATACTGGTCTTTCCCATCTTATTAGCCCATGGGAAGTCATACAAGCACGCTTTCGCATAAAAATTCGACGGTCATAATCTTTGTGCGATCTTTGCGCTGAGTCGAGTTTTGATCAGTTTTTCATGCACTGTCTTGGAAATTCAAAATACTGGCCATTCACAATGTATTAGCCCTGTGTAGACAAAGCTTCTTTGTACAAATCTTTTACAAAAGACATTATCTTTACTTACCAAAAAAAACAATGTGTTAGCCCAGGGTAAGTCGTATGAGCATGGTTTCACGAAAAAACGCGACGGTCATAAACTTTGTACAGAGTCGAGTTTCGATCGGTTTTTCGTGCACCGTCTCGGAAATTCAAAATACTTGTCTTTCCCGTCTTATTAGCCCATGAGAAGTCGTACAGGCACGCTTTCGCAAAAAAATACGACGGTCATAAAATTTGCGCGAAGTCGCGCGCGAGTGGAGTTTCGATCGGTTTTTCGTGCACCGTCTCGAAAATTCAAAATACTGGCCATTCACGATGTATTAGCCCATGGTAAGTCGTATGAGCATGGTTTCACGAAAAAATACGACGGTCATAAACTTTGCGCAGAGTCAAGATTCGATCGGTTTTTTGTGCACCGTCCCGAAAATTCAAAATACTGGTCTTTCCCATCTTATTAGCCCATGGGAAGTCGTGCAAGCTCTCTTTCGCAAAAAATACGACAGTAAAAAACTTTTCTCGAAGTCGTGCGCTGAGTCGAGTTTCGATCGGTTTTTCGTGCACCGTCTCGGAAATTCAAAAAACTGGTCTTTCCCGTCTTATTAGCCCATGGGAAGTCGTACAAGCACGCTTTCGCAAAAAAATACGACGGTCATAAACTTTGCGCGAAGTCGCGCGCGAGTCGATTTTCGATCGGTTTTCGTGCACCGTCTCGGAAATTTAAAATACTGGCCATTCACAATGTATTAGCCCATGGTAAGTCGTATGAGCATGGTTTCACGAAAAAACACGACGGTCATAAACTTTGCGCAGAGTCAAGATTTGATCGGTTTTTTATGCACCGTCTCGGAAATTCAAAATACTGGTCTTTCCCGTCTTATTAGCCCCTGAGAATTCGTACAAGCACGCTTTCGCAAAAAAATACGATGGTCACAAACTTTGCGCGAAGTCGCGCGCGTGTCGAGTTTCGATCGGTTTTTCGTGCACCGTCTCGGAAATTCAAAATACTGGCCATTCACGATGTATTAGCCCATGGTAAGTCGTATGAGCATGGTTTCACGAAAAAATACGACGGTCATAAACTTTGCGCAGAGTCAAGATTCGATCGGTTTTTTGTGCACCGTCTCGAAAATTCAAAATACTGGTCTTTCCCGTCTTATTAGCCCATGGGAAGTCGTGCAAGCTCTCTTTCGCAAAAAATACGACAGTAAAAAACTTTTCTCGAAGTCGTGCACCATCTCGGAAATTCAAAAAACTGGTCTTTCCCGTCTTATTAGCCCATGGGAAGTCGTACAAGCATGCTTTCGCAAAAAAATACGACGGTCATAAACTTTGCGCGAAGTCGCGCGCGAGTCGATTTTCGATCGGTTTTTCGTGCACCGTCTCGGAAATGTAAAATACTGGCCATTCACAATGTATTAGCCCATGGTAAGTCGTATGAGCATGGTTTCACGAAAAAATACGACGGTCATAAACTTTGCGCAGAGTCAAGATTTGATCGGTTTTTTGTGCACCGTGTCGGAAATTCAAAATACTGGTCTATCCCGTCTTATTAGCCCATGAGAAGTCTTACAAGCACGCTTTCGCAAAAAAATCAGATGGTCATAAACTTTGCGCGAAGTCGCGCGCGAGTCGAGTTTCGATCGGTTTTTCGTGCACCGTCTCGGAAATTCAAAATACTGGCCATTCACGATGTATTAGCCCATGGTAAGTCGTATGAGCATGGTTTCACGAAAAAACGTGACGGTCATAAACTTTGCGCAGTGTCAAGATTCGATCGGTTTTTCGTGCACCGTCTCGAAAATTCAAATTACTGGTCTTTCCCGTCTTATTAGCCCATGGGAAGTCGTACAAGCTCACTTTCGCAAAAAATACGACGGTCAAAAACTTTTCTCGAAGTCGCGCGCTGAGTCGAGTTTCGATCGGTTTTTCGTGCACCGTCTCGGAAATTCAAAATACTTGTCTTTCCCGTCTTATTAGCCCGTGGGAAGTCGTACAAGCTCAGTTTCGCAAAAAATACGACGGTCAAAAACGTTTCTCGAAGTCGCGCGCTGAGTCGAGATTCGATCGGTTTTTCGTGCACCATCTCGGAAATTCAAAATACTGGTCTTGCCCATCTAATTAGCCCATGAGAAGTCGTACAAGCTCGGTTTCGAAAAAAAATTCGACGGTCAAAAACTTTGCTCGAAGTCGCGCGCTGAGTCGAGTTTTGATCGGTTTTTCGTGCACCGTCTCGGAAATTCAAAATACTGGTCTTTCCCATCTTATTAGCCCATGGGAAGTCATACAAGCACGCTTTCGCATAAAAATTCGACGGTCATAATCTTTGTGCGAACTTTGCGCTGAGTCGAGTTTCGATCAGTTTTTCATGCACTGTCTTGGAAATTCAAAATACTGGCCATTCACAATGTATTAGCCCTGTGTAGACAAAGCTTCTTTATACAAATCTTTTACAAAAGACATTATCTTTACTTACCAAAAAAAACAATGTGTTAGCCCATGGTAAGTCGTATGAGCATGGTTTCACGAAAAAACGCGACGGTCATAAACTTTGTACAGAGTCGAGTTTCGATCGGTTTTTCGTGCACCGTCTCGGAAATTCAAAATACTTGTCTTTCCCGTCTTATTAGCCCATGAGAAGTCGTACAGGCACGCTTTCGCAAAAAAATACGACGGTCATAAAATTTGCGCGAAGTCGCGCGCGAGTCGAGTTTCGATCGGTTTTTCGTGCACCGTCTCGGAAATTCAAAATACTGGCCATTCACGATGTATTAGCCCATGGTAAGTCGTATGAGCATGGTTTCACGAAAAAATACGACGGTCATAAACTTTGCGCAGAGTCAAGATTCGATCGGTTTTTTGTGCACCGTCTCGAAAATTCAAAATACTGGTCTTTCCCGTCTTATTAGCCCATGGGAAGTCGTGCAAGCTCTCTTTCGCAAAAAATACGACAGTAAAAAACTTTTCTCGAAGTCGTGCGCTGAGTCGAGTTTCGATCGGTTTTTCGTGCACCGTCTCGGAAATTCAAAAAACTGGTCTTTCCCGTCTTATTAGCCCATGGGAAGTCGTACAAGCACGCTTTCGCAAAAAAATACGACGGTCATAAACATTGCGCGAAGTCGCGCGCGAGTCGATTTTCGATCGGTTTTCGTGCACCGTCTCGGAAATTTAAAATACTGGCCATTCACAATGTATTAGCCCATGGTAAGTCGTATGAGCATGGTTTCACGAAAAAACACGACGGTCATAAACTTTGCGCAGAGTCAAGATTTGATCGGTTTTTTATGCACCGTCTCGGAAATTCAAAATACTGGTCTTTCCCGTCTTATTAGCCCCTGAGAAGTCGTACAAGCACGCTTTCGCAAAAAAATACGATGGTCACAAACTTTGCGCGAAGTCGCGCGCGTGTCGATTTTCGATCGGTTTTTCGTGCACCGTCTCGGAAATTCAAAATACTGGCCATTCACGATGTATTAGCCCATGGTAAGTCGTATGAGCATGGTTTCACGAAAAAATACGACGGTCATAAACTTTGCGCAGAGTCAAGATTCGATCGGTTTTTTGTGCACCGTCTCGAAAATTCAAAATACTGGTCTTTCCCGTCTTATTAGCCCATGGGAAGTCGTGCAAGCTCTCTTTCGCAAAAAATACGACAGTAAAAAACTTTTCTCGAAGTCGTGCACCATCTCGGAAATTCAAAAAACTGGTCTTTCCCGTCTTATTAGCCCATGGGAAGTCGTACAAGCATGCTTTCGCAAAAAAATACGACGGTCATAAACTTTGCGCGAAGTCGCGCGCGAGTCGATTTTCGATCGGTTTTTCGTGCACCGTCTCGGAAATTTAAAATACTGGCCATTCACAATGTATTAGCCCATGGTAAGTCGTATGAGCATGGTTTCACGAAAAAACACGACGGTCATAAACTTTGCGCAGAGTCAAGATTTGATCGGTTTTTTGTGCACCGTGTCGGAAATTCAAAATACTGGTCTATCCCGTCTTATTAGCCCATGAGAAGTCTTACAAGCACGCTTTCGCAAAAAAATCAGATGGTCATAAACTTTGCGCGAAGTCGCGCGCGAGTCGAGTTTCGATCGGTTTTTCGTGCACCGTCTCGGAAATTCAAAATACTGGCCATTCACGATGTATTAGCCCATGGTAAGTCGTATGAGCATGGTTTCACGAAAAAACGTGACGGTCATAAACTTTGCGCAGTGTCAAGATTCGATCGGTTTTTCGTGCACCGTCTCGAAAATTCAAATTACTGGTCTTTCCCGTCTTATTAGCCCATGGGAAGTCGTACAAGCTCACTTTCGCAAAAAATACGACGGTCAAAAACTTTTCTCGAAGTCGCGCGCTGAGTCGAGTTTCGATCGGTTTTTCGTGCACCGTCTCGGAAATTCAAAATACTTGTCTTTCCCGTCTTATTAGCCCGTGGGAAGTCGTACAAGCTCAGTTTCGCAAAAAATACGACGGTCAAAAACGTTTCTCGAAGTCGCGCGCTGAGTCGAGATTCGATCGGTTTTTCGTGCACCATCTCGGAAATTCAAAATACTGGTCTTGCCCATCTAATTAGCCCATGAGAAGTCGTACAAGCTCGGTTTCGAAAAAAAATTCGACAGTCAAAAACTTTGCTCGAAGTCGCGCGCTGAGTCGAGTTTTGATCGGTTTTTCGTGCACCGTCTCGGAAATTCAAAATACTGGTCTTTCCCATCTTATTAGCCCATGGGAAGTCATACAAGCACGCTTTCGCATAAAAATTCGACGGTCATAATCTTTGTGCGAACTTTGCGCTGAGTCGAGTTTCGATCAGTTTTTCATGCACTGTCTTGGAAATTCAAAATACTGGCCATTCACAATGTATTAGCCCTGTGTAGACAAAGCTTCTTTGTACAAATCTTTTACAAAAGACATTATCTTTACTTACCAAAAAAAACAATGTGTTAGCCCATGGTAAGTCGTATGAGCATGGTTTCACGAAAAAACGCGACGGTCATAAACTTTGTACAGAGTCGAGTTTCGATCGGTTTTTCGTGCACCGTCTCGGAAATTCAAAATACTTGTCTTTCCCGTCTTATTAGCCCATGAGAAGTCGTACAGGCACGCTTTCGCAAAAAAATACGACGGTCATAAAATTTGCGCGAAGTCGCGTGCGAGTCGAGTTTCGATCGGTTTTTCGTGCACCGTCTCGGAAATTCAAAATACTGGCCATTCACGATGTATTAGCCCATGGTAAGTCGTATGAGCATGGTTTCACGAAAAAATACGACGGTCATAAACTTTGCGTAGAGTCAAGATTCGATCGGTTTTTTGTGCACCGTCTCGAAAATTCAAAATACTGGTCTTTCCCGTCTTATTAGCCCGTGGGAAGTCGTGCAAGCTCTCTTTCGCAAAAAATACGACAGTAAAAAACTTTTCTCGAAGTCGTGCGCTGAGTCGAGTTTCGATCGGTTTTTCGTGCACCGTCTCGGAAATTCAAAAAACTGGTCTTTCCCGTCTTATTAGCCCATGGGAAGTCGTACAAGCACGTTTTCGCAAAAAAAATACGACGGTCATAAACATTGCGCGAAGTCGCGCGCGAGTCGATTTTCGATCGGTTTTCGTGCACCGTCTCGGAAATTTAAAATACTGGCCATTCACAATGTATTAGCCCATGGTAAGTCGTATGAGCATGGTTTCACGAAAAAACACGACGGTCATAAACTTTGCGCAGAGTCAAGATTTGATAGGTTTTTTATGCACCGTCTCGGAAATTCAAAATACTGGTCTTTCCCGTCTTATTAGCCCCTGAGAAGTCGTACAAGCACGCTTTCGCAAAAAAATACGATGGTCACAAACTTTGCGCGAAGTCGCGCGCGTGTCGATTTTCGATCGGTTTTTCGTGCACCGTCTCGGAAATTCAAAATACTGGCCATTCACGATGTATTAGCCCATGGTAAGTCGTATGAGCATGGTTTCACGAAAAAATACGACGGTCATAAACTTTGCGCAGAGTCAAGATTCGATCGGTTTTTTGTGCACCGTCTCGAAAATTCAAAATACTGGTCTTTCCCGTCTTATTAGCCCATGGGAAGTCGTGCAAGCTCTCTTTCGCAAAAAATACGACAGTAAAAAACTTTTCTCGAAGTCGTGCGCTGAGTCGAGTTTCGATCGGTTTTTCGTGAACCGTCTCGGAAATTCAAAATACTGGTCTTTCCCGTCTTATTAGCCCATGGGAAGTCGTGCAAGCTCTCTTTCGCAAAAAATACGACAGTAAAAAACTTTTCTCGAAGTCGTGCGCTGAGTCGAGTTTCGATCGGTTTTTCGTGCACCGTCTCGGAAATTCAAAAAACTGGTCTTTCCCGTCTTATTAGCCCATGGGAAGTCGTACAAGCACGCTTTCGCAAAAAAATACGACGGTCATAAACTTTGCGCGAAGTCGCGCGCGAGTCGATTTTCGATCGGTTCTTCGTGCACCGTCTCGGAAATTTAAAATACTGGACATTCACAATGTATTAGCCCATGGTAAGTCGTATGAGCATGGTTTCACGAAAAAACGTGACGGTCATAAACTTTGCGCAGAGTCAAGATTCGATCGGTTTTTTGTGCACCGTCTCGGAAATTCAAAATACTGGTCTTTCCCGTCTTATTAACCCATGAGGAGTCATACAAGCACGCTTTCGCAAAAAAATACGATGGTCATAAACTTTGCGCGAAGTCGCGCGCGAGTCGAGTTTCGATCGGTTTTTCGTTCACCGTCTCGGAAATTAAAAATACTGGCCATTCACGATGTATTAGCCCATGGTAAGTCGTATGAGCATGGTTTCACGAAAAAACGCGATGCTCATAAACTTTGCGCAGGGTCAGGATTCGATCGGTTTTTCGTGCACCACCTCGAAAATTCAAAATACTGGTCTTTCCCGTCTTATTTGCCCATGGGAAGTCGTACAAGCTCACTTTCGTAAAAAATACGACGGTCAAAAACTTTTCTCAAAGTCGCGCGCTGAGTCGAGTTTCGATTGGTTTTTCGTGCACCGTCTCGGAAATTCAAAAATACTTGTCTTTCCCGTTTTATTAGCCCATGAGAAGTCGTACAAGCTCGCTTTTGGAAAAAAATACGACGGTCAAAAACTTTGCTCGAAGTCGCGCGTTGAGTCGAGTTTCGATCGGTTTTTCGTGCACCGTCTCGGAAATTCAAAATACTGGTGTTGCCCATCTCATTAGCCCTTGGGAAGTCGTACAAGCACGCTTTCGCATAAAAATTCGACGGTCATAATCTTTTCCCGAACTTTGCATTGAGTCGAGTTTCGATCGGTTTCTCATGCACAGTCTTGGAAATTCAAAATACTGGCCATTCACAATGTATTGCCCATGGTAAGTCATGTGAGCATGGTTTCACGAAAAAACGTGAAGGTCATTAACTTTGCGCAGAGTCGAGTTTCGATCGGTTTTAACTTACCAAAAAAAAAAGAGTTTCGATCGATTTTTCGTGCACCGTCTCGGAAATTCAAAATACTGGTCTTTCACGTGTTATTAGCCCATGAGAAGTCGTACAAGCACGCTTTCGCAAAAAAATACGACGGTCATAAACTTTGCGAGAAGTCGCGCGCGTGTCGAATTTCGATCGGTTTTTCGTGCACCGTCTCGGAAATTAAAAATACTGGTCCTTCCTGTCTTATTAGCCCATGAGAAGTCGTACAAGCACGCTTTTGCAAAAAAATATAACGGTCATAGACTTTGCGCGAAATCACGCGCGAGTCGAGTTTCGATCGGTTTTTCGTGCACCGTCTCGGAAATTCAAAATACTGGCCATTCACGATGTATTAGCCCATGGTAAGTCGTATGAGCATGGTTTCAAGAAAAAACGCGACGGTCATAAACTTTGCGCATAGTCAAGATTCGATCGGTTTTTCGTGCACCGTCTCGGAAATTAAAAATACTGGTCTTTCCCATCTTATTAGCGCATGAGAAGTCGTACAAGCACGCTTTCACAAAAAAATACGACGGTCATAAACTTTGCGCGAAGTCGCGCGCGTGTCAAGTTTCGATCGGTTTTTCGTGCACCGTCTCGGAAATTCAAAATACTGGCCATTCACGATGTATTAGCCCATGGTAAGTCGTATGAGCATTGGTTTCACGAAAAAACGCGACGGTCATAAACTTTGCCAGAGTCGAGATTCGATCAGTTTTTCGTGCACCGTCTCGGAAATTCAAAATACTGGTCTTTCCTGTCTTATTTGCCCATTAGAAGTCGTACAAGCACGTATTCGCAAAAAAATACGACGGTCATAAACTTTGTACGAAGTCGCGCGCGTGTCGAGTTTCGATCGGTTTTTCGTGCACCGTCTCGGAAATTAAAAATACTGGTCTTTCCCGTCTTATTAGCCCATGAGAAGTCGTACAAGCACGCATTCGCAAAAAAATACGACGGTCATAAACTTTGCGCGTAGTCGCGCGCGAGTTGAGTTTCGATCGGTTTTTCGTGCACCGTCTCGGAAATTCAAAATACTTGTTTTTCCCGTCTTATTAGCCCATGAGAAGTCGTAAAGGCACGTTTTCGCAAAAAAATACGACGGTTATAAACTTTGCGCGATGTCGCGCGCGAGTCTAGTTTCGATCGGTTTTTCGTGCACCGTCTCTGAAATTCAAAATACTGGCCATTCACGATGTATTAGCCCATGGTAAGTCGTATGAGCATGGTCTCACGAAAAAACGCGATGGTCATAAACTTTGCGCAGAGTCGAGATTCGATCGGTTTTTCATGCACCGTCTCGGAAATTCAAAATACTGGTCTTTCCCGTCTTATTAGCCCATGAGAAGTCGTACAAGCACGCTTTCGCAAAAAAAATACGACGGTCATACACTTTGCGCGAAGTCACGCGCGTGTCGTGTTTCGATCGGTTTTTTGTGCACCGTCTCGGAAATTCAAAATACTGACCATTCACGATGTATTAGCCAATGGTAAGTCGTATGAGCATGGTTTCACGAAAAAATGCGACGGTCATAAACTTTGCGCAGAGTCGAGATTCGATCGGTTTTTCGTGCACCATTTCGGAAATTCAAAATACTGGTCTTTCCCGTTTTATTAGCCCTTGAGAAGTCGTACAAGCTCATTTTCGGAAAAAAATACGACGGTCAAAAACTTTGCTCGAAGTCGCGCGCTAAGTCGAGTTTCGATCGGTTTTTCGTGCACCGTCTCGAAAATTCAAAATACTGGTCTTTCGCATCTTATTAGCCCATGGGAAGTCTTTTTTTTTTTTGGTAAGTAAAGATATTGTATTTTGTAAAAGATTTGTACAAAGAAGCTTTGTCTACACAAGCCATAGACTAAAGCCTGAAGTCTCTTAGTGTAGTCGAGAAGATTGCACCCCACCTAAAGAAGGTGAAATGAGCACGCTTCATCAAACTCATCTCCAAGAGTAGCATAAGGAAGTTAATAAATAATAAAATGCAATAGCTAGACTGTTCTGGACTACTTGTGGATACATCACAAAATATAAGCTTTGCCCCATATAATTACAATCTTCATCATTATTCGAGTGATTCTTGACGAATGGAAAAATTGAATCTTGTGAAAATATCTTTCTCTCTTCTTGTTAGGTGCTCTGTATTCAATTCTTGCTCCATACATGATCGTGAGTCCTGAAGAATCTCTATCAGAATTTGAGCTTTCTTCATGTTGTGACACTCAAAAATTCTGCCACACCTCTCCTTCCAAATCCACCAAATAGCACATCTGAATATAATTCGTGCTAGTTGTGTAAGAGGCCCCTTTCTTGAGAAGCTTTGCATAAGCATTTCTAATTCTTGATGCAAGTTTGGCCGTGGTAGCCTTTGAAAATCAAATCGCTTCAAGATCTCCTTCCATATCCAAGATGAATAATCACAAGCAAAGTAGAGATGGTCAACACTTTCTTCATTTTGCATACACAAAGAGCACCGATTTACAATATAAATACCTCTTCGCTGCATATTGTCCATCGTAGGAAGTTTGCCGAGAAGGGCCTGCCATGTACATAAGGAATGTCGCTGTGAGCATGGACTATCCCATGTCCAACTACTTTGGATCCACTTGTTGTTTCGTCGTCTAATTTGGTTCCATGCAGATGTAGCACTAAATTTACCGTTATCATGAAGCCAAATAAGCATATCTGAAGAGTTGTTCTTGATTGTAATAGCCCTAATAGTCGGCCAAAGTAATAACATGTCAGGGGAGGTAGGGTTGGGAAGACACCAAGTACCATTGTTAATGAATTCAGAAACCTTCCAGTCTTTGGGAGCCCCCAGATCCTGTCGTACTCTATCACCAAATATCTGAAATATGCTTTTCCCATTCACCCAAGGATCATACCACATATTAATATTGGTTCCAGAAGAAATCACATAAGAAATATTGTTACGTAGCCATCTCCTTGCCTTTAGAATTCCTTTCCAAGCAGCAGAATGAGATGTTTTTGCAGATACTTCCCAGATTGATTCCTTGGTAAGGTACCTAGCAAAAACCCATTGTGACCATAAGGAAGACTTGTTTTGTAAAATATCCCATAATTGCTTTACCATACAAGCTTTATTCCAATCTCTAATATGTCGAAGATTCAGCCCCCCTTCATCCTTCGGTTTGCAAATGCTGTCCCAATTCACCATGTGCATTGCCTTACCATCTGTGTCATTCCAAAAGAAGTTCATAAGTAATTTATCAATATCATGGAGAAGCCCGGCTGGTAGAAGGAATGCATGAGACCAATAAATAGAATAAGAGGTCAACACAGATCGAATAAGTTCAAGTCGTCCAGCTTTAGAAAGAAGCCTATTTTTCCAAGAGGAAATTCTGTTCTTAATTTTTTGTATGATAGGCTGACAGGAGGCTTTGTTGATTCCAGTGGATATAAGTGGGAGACCCAAGTAAGGAACCGGTAAATTTCCTTCAGCAACTCCCAATGTTTGAGCAATATGATCCTTATTGTCAATGCAAGCACCCACATATACTTTGCTCTTTGCATGGTTTAGCTTAAGACCAGAAACTATACCAAATTCATTAAGAATATCTGCCAGATTACTCACAGAAACTGGATCATCTCGAAGGAAGATAATAAGGTCATCAGCAAATGTTATGTGAGAGATATAAATAGAACCATAATATGGTACCTTAATTTTGCCATTGGAAACAGCCTCTTCTAACATACAACTGAGTCCTTCCATTGCAATCGTAAAAAGATAAGGAGATAGTGGATCGCCTTGCCGAATGCCATTCTTACTCCCGAAGAAGCCAATAGGTGAACCATTAAAGAGAATCGAAAATTTTGGAGTTTCCAAGCAACATTGAATCCATTGAACCCAGCGCTGAGGGAAGCCCATATTATGGAGCATCATGTAAATAAATTGCCTATTGACTGAGTCAAAGGCCTTCCGTAAATCAGCTTTAAAACAGATCTTTTTCCCTCTTGTTTTTGAGTGTAGATCCTTAACCAAATCATTAGCAAGCAGGACATTATGATGGATACTCCTCCCTTTAATAAAAGCAGCCTGATTAGGACTAATGACCTTATTCATGACCTTTTGTAGTCTATCTGCCAGCAACTTAGAGATAACCTTATAAATAAAGTTGCACAGTGAAATAGGACGGTAGTTCTCCAATGAATCGGCTCCATCATTTTTAGGCACTAAAGAAATAAAAGTGCAATTCATTTCTTTCAGAATGTGACCTGAGGAGAAAAAATGTCGACAAGCTTTTATGACATCGTTGCCTACAATAGCCCATGCAATTTGATAAAACTCAGCTGGAAATCCATCTGGACCAGGGCTTTTGTGCTTCGGGGACTTAAAAACAACTTTCACAATTTCATCATCCGTTATTGGGGCATTAAGATGAGAGAGGGCTTCAGAATCAAGTCGTCTTGTAGGCCCAACATGAATACTATTAGGCTGCTGTTCCTGATTGAGTAAGGAATAAAAAAATTGCTCGGTGTAATTTTTAACCTCATCCAGATCCTCAATGAGATTACCATCTATACCTTTGCATTTTTTGATGCGATTAGTAGCCCTTCTGGTAGCAATAGCAGCATAGAAAAACTTCGTATTAGAATCCCCTAGAGTAAGCCAATGCTGTCGTGACTTCTGTTTCAAAAAGCATTCCTCCTGCTTCAAAGCTTGCATAAAGTTATTTCTAGCAGCAGCCTCTTTGTATATAAGATTCGCATCCAGAGGTTGAAGATTTAGCTCGCTTTGCACAGCCGTAAGTTCTTTCTTGCATAACTGAACTCTGTCGTTGATATTTCCAAATGTAGTTGAATTCCACTTCTTCAGTGCTGCTTTGCATGCTTTTAGTTTTTGACATAGGATGTAAGGGGGAGAACCAAATACATTAATGTCCCAAGCTGACTTAATAACTTCGAGGAACTTTGGGTGAGAACTCCACATATTAAAAAATCTAAAAGGTTTCTTGACTCTTGGTAGTGCTTTATCTGCATGTATATGCATAATAGAGTGATCCGAAAATAACTTAGCACCGTACTCAAGAAGTGAATCTGGAAAAACTGCTAACCATTCCTGATTTATCAAACATCTGTCAAGTCGAGCCATAATTTTTCTTTCAGCAGTACTTTGATTGTTCCATGAGAACCAATCACCTACAGATTTCATGTCAGTCAATGCAGCAGTATCTATACAATCATTAAAATGTTGAAGCTGACATTCGGAAAGCACTCTACCCCCCACTTTCTCATTTGTGTATCTGACAGTATTAAAGTCACCGAGAACAACCCAAGGTACTGTAGGATAAGTATTTGAAATGCTAACTAGATCACGCCATAGAGCATTCCTGTCAGACATACTGTTAGATGCATAAATACCGGTAATATTGAATTGACATCCAGTCTGTTTATCCTCTGCCTTAAGATGAATGAATTGATTAGTAGCAGAAATAAACCAAGCAGTAACAAGATTAGGATGCCATAAGACCCAAACTCGACCATAAGTATCCTGAGAATCATTAGTAAAAAGTTCTGCCTCAGGCCATATTAAATTCTTCTGAACTTGAACACGATGAGGTTTAATTTTTGTTTCCACAAGAATGACAATGTCACATGCAGCAGATCGGATTATTCTATTGAGCTCCCGACATTTCTCAGTCTTATTAAGTCCACGAACATTCCAACAGCTTATTTTCATCAATACTAGATAGAAGGAAGAGCATGCGATTTTGGGAGGACACTACCATCCTTTTTCTTATCCTTTGATTTTGCATGGTCCTCTCGCATAATATCTTTACCCTTTAATCCTTTATTCCTATATTTATCCACCTCATCCACAGCTTGCAAATGTTTAAATTTTTGCGTACCTTGAGGCAAGGAGTCCTGAATAGCGGGATGTGTCGAAGAGCGATGAGTTTGGTGAGTTGCAATGTCTTGGTTCCCAAGAGGTTGTTGAAATGAAATTTCCTGATTATCTGAAGGAGTGATTCGTGAAGGCGAGGTTGTTATTGGGGAGTGAGAACCTTGGGAAGCTCCTGCAGTGAAATTCTCTGATATAATAGGTAAAGATGGAAGTCCTGACTTGTCTTTCTCTTGTTCGTGTCGCTGCCCCAACGAGTCAGAGTGTTCAATCATCTTCTCCGCCATCACCACTGTTGGCACTGGAGTATCAGTGCTTGGATTAGTGGTAGTGACCCCATTCTGTGGCTCTTGGCGTGGTCTGTAGACCTGTGTGATTTTTTGTGAAGGCTGTTGGCAGGCACCATTTACATGTCCAAAAGATAGACAAACCTTGCATCGTTGAGGCTTCCAAGAATATGAGACTTTCACCTTTCGGGTGCTCCCATCAAGATCACGGTAAGAAACATCATTCGGCAGTTCCTCATCAGAAGAAACCATTACACAAGCTCTGGCAAAGGTCAATCTCGTTTGCGAAGCTGTTGCCTTATCAAGATACAATGGTTGTCCCAGGGTGCTGCAAAGCTTTGCAATAAAACGACGACCCCAGAGATGTAGTGGAAGTCCATGAAAAGAAACCCATATTGGGATAGACTGTAGACTGTCTAACTCCAATCTCACATCAGGTGCCCAGCGTCGTAGTATCATTGGATGACCACGGATAGTCCAAAATCCTTCAAGGACCCGTTGTAAATCTTCTTCCGAATAAAGCCTGCATACAAAGAATCCGGTCTCCAACATATGAAGATCAAATGTTGATATTCCCCATCGAGTTCTGATGTATGAGGATAGTGGGAAAAAGGATGTTCTTAGTCCAACAACGTAGCCCACAATTGCCATTGACCATGTCTCAATTAGTTCGTCGGAATCAATAGCCTCATACACAGCAATCTTCTGGTCAGCCTGTACTTCTGGAGCAAAAAAGTCCAGTCGAAGATCCGGACTACCCACTGGAGCCTTGAAGAGGCTACTCCAAGGCTTCGGATCTCGGGAAATAGGAGCTGGAGGTCGTGATCTAGATCGTGAACGACCTCGGGCCTGGTTCATTGAAGGAGCATCCCGTCGAGAAGAAGAAATCAGCGGTGGAACATCCTGGTGTGAAACCGGCCTAAGCTGCTGGGGAGGAACCAGCGGCTGTTGGAGAGGAGCAACCCCCTCCCGCGGTGAAGTAACCAGCGGCTGAGGAGCAACCCTCTCCCGCTGTGACTGCTGGAGAGGGGCGTTCTGCTGTGAAGCAATCAGCCGCTGGGAAGAAGCCAGCGGAGGAGCATCCCGCTGGAACAGAGGATGCGAAGCAGAGTGCCGCGTCCGGCCGCTCGCATCCATGGCGTCGCTCGCCCTAGCCGCCAGCCGCCTAGGGGAGAGGAAGCCACCACCCTGCCCACACTAATGTCGCAGCCGTCGCCCCTTCCACGCCGATTGCAGAAGCAGCCGTCGCCCTTTCCACGCTGGAGTTGCCGCAGGAAGCGGCAGTGAACCCAGCCCCAATCGCAGCGCAGCTTCCACCGTTTCTTGCCCTAGAGTCCGTCCCGCGCCTAGGGGAGAAGAGCCGCCGCCCTTCCACGCCTGAAGTCGCCGATTCCCGGCCTGGAATCGCTGATCGCAGGAGCGACCGCCGGCCTTCCACTCGCCGCGGAGTGATCGTAGAGGAGAAATCGCCCAAGGGAGCAATCGCAAGCACAAGCGCAAGGGAAGAGGTTGCCGTCCCCAGCGTCGATCGCAAGCGCAAGCGCAAGCCCAAGCAGAGCAGAGCACTCACGCACGCACACAAGGGAACGCAGGCCCATTCCCCCCCCATTCCCAAGCCGATGCGTGCACCGTCTCTCCTCCTCTCTCTCTCCTCCTCACGCTTCAAACTTGCTTCCCAAGTTGTTAATTTATCAATAAAGAACTAGCACGCTTTCGCATAAAAATTCGACGGTCATAATCTTTGCGCGAACTTAGCGCTGAGTCGAGTTTCGATCGGTTTTTCATGCACTGTCTTGGAAATTCAAAATACAGGCCATTCACAATGTATTAGCCCATGGGCTAATAAACTTTGCGCAGAGTTAAGATTCGATCGGTTTTTTGTGCACCGTCTCAAAATTCAAAATACTGGTGCTTCCCGTCTTATTAGCCCATGGGAAGTCGTACAAGCTCGCTGAGTCGTATTTTTTTGCGCAGATTTAAGATTCGATCGGTTTTTCGTGCACCGTCTCAGAAATTCAAAATACTGGTCTTTCCCGTCTTATTAGCCCATGAGAAGTCGTACAAGCACGCTTTCGCAAAAAAATACGACGGTCATAAACTTTGCGCGAAGTCGCGCGCGAGTTGAGTTTCTGTCGGTTTTTCGTGCACAGTCTCGGAAATTCAAAATACTTGTCTTTCCCGTCTATTTAGCCCCTGAGAAGTCGTACAGGCACGCTTTCACAAAAAAATACGACGGTCATAAACTTTGCGTGAAGTCGCGCGCGAGTCGAGTTTCGATCGGTTTTTCGTGCACTGTCTCGGAAATTCAAAATACTTGTCTTTCCCGTTTTATTAGCCCATGAGAAGTCGTACAAGCTCGCTTTCGGAAAAAAATACGACGGTCAAAAACTTTGCTCGAAGTCGCGCGTTGAGTCGAGTTTCGATCGGTTTTTCGTGCACCTTCTTGAAAATTCAAAATACAGGTCTTTCCCATCTTATTAGCCCATTGGAAGTCGTACAAGCACGCTTTCGTATAAAAATTCGACGGTCATAATCTTTGCGCGAACTTAGAGCTGAGTGGAGTTTCAATCGGTTTTTCATACACTGTCTTGGAAATTCAAAATACTGGCCATTCACAATGTATTAGCCCATGGTAACTCATGTGAGCATGGTTTCACGAAAAAACACGACGGTCATAAACTTTGCACAGAGTCGAGTTTCGATCGGTTTTTCGTGCACCGTCTCGGAAATTCAAAATACTGGTCTTTCCCGTCTTATTAGCCCATGGGAAGTCGTACAAGCTCGCTTTCGGAAAAAAATACGATGGTCATAATCTTTGCGCGAAGTCGCGCGCGAGTCGAGTTTCGATCGGTTTTTCGCGCACCGTCTCAGAAATTCAAAATACTGGCAATTCACGATGTATTAGCCCATGGTAAGTCGTATGAGCATGGTTTCACGAAAAAATACGACGGTCATAAACATTGCGCAGAGTCGAGATTCGATCGGTTTTTCGTGCACCGTCTCGGAAATTCAAAATACTGGTCTTTCCCGTATTATTAGCCCATGAGAAGTCGTACAAGCACGCTTTCGCAAAAAAATACGACGGTCATCAACTTTGCGCGAAGTCGCGCGCGAGTTGAGTTTCGATTGGTTTTTCGTGCACCGTCTCGGAAATTCCAAATACTGGCCATTCACGATTTATTAGCCCATGGTAAGTCGTATGAGCATGGTTTCACGAAAAAACGCGACGGTCATAAACTTTGCACAGAGTTAAGATTCGATCGGTTTTTTGTGCACCATCTCAAAATTCAAAATACTGGTCTTTCCCGTCTTATTAGCCCTTGGGAAGTCGTACAAGCTCGCTGAGTCGTATTTTTTTGCGCAGAGTCGAGATTCGATCGGTTTTTCGTGCACCGTCTCGGAAATTCAAAATACTGGTCTTTCACGTCTTATTAGCCCATGAGAAGTCGTACAAGCACGCTTTCGCAAAAAAATACGACGGTCAAAAACTTTTCGCGAAGTCGCGCGCGAGTCGAGTTTCGATCGGTTTTTCGTGCACCGTCTCGGAAATTCAAAATACTTGTCTTTCCCGTCTTATTAGCCCATGAGAAGTCGTACTGGCACGCTTTCGCAAAAAAATACGACAGTCATAAACTTTGCGCGAAGTCGCGCGCGAGTCGAGTTTCGATCGGTTTTTCGTGACCGTCTCAGAAATTCAAAATACTGGCCATTCACGATGTATTAGCCCATGGTAAGTCGTATGAGCATGGTTTCAGGAAAAAACGTGACGGTCATAAACTTTGCGCAGAGTCGAGATTCGATCGGTTTTTCGTGCACCGTCTCGGAAATTCAAAATACTGGTCTTTCCCGTCTTATTAGCCCATGAGAAGTCGTACAGGCACGCTTTCACAAAAAAATACGACGGTCAAAAACTTTTCTCGAAGTCGCGCGCTGAGTCGAGTTTCGATCGGTTTTTCGTGCACCGTCTCGGAAATTCAAAATACTGGTCTTTCCCGTCTTATTAGCCCATGGGAAGTCGTACAAACACGCTTTCGCAAAAAAATACGACGGTCATAAACTTTGCGCGAAGTCGCGCGCGAGTCGAGTTTCGATCGGTTTTTCGTGCACCTTCTCAAAAATTCAAAATACTTACCATTCATGGTAAGTCGTATGAGCATGGTTTCACGAAAAAACACGACGGTCATAAACTTTGCGCAGAGTCAAGATTCGGTCGGTTTTTCGTGCACCGTCTCGGAAATTCAAAATACTGGTCTTTCCCGTCTTATTAGCCCATGAGAAGTCAGCACGCTTTCGCAAAAAAATACGACAGTCATAAACTTTGCGCGAAGTCGCATGCGAGTTAAGTTTCGGTCGGTTTTTCGTGCACCGTCTCGGAAATTCAAAATACTTGTCTTTCCCGTCTTATTAGCCCATTAGAAGTTGTACAGACACGCTTTCACAAAAAAATACGACGGTCATAAACTTTGCGCGATGTCGCGCGCGAGTCGAGTTTCGATCGGTTTTTCGTGCACCGTCACGGAAATTCAAAATACTTGTCTTTCCCGTCTTATTAGCCCATTAGAAGTCGTACAAGCTCGCTTTCGGAAAAAAATACGATTGTCAAAAACTTTGCTCGAAGTCGCACGCTGAGTCAAGTTTCGATCGGTTGTTCGTGCACCGTCTCGGAACTTCAAAATACTGGTCTTTCCTGTCTTATTAGCCCTTGGGATGTCATACAAGAACGCTTTCGGAAAAAAATACGACGGTCATAAATTTGCGCGAAGTCGCGCGCGAGTCGAGTTTCGATCGGTTTTTCGTGCACCGTCTCGGAAATTCAAAATACTTTTTTTTTGGTAAGTAAAGAAAATATATTTTGTAAAAGATTTGTACAAAAAGCTTTGTCTACACAAGCCATAGACTAAAGCCTGAAGTCTCTTAGTGTAGTCGAGAAGATTGCACCCCACCAAAAGAAGGTGAAATGGGCACGCTTCATCGAACTCATCTCCAAGAGTAGCACAAGGAAGTTAATAAATAATAAAATGCAATAGCTAGACTGTTCTGGACTACTTGTGGATACATCACAAAATATAAGCTTTGCCCCATATAATATATTACAATCTTTATCCTTATTCGAGTGATTCTTGACGAATGGAAAAATTGAATCATGTGAAAATATCTTTCTCTCTTCTTGTTAGGTGCTCTGTATTCAATTCTTGCTCCATACATGATCGTGAGTCCTGAAGAATCTCTATCAGAATTTGAGCTTTGTTCATGTTGTGACACTCAAAAATTCTGCCACACCTCTCCTTCCAAATCCACCAAATAGCACATCTGAATATAATTCTTGCTAGTTGTGTAAGAGGCCCCTTTCTTGAGAAGCTTTGCATAAGCATTTCTAATTCATGATGCAAGTTTGGCCGTGGTAGCCTTTGAAAATCAAATCGCTTCAAGATCTCCTTCCATATCCAAGATGAATAATCACAAGCAAAGTAGAGATGGTCAACACTTTCTTCATTTTGCATACACAAAGAGCACCGATTTACAATATAAATACATCTTCGCTGCATATTGTCCATCGTAGGAAGTTTGTCGAGAAGGGCCTGCCATGTACATAAGGAATGTCGCTGTGAGCATGGACTATCCCATGTCCAACTACTTTGGATCCACTTGTTGTTTCGTCGTCTAATTTGGTTCCATGCAGATGTAGCACTAAATTTACCGTTATCATGAAGCCAAATCAGCATATCTGAAGAGTTGTTCTTGATAGGAATAGCCCTAATAGTCGGCCAAAGTAATAACATGTCAGGGGAGGTAGGGTTGGGAAGACACCATGTACCATTGTTAATGAATTCAGAAACCTTCCAGTCTTTGGGAGCCCCCAGATCCTGTCGTACTCTATCACCAAATATCTGAAATATACTTTTCCCATTCACCCAAGGATCATACCACATATTAATATTGGTTCCAGAAGAAATCACATAAGAAATATTGTTACGTAGCCATCGCCTTGCCTTCAGAATTCCTTTCCAAGCAGCAGAATGAGATGTTTTTGCAGATGTTTCCCAGATTGATTCCTTGGTTAGGTACCTAGCAAAAACCCATTGTGACCATAAGGAAGACTTGTTTTGTAAAATATCTCATAATTGCTTTACCATACAAGCTTTATTCCAATCTCTAATATGTCGAAGATTCAGCCCCCCTTCATCCTTCGGTTTGCAAATGTTGTCCCAATTCACCATGTGCATTGCCTTACCATTTGTGCCATTCCAAAAGAAGTTCATAAGTAATTTATCAATATCATGGAGAAGCCCGGCAGGTAGAAGGAATGCATGAGACCAATAAATAGAATAAGAGATCAACACATATCGAATAAGTTCAAGCCGTCCAGCTTTAGAAAGAAGCCTATTTTTCCAAGAGGAAATTCTGTTCTTAATTTTTTGTAGGATAGGCTGACAGGAGACTTTGTTGATTCCAGTGGATATAAGTGGGAGACCCAAGTAAGGAACCGGTAAATTTCCTTCAGCAACTCCCAATGTTTGAGCAATATGATCCTTATTGTCAATGCAAGCACCCACATATACTTTGCTTTTTGCATGGTTTAGCTTAAGACCAGAAACTTTACCAAATTCATTAAGAATATCTGCCAGATTACCTTATTCATGACCTTTTGTAGTCTATCTGCCAGCAACTTAGAGATAACCTTATAAATAAAGTTGCACAGTGAAATAGGACGGTAGTTCTCCAATGAATCAGCTCCATCATTTTTAGGCACTAAAGAAATAAAAGTGCAATTCATTTATTTAAGAATATGACCTGAGGAGAAAAAATGTCGACAAGCTTTTATGACATCGTTGCCTACAATAGCCCATGCAATTTGATAAAACTCAGCTGGAAATCCATCTGGACCAGGGCTTTTGTGCTTCGGGGACTTAAAAACAACTTTCACAATTTCATCATCCGTTATTGGGGCATTAAGATAAGAGAGGGCTTCAGAATCAAGTCGTCTTGTAGGCCCAACATGAATACTATTAGGCTGCTGTTCCTGATTGAGTAAGGAATAAAAAAATTGCTTGGTGTAATTTTTAACCTCATCCAAATCCTCAATGAGATTACCATCTATACCTTTGCATTTTTTGATGCGATTAGTAGCCCTTCTGGTAGCAATAGCAGCATAGAAAAACTTCGTATTAGAATCCCCTAGAGTAAGCCAATGCTGTCGTGACCTCTGTTTCAAAAAGCATTCCTCCTGCTTCAAAGCTTGCATAAAGTTATTTCTAGCAGCAGCCTCTTTGTATATAAGATTTGCATCCAGAGGTTGAAGATTTAGCTAGCTCGCTTTGCACAGCCATAAGTTCTTTCTTGCATAACTGAACCCTGTCGGTGATATTTCCAAATGTAGTTGAATTCCACTTCTTAAGTGCTGCTTTGCATGCTTTTAGTTTTTGACATAGGATGTAAGGGGGAGAACCAAATACATTAATGTCCCAAGCTGACTTAATAACTTCGAGGAACTTTGGGTGAGAACTCCACATATTAAAAAATCTAAAAGGTTTCTTGACTCTGGGTAGTGCTTTATCTGCATGTATATGCATAATAGAGTGATCCGAAAATAACTGAGCACCGTACTCAAGAAGTGAATCTGGGAAAACTGCTAACCATTCCTGATTAATCAAACATCTGTCAAGTCGAGCCATAATTTTTCTTTCAGCAGTACTTTGATTGTTCCATGAGAACCAATCACCTACAGATTTCATGTCAGTCAATGCAGCAGTATATATACAATCATTAAAATGTTGAAGCTGACATTCGGAAAGCACTCTACCCCCCACTTTCTCATTTGTGTATCTGACAGTATTAAAGTCACCGAGAACAACCCAAGGTACTGTAGGATAACTATTTGAAATGCTAACCAGATCACGCCATAGAGCATTCCTGTCAGACATACTGTTAGATGCATAAATACCGGTAATATTGAATTGACATCCAGTCTGTTTATCCTCTGCCTTAAGATGAATGAATTGATTAGTAGCAGAAATAAACCAAGCAGTAACAAGGTTAGGATGCCATAAGACCCAAACTCGACCATAAGTATCCTGAGAATCATTAGTAAAAAGTTCTTCCTCAGGCCATATTAAATTCTTCTGAACTCGAACACGATGAGGTTTAATTTTTGTTTCCACAAGAATCACCATGTCACATGCAGCAGATCGGATTATTCTATTGAGCTCCCGACATTTCTCAGTCTTATTAAGTCCAAGAATATTCCAACAGCTTATTTTCATCAATACTAGATAGAAGGAAGAGCATTCAATTTTGGGAGGACACTACCATCCTTTTTCTTATCCTTTGATTTTGCATGGTCCTCTCGCATAATATCTTTACCCTTTAATCCTCTATTCCTATATTTATCCACCTCATCCACAGCTTGCAAATGTTTAGATTTTTGCGTACCTTGAGGCAAGGAGTCCTGAATAGCGGGATGTGTCGAAGAGCGATGAGTTTGGTGAGTTGCAATGTCTTGGTTCCCAAGAGGTTGTCGAAATGAAATTTCCTGATTATCTGAAGGAGTGATTCGTGAAGGCGAGGTTGTTATTGGGGAGTGAGAACCTTGGGAAGCTCCTGCAGTGAAAGTCTCTGATATAATAGGTAAAGATGGAAGTCCTGACTTGTCTTTCTCTTGTTCGTGTCGCTGCCCCAACGAGTCAGAGTGTTCAATAATCTTCTCCGCCATCACCACTGTTGGCACTGGAGTATCAGTGCTTGGATTAGTGGTAGTGACCCCATTCTGTGGCTCTTGGCGTGGTCGGTAGACCTGTGTGATTTTTTGTGAAGGCTGTTGGCAGGCACCATTTACATGTCCAAAAGATAGATAAACCTTGCATCGTTGTGGCTTCCAAGAATATGAGACTTCCACCTTTCGGGTGCTCCCATCAAGATCACGGTAAGAAACATCATTCGGCAGTTCCTCATCAGAAGAAACCATTACACAAGCTCTGGCAAAGGTCAATCTCGTTTGCGAAGCTGTTGCCTTATCAAGATACAATGGCTGTCCCAGGGTGCTGCAAAGCTTTGCAATAAAACGACGACCCCAGAGATGTAGTGGAAGTCCATGGAAAGAAACCCATATTGGGATAGACTGTAGACTGTCTAACTCCAATCTCACATCAGGTGCCCAGCGTCGTAATATCTTTGGATGACCACGGATAGTCCAAAATCCTTCAAGGACCCGTTGTAAATCTTCTTCCGAATAAAGCCTGCATACAAAGAATCCGGTCTCCAACATATGAAGATCAAATGTTGATATTCCCCATCGAGTTCTGATGTATGAGGATAGTGGGAAAAAGGATGTTCTCAGTCCAACAACGTAGCCCACAATTGCCATGGACCATGTCTCAATTAGTTCGTCAGAATCAATAGCCTCATACATAGTAATCTTCTGGTCAGCCTGTACTTCTGGAGCAAAAAAGTCCAGTCGAAGATCCGGACTACCCACTGGAGCCTTGAAGAGGCTACTCCAAGGCCGAGGATCTCGGGAAATAGGAGCTGGAGGTCGTGATCTAGATCGTGAACGACCCCGGGCTTGGTTCATTGAAGGAGCATCCCGTCGAGAAGAAGAAATCAGCGGTGGAACATCCTGGTGTGAAACCGGCCTAAGCTGCTGGGGAGGAACCAGCGGCTATTGGAGAGGAGCAACCCCCTCCCGCGGTGAAGTAACCAGCGGCTGAGGAGCAACCCTCTCCCGCTGTGACTGCTGGAGAGGCGCGTTCTGCTGTGAAGCAATCAGCTTAGGCCGCTGGGAAGAAGCCAGCGGAGGAGCATCCCGCTGGAACAGAGGATGCGAAGCAGAGTGCCGCGTCCGGCCGCTCGCATCCATGGCGTCGCTCGCCCTAGAGACCGCCAGCCGCCTAGGGGAGAGGAAGCCACCACCCTGCCCCCACTAATGTCGCAGCCGTCGCCCCTTCCACGCCGATTGCAGAAGCAGCCGTCGCCGTTTCCACGCTGGAGTTGCCGCAGGAAGCGGCAGTGATCCCAGCCCCAATCGCAGCGCAGCTTCCACCGTTTCTCGCCCTAGAGTCCGTCCCGCGCCTAGGGGAGAAGAGCCGCCGCCCTTCCACGCCTGAAATCGCCGATTCCCGACATGGAATCGCTAATCGCAGGAGAACCGCCGGCCTTCCACGCTTGTATTCGCCGCGGAGCGATGGTAGAGGAGAAATCGCCCAAGGGAGCAATCGCAAGCACAAGCGCAAGGGAAGAGATTGCCGTCCCCAGCGTCGATCGCAAGCGCAAGCGCCCAAGCACAGCAGAGCACTCACGCACGCACGCAAGGGAACGCAGGCCCATTCCCCCCCATTCCCAAGCAGCGTCGGAAATTAAAATTTTGAATTTCAAAATACTGGCCATTCACGATGTATTAGCCCATGGTAAGTCGTATGAGCATGGTTTCAAGAAAAAATGCGACGGTCATAAACTTTGCGCAGAGTCGAGATTCGATCGGTTTTTCGTGCACCGTCTCGGAAATTAAAAATACTAGTCTTTCCCGTCTTATTAGCCCATGAGAAGTCGTACAAGCACGCTTTCGCAAAAAAATACGATGGTCAAAAACTTTGCGCGAAGTCGCGCGAGTGTCAAGTTTCGATCGGTTTTTCGTGCACCGTCTCGGAAATTCAAAATACTGGCCATTCACGATGTATTAGCCAATGGTAAGTCGTATGAGCATGGGTTTCACGAAAAAACGCGACGGTCATAAACTTTGCCAGAGTCGAGATTCGATCGGTTTTTCGTGCACCGTCTCGGAAATTCAAAATACTGGTCTTTCCCATCTTATTAGCCCATGAGAAGTCGTACAAGCACGCTTTCATAAAAAAATACGACGGTCATAAACTTTGCGCGAAGTCGCGCGCGTGTTGAGTTTCGATCGGTTTTTCGTGCACCGTCTCGGAAATTCAAAATACTGGTCTTTCCCGTCTTATTAGCCCATGAGAAGTCGTACAAGCACGCTTTCGCAAAAAATACGACGGTAAAAAACTTTTCTCGAAGTCATGCGCTGAGTCGAGTTTCGATCGGTTTTTCGTGCACTGTCTCGGAAATTCAAAATACTTATCTTTCCCATCTTATTAGCCCATGAGAAGTCGTACAAGCTCGCTTTCGAAAAAAAATACGACGGTCAAAAACTTTGCTCGAAGTCGCGCAATGAGTTGAGTTTCCATCGGTTTTTCGTGCACCGTCTCGGAAATTCAAAAAACGGGTCTTTCCCGTCTTATTAGCCCATGGGAAGTCAACAAGCACGCTTTCGCAAAAAAATACGACGGTCATAGACTTTGCGAGAAGTCGCGCGCGAGTCGAGTTTCGATCGATTTTTCGTGCACCGTCTTGGAAATTCAAAATACTGGCCATTCACGATGTATTAGCCCATGGTAAGTCGTATGAGCATGGTTTCACGAAAAAACACGACGGTCATAAACTTTGCGCAGAGTCAAGATTCGATCGGTTTTTTGTGCACCGTCTCGGAAATTCAAAATACTGGTCTTTCCCGTCTTATTAGCCCATGAGAAGTCATACAAGCACGCTTTCGCAAAAAAATACGATGGTCATAAACTTTGCGCGAAGTCACGCGCGAGTCGAGTTTCGATCGGTTTTTCGTGCACCGTCTCGGAAATTCAAAATACTGGTGATTCTCGATATATTAGCCCATGGTAAGTCGTATGAGCATGGTTTCACGAAAAAATGCGACGGTCATAAACTTTGCGCAGAGTTAAGATTCGATCGGTTTTTCGTGCACCGTCTCGAAAATTCAAAATACTGGTCTTTCCCGTCTTATTAGCCCATGGGAAGTCGTACAAGCTCGCTTTCGCAAAAAGTATCTTTTTTTTTTGGTATGTAAAGATAATGTATTTTGTAAAAGATTTGTACAAAGAAGCTTTATCTACACAAGCCATAGACTAAAGCCTGAAGTCTCTTAGTGTAGTCGAGAAGATTGTACCCCACCTAAAGAAGGTGAAATGGACACACTTCATCAAACTCATTTCCAAGAGTAGCACAAGGAAGTTAATAAATAATAAAATGCAATAGCTAGACTGTTCTGGACTACTTGTGGATACATCACAAAATATAAGCTTTGCCCCATATAATACATTACAATCTTCATCATTATTCGAGTGATTATTGACTAATGAAAAAATTGAATCTTGTGAAAATCTCTTTCTCCCTTCTTGTTAGGTGCTCTATATTCAATTCTTGCTCCATGCATGATCGTGAGTCCTGAAGAATCTCTATCAAAATTTGAGCTTTGTTCATGTTGTGACACTCAAAAATTCTGCCACACCTCTCCTTCCAAATCCACCAAATAGCACATCTGAATATAATTCTTGCTAGTTGTGTAAGAGGACCCTTTCTTGAGAAGCCTTGCATTAGCCTTTCTAATTCATGATGCAAGTTTGGCCGTGGTAGCCTTTGAAGATCAAATCGCTTCAAGATCTCCTTCCATATCCAAGATGAATAATCACAAGCAAAGTAGAGATGGTCAACACTTTCTTCCTTTTGCATACACAAAGAGCACCGATTTACAATATAAATACCTCTTCGCTGCATATTGTCCATCGTAGGAAGTTTGCCGAGAAGGGCCTGCCATGTACATAAGGAATGTCGCTGTGAGCATGGACTATCCCATGTCCAACTACTTGGGATCCACTTGTTGTTTCGTCGTCTAATTTGGTTCCATGCAGATGTGACACTAAATTTACCATTATCATGAAGCCAAATAAGCATATCTGAAGAGTTGTTCTTGATTGGAATAGCCCTAATAGTCGGTCAAAGTAATAACATGTCTGGGGAGGTAGGTTGGGACGACACCATGTACCATTGTCAATGAATTCAGAAACCTTCCAGTCTTTGGGAGCCCCCAGATCCTGTCGTACTCTATCACCAAATATCTGAAATATACTTTTCCCATTCACCCAAGGATCATACCACATATTAATATTGGTTCCAGAAGAAATCACATAAGAAATATTGTTACGTAGCCATCTCCTTGCCTTCAGAATTCCTTTCCAAGCAACAGAATGAGATGTTTTTGCAGATACTTCCCAGATTGATTCCTTGGTAAGGTACCTAGCAAAAACCCATTGTGACCATAAAGAAGACTTGTTTTGTAAAATATCCCATAATTGATTTACCATACAAGCTTTATTCCAATCTCTAATATGTCGAAGATTCAAGCCCCCTTCATCCTTCGGTTTGCAAATGTTGTCCCAATTCACCATATGCATTGCCTTACCATCTGTGCCATTCCAAAAGAAGTTCATAAGTAATTTATCAATATCATTGAGAAGCCCGGCTGGTAGAAGGAATGCATGAGACCAATAAATAGAATAAGAGATCAACACTGATCGAATAAGTTCAAGTCGTCCAGCTTTAGAAAGAAGCCTATTTTTCCAAGAGGAAATTCTGTTCTTAATTTTTTGTAGGATAGGCTGACAGGGGACTTTGTTGATTCCAGTGGATATAAGTGGAAGACCCAAGTAAGGAACCAGTAAATTTCCTTCAGCAACTCCCAATGTTTGAGCAATATGATCCTTATTTTCAATGCAAGCACCCACGTATATTTTGCTCTTTGCATGGTTTAGCTTAAGATCAGAAACTATACCAAATTCATTAAGAATATCTGCCAGATTACTCACAAAAACTGGATCATCTCGAAGGAAGATAATAAGGTCATAAGCAAATGTTATGTGAGAGATATAAACAGAACCATAATATGGTACCTTAATTTTGCCATTGGAAACAGCCTCTTCTAACATACAACTGAGCCCTTCCATTGCAATCGTAAAAAGATAAGAAGATAGTGGATCGCCTTGCCGAATGCCATTCTTACTCCCGAAGAAGCCAATAGGTGAACCATTAAACAGAATCAAAAATTTTGGAGTTTCCAAGCAACATTGAATCCATTGAACCCAGTGCTGAGGGAAGCCCATATTATGGAGCATCATGTAAATAAAATGCCTATTGACTGAGTCAAAGTTCTTTCGTAAATCAGCTTTAAAACAGATCTTTTTCCCTCTTATTTTTGAGTGTAGATCCTTAACCAAATCATTAGCAAGCAGGACATTATGATGGATACTCCTCCCTTTAATAAAAGCAGCCTGATTAGGACTAATGACCTTATTCATGACCTTTTGTAGTCTATCTGCCAGTAACTTCGAGATAACCTTATAAATAAAGTTGCACAGTGAAATAGGATGGTAGTTCTCCAATGAATCGGCTCCATCATTTTTAGGCACTAAAGAAATAAAAGTGCAATTCATTTCTTTAAGAATATGACCTGAGGAGAAAAAATGTCGACAAGCTTTTATGACATCGTTGCCTACAATAGACCATGCAATTTGATAAAACTCAGCTGAAAATCCGTCTGGACAAGGGCTTTTGTGCTTCGGGGACTTAAAAACAACTTTCACAATTTTATCATCCGTTATTGGGGCATTAAGATGAGAGAGGGCTTCAGAATCAAGTCGTCTTGTATGCCCAACATGAATACTATTAGGCTGCTGCTCCTGATTGAGTAAGGAATAAAAAAATTGCTCGGTGTAATTTTTAACCTCATCCAAATCCTCAATGAGATTACCATCTATACCTTTGCATTTTTTGATACGATTAGTAGCCCTTCTGGTAGCAATAGCAGCATAGAAAAACTTCGTATTAGAATAGCCTAGAGTAAGCCAATGTTGTCGTGACTTCTGTGTCAAAAAGCATTCCTCTTGCTTCAAAGCTTGCATAAATTTATTTCTAGCAGAAGCCTCTTTGTATATAAGATTCGCATCCAGAGGTTGAAGATTTAGCTCGCTTTGCACAGTCATAAGTTCTTTCTTGCATAACTGAACCCTGTTGGTGATATTTCCGAATGTAGTTGAATTCCACTTCTTAAGTGCTGCTTTGCATGCTTTTAGCTTTTGACATAGGATGTAAGGAGGAGAACCAAATACATTAATGTCCCAAGCTGACATAATAACTTCGAGGAACTTAGGGTGGGAACTCTACATATTAAAAAATCTAAAAGGTTTCTTGACTCTGGGTAGTGCTTTATCTGCATGTATATGCATAATAGAGTGATCCGAAAATAACTTAGCACCGTACTCAAGAAGTGAATCTGGGAAAACTGCTAACCATTCCTGATTTATCAAACATCTGTCAAGTCGAGCCATAATTTTTCTATCAGCAGTACTTTGATTGTTCCATGAGAACCAATCACCTACAGATTTCATGTCAGTCAATGCAGCAGTATCTATACAATCATTAAAATGTTGAAGCTGACATTCGGAAAGTACTCTACCCCCCACTTTCTCATTTGTGTATCTGACAGTATTAAAGTCACCGAGAACAACCCAAGGTACTGTAGGATAACTATTTGCAATGCTAACCAGATCACGCCATAGAGCATTCCTGTCAGACATACTGTTAGATGCATAAATACCGGTAATATTGAATTGACATCCAGTCTGTTTATCCTCTGCCTTAAGATGAATGAATTAATTAGTAGCAGAAATAAACCAAGCAGTAACAAGGTTAGGATGCCTTAAGACCCAAACTCGACCATAAGTATCCTGAGAATCATTAGTAAAAAGTTCCGCCTCAGGCCATATTAAATTCTTCTGAACTCGAACACGATGGGTTTTAATTTTTGTTTCCACAAGAATCACAATATCACATGCAGCAGATCGGATTATTCTATTGAGCTCCCGACATTTCTCAGTCTTATTAAGTCCACGAACATTCCAACAGATTATTTTCATCAATACTAGATAGAAGGAAGAGCATGCGATTTTGGGAGGACACTACCATCCTTTTTCTTATCCTTTGATTTTACATGGTCCTCTCGCATAATATCTTTACCCTTTAATCCTCTATTCCTATATTTATCCACCTCATCCACAGCTTGCAAATGTTTAAACTTTTGCGTACCTTGAGGCAAGGAGTCCTGAATAGTGGGATGTGTCGAAGAGCGATGAGTTTGGTGAGTTGCAATGTCTTTGTTCCCAAGAGGTTGTTGAAATGAAATTTCCTGATTATATGAAGGAATGATTCGTGACGGCGAGGTTGTTATTGGGGATTGAGAACCATGGGAAGCTCCTGCAGTGAAAGTCTCTGATATAATAGGAAAAGATGAAAGTCCTGACTTGTCTTTCTCCTGTTCGTGTCGCTGCCCCAACGAGTCAGAGTGCTCATTCATCTTCTCCGCCATCATCTCTGTTGGCAATGGAGTATCAGTGCTTGGTTTAGTGGTAATGACCCCATTCTGTGGCTCTTGGCGTGGTCGGTAGACCTGTGTGATTTTTTGTGAAGGCTGTTGGCAAGCACCATTTACATGTCCAAAAGATATACAAACCTTGCATCGTTGTGGCTTCCAAGAATATGAGACTTTCACCTTTCGAGTGCTCCCATCAAGATCACGGTAAGAAACTTCATTCGGTAGTTCCTCATCAGAAGAAACCATTACACAAGCTCTGGCAAAGGTCAATCTCGTTCACGACAGCATTGGCTTACTCTAGGGGATTCTAATACGAAGTTTTTCTATGCTGCTATTGCTACCAGAAGGGCTACTAATCGCATAAAAAAATGCAAAGGTATAGATGGTAATCTCATTGAGGATCTGGATGAGGTTAAAAATTACACCAAACAATTTTTTTATTCCTTACTCAATCAGGAACAGCAGCCTAATAGTATTCATGTTGGGCCTACAAGACGACTTGATTCTGAAGCCCTCTCTCATCTTAATGCCCCAATAACGGATGATGAAATTGTGAAAGTTGTTTTTAAGTCCCCGAAGCACAAAAGCCCTGGTCCAGATGGATTTCCAGCTGAGTTTTATCAAATTGCATGGGCTATTGTAGGCAACGATGTCATAAAAGCTTGTCGACATTTTTTCTCCTCAGGTCACATTCTGAAAGAAATGAATTGCACTTTTATTTCTTTAGTGCCTAAAAATGATGGAGCCGATTCATTGGAGAACTACCGTCCTATTTCACTGTGCAACTTTATTTATAAGGTTATCTCTAAGTTGCTGGCAGATAGACTACAAAAGGTCATGAATAAGGTCATTAGTCCTAATCAGGCTGCTTTTCTTAAAGGGAGGAGTATCCATCATAATGTCCTGCTTGCTAATGATTTGGTTAAGGATCTACATTCTAAAACAAGAGGGAAAAAGATCTGTTTTAAAGCTGATTTACGAAAGGCCTTTGACTCAGTCAATAGGGATTTTATTTACATGATGCTCCATAATATGGGCTTCCCTCAGCACTGGGTTAAATGGATTCAATGTTGCTTGGAAACTCCAAAATTTTCAATTCTCTTTAATGGTTCACCTATTGGCTTCTTTGGGAGTAAGAATGGCATTCGGCAAGGTGATCCACTATCTCCTTATCTTTTTACCATTGCAATGGAAGGGCTCAGTTGTATGTTAGAAGAGGCTGTTTCCAATGGCAAAATTAAGGTACCACATTATGGTTCTGTTTATATCTCTCACATAACATTTGCCGACGACCTTATTATCTTCCTTCGAGATGATTCAGTTTCTGTGAGTAATCTGGCAGATATTCTTAATGAATTTGGTAAAGTTTCTGGTCTTAAGCTAAACCATGCAAAGAGCAAAGTATATGTGGGTGCTTGCATTGACAATAAGGATCATATTGCTCAAACATTGGGAGTTGCTGAAGGAAATTTACCGGTTCCTTACTTGGGTCTCCCACTTATATCCACTGGAATCAACAAAGCCTCCTGTCAGCCTATCATACAAAAAATTAAGAACAGAATTTCCTCTTGGAAAAATAGGCTTCTTTCTAAAGCTGGACGACTTGAACTTATTCGATCTGTGTTGACCTCTTATTCTATTTATTGGTCTCATGCATTCCTTCTACCCGCCGGGCTTCTCCATGATATTGATAAATTACTTATGAACTTCTTTTGGAATGGCACAGATGGTAAGGCAATGCACATGGTGAATTGGGACAGCATTTGCAAACCGAAGGATGAAGGGGGGCTGAATCTTCGACATATTAGAGATTGGAATAAAGCTTGTATGGTAAAGCAATTATGAGATATTTTACAAAACAAGTCTTCCTTATGGTCACAATGGGTTTTTGCTAGGTACCTTACCAAGGAATCAATCTGGGAAGTATCTGCAAAAACATCTCATTCTGCTGCTTGGAAAGGAATTCTGAAGGCAAGGAGATGGCTACGTAACAATATTTCTTATGTGATTTCTTCTGGAACCAATATTAATATGTGGTATGATCCTTGGGTGAATGGGAAAAGCATATTTCAGATATTTGGTGATAGAGTACGACAGGATCTGGGGGCTCCCAAAGATTGGAAGGTTTCTGAATTCATTAACAATGGTACTTGGTGTCTTCCCAACCCTACCTCCCCTGACATGTTATTACTTTGGCCGACTATTAGGGCTATTACAATCAAGAACAACTCTTCAGATATGCTTATTTGGCTTCATGATAACGGTAAATTTAGTGCTACATCTGCATGGAACCAAATTAGACGACGAAACAACAAGTGGATCCAAAGTAGTTGGACATGGGATAGTCCATGCTCACAGCGACATTCCTTATGTACATGGCAGGCCCTTCTCGGCAAACTTCCTACGATGGACAATATGCAGCGAAGAGGTATTTATATTGTAAATCGGTGCTCTTTGTGTATGCAAAATGAAGAAAGTGTTGACCATCTCTACTTTGCTTGTGATTATTCATCTTGGATATGGAAGGAGATCTTGAAGCGATTTGATTTTCAAAGGCTACCACGGCCAAACTTGCATCATGAATTAGAAATGCTTATGCAAAGCTTCTCAAGAAAGGGGCCTCTTACACAACTAGCACGAATTATATTCAGATGTGCTATTTGGTGGATTTGGAAGGAGAGGTGTGGCAGAATTTTTGAGTGTCACAACATGAACAAAGCTCAAATTCTGATAGAGATTCTTCAGGACTCACGATCATGTATGGAGCAAGAATTGAATACAGAGCACCTAACAAGAAGAGAGAAAGATATTTTCACAAGATTCAATTTTTCCATTCGTCAAGAATCACTCGAATAATGATGAAGATTGTAATGTATTATATGGGGCAAAGCTTATATTTTGTGATGTATCCACAAGTAGTCCAGAACAGTCTAGCTATTGCATTTTATTATTTATTAACTTCCTTATGCTACTCTTGGAGATGAGTTTGATGAAGCGTGCCCATTTCACCTTCTTTAGGTGGGGTGCAATCTTCTCGACTACACTAAGAGACTTCAGGCTTTAGTCTATGGCTTGTGTAGACAAAGCTTATTTGTACAAATCTTTTACAAAATACAATATCTTTACTTACCAAAAAAAAAAAAAAAAAGGTCAATCTCGTTTGCGAAGCTGTTGCCTTATCAATATACAATGGCTGTCCCAAGGTGCTGCAAAGCTTTGCAATAAAACGACGACCCCAGAGATGTAGTGGAAGTCCATGGAAAGAAACCCATATTGGGATAGACTGTAGACTGTCTAACTCCAATCTCACATCAGGTGCCCAGCGTCGTAGTATCATTGGATGACCACGGATAGTCCAAAATCCTTCAAGGACCCGTTGTAAATCTTCTTCAGAATAAAGCTTGCATACAAAGAATCCGGTCTCCAACATATGAAGATCAAATGTTGATATTCCCCATCGAGTTCTGATATGTGAGGATAATGGAAAAAAGGATGTTCTTAGTCCAACAACGTAGCCCACAATTGCCATGGACCATGTCTCAATTAGTTCGTCAGAATCAATAGCCTCATACACAGCAATCTTCTGATCAGCCTGTACTTCTGGAGCAAAAAAGTCCAGTCGAAGATCCGGACTACCCACTGGAGCCTTGAAGAGGCTGCTCCAAGGCCAAGGATCTCGGGAAATAGGAGCAGGAGGTCGTGATCTAGATCGTGAACGACCTCGGGCCTGGTTCATTGAAGGAGCATCCCGTCTATACGAAGAAATCAGCGGTGGAACATCCTGGTGTGAAACCGGCCTAAGCTGCTGGGGAGGAACCAGCGGCTATTGGAGTGGAGCAACCCCCTCCCGCTGTGAAGTAACCAGTGGCTGAGGAGCGATCCTCTCCCGCTGTGACTACTGGAGAGGGGCGTTCCGCTGTGCAACCAGCGCAGGCCGCTGGGAAGAAGCCAGCGGAACAGAGGATGCGAAGCAGAGTCGCTCGCATCCATGGCGTCGCTCGCCCTAGAGACCGCCAACCGCCTAGGGGAGAGGAAGCCACCACCCTTCCCACACTAAGGTCGCAGCCGTCGCCCTTTCCACGACGATTGCAGAAGCAGCCGTCGCCCTTGGAGTTGCCGCAGGATTGCAGAGCGGCTGTGAACCCAGCCCCAATCGCAGCGCAGCCTCCACCGTTTCTCGCCCTAGAGTCCGTCCCGCGCCTAGGGGAGAAGAGCCGCCGCCCTTCCACGCCTGAAATCGCCGATTCCCCGCCTGGAATCGCTGATCGCAGGAGCGACCGTCGGCCTTCCACGTTCGCCGCGGAGCGATCGTAGAGGAGAAATCGCCCAAGGGAGCAATCGCCCTCCGCTGCCCACTCTTCGGTAAGAGATGAGGTTGCCATCACCAGCGCCGATCGCAAGCGCAAGCGCAAGCCCATGGGAAGTCGTACAAGCTCGCTTTCGCAAAAAATACGACGGTAAAAAACTTTTCTCGAAGTCGTGCGCTGAGTCGAGTTTCGATCGGTTTTTCGTGCACCGTCTCAGAAATTCAAAATACTTGTCTTTCCCGTCGTATTAGCCCATGAGAAGTCGTACAGGCACGCTTTCGCAAAAAATACGACGGTCATAAACTTTGCGGTAAGTCGCGCGCGAGTCGAGTTTCGATCGATTTTTCGTGCACCGTCTCGGAAATTCAAAATACTAGCCATTCACGATGTATTAGCCCATGGTAAGTCTTATGAGCATGGTTTCACGAAAAAATGCGACGGTCATAAACTTTGCGCAGACTCAAGATTCGATCGGTTTTTTGTGCACCGTCTCGAAAATTCAAAATACTGGTCTTTCCCGTCTTATTAGCCCATGGGAAGTCGTACAAGCTCGCTTTCGCAAAAAATACGACGGTAAAAAACTTTTCTCGAAGTCGTGCGCTGAGTCAAGTTTCGATCGGTTTTTCATGCACCGTCTCGAAAATTCAAAATACTTGTCTTTCCCGTCTTATTAGCCCATGAGAAGTCGTACAAGCTCACTTTCGGAAAAAAATACGACGGTCAAAAACTTTGCTCGAAGTCGCGCGCTGAGTCGAGATTCGATCGGTTTTTCGTGCACCGTCTCGGAAATTCAAAATACTGGCCTTTCCCGTCTTGTTAGCCCATGAGAAGTCGTACAAGCACGCTTTCGCAAAAAAATACGACGGTCATAAACTTTGAGCGAAGTCGTGCGCATGTCGAGTTTCGATCGGTTTTTCGTGCACCGTCTCGGAAATTCAAAATACTGGCCATTCACGATGTATTAGCCCATGGTAAGTCGTATGAGCATGGTTTCACGAAAAAACGCGACGGTTATAAACTTTGCGCAGAGTCAAGATTCGATCGATTTTTTGTGCACCGTATCGAAAATTCAAAATACTGGTCTTTCCCATCTTATCAGCCCATGGGAAGTCGTACAAGCTCGCTTTCGCAAAAAATACGACGGTAAAAAACTTTTCACGAAAAAACGCGATGATCATAAACTTTACGCAGAGTCGAGATTCGATCGGTTTTTTGTGCACCGTCTCGGAAATTCAAAATACTAGTCTTTCCCGTCTTATTAGCCCATGAGAAGTCGTACAAGCACGCTTTCTCAAAAAAATACGACGGTCATAAACTTTGCGTGAAGTCGCGCGCGTGTCGAGTTTCGATCGGTTTTTCATGCACCGTCTCGGAAATTCAAAATACTAGCCATTCACGATTTATTAGCCCATGGTAAGTCGTATGAGCATGGTTTGACGAAAAAATGCGACGTTCATAAACTTTGCGCAGAGTCAAGATTCGATCGGTTTTTTGTGCACCGTCTCGAAAATTCAAAATACTGGTCTTTCCCGTCTTATTAGCCCATGGGAAGTCGTACAAGCTCGCTTTCGCAAAAAAATACGACGGTCATAAACTTTGCGCGAAGTCGCGCGCGAGTCGAGTTTCGATCGGTTTTTCATGCACCGTCTCAAAAATTCAAAATACTGGCCATTCACGATGTATTAGCCCATGGTAAGTCGTATGAGCATGGTTTCACGAAAAAACGCGACGATCATAAACTTTGCGCAGAGTCGAGATTCGATCGGTTTTTCGTGCACCGTCTCGGAAATTCAAAATACTGGTCTTTCCCGTCTTATTAGCGCATGAGAAGTCGTACAAGCACGCTTTCGCAAAAAAATACGACGGTCATAAACTTTGCGCGAAGTCGCGCGCGTGTCGAGTTTCGATCGATTTTTCGTGCACCGTCTCGGAAATTCAAAATACAAGCCATTCACGATTTATTAGCCCATGGTAAGTCGTATGAGCATGGTTTGACGAAAAAATGTGACGGTCATAAACTTTGCGCAGAGTCAAGATTCGATCGGTTTTTTGTGCACCGTCTCGAAAATTCAAAATACTGGTCTTTCCCGTCTTATCAGCCCATGGGAAGTCGTACAAGCTCGCTTTCGCAAAAAATACGCCGGTAAAAAACTTTCCTCGAAGTCGTGCGCTGAGTCGAGTTTCGATCGATTTTTCGAGCACCATCTCGGAAATTCAAAATACTTGTCTTTCCCGTCTTATTAGCCCATGAGAAGTCGTACAAGCTCGCTTTCGGAAAAAAAATACGACAATCAAAAACTTTGCTCCAAGTCGCGCGCTGAGTCGAGTTTCGATTGGTTTTTCGTGCACCGTCTCGGAAATTCAAAAAACTGGTCTTTCCCGTCTTATTAGCCCATGAGAAGTCGTACAAGCATGCTTTCACAAAAAAATACGACGGTCATAAACTTTGCGCGAAGTCGCGCGCGAGTTGAGTTTCGATCGGTTTTTCGTGCACTGTCTCGAAAATTCAAAATACTTGTCTTTCCCGTCTTTGTTGCCCATGAGAAGTCGTACAGGCACGCTTTCGCAAAAAAATATGACGGTCATAAACCTTCCGCGAAGTCGCGCGCGAGTCGAGTTTCGATCGGTTTTTCGTGCACCGTCTCGGAAATTCAAAATACTTGTCTTTCCCATCTTATTAGCCCATGAGAAGTCGTACAGGCACGCTTTCGCAAAAAAATATGAGGGTCATAAACTTTGCGAGAAGTCGCGCGCGAGTCGAGTTTCGATCGGTTTTTCGTGCACCGTCTCGAAAATTCAAAATACTGGCCATTCACGATGTATTAGCCCATGGTAAGTCGTATGAGCATGGTTTCACGAAAAAACGCGACGGTCATAAACTTTGCGCAGAGTCAAGATTCGATCAGTTTTTTGTGCACCGTCTCAAAAATTCAAAATACTGGTCTTTCCCGTCTTATTAGCCCATGGGAAGTCGTACAAGCTCGCTTTCGCAGAAAATACGACGGTAAAAAACTTTTCTCGAAGTCGTGCGCTGAGTCGAGTTTCGATCGGTTTTTCGTGCACCGTCTCGGAAATTCAAAATACTTTTCTTTCCCGTCTTATTAACCCATGAGAAGTCGTACAAGCTCACTATCGGAAAAAAATACGACGGTCAAAAACTTTGCTCGATGTCGCGCGCTGAGTCGAGTTTCGATCGGTTTTTCATGCACCGTCTCGGAAATTCAAAATACTGGTCTTTCCCATCTTATTAGCCCATGGGAAGTCGTACAAGCACGCTTTCGCATAAAAATTCGACGGTCATAATCTTTGTGCGAACTTTGCGCTGAGTCGAGTTTCGATCGGTTTTTCATGCACTGTCTTGGAAATTCAAAATACTGGCCATTCACAATGTATTAGCCCATGGTAAGTCATGTGAGCATGGTTTCACGAAAAAATGCGACGGTCATAAACTTTGCACATAGTCGAGTTTCGATCTGTTTTTCGTGCACCGTCTCGGAAATTCAAAATACTGGTCTTTCCCGTTTTTTTTTTTTTTGGTAAGTAAAGATAATGTATTTTGTAAAAGATTTGTACAAAAAGCTTTGTCTATCTTTCCCGTATTATTTGCCCATGAGAAGTTGTACAAGCAAGCTTTCGCAAAAAAATACGACGGTCATAAACTTTGCGCGAAGTCGCGCGCGTGTCGAATTTCGATCGGTTTTTCGTGAACCGTCTCGAAAATTCAAAATACTGGCCATTCCCGATGTATTAGCCCATGGTAAGTCGTATGAGCATGGTTTCACGAAAAAATGCGACGGTCATAAACTTTGCGCAGAGTCGAGATTCGATCGGTTTTTTGTGCACCGTCTCGAAAATTCAAAATACTGGTCTTTCCCGTCTTATTAGCCCAAGAGAAGTCGTACAAGCTCACTTTCGCAAAAAATAAGATGGTCAAAAACTTTTCTCGAAGTCGCGCGCTGAGTCGAGTTTCGATCGGATTTTCGTGCACCGTCTCGAAAATTCAAAATACTTGTCTTTCCCGTCTTATTAACCCATGAGAAGTCGTACAAGCTCGCTTTCGGAAAAAAATACGACGGTCAAAAACTTTGCTCGAAGTCGCGCGCTGAGTCGTGTTTCGATCGATTTTTCGTGCACCGTCTCGGAAATTCAAAATACTGGTCTTTCCCATCTTATTAGCCCATGGGAAGTCGTACAAGCACGCTTTCGCATAAAAATTCGAAGGTCATAATCTTTGCGCGAACTTTGCGCTGAGTCGAGTTTCGATCGGTTTTTCATGCACTGTCTTGGAAATTCAAAATACTGGTCATTCACAATGTTTTAGCCCTTGGTAAGTCATGTGAGCATGGTTTCACGAAAAAACGCGACGGTCATAAACTTTGCAAAGAGTCGAGTTTCGACCGGTTTTTCGTGCACCGTCTCGGAAATTCAAAATACTGGTCTTTCCCATCTTATTAGCCCATTGGAAGTCGTACAAGCACGCTTTCGCAAAGAAATACGACGGTCATAAACTTTACGCGAAGTCGCGCACGAGTCGAGTTTCGATCGGTTTTTCGTGCACCGACTCGGAAATTCAAAATACTGGCCATTCACGATGTATTGGCCCATGGTAAGTCGTATGAGCATGGTTTCACGAAAAAATGCGACGGTCATAAACTTTACGCAGAGTCGAGATTCGATCGGTTTTTCGTGCACCGTCTCGAAAATTCAAAATACTGGTCTTTACCGTCTTATTAGCCCATGAGAAGTCGTACATGCATGCTTTCGCAAAAAAATACGACGGTCATAAACTTTGCGCGAAGTCGCGCGCGAGTTGAGTTTCGATCGGTTTTTCGTGCACCGTCTCAGAAATTCAAAATGTTGGCCATTCACGATGTATTAGCCCATGGTAAGTCGTATGAGCATGGTTTCACGAAAAAATACGACGGTCATAAACTTTGCGCAGAGTCGAGATTCGATCGGTTTTTTTGTGCACCGTCTCGGAAATTCAAAATACTGGTCTTTCCCGTCTTATTAGCCCATGAGAAGTCGTACAAGCAAGCTTTCGCAAAAAAATACGACGGTCATAAACTTTGCGCGAAGTCGCGCGCGTGTCGATTTTCGATCGGTTTTTCGTGAACCGTCTCGGAAATTCAAAATACTGGCCATTCACGATGTATTAGCCCATGGTAAGTCGTATGAACATGGTTTCACGAAAAAACGCGACGGTCATAAACTTTGCGCAGAGTCGAGATTCGATCAGTTTTTTATGCACCGTCTCGAAAATTCAAAATACTGGTCTTTCCCATCTTATCAGCCCATGGGAAGTCGTACAAGCTCGCTTTCGCAAAAAATACGACGTAAAAAACTTTTCTCGAAGTCGTGCGCTGAGCCGAGTTTCGATCGATTTTTCGTGCACCGTCTCGGAAATTCAAAATACTTGTCTTTCCCGTCTTATTAGCCCACGAGAAGTCGTACAAGCTTGCTTTCGGAAAAAAAATACGACAATCAAAAACTTTGCTCGAAGTCGCGCGCTGAGTCGAGTTTCGATTGGTTTTTCGTGCACCGTCTCAGAAATTCAAAAAACTGGTCTTTCCCGTCTTATTAGCCCATGGGAAGTCGTACAAGCACGCTTTCGCAAAAAAATACGACGGTCATAAACTTTGCGCGAAGTCGCGCGCGAGTCGAGTTTAGATCGGTTTTTCATGCACCGTCTCGGAAATTCAAAATACTGGCCATTCACAATGTATTAGCCAATGGTAAGTCGTATGAGCATGTTTTCACGAAAAAACGCGACGGTCATAAACTTTGCGCAGAGTGGAGATTCGATCGGTTTTTTGTGCACCGTCTCGAAATTCAAAATACTGGTCATTCCCGTCTTATTAGCCAATGGGAAGTCGTACAAGCTTGCTTTCGCAAAAAATACAACGGTAAAAAACTTTTGTCGAAGTCGTGCGCTGTGTCGAGTTTCGAATAATTTTTCGTGCATCGTCTCGGAAATTCAAAAAACTTGTCTTTCCCGTCTTATTTGCCCGTGAGAAGTCGTACAAGCTCGCTTTCGGAAAAAAAATACGAAAATAAAAAACTTTGCTCGAAGTCGCGCGCTGAGTCGAGTTTCGATTGGTTTTTTGGGCACCGTCTCAGAAATTCAAAAAACTGGTCGTTCCCGTCTTATTAGCCCATGGGAAGTCGTACAAGCACGCTTTCGCAAAAAAATACGACGGTCGTAAACTTTGCGCGAAGTCGCGCGGGAGTTAAGTTTCGATCGGTTTTTCGTGCACCGTCTCGGAAATTCAAAATACTTGTCTTTCCCGTCTTATTAGCCCATGAGAAGTCGTACAGGCACGCTTTCGCAAAAAATACGACGGTCATAAACTTTGCGCGAAGTCGCGCGCGAGTCGAGTTTCGATCGGTTTTTCGTGCACCGTCACGGAAATTCAAAATACTAGCCATTCACGATGTATTAGCCCATGGTAAGTCGTATGAGCATGGTTTCACGAAAAAATGCGATGATCAGAAACTTTGCACAGAGTCGAGATTCGATCGGTTTTTTGTGCACCATCTCGGAAATTCAACATACTGGTCTTTCCCGTCTTATTAGCCCATGAGAAGTCGTACAAGCACGCTTTCTCAAAAAAATACGACGGTCATAAACTTTGCGCGATGTCGTGCGCGTGTCGAGTTTCAATCGGTTTTTCGTGCACCGTGTCGGAAATTCAAAATACTAGCCATTCACGATTTGTTAGCCCATGGTAAGTCGTATGAGCATGGTTTGACGAAAAAATGCGACGGTCATAAACTTTGCGCAGAGTCAAGATTCGATCGGTTTTTTGTGCACCGTCTCGAAAATTCAAAATACTGGTCTTTCCCGTCTTATTAGCCCATGGGAAGTCGTACAAGCTCGCTTTCGCAAAAAAATACGACGGTCATAAACTTTGCGCGAAGTCATGCGCGAGTCGAGTTTCGATCGGTTTTTCATGCACCGTCTCAAAAATTCAAAATACTGGCCATTCACGATGTATTAGCCCATGGTAAGTCGTATGAGCATGGTTTCACGAAAAAACGCGACGATCATAAACTTTGCGCAGAGTCGAGATTCGATCGGTTTTTCGTGCACCGTCTCGGAAATTCAAAATACTGGTCTTTCCCGTCTTATCAGCCCATGGGAAGTCGTACAAGCTCGCTTTCGCAAAAAATACGACGGTAAAAAACTTTTCTCGAAGTCGTGCGCTGAGTCGAGTTTCGATCGATTTTTCGAGCACCATCTCGGAAATTCAAAATACTTGTCTTTCCCGTCTTATTAGCCCATGAGAAGTCGTACAAGCTCGCTTTCGGAAAAAAAATATGACAATCAAAAACTTTGCTCGAAGTCGCGCGCTGAGTCGAGTTTCGATTGGTTTTTCATGCACCATCTCGGAAATTCAAAAAACTGGTCTTTCCCGTCTTATTAGCCCATGAGAAGTCGTACAAGCATGCTTTCGCAAAAAAATTCGACGGTCATAAACTTTGCGCGAAGTCGCGCGCGAGTTGAGTTTCGATCGGTTTTTCGTGCACTGTCTCGAAAATTCAAAATACTTGTCTTTCCCGTCTTTGTTGCCCATGAGAGGTCGTACAGGCACGCTTTCGCAAAAAAATACGACGGTCATAAACCTTCCGCGAAGTCGCGCGCGAGTCGAGTTTCGATCGGTTTTTCGTGAACCGTCTCGGAAATTCAAAATACTTGTCTTTCCCATCTTATTAGCCCATGAGAAGTCGTACAGGCACGCTTTCGCAAAAAAATATGACGGTCATAAACTTTGCGAGAAGTCGCGCGCGAGTCGAGTTTCGATCGGTTTTTCGTGCACCGTCTCAAAAATTCAAAATACTGGCCCTTCACGGTGTATTAGCCCATGGTTAGTCGTATGAGCATGGTTTCACGAAAAAACGCGACGATCATAAACTTTGCGCAGAGTCGAGATTCGATCGGTTTTTCGTGCACCGTCTCGGAAATTCAAAATATTGGTCTTTCCCGTCTTATTAGCCCATGAGAAGTCGTACAAGCACGCTTTCGCAAAAAAATACGACGGTCATAAACTTTGCGCAAAGTCGCGCGCGTGTCGAGTTTCGATCGGTTTTTCGTGCACCGTCTCGGAAATTCAAAATACAAGCCATTCACGATTTATTAGCCCATGGTAAGTCGTATGAGCATGGTTTGACGAAAAAATGCGACGGTCATAAACTTTGCGCAGAGTCAAGATTCTATCCGTTTTTTGTGCACCGTCTCGAAAATTCAAAATACTGGTCTTTCCCGTCTTATCAGCCCATGGGAAGTCGTACAAGCTCGCTTTCGCAAAAAATACGACGGTAAAAAACTTTCCTCGAAGTCGTGCGCTGAGTCGAGTTTCGATCGATTTTTCGAGCACCATCTCGGAAATTCAAAATACTTGTCTTTCCCGTCTTATTAGCCCATGAGAAGTCGTACAAGCTCGCTTTCGGAAAAAAAATACGACAATCAAAAACTTTGCTCGAAGTCGCGCGCTGAGTCGAGTTTCGATTGGTTTTTCGTGCACCGTCTCGGAAATTCAAAAAATTGGTCTTTCCCGTCTTATTAGCCCATGAGAAGTCGTACAAGCATGCTTTCGCAAAAAAATACGACGGTCATAAACTTTGCGCGAAGTCGCGCGCGAGTTGAGTTTCGATCGGTTTTTCGTGCACTGTCTCGAAAATTCAAAATACTTGTCTTTCCCGTCTTTGTTGCCCATGAGAAGTCGTACAGGCACGCTTTCGCAAAAAAATTCGACGGTCATAAACCTTCCGCGAAGTCGCGCGCGAGTCGAGTTTCGATCGGTTTTTCGTGCACCGTCTAGGAAATTCAAAATACTTGTCTTTCCCATCTTATTAGCCCATGAGAAGTCGTACAGGCACGCTTTCGCAAAAAAATATGACGGTCATAAACTTTGCGAGAAGTCGCGCGCGAGTCGAGTTTCGATCGGTTTTTCGTGCACCGTCTCGAAAATTCAAAATACTGGCCATTCACGATGTATTAGCCCATGGTAAGTCGTATGAGCATGGTTTCACGAAAAAACGCGATGGTCATAAACTTTGCGCAGAGTCAAGATTCGATCGGTTTTTTGTGCACCGTCTCAAAAATTCAAAATACTGGTCTTTCCCGTCTTATTAGCCCATGGGAAGTCGTACAAGCACGCTTTCGCAGAAAATACGACGGTAAAAAACTTTTCTCGAAGTCGTGCGCTGAGTAGAGTTTCGATCGGTTTTTCGTGCACCGTCTCGGAAATTCAAAATACTTTTCTTTCCCGTCTTATTAACCCATGAGAAGTCGTACAAGCTCGCTTTCGGAAAAAAATACGACGGTCAAAAACTTTGCTCGATGTCGCGCGCTGAGTCGAGTTTCGATCGGTTTTTCGCGCACCATCTCGGAAATTCAAAATACTGGTCTTTCCCATCTTATTAGCCCATGGGAAGTCGTACAAGCACGCTTTCGCATAAAAATTCGACGGTCATAATCTTTGTGCGAACTTTGCGCTGAGTCGAGTTTCGATCGGTTTTTCATGCACTGTCTTGGAAATTCAAAATACTGGCCATTCACAATGTATTAGCCCATGGTAAGTCATGTGAGCATGGTTTCACGAAAAAACGCGACGGTCATAAACTTTGCACAGAGTCGAGTTTCGATCTATTTTTCGTGCACCGTCTCGGAAATTCAAAATACTGGTCTTTCCCGTATTTTTTTTTTTTGGTAAGTAAAGATAATGTATTTTGTAAAAGATTTGTACAAAAAGCTTTGTCTATCTTTCCCGTATTATTTGCCCATGTGAAGTTGTACAAGCAAGCTTTCGCAAAAAAATACGACGGTCATAAACTTTGCGCGAAGTCGCGCGCGTGTCGAATTTCGATCGGTTTTTCGTGAACCGTCTCGAAAATTCAAAATACTGGCCACTCACGATGTATTAGCCCATGGTAAGTCGTATGAGCATGGTTTCACGAAAAAATGCGACGGTCATAAACTTTGCGCAGAGTCGAGATTCGATCGGTTTTTTGTGCACCGTCTCGAAAATTCAAAATACTGGTCTTTCCCGTCTTATTAGCCCAAGGGAAGTCGTACAAGCTCACTTTCGAAAAAAATAAGATGGTCAAAAACTTTTCTCGAAGTCGCGCGCTGAGTCGAGTTTCGATCGGATTTTCGTGCACCGTCTCGAAAATTCAAAATACTTGTCTTTCCCGTCTTATTAACCCATGAGAAGTCGTACAAGCTCGCTTTCGGAAAAAAATACGACGGTCAAAAACTTTGCTCGAAGTCGCGCGCTGAGTCGTGTTTCGATCGATTTTTCGTGCACCGTCTCGGAAATTCAAAATACTGGTCTTTCCCATCTTATTAGCCCATGGGAAGTCGTACAAGCACGCTTTCGCATAAAAATTCGAAGGTCATAATCTTTGCGCGAACTTTGCGCTGAGTCGAGTTTCGATCGGTTTTTCATGCACTATCTTGGAAATTCAAAATACTGGTCATTCACAATGTTTTAGCCCTTGGTAAGTCATGTGAGCATGGTTTCACGAAAAAACGCGACGGTCATAAACTTTGCAAAGAGTCGAGTTTCGACCGGTTTTTTGTGCACCGTCTCGGAAATTCAAAATACTGGTCTTTCCCGTCTTATTAGCCCATGAGAAGTCGTACAAGCAAGCTTTCGCAAAAAAATACGACGGTCATAAACTTTGCGCGAAGTCGCGCGCGTGTCGATTTTCGATCGGTTTTTCGTGAACCGTCTCGGAAATTCAAAATACTGGCCATTCACGATGTATTAGCCCATGGTAAGTCGTATGAACATGGTTTCACGAAAAAACGCGACGGTCATAAACTTTGCGCAGAGTCGAGATTCGATCAGTTTTTTATGCACCGTCTCGAAAATTCAAAATACTGGTCTTTCCCATCTTATCAGCCCATGGGAAGTCGTACAAGCTCGCTTTCGCAAAAAATACGACGGTAAAAAACTTTTCTCGAAGTCGTGCGCTGAGTCGTGTTTCGATCGATTTTTCGTGCACCGTCTCGGAAATTCAAAATACTTATCTTTCCCGTCTTATTAGCCCACGAGAAGTCGTACAAGCTTGCTTTCGGAAAAAAAAATACGACAATCAAAAACTTTGCTCGAAGTCGCGCGCTGAGTCGAGTTTCGATTGGTTTTTCGTGCACCGTCTCAGAAATTCAAAAAACTGGTCTTTCCCGTCTTATTAGCCCATGGGAAGTCGTACAAGCACGCTTTCGCAAAAAAATACGACGGTCATAAACTTTGCGCGAAGTCGCGCTCGAGTCGAGTTTAGATCGGTTTTTCATGCACCGTCTCGGAAATTCAAAATACTGGCCATTCACAATGTATTAGCCAATGGTAAGTCGTATGAGCATGTTTTCACGAAAAAACGCGACGGTCATAAACTTTGCGCAGAGTCGAGATTCGATCGGTTTTTTGTGCACCGTCTCGAAATTCAAAATACTGGTCTTTCCCGTCTTATTAGCCAATGGGAAGTCGTACAAGCTTGCTTTCGCAAAAAATACAACGGTAAAAAACTTTTGTCGAAGTCGTGCGCTGTGTCGAGTTTCGATCAATTTTTCGTGCATCGTCTCGGAAATTCAAAAAACTTGTCTTTCCCGTCTTATTTGCCCGTGAGAAGTCGTACAAGCTCGCTTTCGGAAAAAAAATACGACAATAAAAAACTTTGCTCGAAGTCGCGCGCTGAGTCGAGTTTCGATTGGTTTTTCGGGCACCGTCTCAGAAATTCAAAAAACTGGTCTTTCCCGTCTTATTAGCCCATGGGAAGTCGTACAAGCACGCTTTCACAAAAAAATACGACGGTCGTAAACTTTGCGCGAAGTCGCGCGGGAGTTGAGTTTCGATCGGTTTTTCGTGCACCGTCTCGGAAATTCAAAATACTTGTCTTTCCCGTCTTATTAGCCCATGAGAAGTCGTACAGGCACGCTTTCGCAAAAAATACGACGGTCATAAACTTTGCGAGAAGTCGCGCGCGAGTCGAGTTTCGATCGGTTTTTCGTGCACCGTCACGGAAATTCAAAATACTGGCCATTCACGATGTATTAGCCCATGGTAAGTCGTATGAGCATGGTTTCACGAAAAAATGCGATGATAAGAAACTTTGCACAGAGTCGAGATTCGATCGGTTTTTTGTGCACCGTCTCGGAAATTCAACATACTGGTCTTTCCCGTCTTATTAGCCCATGAGAAGTCGTACAAGCACGCTTTCTCAAAAAAATACGACGGTCATAAACTTTGCGCGATGTCGTGCGCGTGTCGAGTTTCGATCGGTTTTTCGTGCACCGTCTCGGAAATTCAAAATACTAGCCATTCACGATTTGTTAGCCCATGGTAAGTCGTATGAGCATGGTTTGACGAAAAAATGCGACGGTCATAAACTTTGCGCAGAGTCAAGATTCGATCGGTTTTTTGTGCACCGTCTCGAAAATTCAAAATACTGGTCTTTCCCGTCTTATTAGCCCATGGGAAGTCGTACAAGCTCGCTTTGGCAAAAAAATACGACGGTCATAAACTTTGCGCGAAGTCATGCGCGAGTCGAGTTTCGATCGGTTTTTCATGCACCGTCTCAAAAATTCAAAATACTGGCCATTCACGATGTATTAGCCCATGGTAAGTCGTATGAGCATGGTTTCACGAAATAACGCGACGATCATCAACTTTGCGCAGAGTCGAGATTCGATCGGTTTTTCGTGCACCGTCTCGGAAATTCAAAATACTGGTCTTTCCCGTCTTATCAGCCCATGGGAAGTCGTACAAGCTCGCTTTCGCAAAAAATACGACGGTAAAAAACTTTTCTCGAAGTCGTGCGCTGAGTCGAGTTTCGATCGATTTTTCGAGCACCATCTCGGAAATTCAAAATACTTGCCTTTCCCGTCTTATTAGCCCATGAGAAGTCGTACAAGCTCGCTTTCGGAAAAAAAATATGACAATCAAAAACTTTGCTCGAAGTCGCGCGCTGAGTCGAGTTTCGATTGGTTTTTCATGCACCATCTCGGAAATTCAAAAAACTGGTCTTTCCCGTCTTATTAGCCCATGAGAAGTCGTACAAGCTCGCTTTCGGAAAAAAATACGACGGTCAAAAACTTTGCTCGAAGTCGCGCGCTGAGTCGAGTTTCGATCGGTTTTTCGTGCACCGTCTCAGAAATTCAAAATACTGGTCGTTCCCATCTTATTAGCCCATGGGAAGTCGTACAAGCACGCTTTCGCATAAAAATTCGACGGTCATAATCTTTGTGCGAACTTTGCGCTGAGTCGAGTTTCGATCGGTTTTTCATGCACTGTCTTGGAAATTCAAAATACTGGCCATTCACAATGTATTAGCCCCTGGTAAGTCATGTGAGCATGGTTTCACGAAAAAACGCGACAGTCATAAACTTTGCACAGAGTCGAGTTTCGATCTGTTTTTCGTGCACCGTCTCGGAAATTCAAAATACTGGTCTTTCCCGTATTATTTTTTTTTGGTAAGTAAAGAAAATGTATTTTGTAAAATATTTGTACAAAAAGCTTTGTCTATCTTTCCCGTATTATTTGCCCATGAGAAGTCGTACAAGCAAGCTTTCGTAAAAAAATACGACGGTCATAAACTTTGCGCGAAGTCGCGCGCGTGTCGAATTTCGATCGATTTTTCGTGAACCGTCTCGAAAATTCAAAATACTGGCCATTCACGATGTATTAGCCCATGGTAAGTCGTATGAGCATGGTTTCACGAAAAAATGCGACGGTTATAAACTTTGCGTAGAGTCGAGATTCGATCGGTTTTTTGTGCACCGTCTCGAAAATTCAAAATACTGGTCTTTCCCGTCTTATTAGCCCAAGGGAAGTCGTACAAGCTCACTTTTGCAAAAAATAAGACGGTCAAAAACTTTTCTCGAAGTCGCGCGCTGAGTCGAGTTTCGATCGGATTTTCGTGCACCGTCTCGGAAATTCAAAATACTTGTCTTTCCCGTCTTATTAACCCATGAGAAGTCGTACAAGCTCGCTTTCGAAAAAAAATACGACGGTCAAAAACTTTGCTCGAAGTCGCGCGCTGAGTCGTGTTTCGATCGATTTTTCGTGCACCGTCTCGGAAATTCAAAATACTGGTCTTTCCCGTCTTATCAGCCCATGGGAAGTCGTACAAGCTCGCTTTCGCAAAAAATACGACGGTAAAAAACTTTTCTCGAAGTCGTGCGCTGAGTCGAGTTTCGATCGATTTTTCGAGCACCATCTCGGAAATTCAAAATACTTGCCTTTCCCGTCTTATTAGCCCATGAGAAGTCGTACAAGCTCGCTTTCGGAAAAAAAATATGACAATCAAAAACTTTGCTCGAAGTCGCGCGCTGAGTCGAGTTTCGATTGGTTTTTCATGCACCATCTCGGAAATTCAAAAAACTGGTCTTTCCCGTCTTATTAGCCCATGAGAAGTCGTACAAGCTCGCTTTCGGAAAAAAATACGACGGTCAAAAACTTTGCTCGAAGTCGCGCGCTGAGTCGAGTTTCGATCGGTTTTTCGTGCACCGTCTCAGAAATTCAAAATACTGGTCGTTCCCATCTTATTAGCCCATGGGAAGTCGTACAAGCACGCTTTCGCATAAAAATTCGACGGTCATAATCTTTGTGCGAACTTTGCGCTGAGTCGAGTTTCGATCGGTTTTTCATGCACTGTCTTGGAAATTCAAAATACTGGCCATTCACAATGTATTAGCCCCTGGTAAGTCATGTGAGCATGGTTTCACGAAAAAACGCGACAGTCATAAACTTTGCACAGAGTCGAGTTTCGATCTGTTTTTCGTGCACCGTCTCGGAAATTCAAAATACTGGTCTTTCCCGTATTATTTTTTTTTGGTAAGTAAAGAAAATGTATTTTGTAAAATATTTGTACAAAAAGCTTTGTCTATCTTTCCCGTATTATTTGCCCATGAGAAGTCGTACAAGCAAGCTTTCGTAAAAAAATACGACGGTCATAAACTTTGCGCGAAGTCGCGCGCGTGTCGAATTTCGATCGATTTTTCGTGAACCGTCTCGAAAATTCAAAATACTGGCCATTCACGATGTATTAGCCCATGGTAAGTCGTATGAGCATGGTTTCACGAAAAAATGCGACGGTTATAAACTTTGCGTAGAGTCGAGATTCGATCGGTTTTTTGTGCACCGTCTCGAAAATTCAAAATACTGGTCTTTCCCGTCTTATTAGCCCAAGGGAAGTCGTACAAGCTCACTTTTGCAAAAAATAAGACGGTCAAAAACTTTTCTCGAAGTCGCGCGCTGAGTCGAGTTTCGATCGGATTTTCGTGCACCGTCTCGGAAATTCAAAATACTTGTCTTTCCCGTCTTATTAACCCATGAGAAGTCGTACAAGCTCGCTTTCGAAAAAAAATACGACGGTCAAAAACTTTGCTCGAAGTCGCGCGCTGAGTCGTGTTTCGATCGATTTTTCGTGCACCGTCTCGGAAATTCAAAATACTGGTCTTTCCCATCTTATTAGCCCATGGTAAGTCGTACAAGCACGCTTTCGCATAAAAATTCGAAGGTCATAATCTTTGCGCGAACTTTGCGCTGAGTCGAGTTTCGATCGGTTTTTCATGCACTGTCTTGGAAATTCAAAATACTGGTCATTCACAATGTTTTAGCCCTTGGTAAGTCATGTGAGCATGGTTTCACGAAAAAACGCGACGGTCATAAACTTTGCAAAGAGTCGAGTTTCGACCGGTTTTTCGTGGACCGTCTCGGAAATTCAAAATACTCGTCTTTCCCGTCTTATTAGCCCATTGGAAGTCGTACAAGCACGCTTTCGCAAAAAAATACGACGGTCATAAACTTTACGCGAAGTCGCGCACGAGTCGAGTTTCGATCGGTTTTTCGTGCACCGACTCGGAAATTCAAAATACTGGCCATTCACGATGTATTAGCCCATGGTAAGTCGTATGAGCATGGTTTCACGAAAAAACGCGACGGTCATAAACTTTACGCAGAGTCGAGATTCGATCGGTTTTTCGTGCACCGTCTCGAAAATTCAAAATACTGGTCTTTACCGTCTTATTAGCCCATGAGAAGTCATACATGCACGCTTTCGCAAAAAAATACGACGGTCATAAACTTTGCGCGAAGTCGCGCGCGAGTTGAGTTTCGATCGGTTTTTCGTGCACCGTCTCAGAAATTCAAAATGCTGGACATTCACGATGTATTAGCCCATGGTAAGTCGTATGAGCATGGTTTCACGAAAAAATGCGACGGTCATAAACTTTGCGCAGAGTCGAGATTCGATCGGTTTTTTGTGCACCGTCTCGGAAATTCAAAATACTGGTCTTTCCCGTCTTATTAGCCCATGAGAAGTCGTACAAGCAAGCTTTCGTAAAAAAATACGACGGTCATAAACTTTGCGCGAAGTCGCGCGCGTGTCGATTTTCGATCGGTTTTTCATGAACCGTCTCGGAAATTTAAAATACTGGCCATTCACGAGGTATTAGCCCATGGTAAGTCGTATGAGCATGGTTTCACGAAAAAACGCGACGGTCATAAACTTTGCGCAGAGTCGAGATTCGATCAGTTTTTTATGCACCGTCTCGAAAATTCAAAATACTGGTCTTTCCCGTCTTACTAGCCCATGGGAAGTCGTACAAGCTCGCTTTCGCAAAAAATACGACGGTAAAAAACTTTTCTCGAAGTCGTGCGCTGAGTCGAGTTTCGATCGGTTTTTCGTGGACTGTCTCGGAAATTCAAAATACTTGTCTTTCCCGTCTTATTAGACGGTCATAAACTTTGCGCGAAGTCGCGCGCGAGACGAGTTTCGATCGGTTTTTCGTTCTCTGTCTCGGAAATTCAAAATACTGGCCATTCACAATGAATGTATTAGCCCATGGTTAGTCGTATGAGCATTTTTTTTTTTGGTAATTAAAGATAATGTATTTTGTAAAAGATTTGTACAAAGAACTTTTGTCTACACAAGCTATAGAGTAAAGCCTGAAGTCTTTTAGTGTAGTCGAGAAGATTGCACCCCACCTAAAGAAGGTGAAATGGGCACGCTTCATCAAACTCATCTCCAAGAGTAGCACAAGGAAGTTAATAAATAATAAAATGTAATAGCTAGACTGTTCTGGACTACTTGTGGATACATTACAATCTTCATCATTATTCGAGTGATTCTTGACGAATGAAAAAATTGAATCTTGTGAAAATCTCTTTCTCTCTTCGTGTTAGGTGCTCTGTATTCAATTCTTGCTCCATACATGATCGTGCCTCCTGAAGAATCTCTATCAGAATTTGAGCTTTGTTCATGTTGTGACACTCAAAAATTCTGCCACACCTCTCCTTCCAAATCCACCAAATAGCACATCTGAATATAATTCTTGCTAGTTGTGTAAGAGGCCCCTTTCTTGAGAAGCTTTCCATAAGCATTTCTAATTCATGATGCAAGTTTGGCCGTGGTAGCCTTTGAAGATCAAATCGCTTCAAGATCTTCTTCCATATCCAAGATGAATAATCACAAGCAAAGTAGAGATGGTCACAACTTTCTTCCTTTTGCATACACAAAGAGCACCGATTTACAATATAAATACCTCTTCGCTGCATATTGTCCGTCGTAGGAAGTTTGCCGAGAAGGGCCTGCCATGTACATAAGGAATGTCGCTGTGAGCATGGACTATCCCATGTCCAACTACTTGGGATCCACTTGTTGTTTCGTCGTCTAATTTGGTTCCATGCAGATGTAGCACTAAATTTACCATTATCATGACGCCAAATAAGCATATATGAAGAGTTGTTCTTGATTGGAATAGTCCTAATAGTCGGCCAAAGTAATAACATGTCAGGGGAGGTAGGGTTGGGAAGACACCATGTACCATTGTTAATGAATTCAGAAACCTTCCAGTCTTTGGGAGCCCCCAGATCCTGTCGTACTCTATCACCAAATAACTGAAATATACTTTTCCCATTCACCCAAGGATCTTACCACATATTAATATTGGTTCCAGAAGAAATCACATAAGAAATATTGTTACGTAGCCATCGCCTTGCCTTCAAAATTCCTTTCCAAGCAGCAGAATGAGATATTTTTGCAGATGCTTCCCAGATTGATTCCTTGGTTAGGTACCTAGCAAAAACCCATTGTGACCATAAGGAAGACTTGTTTTGTAAAATATCCCATAATTGCTTTACCATACAAGCTTTATTCCAATCTCTAATATGTCGAAGATTCTGCCCCCCCCGCCCCCCTCTTCTCGATAAACTTCCTACGATGGACAATATGCAGTGAAGAGGTATTTATATTGTAAATCGGTGCTCTTTGTGTATGCAAAATGAAGAAAGTGTTGACCATCTCTACTTTGCTTGTGATTATTCATCTTGGATATGGAAGGAGATCTTGAAGCGATTTGATTTTCAAAGGCTACCACGGCCAAACTTGCATCATGAATTAGAAATGCTTATGCAAAGCTTCTCAAGAAAGGGGCCTCTTACACAACTAGCAAGAATTATATTCAGATGTGCTATTTGGTGGATTTGGAAGGAGAGGTGTGGCAGAATTTTTGAGTGCCACAACATGAACAAAGCTCAAATTCTGATAGAGATTCTTCAGGACTCACGATCATGTATGGAGCAAAAATTGAATACAGAGCACCTAACAAGAAGAGAGAAAGATATTTTCACAAGATTCAATTTTTCCATTCGTCAAGAATCACTCGAATAATGATGAAGATTGTAATATATTATATGGGGCAAAGCTTATATTTTGTGATGTATCCACAAGTAGTCCAGAACAGTCTAGCTATTGCATTTTATTATTTATTAACTTCCTTGTGCTACTCTTGGAGATGAGTTCGATAAAGCGTGCCCATTTCACCTTCTTTTGGTGGGGTGCAATCTTCTCGACTACACTAAGAGACTTCAGGCTTTAGTCTATGGCTTGTGTAGACAAAGCCTTTTGTACAAATCTTTTACAAAATACATTATCTTTACTTACCAAAAAAAAAAAAAGATTCAGCCCCCCTTCATCCTTCGGTTTGCAAATGTTGTCCCAATTCACCATGTGCATTGCCTTACCATCTGTGCCATTCCAAAAGAAGTTCATAAGTAATTTATCAATATCATGGAGAAGCCCGGCAGGTAGAAGGACTGCATGAGACCAATAAATAGAATAAGAGATCAACACAGATCGAATAAGTTCAAGTCGTCCAGCTTTAGAAAGAAGCCTATTTTTCCAAGAGGAAATTCTGTTCTTAATTTTTTGTAGGATAGGCTGACAGGAGACTTTATTGATTCCAGTGGATATAAGTGGGAGACCCAAGTAAGGAACCGGTAAATTTCCTTCAGCAACTCCCAATGTTTGAGCAATATGATCCTTATTGTCAATACAAGCACCCACATATACTTTGCTCTTTGCATCGTTTAGCTTAAGACCAGAAACTTTACCAAATTCATTAAGAATATCTGCCAGATTACTCACAGAAACTGGATCATCTCGAAGGAAGATAATAAGGTCATCAGCAAATGTTATGCGAGAGATATAAACAGAACCAAAATGTGGTACCTTAATTTTGCCATTGGAAACAGCCTCTTCTAACATACAACTGAGTCCTTCCATTGCAATGGTAAAAAGATAAGGAGATAGTGGATCGCCTTGCCGAATGCCATTCTTACTCCCGAAGAAGCCAATAGGTGAACCATTAAAGAGAATAAAAAATTTTGGAGTTTCCAAGCAACATTGAATCCATTTAACCAGTCGTATTAGCATGGTTTCATGAAAAAATGCGACGGTCATAAACTTTGCGCAGAGTCAAGATTCGATCGGTTTTTCGTGCACCGTCTCGAAAATTCAAAATACTGGTCTTTCCCGTCTTATTAGCCCATGGGAAGTCGTACAATCTCACTTTCGTAAATAATACGACGTTCAAAAACTTTGCTCGAAGTCGCGCGTTGAGTCGAGTTTCGATCGGTTTTTCGTGCACCGTCTCGGAAATTCAAAATACTGGTCTTTCCTATCTTATTAGCCCATGGGAAGTCGTACAAGCACGCTTTCGCATAAAAATTCGACGGTCATAATCTTTGCGCGAACTTTCGCTGAGTCGAGTTTCGATCGGTTTTTCATGCACTGTCTTGGAAATTCAAAATACTGGCCATTAACAATGTATTAGCCCATGGAAAGTCATGTGAGCCTGGTTTCACGAAAAAACGCGACGGTCATAAACCTTGCACAGAGTCGAGTTTCGATCTGTTTTTCGCGCACCGTCTCGGAAATTCAAAATACTAGTCTTTCCCGTCTTATTCGCCCATGAGAAGTCATACAAGCACGCTTTCGTAAAAAAATACGACGGTCATAAACTTTGCGCGAAGTGGCACGCGAGTCGAGTTTCGATCGGTTTTTCGTGCACCGTCTCAAAAATTCAAAATACTGGCCATTCACGATGTATTAGCCCATGGTAAGTTGTATGAGCATGGTTTCACGAAAAAACGTGACGGTCATAAACTTTACGCAGAGTCGAGATTCGATCGGTTTTTCGTGCACCGTCTCGTAAATTCAAAATACTTGTCTTTCCCGTCTTATTAGCCCATGAGAAGTTGTACAAGCTCGCTTTCAGAAAAAAATACGACGGTCAAAAACTTTGCTCGAAGTCACGCGCTGAGTCGAGTTTCGATCGGTTTTTCGTGCACCATCTCGGAAATTCAAAATACTGGTCTTTCCCATCTTATTAGCCCATGGGAAGTCGTACAAGCACGCTTTCGCATAAAAATTCGACGGTCATAATCTTTGCGCGAACTTTGCGCTGAGTCGAGTTTCGATCGGTTTTTTATGCACTGTCTTGGAACTTCAAAATACTGGCCATTCACAATGTATTAGCCCATGGTAAGTCATGTGAGCATGGTTTCACGAAAAAATGCGACGGTCATAAACTTTGCACAGAGTCGAGTTTCGATCTGTTTTTCGTGCACCGTCTCGGAAATTCAAAATACTGGTCTTTCCCGTCTTATTAGCCCATGAGAAGTCGTACAAGCACGCTTTCGCAAAAAAATATGACGGTCATAAACTTTGTGCGAAGTCGCGCGCGTGTCGAGTTTCGATCGGTTTTTCGTGCACCGTCTCGGAAATTCAAAATACTGGCCATTCACGATGTATTAGCCCATGGTAAGTCGTATGAGCATGGTTTCACGAAAAAATGCGACGGTCATAAACTTTGCGCAGAGTCGAGATTCGATCGGTTTTTTGTGCACCGTCTTGAAAATTCAAAATACTCGTCTTTCCCGTCTTATTAGCCCATGGGAAGTCGTACAAGCTTGCTTTCGCAAAAAAATACGACGGTCAAAAACTTTGCTCGAAGTCGCACGCTGAGTCGAGTTTCGATCGGTTTTTCGTGCACCGTCTCGGAAATTTAAAATTCTGGTCATTCCCGTCTTATTAGCCTATGGGAAGTCGTACAAGCACGCTTTCGCAAAAAAATTCGAGGGTCATAAACTTTGCGCGAACTATGCGCAGAGTCAAGTTTCGATCGGTTTTTCAAGCACCGTCTCGGAAATTCAAAATACTGGCCATTCACGATGTATTAGCCCATGGTAAGTCGTATGAGCATGGTTTCACGAAAAAACGCGACGGTCATAAACTTTGCGCAGAGTCGAGTGTCGATCGGTTTTTCGTGCACCGTCTCGGAAATTCAAAATACTGGTCTTCCCCGTCTTATTAGTTCATGAGAAGTCGTACAAGCATGCTTTCGCAAAAAAATACGACGGTCATCAACTTTGCACGAAGTCGCGCGCGACTCGAGTTTCGATCGGTTTTTCGTGCACCGTCTCGGAAATTCAAAATACTGGCCATTAACGATGTATTAGCCCATGGTAAGTCGTATGAGCTTGGTTTCACGAAAAAACGCGACGGTCGTAAACTTTGCGCAGAGTCGAGTTTCGATCGGTTTTTCGTGCAACGTCTCGGAAATTCAAAATACTGGTCTTTCCCGTCTTATTAGCCCATGGTAAGTCGTACAAGCACGCTTTCACAAAAAAATACGACGGTCATAAACTTTGCACGAAGTCACGCGCGAGTCGAGTTTCGATCGGTTTTTCGTGCACCATCTCGGAAATTCAAAATACTGGCCATTCACGATGTATTAGCCCATGGAAAGTCATATGAGCATGGTTTCACGAAAAAACACGACGGTCATAATCTTTGCGCAGAGTCGAGTTTCGATCGGTTTTTCGTGCACCGTCTCGGAAATTCAAAATACTGGACTTTCCCATCTTATTGGCCCATGGGAAGTCGTACAAGCACGCTTTCGCAAAAAAATACGACGGTCATAAACTTTGCGCGAAGTCGCGCGTGAGTCGAGTTTCGATCGGTTTTTTGAGCACCGTCTCGAAAATTCAAAATACTGTCCATTCACGATGTATTAGCCCATGGTAAGTCGTATGAGCATGGTTTCACGAAAAAACACGACGGTCATAAACTTTGCGTAGAGTCGAGAGTCGATCGGTTTTTCGTGCACCGTCTCGGAAATCAAAATACTGGTCATTCCCTTCTTATTATCCCATGGGAAGTCGTACAAGCTTGCTTTCGCAAAAAAATATGACGGTCAAAAACTTTGCTCGAAGTCGCGCGCTGAGTCGAGTTTCGATCGGTTTTTCGTGCACCGTGTCGAAAATTCAAAATACTGGTCTTTCCCATCTTATTAGCCCATGGGAAGTCGTACAAGCACGCTTTCGTATAAAAATTCGACGGTCATAATAATTGCGCGAACTTTGCGTAGAGTCGAGTTTCGATCGGTTTTTCGTGCACCGTCTCGGGAATTCAAAATACTGGCCATTCACGATGTATTAGCCCATGGTAAGTCGTATGAGCATGGTTTCACGAAAAAACGCGACGGTCATTAACTTTGCGCAGAGTCACGATTCGATCGATTTTTCGTGCACCGTCTCAAAAATTCAAAATACTGGTCTTTCCCGTCTTATTAGCCCATGCGAAGTCGTATAAGCGTTTTTGATGTATTATATGGGGCAAAGCTTATATTTTGTGATGTATCCACAAGTAGTCCAAAACAGTCTAGCTATTGCATTTTATTATTTATTAACTTCCCTGTGCTACTCTTGGAAATGAGTTTGATGAAGTGTGCCCATTTCACCTTCTTTAGGTGTGGTGCAATTTTCTCGACTACACTAAGAGACTTCAGGCTTTAGTCTATGGCTTGTGTAGACAAAGCTTCTTTGTACAAATCTTTTACAAAATACATTATCTTTACTTACCAAATCGTACAAGCTCGCTTTCGAAAAAAATACGATGGTCAAAAATATTTCTCGAAGTCGCGCGCTGAGTCGAGTTTCGATCGGTTTTTCGTGCACCGTCTCAGAAATTCAAAATACTTGTCTTTCCCGTCTTATTAGCCCATGAGAAGTCGTACAAGCTCGCTTTCGGAAAAAAAATACGACGGTCAAAAACTTTGCTCGAAGTCGCGCGCTGAGTCGAGCTTCGATCGGTTTTTCGTGCACCGTCTCGGAAATTCAAAATAATGGTCTTTCCCCTCTTATTAGCCCATGTGAAGTCGTACAAGCACGCTTTCACAAAAAAATATGACGGTCATAAACTTTGCGCGAACTTTGCGCTGAGTCGAGTTTCGATCGGTTTTTCAAGCACTGTCTCGGAAATTCAAAATACTGGTCATTCACAATGTATTATCCCAAGGTAAGTCATGTGAGCATGGTTTCAAGAAAAAATGCGACGGTCATAAACTTTGTGCAGAGTCGAGTTTCAATCGGTTTTTCGTGCACCATCTCGGAAATTCAAAATACTGGTCTTTCCCGTCTTATTAGCCCATGGGAAGTCGTACAAGCACGCTTTCACAAAAGAATACGACGGTCAAAAACTTTGCGCGAAGTCGCGCGCGAGTCATGTTTCGATCGGTTTTTCGTGCACCGTCTCGGAAATTCAAAATACTGGTCATTCACGATGTATTAGCCCATGGTAAGTCGTATGAGCATGGTTTCATGAAAAAATGCGACGGTCATAAACTTTGCGCAGAGTTGAGATTCGATCGGTTTTTCGTTCACCGTCTCGGAAATTCAAAATACTGGCCATTCACGATGTATTAGCCCATGGTAAGTCGTATGAGCATGGTTTCACGAAAAAACGTGACGGTATAAACTTTGCGCAGAGTCGAGTTTCGATTGGTTTTTCGTGCACCGTCTCGAAAATTCAAAATACTTGTCTTTCCCGTCTTATTAGCCCATGAGAAGTCGTAGAAGTATGCTTTCGCAAAAAAATACGACGGTCATAAACTTTGCGCAGAGTCAAGATTCGATCGGTTTTTTGTGCACCGTCTCGAAAATTCAAAATACTGGTCTTTCCCGTCTTATTAGCCCATGAGAAGTCGTACAAGCACGCTTTCACAAAAAAATACGACGGTCATAAACTTTGCGCGAAGTCGCGCGCGAGTCGAGTTTCGATCGATTTTTCATGCACCATCTCGGAAATTCAAAATACTAGCCATTCACGATGTATTAGCCGATGGTAAGTCGTATGAGCATGGTTTCACGAAAAAACGCGATGGTCATAAACTTTGCGCAGAGTCGAGATTCGATCGGTTTTTCGTGCACCGTCTCAAAAATTCAAAATACTTGTCTTTCCCGTCTTATTAGCCCATGAGAAGTCGTACAAGCTCGCTTTCGGAAAAAAATACGACGGTCAAAAACTTTGCTCGTAGTCGAGCGCTGAGTCGAGTTTCGATCGGTTTTTTGTGCATCGTCTCGAAAATTCAAAATACTGGTCGTTCCCATCTTATTAGCCCATGGGAAGTCGTACAAGCACTTTTTCGCATAAAAATTCGACGGTCATAATCTTTGCGCGAACTTTGCGCTGAGTCGAGTTTCGATCGGTTTTTCATGCACTGTCTTGGAAATTCAAAATACTGGTCATTCACAATGTATTAGCCCATGGTAAGTCATGTGAGCATGGTTTCACGAAAAAACGTGACGGTCATAAACTTTGCACAGAGTCGAGTTTGATCTGTTTTTCGTGCACCGTCTCGGAAATTCAAAATACTGGTCTTTCCCATCTTATTAGCCCATGAGAAGTCGTACAAGCATGCTTTCGCAAAAAAATACGACGTTCATAAACTTTGCGCGAAGTCACGGGCTTGTCGAGTTTCGATCGATTTTTCGTGCACCGTCTCGGAAATTCAAAATACTGGCCATTCACGATGTATTAGCCCATGGTAAGTCGTATGAGCATGGTTTCACGAAAAAACGTGACGGTCATAAACTTTGCGCATAGTCGAGATTCGATCTGTTTTTTGTGCATCGTCTCGAAAATTCAAAATACTGGTCTTTCCCGTCTTATTAGCCCATGGGAAGTCGTACAAGCTCGCTTTCGCAAAAAATACGACGGTAAAAAACTTTTCTCGTAGGTTTTCCCATGGGCGGGACATTGCCCAAAGTTGTGCGTGCGTGAGTGCTCTGCTCTGCTTGGGAATGGGCCTGCGTTCCCTTGCGTGCGTGCGTGAGTGCTCTGCTCTGCTTGTGCTTGCGCTTGCGATCGTCGCTGGGGACGGCAACCTTATCTCTTACCGAAGAGTGGGCAGCGGAGGGCGATTGCTCCCTTGGGTGATTTCTCCTCTACGATCGCTCCGCGGCGAATTCAAGCGTGGAAGGCCAGCGGTCGCTCCTGCGATCAGCATTCCAGGCGAGGAATCGGCGATTTCAGGCGTGGAAGGGCGGCGGCTCTTCTCCCCTAGGCACGGGACGGACTCTAGGGCAAGAAACGGTGGAGGCTGCGCTGCGATTGGGGCTGGGTTCACTGCCGCTCTGTGATCCTGCGGCAATGCGACGGCTGCTTCTGCAATCGGCGTGGAAAGGGCGACGGCTGCTACCTTAGTGTGGGAAGGGTGGTGGCTTCCTCTCCCCTAGGCGGCTGGTGGTCTCTAGGGCGAGCGACGCCATGGATGCGAGCGACTCTGCTTCGCATCCTCTGTTCCCGCGGGATGCTCCTCCGCTGGCTTCTTCCCAGCAGCCTGCGCTGGTTGCTTCACAGCGGAACGCCCCTCTCCAGCATTCACAGCGGGAGAGGGTTGCTCCTCAGTCGCTTGTTGCTTCACAGCGGGAGGGGGTTGCTCGTCTCCAACAGCCGCTGGTTCCTCCCCAGCAGCTTAGGCCGGTTTCACACCAGGATGTTCCACCGCTGATTTCTTCTTCTCGACGGGATGCTCCTTCAATGAACCAGGCCCGAGGTCGTTCACGATCTAGATCACGACCTCCTGCTCCTATTTCCCGAGATCCTCGGCCTTGGAGTAGCCTCTTCAAGGCTCCAGTGGGTAGTCCGGATCTTCGACTGGACTTTTTTGCTCCAGAAGTACAGGCTGATCAGAAGATTGCTGTGTATGAGGCTATTGATTCTGACGAACTAATTGAGACATGGTCCATGGCAATTGTGGGCTACGTTGTTGGACTAAGAACATCCTTTTTCCCATTATCCTCATATATCAGAACTCGATGGGGAATATCAACATTTGATCTTCATATGTTGGAGACTGGATTCTTTGTATGCAAGCTTTATTCTGAAGAAGATTTACAATGGGTCCTTGAAGGATTTTCGACTATCCGTGGTCATCCAATGATACTACGACGATGGGCACCTGATGTGAGATTGGAGTTAGACAGTCTACAGTCTATCCCAATATGGGTTTCTTTCCATGGACTTCCACTACATCTCTGGGGTCGTCGTTTTATCGCAAAGCTTTGCAGCACCTTGGGACAGCCATTGTATATTGATAAGGCAACAGCTTCGCAAACGAGATTGACCTTTGCCAGAGCTTGTGTAATGGTTTCTTCTGATGAGAAACTACCAAATGAAGTTTCTTACCATGATCTTGATGGGAGCACCCGAAAGGTGAAAGTCTCATATTCTTGGAAGCCACAACGATGCATGGTTTGTCTATCTTTTGGACATGTAAATGGTGCTTGCCAACAGCCTTCACAAAAAATCACACAGGTCTACCGACCACGCCAAGAGTTACATAATGGGGTCACTACCACTAAACCAAGCACTGATACTCCAGTGCCAACAGTGATGATGGCGGAGAAGATGAATGAGCACTCTGACTCGTTGGGGCAGCGACACGAACAAGAGAAAGACAAGTCAGGACTTTCATCTTTTACTATAATATCAGAGACTTTCACTGCAGGAGCTTCCCATGGTTATCACTCCCCAATAACAACCTCGCCGTCACGAATCATTCCTTCAGATAGTCAGGAAATTTCATTTCAACAACCTCTTGGGAACAAAGACATTGCAACTCACCAAACTCATCGCTCTTCGACACATCCCGCTATTCAGGACTCCTTGCCTCAAGGTACGCAAAAGTTTAAACATTTGCAAGCTGTGGATGAGGTGGATAAATATAGGAATAAAGGATTAAAGGGTAAAGATACTATGCAAGAGGACCATGTAAAATCAAAGGATAAGTAAGAAAAAGGATGGTAGTGTCCTCCCAAAATCGCATGCTCTTCCTTCTATCTAGTATTGATGAAAATAATCTGTTGAAATGTTCGTGGACTTAATAAGAATGAGAAATGTCGGGAGCTCAATAGAATAATCCGATATGCTGCATGTGATATTGTGATTCTTGTGGAAACAAAAATTAAAACTCATCGTGTTCGAGTTCAGAAGAATTTAATATGGCCTGAGGCAGAACTTTTTACTAATGATTCTCAGGATACTTATGGTCGAGTTTGGGTCTTATGGCATCCTAACCTTGTTACTGCTTGGTTTATTTCTGCTACTAATCAATTCATTCATCTTAAGACAGAGGATAAACAGACTAGATGTCAATTCAATATTACCAGTATTTATGCATCTAACAGTATGTCTGATAGGAATGCTCTATGGCGTGATCTGGTTAGCATTGCAAATAGTTATCCTACAGTACCTTGGGTTGTTCTCGGTGACTTTAATACTGTCAGATACACAAATGAGAAAGTGGGGGGTAGAGTGCTTTCCGAATGTCAGCTTCAACATTTTAATGATTGTATAGATACAGCTGCATTGACTGACATGAAATCTGTAGGTGATTGGTTCTCATGGAAAAATCAAAGTACTACTGATAGAAAAATTATGGCTCGACTTGACAGATGTTTGATTAATCAGGAATGGTTAGCAGTTTTCCCAGATTCACTTCTTGAGTATGGTGCTAAGTTATTTTCGGATCACTCTATTATGCATATACATGCAGATAAAGCACTACCCAGAGTTAAGAAACCTTTTAGATTTTTTAATATGTGGAGTTCTCACCCTAAGTTCCTCGAAGTTATTAAGTCAGCTTGGGACATTAATGTATTTGGTTCTCCCCCTTACATCCTATGTCAAAAACTAAAAGCATGCAAAGCAGCACTTAAGAAGTGGAATTCAACTACATTTGGAAATATCACCGACAGGGTTCAGTTATGCAAGAAAGAACTTATGGCTGTGCAAAGCGAGCTAAATCTTCAACCTCTGGATGTGAATCTTATATACAAAGAGGCTGCTGCTAGAAATAACTTTATGCAAGCTTTGAAGCAGGAGGAATGCTTTTTGAAACAGAACTCACGACAGCATTGGCTTACTCTAGGGGATTCTAATACGAAGTTTTTCTATGCTGCTATTGCTACCAGAAGGGCTACTAATCGCATCAAAAAATGCAAAGGTATAGATGGTAATCTCATTGAGGATTTGGATGAGGTTAAAAATTACACCAAGCAATTTTTTTATTCCTTACTCAATCAGGAGCAACAACCTAATAGTATTCATGTTGGGCCTACAAGACGACTTGATTCTGAAGCCCTCTCTCATCTTAATGCCCCAATAACGGATGATGAAATTGTGAAAGTTGTTTTTAAGTCCCCGAAGCACAAAAGCCCTGGTCCAAACGGATTTCCAGCTGAGTTTTATCAAATTGCATGGTCTATTGTAGGCAACGATGTCATAAAAGCTTGTCGACATTTTTTCTCCTCAGGTCATATTCTTAAAGAAATGAATTGTACTTTTATTTATTTAGTGCCTAAAAATGATGGAGCCGATTCATTGGAGAACTACCGTCCTATTTCACTGTGCAACTTTATTTATAAGGTTATCTCGAAGTTGCTGGCAGATAGACTACAAAAGGTCATGAATAAGGTCATTAGTCCTAATCAGACTGCTTTTATTAAAGGGAGGAGTATCCATCATAATGTCCTGCTTGCTAATGATTTGGTTAAGGATCTACACTCAAAAATAAGAGGGAAAAAAATTTGTTTTAAAGCTGATTTACGAAAGGCCTTTGACTCAGTCAATAGGCATTTTATTTACATGATGCTCCAAAATATGGGCTTCCCTCAGCACTGGGTTAAATGGATTCAATGTTGCTTGAAAACTACAAATTTTTTGATTCTCTTTAATGGTTCACCTATTGGCTTCTTCGGGAGTAAGAATGACATTCGGCAAGGCGATCCACTATCTCCTTATCTTTTTACCATTGCAATGGAAGGGCTCAGTTGTATGTTAGAAGAGGTTGTTTCCAATGGCAAAATTAAGGTACCATATTATGGTTCTGTTTATATCTCTCACATAACATTTGCTGATGACCTTATTATCTTTCTTCGAGATGATCCAGTTTCTGTGAGTAATCTGTCAGATATTCTTAATGAATTTGGTAAAGTTTATGGTCTTAGGCTAAACCATGCAAAGAGCAAAGTATATGTGGGTGCTTGCATTGACAATAAGGATCATATTGCTCAAACATTGGGAGTTGCTGAAGGAAATTTATCGGTTCCTTACTTGGGTCTTCCACTTATATCCACTGGAATCAACAAAGTCTCCTATCAGTCTATCCTACAAAAAATTAAGAACAGAATTTTCTCTTGGAAAAATAGGCTTCTTTCTAAAGCTGGACGACTTGAACTTATTTGATCTGTGTTGATCTCTTATTCTATTTATTGGTCTCATGCATTCCTTCTACCTGCCGGGCTTCTCCATGATATTGATAAATTACTTATGAACTTCTTTTTGAATGACACAGATGGTAAGGCAATGCACATGGTGAATTAGGACAACATTTGCAAACCGAAGGATGAAGGGGGTCTGAATCTTTGACATATTAGAGATTGGAATAAAGCTTATATGGTAAAGCAATTATGGGATATTTTACAAAACAAGTCTTCTTTATGGTCACAATGGGTTTTTGCTAGGTACCTAACCAAGGAATCAATCTGGGAAGCATCTGCAAAAATATCTCATTCTGCTGCTTGGAAAGGAATTCTGAAGGCAAGGAGATGGCTACGTAACAATATTTCTTATGTGATTTCTTCTGGAACCAATATTAATATGTGGTATGATCCTTGGGTGAATGGGAAAAGTATATTTCAGAAATTTGGTGATAGAGTACGACTGGATCTGGGGGCTCCCAAAGACTGGAAGGTTTCTGAATTCATTAACAATGGTACATAGTGTCTTCCCAACCCAACCTCTCCTGACATGTTATTACTTTGGCCGACTATTAGGGCTATTCCAATCAAGAACAACTCTTCAGATATGTTTATTTGGCTTCATGATAATGGTAAATTTAGTGCTACATCTGCATGGAACCAAATTAGACGACGAAACAACAAGTGGATCCCAAGTAGTTGGACATGGGATAGTCCATGCTCACAGCGACATTCCTTATGTACATGGCAGGCCCTTCTCGGCAAACTTCCTACGATGGACAATATGCAGCGAAGAGGTATTTATATTGTAAATCGGTGCTCTTTGTGTATGCAAAAGGAAGAAAGTGTTGACCATCTCTACTTTGCTTGTGATTATTCATCTTGTATATGGAAGGAGATCTTGAAGCGATTTGATCTTCAAAGGCTACCACGGCCAAACTTGCATCATGAATTAGAAATGCTGATGCAAAGCTTCTCAAGAAAGGGTCCTCTGACACAACTAGCAAGAATTATATTCAGATGTGCTATTTGGTGGATTTGGAAGGAGAGGTGTGGCAGAATTTTTGAGTGTCACAAAATGAACAAAGCTCAAATTCTGATAGAGATTCCTCAGGACTCACGATCATGCATGGAGCAAGAATTGAATATAGAGCACCTAACAAGAAGAGAAAGAGATTAACTTACCAAAAAAAAAAAGAAGAGAAAGAGATTTTCACAAGATACAATTTTTTCATTAGTCAATAATCACTCGAATAATGATGAAGATTGTAATGTATTATATGGGGCAAAGCTTATATTTTGTGATGTATCCACAAGTAGTCCAGAACAGTCTAGCTATTACATTTTATTATTTATTAACTTCCTTGTGCTACTCTTGGAAATGAGTTTGATGAAGTGTGCCCATTTCACCTTCTTTAGGTGGGGTGCAATCTTCTCGACTACACTAAGAGACTTCAGGCTTTAGTCTATGGCTTGTGTAGACAAAGCTTCTTTGTACAAATATTTTACAAAAAACATTATCTTTACTTATAAAAAACTTTTCTCGAAGTCGTGCGCTGAGTCGAGTTTCGATCGGTTTTTCGTGCACCGTCTCGGAAATTCAAAATACTTGTGTTTCCCATCTTATTAGCCCTTGACAAGTCGTACAAGCTCGGTTTCGAAAAAAAATACGACGGTCAAAAACTTTGCTCGAAGTCGCGCAATGAGTCGAGTTTCGATCGGTTTTTCATGCACCGTCTCGGAAATTCAAAATACTGGTCTTTCCCATCTTATTAGCCCAAGGGAAGTCGTACAAGCACGCTTTCGCATAAAAATTCGACGGTCATAATCTTTGCGCGAACTTTGCGCTGAGTCGAGTTTCGATCGGTTTTTCATGCACTGTCTTGGAAATTCAAAATACTGGTCATTCACAATGTATTAGCCCATGGTAAATCATGTGAGCATGGTTTCACGAAAAAATGCGACGGTCATAAACTTTGCACAGAGTCGAGTTTCGATTTGTGTTTTGTGCACTATCTCGGAAATTCAAAATACTGGTCTTTCCCGTCTTATTAGCCCATGAGAAGTCGTACAAGCACGCTTTCGCAAAAAAATACGATGGTCATAAACTTTGCGCGAAGTCGCGCGCTGAGTCGAGTTTCGATCAATTTTTCGTGCACCGTCTCAGAAATTCAAAATTCTGGTCTTTCCCGTCCCATTAAAGTCGTACAAGCTCGCTTTCGTAAAAAAATACGACGGTCAAAAACTTTGCTCGAAGTCACGCGCAGAGTCGAGTTTCGATCGGTTTTTCATGCATCGTCTCGGAAATTCAAAATACTGGTCTTTCCCGTCTTGTTAGCCCATGGGAAGTCGTACAAGCAAGCTTTCGCAAAAAAATACGACGGTCATAAACTTTGCGCGAAGTCGCGCGAGCCGAGTTTCGATCGGTTTTTAGTGCACCGTTTCAAAAATTTAAAATACAGGCCATTCACGATGTATTAGCCCATGGTAAGTCGTATCAGCATGGTTTCACGAAAAAACGCGACGGTCATAAACTTTGCGTAGAGTCGAGATTCGATCGGGTTTTCGTGCACCGTCTCGGAAATTCAAAATACTGGTCTTGCCCGTCTTATTAGCCCTTGGGAAGTCGTACAAGCTTGCTTTCGCAAAAAAATACGACGGTCAAAAACTTTGCTCGAAGTCGCACGCTTAGTCGAGTTTCGATCGGTTTTTCGTGCACCGTCTCGGAAATTTAAAATACTGGTCATTCCCGTCTTATTAGCCTATGGGAAGTCGTACAAGCACGCTTTCGCAAAAAAATTCGACGGTCATAAACTTTGCGCGAACTTTGCGCTGAGTCAAGTTTCGATCGGTTTTTCAAGCACCGTCTCGGAAATTCAAAATACTGGCCATTAACGATGTATTAGCCCATGGTAAGTCGTATGAGCATGGTTTCACGAAAAAACGCGACGGTCATAAACTTTGTGCAGAGACGAGTTTCGATCGGTTTTACGTGCACCGTCTCAGAAATTTAAAATACTGGTCTTCCCCGTCTTATTAGCCCATGAGAAGTCGTACAAGCATGCTTTCACAAAAAAATACGACGGTCATCAACTTTGCACGAAGTCGCGCGCGACTCGAGTTTCGATCGGTTTTTCGTGCACCGTCTCGGAAATTCAAAATACTGGCCATTAACGATGTATTAGCCCATGGTAAGTCGTATGAGCTTGGTTTCACGAAAAAATGCGACGGTCGTAAACTTTACGCAGAGTCGAGTTTCGATCGGTTTTTCGTGCAACGTTTCGAAAATTTAAAATACTGGTCTTTCCCGCGTGAGTGCTCTGCTCTGCTTGGGAATGGGGGGGAATGGGCCTGCGTTCCCTTGCGTGCGTGCGTGAGTGCTCTGCTCTGCTTGGGCTTGCGCTTGCGATCGGCATTGGGGACAACAACCTCTTCTCTTACCGAAGAGTGGGCAGCGGAGGGCGATTGCTCCCTTGGGCGATTTCTCTTCTACGATCGCTCCGCGGCGAATACAAGCGTGGAAGGCCGGCGGTCGCTCCTGCGATCAGCGATTCCAGGCCGGGAATCGGTGATTTCAGGCGTGGAAGGGCGGCGGCTCTTCTCCCCTAGGCGCGGGACGGACTATAGGGCGAGAAACGGGGGAAGCTGCGCTGCGATTGGGGCTGGGTTCACTGCCGCTCTTCCTGCGGCAACTCCAGCGTGGAAAGGGCGACAGCTGCTTCTGCAATCGGCGTGGAAGGGGCGACGGCTGCGACCTTAGTGTGGGCAGGGTGGTGGCTTCCTCTCCCCTAGGCGGCTGGCGGACTCTAGGGCGAGCGACGCCATGGATGCGAGCGGCCGGACGCGGCACTCTGCTTCGCATCCTCTGTTCCAGCGGGATGCTCCTCCGCTGGCTTCTTCCCAGCGGCCTGCGCTGGTTGCTTCACAACAGAACGCCCCTCTCCAGCAGTCACAGCGGGAGAGGGTTGCTCCTCAGCCGCTGGTTACTTCACAGCGGGAGGGGGTTGCTCCTCTCCAACAGCCGCTGGTTCCTCCCCAGCAGCTTAGCTTAGGCCGGTTTCACACCAGGATGTTCCACCGCTGATTTCTTCTTCTCGACGGAATGCTCCTTCAATGAACCAGGCCCGAGGTCGTTCACGATCTAGATCACGACCTCCTGCTCCTATTTCCCGAGATCCTCGGCCTTGGAGTAGCCTCTTCAAGGCTCCAGTGGGTAGTCCGGATCTTCGACTGGACTTTTTTGCTCTAGAAGTACAGGCTGATCAGAAGATTACTGTGTATGAGGCAATTGATTCTGACGAACTAATTAAGACATGGTCCATGGCAATTGTGGGCTACGTTGTTGGACTAAGAACATCCTTTTTCCCTTTATCTTCATACATCAGAACTCGATGGGGAATATCAACATTTGATCTTCATATGTTGGAGACCAGATTCTTTGTATGCAGGCTTTATTCTGAAGAAGATTTACAACGGGTCCTTGAAGGATTTTGGACTGGACTTTTTTGCTCTAGAAGTACAGGCTGATCAGAAGATTACTATGTATGAGGCAATTGATTCTGAGGAACTACCGAATGATGTTTCTTACCGTGATCTTGATGGGAGCACCCGAAAGGTGAAAGTCTCATATTCTTGGAACCCACAACGACGCAAGGTTTGTCTATCTTTTGGACATGTAAATGGTGCCTGCCAACAGCCTTCACAAAAAATCACACAGGTCTACCGACCACGCCAAGAGCCACAGAATGGGGTCACTACCACTAATCCAAACACCGATACTCCAGTGCCAACAATGATGATGGCAGAGAAGATGAATGAACACTCTGACTCGTTGGGGCAGCGACACGAACAAGAGAAAGACAAGTCAGGACTTCCATCTTTTCCTATTATATCAGAGACTTTCACTGCAGGAGCTTCCCAAGGTTCTCACTCCCCAATAACAACCTCACCTTCAGGAATCATTCCTTCAGATAATCAGGAAATTTCACTTCAACAACCTCTTGGGAACCCAAACATTGCAACTCACCAAACTCATCGCTCTTCGACACATCCCGCTATTCAGGACTCCTTGCCTCAAGGTACGCAAAAATTTAAACATTTGCAAGCTGTGGATGAGGTGGATAAATATAGGAATAAAGGATTAAAGGGTAAAGATATTATGCGAGAGGACCATGCAAAATCAAAGGATAAGAAAAAGGATGGTAGTGTCCTCCCAAAATCGCATGCTCTTCCTTCTATCTAGTATTGATGAAAATAAGCTGTTGGAATATTCGTGGACTTAATAAGATTGAGAAATGTCGGGAGCTCAATAGAATAATCCGATCTGCTGCATGTGATATGGTGATTCTTGTGGAAACAAAAATTATACCTCATCGTGTTCGAGTTCGAAAGAATTTAATATGGCCTGAGGCAGAACTTTTTACTAATGATTCTCAGGATACTTATGGTCGAGTTTGGGTCTTATGGCATCCTAACCTTGTTACTGCTTGGTTTATTTCTGCTACTAATCAATTCATTCATCTTAAGGCAGAGGATAAACAGACTGGATGTCAATTCAATATTACCGGTATTTATGCATCTAACAGTATGTCTGACAGGAATGCTCTATGGCGTGATCTGGTTAGCATTGCAAATAGTTATCCTACAGTACCTTGGGTTGTTCTCGGTGACTTTAATACTGTCAGATACACAAATGAGAAAGTGGGGGGTAGAGTGCTTTCCGAATGTCAGCTTCAACATTTTAATGATTGTATAGTTACTGCTGCAATGACTGACATGAAATCTGTAGGTGATTGGTTCTCATGGAACAATCAAAGTACTGCTGAAAGAAAAATTATGGCTCGACTTGACAGATGTTTGATTAATCAGGAATGGTTAGCAGTTTTCCCAGATTCACTTCTTGAGTACGGTGCTAAGTTATTTTCGGATCACTCTATTATGCATATACATGCAGATAAAGCACTACCCAGAGTCAAGAAACCTTTTAGATTTTTTAATATGTGGAGTTCTCACCCTAAGTTCCTCGAAGTTATTAAGTCAGCTTGGGACATTAATGTATTTGGTTCTCCCCCTTACATCCTATGTCAAAAACTAAAAGCATGCAAAGCAGCACTTAAGAAGTGGAATTCAACTACATTTGGAAATATCACCGACAGGGTTCAGTTATGCAAGAAAGAACTTATGGCTGTGCAAAGCGAGCTAAATCTTCAACCTCTGGATGTGAATCTTATATACAAAGAGGCTGCGGCTAGAAATAACTTTATGCAAGCTTTGAATCAGGAGGAATGCTTTTTGAAACAGAAGTCCTGACAGCATTGGCTTACTCTAGGGGATTCTAATACGAAGTTTTTCTATGCTGCTATTGCTACCAGAAGGGCTACTAATCGCATAAAAAAATGCAAAGGTAAAGATGGTAATCTCATTGAGGATTTGGATGAGGTTAAAAATTACACCAAGCAATTTTTTTATTCCTTACTCAATCAGGAACAGTAGCCTAATAGTATTCATGTTGGGCCTACAAGACGAATTGATTCTGAAGCCCTCTCTCATCTTAATGCCCCAATAACGGATGATGAATTTGTGAAAGTTGTTTTCAAGTCCCCGAAGCACAAAAGCCCTGGTCCAGACGGATTTCCAGCTGAGTTTTATCAAATTGCATGGGCTATTGTAGGCAACGATGTCATAAAAGCTTGTCGACATTTTTTCTCCTCAGGTCATATTCTTAAAGAAATGAATTACACTTTTATTTCTTTAGTGCCTAAAAATGATGGAGCCGATTCATTGGAGAACTACCGTCCTATTTCACTGTGCAACTTTATTTATAAGGTTATCTCTAAGTTGCTGGCAGATAGACTACAAAAGGTCATGAATAAGGTCATTAGTCCTAATCAGGCTGCTTTTCTTAAAGGGAGGAGTATCCATCATAATATCCTGCTTGCTAATGATTTGGTTAAGGATCTACATTCAAAAACAAGAGGAAAAAAGATTTGTTTTAAAGCTGATTTACGAAAGGCCTTTGACTCAGTCAATAGGCATTTTATTTACATGATGCTCCATAATATGGGCTTCCCTCAGCATTGGGTTAAATGGATTCAATGTTGCTTGGAAACTCCAAATTTTTTATTCTCTTTAATGGTTCACCTATTGGTTTCTTCGGGAGTAAGAATGGCATACGGCAAGGCGATCCACTATCTCCTTATCTTTTTACCATTGCAATGGAAGGGCTTAGTTGTATGTTAGAAGAGACTATTTCCAATGGCAAAATTAAGGTACCACATTATGGTTCTGTTTATATCTCTCACATAACATTTGCTGATGACCTTATTATCTTCCTTCGAGATGATCCAGTTTCTGTGAGTAATCTGGCAGATATTCTTAATGAATTTGGTAAAGTTTCTGTTCTTAAGCTAAACCATGCAAAGAGCAAAGTATATGTGGGTGCTTGCATTGACAATAAGGATCATATTGCTCAAACATTGGGAGTTGCTGAAGAAAATTTACCGGTTCCTTACTTGGGTCTCCCACTTATATCCACTGGAATCAACAAAGTCTCCTGTCAGCCTATCCTACAAAAAATGAAGAACAGAATTTCCTCTTGGAAAAATAGGCTTCTTTCTAAAGCTGGACGACTTGAACTTATTCGATCTGTGTTGATCTCTTATTCTATTTATTGGTCTCATGCATTCCTTCTACCTGCCGGGCTTCTCCATGATATTGATAAATTACTTATGAACTTCTTTTGGAATGGCACAGATGGTAAGGCAATGCACATGGTCTATTGAGATAACATTTGCAAACCGAAGGATGAAGGGGGGCTGAATCTTCGACATATTAGAGATTGGAATAAAGCTTGTATGGTAAAGCAATTATGAGATATTTTACAAAACAAGTCTTCCTTATGGTCACAATGGGTTTTTGCTAGGTACCTAACCAAGGAATCAATCTGGGAAGCATCTGCAAAAACATCTCATTCTGCTGCTTGGAAAGGAATTCTGAAGGCAAGGCGATGGCTACGGGACAATATTTCTTATGTGATTTCTTCTGGAACCAATATTAATATGTGGTATGATCCTTGGGTGAATGAGAAAAGTATATTTCAGATATTTGGTGATAGAGTACGACAGGATCTGGGGGCTCCCAAAGACTGGAAGGTTTCTGAATTCATTAACAATGGTACATGGTGTCTTCCCAACCCTACCTCCCCTGACATGTTATTACTTTGGCCGACTATTAGGGCTATTCCAATCAAGAACAACTCTTCAGATATGCTTATTTGGCTTCATGATAATGGTAAATTTAGTGCTACATCTGCATGGAACCAAATTAGACGACGAAACAACAAGTGGATCCCAAGTAGTTGGACATGGGATAGTCCATGCCCACAACGACATTCCTTATGTACATGGCAGGCCCTTCTCGGCAAACTTCCTACGATGGACAATATGCAGCGAAGAGGTATTTATATTCTAAATCGGTGCTCTTTGTGTATGCAAAAGGAAGAAAGTGTTGACCATCTCTACTTTGCTTGTGATTATTCATCTTCGATATGGAAGGAGATCTTGAAGCGATTTGATCTTCAAAGGCTACCACGGCCAAACTAGCATCATGAATTAGAAATGCTTATGCAAAGCTTCTTAAGAAAGGGGCCTCTTACACAACTAGCAAGAATTATATTCAGATGTGCTATTTGGTGGATTTGGAAAGAGAGGTGTGGCAGAATTTTTGAGTGTCACAACATGAACAAAGCTCAAATTCTGATAGAGATTCTTCAGGACTCACGATCATGTATGGAGCAAGAATTGAATACAGAGCACCTAACAAGAAGAGAGAAAGAGATTTTCACAAGATTCAATTTTTCCATTCGTCAAGAATCACTCGAATAATGATGAAGATTGTAATGTATTATATGTGGCAAAGCTTATACTTTGTGATGTATCCACAAGTAGTCCAGAACAGTCTAGCTATTGCATTTTATTATTTATTAACTTCCTTGTGCTACTCTTGGAGATGAGTTTGATGAAGCGTGCCCATTTCACCTTCTTTAGGTGGGGTGCAATCTTCTCGACTACACTAAGAGACTTCAGGCTTTAGTCTATGGCTTGTGTAGACAAAGCTTCTTTGTACAAATCTTTTACAAAATACATTATCTTTACTTACCAAAAAAAAAAAATACTGGTCTTTCCCGTCTTATTAGCCCATAGGAAGTCGTACAAGCACACTTTCGCAAAAAAATACGACGGTCATAAACTTTGCACGAAGTCGCGCGCGAGTCGAGTTTCGATCGGTTTTTCATGCACTGTCTTGGAATGTCTTGGAAATTCAAAATACTGGCCATTCACAATGTATTAGCCCATGGTAAGTCATGTGAGCATGGTTTCACGAAAAAACGCGACGGTCATAAACTTTGCACGGAGTCGAGTTTCGATCGGTTTTTCGTGCACCGTCTCGGAAATTCACAATACTGGTCTTTCCCGTCTTATTAGCCCTTGGGGAGTCGTACAAGCACGCTTTCGCAAAAAAATACGACGGTCATAAACATTGCGTGAAGTCGCACGCGAGTCGAGTTTCGATCGGTTTTTCATGCACCGTCTCGGAAATTCAAAATACTGGCCATTCACAATGTATTAGCCCATGGTAAGTCATGTGAGCATGGTTTCACGAAAAAACGCGACGGTCATAAACTTTGCATAGAGTCGAGTTTCGATCGGTTTTTCGTGCACCGTCTCGGAAAATCAAAATACTTGCCATTCACGATGTATTAGGCCATGGTAAGTCGTATGAGCATGGTTTCACGAAAAAACGCGACGGTCATAAACTTTGCGCAGAATCGAGATTCGATCGATTTTTCGTGCACCTTCTCAAAAATTCAAAATACTGGTCTTTCCCGTCTTATTATCCCATGAGATGTCGTACAAGCTCGCTTTCGCAAAAAAATATGACGGTTAAAAACTTTGCTCGAAGTCGCTCGCTGAGTCGAGTTTCGATCGATTTTTCGGGCACCGTCTCGGAAATTAAAAATACTGGTCTTTCCCGTCTTATTAGCCTATGGCAAGTCGTACAAGCAAACTTTCGCAAAAAAATACGACGGTTATAAACTTTGCACGAAGTCACGCTAGTCAAGTTTCGATCAGTTTTTAGTGCACCGTCTCGAAAATTCAAAATACAGGCCATTCACGATGTATTAGCCATGGTAAGTCGTATCAGCATGGTTTCACGAAAAAATGCGACGGTAAAAAACTTTGCACAGAGTCGAGATTCGATCGGGTTTTCGTGCACCGTCTCGGAAATTCAAAATATTGGTCTTTCCCGTCTTATTAGCCCATGGGAAGTCGTACAAGCTTGCTTTAACAAAAAAATACGACGCTCAAAAACTTTGCTCGAAGTCGCACGCTGAGTCGAGTTTCGATAGGTTTTTCGTGCACCGTCTCAAAAATTTAAAATACTGGTGATTCCCGTCTTATTAGCCTATGGGAAATCGTACAAGCACGCTTTCACAAAAAAATTCGACGGTCATAAACTTTGCGCGAACTTTGCGCTGAGTCAGGTTTCGATCGGTTTTTCAAGCACCGTCTCAGAAATTCAAAATACTGGCCATTCACGATGTATTAGCCCATGGTAAGTCGTATGAGCATGGTTTCACGAAAAAATGCGACGGTCATAAACTTTGCGCTGAGTCGAGTTTCGATCGGTTTTTCGTGCACCGTCTCGGAAATTCAAAATACTGGTCTTTCCTGTCTTATTAGCCCATGGGAAGTCGTACAAGCACGCTTTCGCAAAAAAATACGACGGTCATAAACTTTGCACGAAGTCGCGCGCGAGTCGATTTTCGATCGGTTTTTCGTGCACCATCTCTGAAATTCAAAATACTGGCCATTCACGATGTATTAGCCAATGGTAAGTCGTATGAGCATGGTTTCACGAAAAAACGCGAATGTCACAAACTTTGCACAGAGTTGAGTTTCGATCAGTTTTTCGTGCACCGTCTCGGAAATTCAAAATACTGGTCTTTCCCGTCTTATTAGCCCATGAGAAGTCGTACAAGCATGCTTTCGCAAAAAAATACGACGGTCATAAACTTTGCACGAAGTCGCGCGCGAGTCGAGTTTCGATCTGTTTTTCGTGCACCATCTCGGAAATTCAAAATACTGGCCATTCACGATGTATTAGCCCATGGTAAGTCGTATGAGCATGGTTTCACGAAAAAACACGACGGTCATAATCTTTGCGCAGAGTCGAGTTTCGATCGGTTTTTCGTGCACCGTCTCGGAAATTCAAAATACTGGACTTTCCCGTCTGATTGGCCCATGGGAAGTCGTACAAGCACGCTTTCACAAAAAAATACGACGGTCATAAACTTTGCGCGAAGTCGCACGCGAGTCGAATTTCGATCGGTTTTTCGAGCACCATCTCGAAAATTCAAAATACTAGCCATTCACGATGTATGAGCCCATGGTAAGTCGTATGAGCATTGTTTCACGAAAAAATGCGACGGTCATAAACTTTGCGCAGAGTCGAGATTCGATCAATTTTTCGTGCACCGTCTCGGAAATTCAAAATACTGGTCTTTCCCTTCTTATTATCCCATGGGAAGTTGTACAAGCTTGCTTTCGCAAAAGAATACGACGGTCAAAAACTTTGCTCGTAGTCGCGCGCTGAGTCGAGTTTCGATCGGTTTTTCGTGCACCATGTCGGAAATTCAAAATACTGGTCTTTCCCATCTTATTAGCCCATGGGAAGTCGTACAAGCACGGTTTCGCATAAAAATTCGACGGTCATAATATTTGCGCGAACTTTGCGCAGAGTCGAGTTTCGATCGGTTTTTCGTGCACCGTCTCGGGAATTCAAAATACTAGCCATTCACGATGTATTAGCCCATGGTAAGTCGTATGAGCATGGTTTCACGAAAAAATACGACGGTCATAAACTTTGCGCAGAGTCAAGATTCGATCGGTTTTTTGTGCACCGTCTCGAAAATTCAAAATACTGGTCTTTCCCGTCTTATTAGCCCATGGCAAGTCGTACAAGCAAGCTTTCACAAAAAAATACGACGGTTATAAACTTTGCACGAAGTCGCGCGAGTCGAGTTTCGATCGGTTTTTAGTGCACCATCTCGAAAATTCAAAATACAGGCCATTCACGATGTATTAGCCCATGGTAAGTTGTATGAGCATGGTTTCACGAAAAAAGACGACGGTCATAATCTTTGCGCAGAGTCGAGTTTCGATCAGTTTTTCGTGCACCGTCTCAGAAATTCAAAATACTGGACTTTCCCGTCTTATTGACCCATTGGAAGTCGTACAAGCATGCTTTCGCAAAAAATACGGTCATAAACTTTGCGTGAAGTCGTGCGCGAGTCGAGTTTCGATCGGTTTTTCGTGCACCATCTCGAAAATTCAAAATACAGGCCATTCACGATGTATTAGCCCATGGTAAGTCGTATCAGCATGGTTTCACGAAAAAATGCGACGGTAAAAAACTTTGCAAAGAGTCGAGATTCGAACGGGTTTTCGTGCACCGTCTCGGAAATTCAAAATACTGGTCTTTCCCGTCTTATTAGCCCATGGGAAGTCGTACAAGCTTGCTTTCGCAAAAAAATACGACGCTCAAAAACTTTGCTCGAAGTCGCACGCGAGTCGAGTTTCGATCGGTTTTTCGTGCACCGTCTCAAAAATTTAAAATACTGGTCATTCCCGTCTTATTAGCCTATGGGAAATCGTACAAGCACGCTTTCACAAAAAAATTCGACGGTCATAAACTTTGCGCGAACTTTGCGCTGAGTCAGGTTTCTATCGGTTTTTCAAGCACCGTCTCGGAAATTCAAAATACTGGCCATTCACGATGTATTAGCCCATGGTAAGTCGTATGAGCATGGTTTCACGAAAAAATGCGACGGTCATAAACTTTGCGCTGAGTCGAGTTTCGATCGGTTTTTCGTGCACCGTCTCGGAAATTCAAAATACTAGTCTTTCCCGTCTTATTAGCCCATGGGAAGTCGTACAAGCTTGCTTTCGCAAAAAAATACGACGCTCAAAAACTTTGCTCGAAGTCGCACGCTGAGTCGAGTTTCGATCGGTTTTTCGTGCACCGTCTCGAAAATTTAAAATACTGGTCATTCCCGTCTTATTAGCCTATGGGACATCGTACAAGCACGCTTTCACAAAAAAATTCGACGGTCATAAACTTTGTGCGAACTTTGCGCTGAGTCAGGTTTCGATCGGTTTTTCAAGCACCGTCTCGAAAATTCAAAATACTGGCCATTCACGATGTATTAGCCCATGGTAAGTCGTATGAGCATGGTTTCACGAAAAAATGCGACGGTCATAAACTTTGCGCTCAGTCGAGTTTCGATCGGTTTTTCGTGCACCGTCTCGGAAATTCAAAATACTGGTCTTCCCCGTCTTATTAGCCCATGAGAAGCCGTACAAGCATGCTTTCGCAAAAAAATACGACGGTCATCAACTGTGCACGAAGTCGCGCGCGACTCGAGTTTCGATCGGTTTTTCGTGCACCGTCTCGGAAATTCAAAATACTGGACATTAACGATGTATTAGTCCATGGTAAGTCGTATGAGCTTGGTTTCACGAAAAAACGCGACGGTCATAAACTTTGCGCAGAGTCGAGTTTCGATCGATTTTTCGTGCAACGTCTCGAAAATTCAAAATACTGGTCTTTCCCGTCTTATTAGCCCATGGCAAGTCGTACAAGCATGCTTTCGCAAAAAAATACGACGGTCATAAACTTTGCACGAAGTCTCGCGCGAGTCGAGTTTCGATCGGTTTTTCGTGCACCATCTCAGAAATTCAAAATACGGGTCATTCACGATGTATTGGCCAATGGTAAGTCGTATGAGCATGGTTTCACGAAAAAACGCGAAGGTCACAAACTTTGCACAGAGTCGAGTTTCGATCGGTTTTTCGTGCACCGTCTCGGAAATTCAAAATACTGGTCTTTGCCGTCTTATTAGCCCATGAGAAGTCGTACAAGCATGCTTTCGCAAAAAAATACGACGGTCATAAACTTTGCACGAAGTCGCGCGCGAGTCGAGTTTCGATCGATTTTTCGTGCACCATCTCGGAAATTCAAAATACTGGCCATTCACGATGTATTAGCTGGGATATACAATTTGTCATATAATCGCGGTTACATAGATATTTTTTATACTAAGGTTTTTACCATGGGTATAAGGGGATTAACTGAACTAACTCAGTTTTTTGATAGATATATAATTGATGGAATTACAAATGGGGTTGGCATTGCCAGTTTCCTTATAGGGGAAGGAATCAAATCTATGGGAGGTGGACGAATTTCTTCTTATCTATTCTTTTATTTATTTTATACATCGATATTTTTATTCATTTTTTTATTTTTTTATAATTTATAAAAAAAGTCCCTAAGTTGATTCTTATTTATTTTTATGTAGTTTTATGTATAAATATCTCTTTTTTGATACTTTACATTATCTCTATCTCTAATTATCTCTATTACTAATCCTTTATGCACTTTGGTGTTCCTAACCGCCCACTGATTTTTGATTGATCTACGGCATGGTAATAAATACAAGACAGTAATGAAAACTTCATACAGTTGATCTTTTACACCCGCTTCAAGATATGATGACTAACGAAAGAATCTTAATCTTGGGGTAAACAGTTTACACTGCTTATGTTTACTTCAACTTTATTCTTGTACATATGAAATGAGCATGGTTTCACGAAAAAATACGACGGTCATAATCTTTGCGCAGAGTCGAGTTTCGATCGGTTTTTCGTGCACCGTCTTGGAAATTCAAAATACTGGTCTTCCCCGTCATATTAGCTCATGAGAAGTCGTACAAGCATGCTTTCGCAAAAAAATACGACGGTCATCAACATTGCACGAAGTCGCGCGCGACTCGAGTTTCGATCGGTTTTTCGTGCACCGTCTCAAAAATTCAAAATACTGGCCATTAACGATGTATTAGCCCTTGGTAAGTCGTGAGCTTGGTTTCACGAAAAAACGCGATGGTCAAAGACTTTGCGCAGAGTCAAGTTTCGATCGGTTTTTCATGCACCGTCTCGGAAATTCAAAATACTGGTCTTTCCCATCTTATTAGCCCATGGGAAGTCGTACAAGCACGCTTACGCAAAAAAATACGACGGTCATAAACTTTGCACGATGTCGCGCGCGAGTCGAGTTTCGATCGATTTTTCGTGCACCATCTCAGAAATTCAAAATACTGGCCATTCACGATGTATTAGCCAATGGTAAGTCGTATAAGCATGGTTTCACGAAAAAACGCGAATGTCACAAACTTTGCACCGAGTGGAGTTTCGATCGGTTTTTCGTGCACCGTCTCGGAAATTCAAAATACTGGTCTTTCCCGTCTTATTAGCCCATGAGAAGTCGTACAAGCATGCTTTCGCAAAAAAATACGACGGTCATAAACTTTGCACGAAGTCGCGCGCGAGTCGAGTTTCGATCGGTTTTTCGTGCACCATCTCGGAAATTCAAAATACTGGCCATTCACGATGTATTAGCCCATGGTAAGTCGTGTGAGCATGGTTTCACGAAAAAACACGACGGTCATAATCTTTGCGCAGAGTCGAGTTTCGATCGGTTTTTCGTGCACCGTCTCGGAAATTCAAAATACTGGACTTTCCCGTCTGATTGGCCCATGGGAAGTCGTACAAGCACGCTTTCGCAAAAAAATACGACAGTCATAAAATTTGCGCGAAGTCGCGCGCGAGTCGAGTTTCGATCGGTTTTTCGAGCACCGTCTCAAAAATTCAAAATACTGGCCATTCACGATGTATGAGCCCATGGTAAGTCGTATGAGCAAGGTTTCACGAAAAAATGCGACGGTCATAAACTTTGCGTAGAGTCGAGATTCGATCGGTTTTTCGTGGACCATCTCGGAAATTCAAAATACTGGTCTTTCCCTTCTTATTATCCCATGGGAAGTTGTACAAGCTTGCTTTCGCAAAAAAATACGACGGTCAAAAACTTTGCTCGAAGTCGCGCGCTGAGTCAAGTTTCGATCGGTTTTTCGTGCACCATGTCGGAAATTCAAAATACTGGTCTTTCCCATCTTATTAGTCCATGGGAAGTCATACAAGCATGCTTTCGCATAAAAATTCGACGGTCATAATATTTGCGCGAACTTTGCGCAGAGTCGAGTTTCGATCGGTTTTTCGTGCACCGTCTCGAGAATTCAAAATACTGGTCATTCACGATGTATTAGCCCATGGTAAGTCGTATGAGCATGGTTTCACGAAAAAATACGACGGTCATAAACTTTGCGCAGAGTCAAGATTCGATCGGTTTTTTGTGCACCGTCTCGAAAATTCAAAATACTGGTCTTTCCCGTCTTATTAGCCCATGGGAAGTCGTACAAGCTCACTTTCGCAAAAAATACGACGGTCAAAAACTTTTCTCGAAGTCGCGCGCTGAGTTGAGTTTCGATCGGTTTTTCGTGCACCGTCTCGAAAATTCAAAATACTGGTCTTTCCCGTCTTATTAGCCCATAGGAAGTCGTACAAACTCGCTTTTGCAAAAAATACGACGGTCAAAAACTTTTCTCGAAGTCGCGCGCTGAGTCGAGTTTCGATCGGTTTTTCGTGCACCGTCTCGGAAATTCAAAATACTTGTCTTTCCCATCTTATTAGCCCATGAGAAGTCGTACAAGCTCGCTTTCAGAAAAAAATACGACGGTCAAAAACTTTGCTCGAAGTCACGCGCTGAGTCGAGTATCGATCGGTTTTTCGTGCACCGTCTCGGAAATTCAAAATAATGGTCTTTCCCCTCTTATTAGCCCATGGGAAGTCGTACAAGCACGCTTTCGTAAAAAAATACGACGGTCATAAACTTTGCGCGAACTATGCGCTGAGTTGAGTTTCGATCGGTTTTTCAAGCACTTTCTCGAAAATTCAAAATACTGGCCATTTATTATCCCAAGGTAAGTCGTGTGAGCATGGTTTCATGAAAAAACGCGACGGTCTTAAACTTTGCGCAGAGTCAAGTTTCAATCGGTTTTTCGTGCACCATCTCGGAGATTCAAAATACTGGTCTTTCCCGTCTTATGAGCCCATGGGAAGTCGTACAAGCACGCTTTCGCAAAAAAATACGACGGTCATAAACTTTGCGCGAAGTCGCGCGCGAGTCGAGTTTCGATCGGTTTTTCGTGCACCGTCTCGGAAATTCAAAATACTGGCCATTCACGATGTATTAGCCCATGGTAAGTCGTATGAGCATGGTTTCACGAAAAAACGCGACGGTCATAAACATTGCGCAGAGTTGAGATTCGATCAGTTTTTCGTGCACCGTCTCTGAAATTCAAAATACTGGTCTTTCCCGTCTTATTATCCCATGCGAAGGCGCTTGCTTTCGCAAAAAAATACGACGGTCAAAAAATTGCTCGATGTCGCGCGCTGAGTCGAGTTTCGATCGGTTTTTCGTGCACTGTCTCAGAAATTTAAAATATTGGTCTTTCCCATCTTATTAGCCAATGGGAAGTCGTACAAGCACGCTTTCAAATAAAAATTCGACGGTCATAATCTTTGCGCGAACTTTGCGCTGAGTCGAGTTTCGATCTGTTTTTCGTGCACCGTCTCAGAAATTCAAAATACTGGTCTTTCCCGTCTTATTAGCCCTTGGGGAGTCGTACAAGCACGCTTTCGCAAAAAAATACGACGGTCATAAACATTGCGCGAAGTCGCACGCGAGTCGAGTTTCGATCGGTTTTTCATGCACCGTCTCGGAAATTCAAAATACTGGCCATTCACAATGTATTAGCCCATGGTAAGTCATGTGAGCATGGTTTCACGAAAAAACGCGACGGTCATAAACTTTGCACAGAGTCGAGTTTCGATCGATTTTTCGTGCACCGTCTCGGAAATTCAAAATACTGGTCTTTCCCGTCTTATTAGCCCATGAGAAGTCGTACAAGCACGCTTTCGCAAAAAAATACGACGGTCATAAACTTTGCGCGAAGTCGCGCGCGAGTCGAGTTTCGATCGGTTTTTCGTGCACCATCTCGGAAATTCAAAATACTGGCCATTCACGATTTATATGGTAAGTCGTATGAGCATGGTTTCACGAAAAAACGTGACGGTCATAAACTTTGCGCAGAGTCAAGATTCGATCGGTTTTTTGTGCACCGTCTTGAAAATTCAAAATACTGGTCTTTCCCGTCTTATTAGCCCATGGGAAGTCGTACAAGCTCACTTTCGCAAAAAATACGACGGTCAAAAACTTTTCTCGACGTCGCGCGCTAAGTCAAGTTTCGATCGATTTTTCGTGCACCGTCTCGAAAATTCAAAATACTTGTCTTTCCCGTCTTATTAGCCCATGAGAATTCGTACAAGCCCGCTTTTGCAAAAAAATACGATGGACATAAACATTGCTCGAAGTCGCGCGCGAGTCGAGTTTCGATCGGTTTTTTGTGCACCGTCTCAGAAATTCAAAATACTGGTCTTTCCCATCTTATTAGCACATTGGAAGTCGTACAAGCAAGCTTTCGCAAAAAAATACGACGGTCATAAACTTTGCGCGAAGTCGCGCGAGTCGAGTTTCGATCGGTTTTTAGTGCACCATCTCGGAAATTCAAAATACAGGCCATTCACGATGTATTAGCCCATGGTAAGTAGTATCAGCATGGTTTCACGAAAAAACGCGACGGTCATAAACTTTGCGCAGAGTCGAGATTCGATCGGGTTTTCGTGCATCATCTCAGAAATTCATAATACTGGTCTTTACCGTCTTATTAGCCCATGGGAAGTCGTAAAAGCTTGCTTTCGCAAAAAAATACGACAGTCATCAACTTTGCACGAAGTCGCGCGCGACTCGAGTTTCGATCAGTTTTTCGTGCACCGTCTCGGAAATTCAAAATACTGGCCATTAACGATGTATTAGCCCATGGTAAGTCGTATGATCTTGGTTTCACGAAAAAATACGACGGTCGTAAACTTTGCGCAGAGTCGAGTTTCGATCGATTTTTCGTGCACCGTCTCGGAAATTCAAACTACTAGTCTTTCCTGTCTTATTAACCCATGAGAAGTCGTACACGCATGCTTTCATAAAAAAATACGACGGTCATAAACTTTGCACGAAGTCGCGCGCGAGTCGAGTTTCGATCGGTTTTTCGTGCACCATCTCGGAAATTCAAAATACTGGCCATTCACGATGTATTAGTCCATGGTAAGTCGTATGAGCATGGTTTCACGAAAAAACACGACGGTCATAATCTTTGCGCAGAGACGAGTTTCGATCGGTTTTTCGTGCACCGTTTGGGAAATTCAAAACACTGGACTTTCCCGTGTTATTGGCCCATGGGAAGTCGTACAAGCACGCTTTCGCAAAAACATACGACGGTCATAAACTTTGCGCGAAGTCGTGCGCGGGTCGAGTTTCGATCGGTTTTTCGTGCACCGTCTCGAAAATTCAAAATACTGGCCATTCACGATGTAATGGTAAGTCCTATGAGCATGGTTTCATGAAAAAACGCGACGGTCATAAACTTTGCGCAGAGTCGAGATTCGATCAATTTTTCGTGCACCGTCTCAGAAATTCAAAATACTGGTCTTTCCCGTCTTATTATCCCATGGGAAGTCGTACAAGCTTGCTTTCGCAAAAAAATACGACGGTCAAAAACTTTGCTCGAAGTCGCGCACTGAGTGGAGTTTTGATCGGTTTTTCGTGCACCGTGTCGGAAATTCAAAATACTGGTCTTTCCCATCTTATTATCCCATGGGAAGTCGTACAAGCACGCTTTCGCATAAAAATTCGACAGTCATAATCTTTGCGCGAACTTTGCACAAAGTCGAGTTTCAATCGGTTTTTCGTGCACCGTCTCGGGAATTCAAAATACTGGCCATTCATGATGTATTAGCCCATGGTAAGTCGTATGAGCATGGTTTCACGAAAAAATGCAACGGTCATAAACTTTGCTCAGAGTCAAGATTCGATCGGTTTTTCGTGCACCGTCTCGAAAATTCAAAATACTGGTCTTTCCCGTCTTATGAGCCCTTGGGAAGTCGTACAAGCTCGCTTTCGCAAAAAATACGACGGTCAAGAACTTTTCTCGAAGTCGCGCGCTGTGTCGAGTTTCGATTGGTTTTTCGTGCACCATCTCCGAAATTCAAAATACTTGCCTTTCCCGTCTTATTTGCCCATGAGAAGTCGTACAAGCTCGCTTCCGGAAAAAAAATACGACGGTCAAAAACTTTGTTCGAAGTTGCGCCCTGAGTCGAGCTTCGATCGATTTTTCATGCACCGTCTCGGAAATTCAAAATAATGGTCTTTCCCCTCTTATTAGCCCATGGGAAGTCGTACAAGCACGATTTCGCAAAAAAATACGACGGTCATAAACTTTGCGCGAACTTTACGCTGAATCGAGTTTCGATCGGTTTTTCCAGCACTGTCTCGGAAATTCAAAATACTGGCCATTCACAATGTATTATCCCAAGGTAAGTCATGTGAGCATGGTTTTAAGAAAAAACGCACGGTCATAAACTTTGCGCAGAGTCGAGTTTCAATCGATTTTTCGTGCACCATCTCGAAAAATCAAAATACTGGTATTTCCCGTCTTATTAGCCCATGGGAAGTCGTACAAGCACGCTTTCGCAAAAAAATATGACGGTCATAAACTTTACGCGAAGTCGCGCGCGAGTCGAGTTTCGATCGGTTTTTCGTGCACCGTCTCGAAAATTCAAAATACAGGCCATTCACGATGTATTAGCCCATGGTAAGTCGTATGAGCATGGTTTCACGAAAAAGTGTGACGGTCATAAACTTTGCGCAGAGTCGAGTTTCGATCGGTTTTTCGTGCACCGTCTCGGAAATTCAAAATACTGGTCTTCCCCGGCTTATTAGTCCATGAAAAGTCGTACAAGCATGCTTTCGCAAAAAAATACGACGGTCATAAAATTTGCACGAAGTGGCGCGCGACTCGAGTTTCAATCGGTTTTTCGTGCACGTCTCGAAAATTCAAAATACTGGCCATTCACGATGTATTAGCCCATCGGAAGTCGTACAAGCATGCTTTCGCAAAAAAATACGACGGTCATAAAATTTGCACGAAGTGGCGCGCGACTCGAGTTTCGATCGGTTTTCCGTGCACCGTCTCGAAAATTCAAAATACTGGCCATTCACGATGTATTAGACCATGGTAAGTCGTATGAGCATGGTTTCACGACCAAACCCGACGGTCATAAACTTTGCTAGAAGTCACGCGCTGGATGTGTCGAGTTTCAATCGGTTTTTCGTGCACCGTCTCGAAAATTCAAAATACTGGCGATTCACGATGTATTAGCCCATCGGAAGTCGTACAAGCATGCTTTCGCAAAAAAATTCGATGGTCATAAACTTTGAGCGAAGTCGCGCGCGAGTCGAGTTTCGATCGGTTTTTCGTGCACCGTTTCGAAAATTTAAAATACTGGCCATTCACTATGTATTAGCCCATGGTAAGTCGTATGAGCATAGTTTCACGAAAAAATGCGACGGTCACAAACTTTGCGCAGAGTCGAGTTTCGATCGGTTTTTCGTGCACCGTCTAGGAAATTCAAAATACTTTTATTTCTTTAGTGCCTAAAAATGATGGAGCCGATTCATTGGAGAACTACCGTCCTATTTTACTGTGCAACTTTATTTATAAGGTTATCTCTAAGTTGCTGGCAGATAGACTACAAAAGGTCATGAATAAGGTCATTAGTCCTAATCAGGCTGCTTTTATTAAAGGGAGGAGTATACATCATAATGTCCTGCTTGCTAATGATTTGGTTAAGGATCTACACTCAAAAACAAGAGGGAAAAAGATCTATTTTAAAGCTGATTTACGAAAGGCCTTTGACTCAGTCAATAGGCATTTTATTTACATGATGCTCCATAATATGGGCTTCCCTCAGCACTGGGTTAAATGGATTCAATGTTGCTTGGAAACTCCAAAATTTCTTATGTGATTTCTTCTGGAACCAATATTAATATGTGGTATGATCCTTGGGTGAATGAGAAAAGTATATTTCAGATATTTGGTGATAGAGTACGACAGGATCTGGGGGCTCCCAAAGACTGGAAGGTTTCTGAATTCATTAACAATGGTACATGGTGTCTTCCCAACCCTACCTCCCCTGACATGTTATTACTTTGGCCGACTATTTGGGCTATTCCAATCAAGAATAACTCTTCAGATATGCTTATTTTGCTTTATGATAATGGTAAATTTAGTGCTACATCTGCATGGAACCAAATTAGACGACGAAACAACAAGTGGATCCCAAGTAGTTGGACATGGGATAGTCCATGCTCACAGCGACATTCCTTATGTACATGGCATGCCCTTCTCGGCAAACTTCCTACGATGGATAATATGCAGCGAAGAGGTATTTATATTGTAAATCGGTGGTGCTCTTTGTGTATGCAAAAGGAAGAAAGTGTTGACCATCTCTACTTTGCTTGTGATTATTCATCTTGGATATGGAAGGAGATCTTGAAGCGATTTGATCTTCAAAGGCTACCACGGCCAAACTTGCATCATGAATTAGAAATGCTGATGCAAAGCTTCTCAAGAAAGGGTCCTCTTACACAACTAGCAAGAATTATATTCATATGTGCTATTTGGTGGATTTGGAAGGAGAGGTGTGGCAGAATTTTTGAGTGTCACAACATGAACAAAGCTTAAATTCTGATAGTGATTCTTCAGGACTCACGATCATGCATGGAGCAAAAATTGAATATAGAGCACCTAATAAGAAGAGAGAAAGAGATTTTCACAAGATTCAATTTTTTCATTAGTCAATAATCACTCGAATAATGATGAAGATTGTAATGTATTATATGGGGCAAAGCTTATATTTTGTGATGTATCCACAAGTAGTCCAGAACAGTCTAGCTATTGCATTTTATTATTTATTAACTTCCTTGTGCTACTCTTGGAAATGAGTTTGATGAAGTGTGCCCATTTCACCTTCTTTAGGTGGGGTGCAATCTTCTCGACTACACTAAGAGACTTCAGGCTTTAGTCTATGGCTTGTGTAGACAAAGCTTCTTTGTACAAATCTTTTACAAAATACATTATCTTTACTTACCAAAAACACAATGTATTAGCCCATGGTAAGTCATGTGAGCATGGTTTCACGAAAAAACGTGACGGTCATAAACTTTGTGCAGAGTCGAGTTTCGATCGGTTTTTCAGGCACCGTCTAGAAAATTCAAAATACTGGTCTTTCCCGTCTTATTAGCCCATGGGAAGTCGTACAAGCACGCTTTCGTAAAAAAATACGACGGTCATAAACTTTGCGCGAGTCGAGTTTCGATCGGTTTTTTCGTGCACCGTCTCTGAAATTCAAAAAACTGGCCATTCACGATGTATTATCCTATGGTAAGTCGTATGAGCATGGTTTCACGAAAAAACGTAACGGTCATAAACTTTGCGCAGAGTCGAGTTTCGATCGGTTTTTCGGGCACCGTCTCGGAAATTCAAAATACTGGTCTTTCCCGTCTTATTAGCCCATGGGAAGTCATACAAGCACACTTTCGCAAAAAAATACGACGTTAATAAATTTACCATTATCATGAAGCCAAATAAGCATTATCTGAAGAGTTGTTCTTGATTGGAATAGCCCTAATAGTCGGCCAAAGTAATAACATGTCAGGGGAGGTAGGGTTAGGAAGACACCATGTACCATTGTTAATGAATACAGAAACCTTCCAGTCTTTGGGAGCCCCCAGATCCTGTCGTACTCTGTCACCAAATATCTGAAATATACTTTTCCCATTCACCCAAGGATCATACCACATATTAATATTGGTTCCAGAAGAAATCACATAAGAAATATTGTTACGTAGCCATCGCCTTGCCTTTAGAATTCCTTTCCAAGCAGCAGAATGAGATGTTTTTGCAGATGCTTCCCAGATTGATTCCTTGGTTAGGTACCTAGCAAAAACCCATTGTGACCATAAGGAAGACTTGTTTTGTAAAATATCACATAATTGCTTTACCATACAAGCTTTATTCCAATCTCTAATATGTCGAAGATTCTGCCCCCCTTCATCCTTCGGTTTACAAATGTTGTCCCAATTCACCATGTGCATTGCCTTACCATCTGTGCCATTCCAAAAGAAGTTCATAAGTAATTTATCAATATCATGGAGAAGCCCGGCAGGTAGAAGGAATTCATGAGACCAATAAATAGAATAAGAGATCAACACAGATCGAATAAGTTCAAGTCGTCCAACTTTAGAAAGAAGCCTATTTTTCCAAGAGGAAATTCTGTTCTTAATTTTTTGTAGGATAGGCTGACTCTCTTCTTGTTAGGTGCTCTATATTCAATTCTTGCTCCAAGCATGATCGTGAGTCCTGAAGAATCTCTATCAGAATTTGAGCTTCGATCGGTTTTTCGTGCACCGTCTCGAAAATTCAAAATAAATTTTTTTTTTGGTAAGTAAAGATAATGTATTTTGTAAAAGATTTGTACAAAGAAGCTTTGTCTACACAAGCCATAGACTAAAGCCTGAAGTCTCTTAGTGTAGTCGAGAAGATTGCACCCCACCTAAAGAAGGTGAAATGGGCACGCTTCATCAAACTCATCTCCAAGAGTGGCACAAGGAAATTAATAAATAATAAAATACAATAGCTAGACTGTTCTGGACTACTTGTGGATACATCACAAAATATAAGCTTTTCCCCATATAATAAATACATTACAATCTTCATCATTATTCGAGTGATTATTGACTAATGAAAAAATTGAATCTTGTGAAAATCTCTCTCTCTTCTTGTTAGGTGCTTTGTATTCAATTCTTGCTCCATACATGATCGTGAGTCCTGAAGAATCTCTATCAGATTTTGAGCATGGTTTCACGACCAAACCCGACGGTCATAAACTTTGCTAGAAGTCACGCGCTGGCTGTGTCGAGTTTCAATCGGTTTTTCATGCACCGACTCAAAAATTCAAAATACTGGCCATTCACGATGTATTAGCCCATGGGAAGTCGTACAAGCATGCTTTCGCAAAAAAATTCGATGGTCATAAACTTTGAGCGAAGTCGCGCGGGAGTCGAGTTTCGATCGGTTTTTCGTGCACCGTTTCGGAAATTCAAAATACTGGTCATTCACGATGTATTAGCCCATGGTAAGTCGTATGAGCATGGTTTCACGAAAAATGGCGATGGTCATTAACTTTGCTCGAAGTCAAGCGCTGAGTCGAGTTTCGATCGGTTTTTCATGCACTGTCTCGGAAATTCAAAATACTGGCCATTCACGATGTATTAGCCCATGGTAAGTCGTATGAGCTTGGTTTCACGAAAAAACGCGACGATCATAAACTTTGCGCAGAGTCGAGTTTCGATCGGTTTTTCGTGCACCGTCTCGGAAATTCAAAATACTAGCAATTCCCAACGTATTAGCCCATGAGAAGTCGTACAAGCATGCTTTCACGAAAAAATGTGACGGACATTACGCGAAGTCGCGCCCAAGGTCAAGTTTCGATTGGTTTTACGTGCACCGTCTCGGAAATTCAAAATACTTGCCATTCACGATGTATTAGCTCATGGTTAAGTCGTATGAGCATGGTTTCACGAAAAAACATCACGGTCATAAACTTTGCGCAGAGTCGAGTTTCGATCGGTTTTTCAAGCACCGTCTCGGAAACTCAAAATACTGGTCTTTCCCATTTTATTAGCCCATGGGAAGTCGTACAAGCATGCTTTCGCAAAAAAATTCGATGGTCATAAACTTTGAGCGAAGTCGCGCGCGAGTCGAGTTTCGATCGGTTTTTCGTGCACCGTTTCGGAAATTCAAAATACGGGCCATTCACGATGTATTAGCCCATGGTAAGTCGTATGAGCATGGTTTCACGAAAAAACATGACGGTCATAAACTTTGCGCAGAGTCGAGTTTCGATCGGTTTTTCGTGCACCATCTCGAAAATTCAAAATACTGGTCTTTCCCATCTTATTAGCCCATGGGAAGTCGTACAAGCTTGCTTTCGCAAAAAAATACGACGGTCAAAAACTTTGCTCGAAGTCGCGCGCTGAGTCGAGTTTCGATCGGTTTTTCGTGCACCGTCTCAAAAATTCAAAATACTGGTCTTTCCCATCTTATTAGCCTATGGGAAGTCGTACAAGCATGCTTTCGCAAAAAAATTCGAAGGTCATAAACTTTGAGCGAAGTCGCGCGCGAGTCGAGTTTCGATCGGTTTTTCGTGCACCGTTTCAGAAATTCAAAATACTGGCCATTAACGATGTATTAGCCCATGGTATGTCGTATGAGCATGGTTTCACGAAAAAACACGACGGTCATAAACTTTGCGCAGGGTCGAGATTCGATCGGTTTTTCGTGCACCGTCTCGGAAATTCAAAATATTGGTCTTTCTCGTCTTATTAGCCCATGGGAAGTCGTACAAGCACGCTTTCGCAAAAAAATTCGACGGTCATAAACTTTGCGCGAACTTTGCGCTGAGTCAAGTTTCGATCGGTTTTTCAAGCACCGTCTCTGAAATTTAAAATACTGGCCATTCACGATGTTTTAGCCCATCGTAAGTCGTATGAGCATGGTTTCACGAAAAAACGTGACGGTCATAAACTTTGCGCAGAGTCGAGTTTCGATCGGTTTTTCGTGCACCGTCTCGGAAATTCAAAATACTGGTCTTCCCCGTCTTATTAGCCCATGAGAAGTCTTACAAGTATGCTTTCGTAAAAAAATACGACGGTCAGAAACTTTGCACGAAGTGGCGCGTGACTCGAGTTTCGATCGGTTTTCCGTGCACCGTCTCGAAAATTCAAAATACTGGCCATTCACGATGTATTAGCCCATGGTAAGTCGTATGAGCATGGTTTCACGAAAAAACCCGACGGTCATAAACTTTGCTAGAAGTCACGCGCTGAGTCGAGTTTCAATCGGTTTTTCGTGCACCGTCTCGAAAATTCAAAATACTGGCCATTCACGATGTATTAGCCCATGGGAAGTCGTACAAGCATGCTTTCGCAAAAAAATTCGATGGTCATAAACTTTGAGCGAAGTCACGCGCGAGTCGAGTTTCGATCGGTTTTTTGTGCACCGTTTCGGAAATTCAAAATACTGGTCATTCACGATGTATTAGCCCATGGTAAGTCGTATGAGCATGGTTTCACGAAAAATGGCGATGGTCATTAACTTTGCTCGAAGTCACGCGCTGAGTTGAGTTTCGATCGGTTTTTCATGCACTGTCTCGGAAATTCAAAAATACTGGCCATTCACGATGTATTAGCCCATGGTAAGTCATATGAGCTTGGTTTCACGAAAAAATGCGACGATCATAAACTTTGCGCAGAGTCGAGTTTCGATCGATTTTTCGTGCACCGTCTCGGAAATTCAAAATACTAGCAATTCCCAATGTATTAGCCCATGAGAAGTCGTACAAGCACGCTTTCACGAAAAAATGTGACGGACATTACGCGAAGTCGCGCCCAGGGTCGAATTTCGATTGGTTTTACGTGCACCGTCTCGGAAATTCAAAATATTTTTTTTTTTTTTGGTAAGTAAAGATATTGTATTTTGTAAAAGATTTGTACAAAGAAGCTTTGTCTACACAAGCCATAGACTAAAGCCTGAAGTCTCTTAGTGTAGTCGAGAAGATTGCACCCCACCTAAAGAAGGTGAAATGGGCACGCTTCATCAAACTCATCTCCAAGAGTAGCATAAGGAAGTTAATAAATAATAAAATGCAATAGCTAGACTGTTCTGGACTACTTGTGGATACATCACAAAATATAAGCTTTGCCCCATATAATACATTACAATCTTCATCATTATTCGAGTGATTCTTGACGAATGGAAAAATTGAATCTTGTGAAAATATCTTTCTCTCTTCTTGTTAGGTGCTCTGTATTCAATTCTTGCTCCATACATGATCGTGAGTCCTGAAGAATCTCTATCAGAATTTGAGCTTTGTTCATGTTGTGACACTCAAAAATTCTGCCACACCTCTCCTTCCAAATCCACCAAATAGCACATCTGAATATAATTCGTGCTAGTTGTGTAAGAGGCCCCTTTCTTGAGAAGCTTTGCATAAGCATTTCTAATTCATGATGCAAGTTTGGCCGTGGTAGCCTTTGAAAATCAAATCACTTCAAGATCTCATTCCATATCCAAGATGAATAATCACAAGCAAAGTAGAGATGGTCAACACTTTCTTCATTTTGCATACACAAAGAGCACCGATTTACAATATAAATACCTCTTCGCTGCATATTGTCCATCGTAGGAAGTTTGCCGAGAAGGGCCTGTCATGTACATAAGGAATGTCGCTGTGAGCATGGACTATCCCATGTCCAACTACTTTGGATCCACTTGTTGTTTCGTCGTCTAATTTGGTTCCATGCAGATATAGCACTAAATTTACCGTTATCATGAAGCCAAATAAGCATATCTGAAGAGTTGTTCTTGATTGTAATAGCCCTAATAGTCGGCCAAAGTAATAACATGTAAGGGGAGGTAGGGTTGGGAAGACACCAAGTACCATTGTTAATGAATTCAGAAACCTTCCAGTCTTTGGGAGCCCCCAGATCCTGTCGTACTCTATCACCAAATATCTGAAATATGCTTTTCCCATTCACCCAAGGATCATACCACATATTAATATTGGTTCCAGAAGAAATCACATAAGAAATATTGTTACGTAGCCATCGCCTTGCCTTCAGAATTCCTTTCCAAGCAGCAGAATGAGATGTTTTTGCAGATGTTTCCCAGATTGATTCCTTGGTTAGGTACCTAGCAAAAACCCATTGTGACCATAAGGAAGACTTGTTTTGTAAAATATCTCATAATTGCTTTACCATACAAGCTTTATTCCAATCTCTAATATGTCGAAGATTCAGCCCCCCTTCATCCTTCGGTTTGCAAATGTTGTCCCAATTCACCATGTGCATTGCCTTACCATCTGTGCCATTCCAAAAGAAGTTCATAAGTAATTTATCAATATCATGGAGAAGCCCGGCTGGTAGAAGGAATGCATGAGACTAATAAATAGAATAAGAGGTCAACACAGATCGAATAAGTTCAAGTCGTCCAGCTTTAGAAAGAAGCCTATTTTTCCAAGAGGAAATTCTGTTCTTAATTTTTTGTATGATAGGCTGACAGGAGGCTTTGTTGATTCCAGTGGATATAAGTGGGAGACCCAAGTAAGGAACCGGTAAATTTCCTTCTCCCAATGTTTGAGCAATATGATCCTTATTGTCAATGCAAGCACCCACATATACTTTGCTCTTTGCATGGTTTAGCTTAAGACCAGAAACTTTACCAAATTCATTAAGAATATCTGCCAGATTACTCACAGAAACTGGATCATCTCGAAGGAAGATAATAAGGTCGTCGGCAAATGTTATGTGAGACATATAAACAGAACCATAATGTGGTACCTTAATTTTGCCATTGGAAACAGCCTCTTCTAACATACAACTGAGCCCTTCCATTGCAATGGTAAAAAGATAAGGAGATAGTGGATCACCTTGCCGAATGCCATTCTTACTCCCAAAGAAGCCAATAGGTGAACCATTAAAGAGAATTGAAAATTTTGGAGTTTTCAAGCAACATTGAATCCATTTAACCCAGTGCTGAGGGAAGCCCATATTATGGAGCATCATGTAAATAAAATCCCTATTGACTGAGTCAAAGGCCTTTCGTAAATCAGCTTTAAAACAGATCTTTTTCCCTCTTGTTTTAGAATGTAGATCCTTAACCAAATCATTAGCAAGCAGGACATTATGATGGATACTCCTCCCTTTAAGAAAAGCAGCCTGATTAGGACTAATGACCTTATTCATGACCTTTTGTAGTCTATCTGCCAGCAACTTAGAGATAACCTTATAAATAAAGTTGCACAGTGAAATAGGACGGTAGTTCTCCAATGAATCGGCTCCATCATTTTTAGGCACTAAAGAAATAAAAGTGCAATTCATTTCTTTCAGAATGTGACCTGAGGAGAAAAAATGTCGACAAGCTTTTATGACATCGTTGCCTACAATAGCCCATGCAATTTGATAAAACTCAGCTGGAAATCCATCTGGACCAGGGCTTTTGTGCTTCGGGGACTTAAAAACAACTTTCACAATTTCATCATCCGTTATTGGGGCATTAAGATGAGAGAGGGCTTCAGAATCAAGTCGTCTTGTAGGCCCAACATGAATACTATTAGGCTGCTGTTCCTGATTGAGTAAGGAATAAAAAAATTGCTTGGTGTAATTTTTAACCTCATCCAGATCCTCAATGAGATTACCATCTATACCTTTGCATTTTTTGATGCGATTAGTAGCCCTTCTGGTAGCAATAGCAGCATAGAAAAACTTCGTATTAGAATCCCCTAGAGTAAGCCAATGCTGTCGTGACTTCTGTTTCAAAAAGCATTCCTCCTGCTTCAAAGCTTGCATAAAGTTATTTCTAGCAGCAGCCTATTTGTATATAAGATTCGCATCCAGAGGTTGAAGATTTAGCTCGCTTTGCACAGCCATAAGTTCTTTCTTGCATAACTGAACTCTGTCGTTGATATTTCCAAATGTAGTTGAATTCCACTTCTTCAGTGCTGCTTTGCATACTTTTAGTTTTTGACATAGGATGTAAGGGGGAGAACCAAATACATTAATGTCCCAAGCTGACTTAATAACTTCGAGGAACTTTGGGTGAGAACTCCACATATTAAAAAATCTAAAAGGTTTCTTGACTCTTGGTAGTGCTTTATCTGCATGTATATGCATAATAGAGTGATCCGAAAATAACTTAGCACCGTACTCAAGAAGTGAATCTGGGAAAACTGCTAACCATTCCTGATTAATCAAACATCTGTCAAGTCGAGCCATAATTTTTCTTTCAGCAGTACTTTGATTGTTCCATGAGAACCAATCACCTACATATTTCATGTCAGTCAATGCAGCAGTATCTATACAATCATTAAAATGTTGAAGCTGACATTCGGAAAGCACTCTACCCCCCACTTTCTCATTTGTGTATCTGACAGTATTAAAGTCACCGAGAACAACCCAAGGTACTGTAGGATAACTATTTGCAATGCTAACCAGATCACGCCATAGAGCATTCCTGTCAGACATACTGTTAGATGCATAAATACCGGTAATATTGAATTGACATCCAGTCTGTTTATCCTCTGCCTTAAGATGAATGAATTGATTAGTAGCAGAAATAAACCAAGCAGTAACAAGATTAGGATGCCATAAGACCCAAACTCGACCATAAGTATCCTGAGAATCATTAGTAAAAAGTTCTGCCTCAGGCCATATTAAATTCTTCTGAACTTGAACACGATGAGGTTTAATTTTTGTTTCCACAAGAATCACAATGTCACATGCAGCAGATCGGATTATTCTATTGAGCTCCCGACATTTCTCAGTCTTATTAAGTCCACGAACATTCCAACAGCTTATTTTCATCAATACTAGATAGAAGGAAGAGCATGCGATTTTGGGAGGACACTACCATCCTTTTTCTTATCCTTTGATTTTGTATGGTCCTCTCGCATAATATCTTTACCCTTTAATCCTTTATTCCTATATTTATCCACCTCATCCACAGCTTGCAAATGTTTAAATTTTTGCGTACCTTGAGGCAAGGAGTCCTGAATAGCGGGATGTGTCGAAGAGCGATGAGTTTGGTGAGTTGCAATGTCTTGGTTCCCAAGAGGTTGTTGAAATGAAATTTTCTGATTATCTGAAGGAGTGATTCGTGAAGGCGAGGTTGTTATTGGGGAGTGAGAACCTTGGGAAGCTCCTGCAGTGAAATTCTCTGATATAATAGGTAAAGATGGAAGTCCTGACTTGTCTTTCTCTTGTTCGTGTCGCTGCCCCAACGAGTCAGAGTGTTCAATCATCTTCTCCGTCATCACCACTGTTGGCACTGGAGTATCAGTGCTTGGATTAGTGGTAGTGACCCCATTCTGTGGCTCTTGGCGTGGTCGGTAGACCTGTGTGATTTTTTGTGAAGGCTGTTGGCAGGCACCATTTACATGTCCAAAAGATAGACAAACCTTGCATTGTTGTGGCTTCCAAGAATATGAGACTTTCACCTTTCGGGTGCTCCCATCAAGATCACGGTAAGAAACATCATTCGGCAGTTCCTCATCAGAAGAAACCATTACACAAGCTCTGGCAAAGGTCAATCTCGTTTGCGAAGCTGTTGCCTTATCAAGATACAATGGTTGTCCCAGGGTGCTGCAAAGCTTTGCAATAAAACGACGACCCCAGAGATGTAGTGGAAGTCCATGGAAAGAAACCCATATTGGGATAGACTGTAGACTGTCTAACTCCAATCTCACATCAGGTGCCCAGCATCGTAGTATCATTGGATGACCACGGATAGTCCAAAATCCTTCAAGGACCCGTTGTAAATCTTCTTCCGAATAAAGCCTGCATACAAAGAATCCGGTCTCCAACATATGAAGATCAAATGTTGATATTCCCCATCGAGTTCTGATGTATGAGGATAGTGGGAAAAAGGATGTTCTTAGTCCAACAACGTAGCCCACAATTGCCATTGACCATGTCTCAATTAGTTCGTCGGAATCAATAGCCTCATACACAGCAATCTTCTGGTCAGCCTGTACTTCTGGAGCAAAAAAGTCCAGTCGAAGATCCGGACTACCCACTGGAGCCTTGAAGAGGCTACTCCAAGGCTTCGGATCTCGGGAAATAGGAGCTGGAGGTCGTGATCTAGATCGTGAACGACCTCGGGCCTGGTTCATTGAAGGAGCATCCCGTCGAGAAGAAGAAATCAGCGGTGGAACATCCTGGTGTGAAACCGGCCTAAGCTGCTGGGGAGGAACCAGCGGCTGTTGGAGAGGAGCAACCCCCTCCCGCGGTGAAGTAACCAGCGGCTGAGGAGCAACCCTCTCCCGCTGTGACTGCTGGAGAGGGGCGTTCTGCTGTGAAGCAATCAGCCGCTGGGAAGAAGCCAGCGGAGGAGCATCCCGCTGGAACAGAGGATGCGAAGCAGAGTGCCGCGTCCGGCCGCTCGCATCCATGGCGTCGCTCGCCCTAGCCGCCAGCCGCCTAGGGGAGAGGAAGCCACCACCCTGCCCACACTAATGTCGCAGCCGTCGCCCCTTCCACGCCGATTGCAGAAGCAGCCGTCGCCCTTTCCACGCTGGAGTTGCCGCAGGAAGCGGCAGTGAACCCAGCCCCAATCGCAGCGCAGCTTCCACCGTTTCTTGCCCTAGAGTCCGTCCCGCGCCTAGGGGAGAAGAGCCGCCGCCCTTCCACGCCTGAAGTCGCCGATTCCCGGCCTGGAATCGCTGATCGCAGGAGCGACCGCCGGCCTTCCACTCGCCGCGGAGTGATCGTAGAGGAGAAATCGCCCAAGGGAGCAATCGCAAGCACAAGCGCAAGGGAAGAGGTTGCCGTCCCCAGCGTCGATCGCAAGCGCAAGCGCAAGCCCAAGCAGAGCAGAGCACTCACGCACGCACGCAAGGGAACGCAGGCCCATTCCACCCCATTCCCAAGCCGATGCGTGCACCGTCTCTCTCTCCGCTCTCTCTCCTCCTCACGCTCGGAAATTCAAAATACTTGTCATTCACGATGTATTAGCTCATGGTTAAGTCGTATGAGCATGGTTTCATGAAAAAACATGACGGTCATAAACTTTGCGCAGAGTCGAGTTTCGATCGGTTTTTCAAGCACCGTCTCGGAAACTCAAAATACTGGTCTTTCCCGTTTTATTAGCCCATGGGAAGTCGTACAAGCATGCTTGCGCAAAAAAATTCGATGGTCATAAACTTTGAGCGAAGTCGCGCGCGAGTCGAGTTTCGATCGGTTTTTCGTGCACCGTTTTGGATATTCAAAATACTGGCCATTCACGATGTATTAGCCAATGGTAAGTCGTATGAGCATGGTTTCACGAAAAAACACGACGGTCATAAACTTTGCGCAGGGTCGAGATTCGATCGGTTTTTCGTGCACCGTCTCGGAAATTCAAAATATTGGTCTTTCCCGTCTTATTAGCCCATGGTAAGTCGTACAAGCACGCTTTCGCAAAAAAATTTGACGGTCATAAACTTTGCGCGAACTTTGCGCTGAGTCGAGTTTCGATCGGTTTTTCAAGCACCGTATATGAAATTCAAAATACTGGCCATTCACGATGTATTAGCCCATGGTAAGTCGTATGAGCATGGTTTCACGAAAAAACATGACGGTCATAAACTTTGCGCAGAGTCGAGTTTCGATAAGTTTTTCGTGCACCGTCTCGGAAATTCAAAATACTGGTCTTTCCCGTCTTATTAGCCCATGGGAAGTCGTACAAGCTTGCTTTCGCAAAAAAATACGACGGACATAAACTTTGCACGAAGTGGCGCGTGACTCGAGTTTCGATCGTTTTTTCGTGCACCGTCTCGGAAATTCAAAATACTGGTCATTCACGATGTATTAGCCCATGGTAAGTCATATGAGCATGGTTTCACGAAAAAACACGACGGTCATAAACTTTTCTAGAAGTCACGCGCTGAGTCGAGTTTCGATCGGTTTTTCGTGCACCGTCTCGAAAATTCAAAATACTGGCCATTCACGATGTATTAGCCCATGGGAAGTCGTACAAGAATGCTTTCGCAAAAAAATTCGATGGTCATAAACTTTGAGCGATGTCGCACGCGAGTCGAGTTTCGATCGGTTTTTCGTGCACCGTTTCGGAAATTCAAAATACTGGCCATTCACGATGTATTAGCCCATGGTAAGTCGTATGACCATGGTTTCACGAAAAATTACGATGGTCATTAACTTTGCTCGAAGTCACGCGCTGAGTCGAGTTTCGATCGGTTTTTCATGCACTGTCTTGGAAATTCAAAATACTGGCCATTCACGATGTATTAGCCCATGGTAAGTCGTATGGGCATGGTTTCACGAAAAAACGCGACGGTCATAAACATTGCGCAGAGTCGAGTTTCGATCGATTTTTCGTGCACCGTCTTGGAAATTTAAAATACTAGCAATTCCCAACATATTAGCCCATGAGAAGTCGTACAAGCACGCTTTCACGAAAAAATGTGACGGCCATTACGCGAAGTCGCGCCCAAGGTCGAGTTTCGATTGGTTTTACGTGCACCGTCTCGGAAATTCAAAATACTGACCATTCACGATATATTAGCTCATGGTTAAGTCGTATGAGCATGGTTTCATGAAAAAACATGACGGTCATAAACTTTGCGCAGAGTCGAGTTTCGATCGGTTTTTCGTGCACCGTCTCAGAAATTTAAAATACAGGCCATTCACGATGTATTAGCCCATGGGATAAGTCGTATGAGCATGGTTTCACGAAAAATGACGATGGTCATTTACTTTGCTCGAAGTAACGCGCTGAGTCGAGTTTCGATCGGTTTTTCATGCACTGTCTCGGAAATGCAAAATACTGGCTATCCACGATGTATTAGCCAATGGTAAGTCGTATTAGTATGGTTTCACGAAAAAATGCGACGGTCATAAACGTTGCGCAGAGTCGAGTTTCGATCAGTTTTTCGTGCACCGTCTCGGAAATTCAAAATACTAGCAATTCCCAACGTATTAGCCCATGAGAAGTCGTACAAGCACGCTTTCACGAAAAAATGTGACGGACATTACGCGAAGTCGCGCCCAGGGTCGAGTTTCGATTGGTTTTACGTGCACCATCTCGAAAATTCAAAATACTGACCATTCACGATGTATTAGCTCATGGTTAAGTCGTATGAGCATGGTTTCACGAAAAAACATGACGGTCATAAACTTTGCGCAGAGTCGAGTTTCGATCGGTTTTTCAAGCACCGTCTCGGAAATACAAAATACTGGTCTTTCCCGTCTTATTCGCCCATGGGAAGTCGTACAAGCTTGCTTTCGCAAAAAAATACGACGGTCAAAAACATTGCTCGAAGTTGCGCGTTGAGTCGAGTTTCGATTGGTTTTTCGTACACCGTCTAGGAAATTCAAAATACTGGTCTTTCCCATCTTATTAGCCCATGAGAAGTCGTACAAGCATGCTTTCGCAAAAAAATACGACGGTCATAAACTTTGCACGAAGTGGCGTGCGACTCGAGTTTCGATCGGTTTTTCGTGCACCGTCTCAGAAATTCAAAATACTGGCCATTCATGATGTATTAGCCCATAGTAAGTCGTATGAGCATGGTTTCACGAAAAAACGCGACGGTCACAAACTTTGCGCTGAGTCGAGTTTCGTTCGGTTTTTCATGCACCGTCTAGGAAATTCAAAATACTAGCAATTCCCAACGTATTAGCCCATGAGAAGTCGTACAAGCACGCTTTAATGAAAAAATGTGACGGACATTACGCGAAGTCACGCCCAAGGTCGAGTTTCGATTGGTTTTACGTGCACCGTCTCGGAAATTCAAAATACTGACCATTCACGGTGTATTAGCTCATGGTTAAGTCGTATGAGCATGGTTTCACGAAAAAACATGACGGTCATAAACTTTACGCAGAGTCGAGTTTCGATCGGTTTTTCATGTACCGTCTCGGAAATTCAAAATACAGGCCATTCACGATGGATTAGCCCATGGTAAGTCGTATGAGCATGGTTTCACGAAAAATGACGATGGTCATTTACTTTGCTCGAAGTCACGCGCTGAGTCGAGTTTCGATCGGTTTTTCATGCACTGTCTCCGAAATTCAAAATACTGGCTATCCACGATGTATTAGCCAATGGTATGTCGTATGAGTATGGTTTCACGAAAAAATGCGACGGTCATAAACTTTCCGCAGAGTCGAGTTTCGATCGGTTTTTCGTGCACCGTCACGGAAATTCAAAATACTAGCAATTCCCAACGTATTAGCCCATGAGAAGTCGTACAAGCACGCTTTCACGAAAAAATGTGACGGACATTACGCGAAGTCACGCCCAAGGTCGAGTTTCGATTGGTTTTACGTGCACCGTCTTGGAAATTCAAAATACTATCCATTCACGATGTATTATCTCATGGTTAAGTCGGATGAGCATGGTTTCACGAAAAAACATGACGGTCATAGACTTTGCGCAGAGTCGAGTTTCCATTGGTTTTTCATGCACCATCTCGGAAATACAAAATACTGGTCTTTCCCGTCTTATTAGCCCATGGGAAGTCGTACAAGCATGCTTTCGCAAAAAAATTCGATGGTCATAAACTTCGAGCGAAGTCGCGCGCGAGTCGAGTTTCGATCGATTTTTCGTGCACCGTTTCGGAAATTCAAAATACTGGCCATTCACGATGTATTAGCCCATGGTAAGTCGTATGAGCATGGTTTCACGAAAAAACGTGACGGTCATAAACTTTGCGCAGGGTCGAGATTCGATCGGTTTTTCGTGCACCGTCTCGGAAATTCAAAATACTGATCTTTCCCGTCTTATTAGCCCATGGGAAGTCGTACAAGCACGCTTTCGCAAAAAAATTCGATGGTCATAAACTTTGCGCTGAGTCGAGTTTCGATCGGTTTTTCAAGCACCGTATATGAAATTCAAAATACTGGCCATTCACGATGTATTAGCCCATGGTAAGTCGTGTGAGCATGGTTTCACGAAAAAACATGACGGTCATAAACTTTGCGCAGAGTCGAGTTTCAATAGGTTTTTCGTGCACCGTCTCGGAAATTCAAAATACTGGTCTTTCCCGTCTTATTAGCCCATGGGAAGTCGTACAAGCTTGCTTTCGCAAAAAAATACGACGGACATAAACTTTGCACGAAGTGGCGTGCGACTCGAGTTTCGATCGTTTTTTCGTGCACCGTCTCGAAAATTCAAAATACTGGCCATTCACGATGTATTAGCCCATGGTAAGTCATATGAGCATGGTTTCACGAAAAAACATGACAGTCATAAACTTTTCTAGAAGTCACGCGCTGAGTCGAGTTTCGATCGGTTTTTCGTGCACCCTCTCGAAAATTCAAAATACTGGCCATTCACGATGTATTAGCCCATGGGAAGTCGTACAAGAATGATTTCACAAAAAAATTCGATGGTCATAAACTTTGAGCGATGTCGCACGCGAGTCGAGTTTCGATCGGTTTTTGGTGCACCATTTCGGAAATTCAAAATACTGGCCATTCACGATGTATTAGCCCATGGTAAGTCGTATGAGCATGGTTTCACGAAAAATTATGATGGTCATTAACTTTGCTCGAAGTCACGCGCTGAGTCGAGTTTCGATCGGTTTTTCAAGCACCGTCTCGGAAATACAAAATACTGGTCTTTCCCGTCTTATTCGCCCATGGGAAGTCGTACAAGCTTGCTTTCGCAAAAAAATACGACGGTCAAAAACATTGCTCGAAGTTGCGCGCTGAGTCGAGTTTCGATTGGTTTTTCGTACACCGTCTAGGAAATTCAAAATACTGGTCTTTCCCATCTTATTAGCCCATGAGAAGTCGTACAAGCATGCTTTCGCAAAAAAATACGACGGTCATAAACTTTGCACGAAGTGGCGTGCGACTCGAGTTTCGATCGGTTTTTCGTGCACCGTCTCAGAAATTCAAAATACTGGCCATTCATGATGTATTAGCCCATAGTAAGTCGTATGAGCATGGTTTCACGAAAAAACGCGACGGTCACAAACTTTGCGCTGAGTCGAGTTTCGTTCGGTTTTTCATGCACCGTCTAGGAAATTCAAAATACTAGCAATTCCCAACGTATTAGCCCATGAGAAGTCGTACAAGCACGCTTTAATGAAAAAATGTGACGGACATTACGCGAAGTCACGCCCAAGGTCGAGTTTCGATTGGTTTTACGTGCACCGTCTCGGAAATTCAAAATACTGACCATTCACGGTGTATTAGCTCATGGTTAAGTCGTATGAGCATGGTTTCACGAAAAAACATGACGGTCATAAACTTTACGCAGAGTCGAGTTTCGATCGGTTTTTCATGTACCGTCTCGGAAATTCAAAATACAGGCCATTCACGATGGATTAGCCCATGGTAAGTCGTATGAGCATGGTTTCACGAAAAATGACGATGGTCATTTACTTTGCTCGAAGTCACGCGCTGAGTCGAGTTTCGATCGGTTTTTCATGCACTGTCTCCGAAATTCAAAATACTGGCTATCCACGATGTATTAGCCAATGGTATGTCGTATGAGTATGGTTTCACGAAAAAATGCGACGGTCATAAACTTTCCGCAGAGTCGAGTTTCGATCGGTTTTTCGTGCACCGTCACGGAAATTCAAAATACTAGCAATTCCCAACGTATTAGCCCATGAGAAGTCGTACAAGCACGCTTTCACGAAAAAATGTGACGGACATTACGCGAAGTCACGCCCAAGGTCGAGTTTCGATTGGTTTTACGTGCACCGTCTTGGAAATTCAAAATACTATCCATTCACGATGTATTATCTCATGGTTAAGTCGGATGAGCATGGTTTCACGAAAAAACATGACGGTCATAGACTTTGCGCAGAGTCGAGTTTCCATTGGTTTTTCATGCACCATCTCGGAAATACAAAATACTGGTCTTTCCCGTCTTATTAGCCCATGGGAAGTCGTACAAGCATGCTTTCGCAAAAAAATTCGATGGTCATAAACTTCGAGCGAAGTCGCGCGCGAGTCGAGTTTCGATCGATTTTTCGTGCACCGTTTCGGAAATTCAAAATACTGGCCATTCACGATGTATTAGCCCATGGTAAGTCGTATGAGCATGGTTTCACGAAAAAACGTGACGGTCATAAACTTTGCGCAGGGTCGAGATTCGATCGGTTTTTCGTGCACCGTCTCGGAAATTCAAAATACTGATCTTTCCCGTCTTATTAGCCCATGGGAAGTCGTACAAGCACGCTTTCGCAAAAAAATTCGATGGTCATAAACTTTGCGCTGAGTCGAGTTTCGATCGGTTTTTCAAGCACCGTATATGAAATTCAAAATACTGGCCATTCACGATGTATTAGCCCATGGTAAGTCGTGTGAGCATGGTTTCACGAAAAAACATGACGGTCATAAACTTTGCGCAGAGTCGAGTTTCAATAGGTTTTTCGTGCACCGTCTCGGAAATTCAAAATACTGGTCTTTCCCGTCTTATTAGCCCATGGGAAGTCGTACAAGCTTGCTTTCGCAAAAAAATACGACGGACATAAACTTTGCACGAAGTGGCGTGCGACTCGAGTTTCGATCGTTTTTTCGTGCACCGTCTCGAAAATTCAAAATACTGGCCATTCACGATGTATTAGCCCATGGTAAGTCATATGAGCATGGTTTCACGAAAAAACATGACAGTCATAAACTTTTCTAGAAGTCACGCGCTGAGTCGAGTTTCGATCGGTTTTTCGTGCACCCTCTCGAAAATTCAAAATACTGGCCATTCACGATGTATTAGCCCATGGGAAGTCGTACAAGAATGATTTCACAAAAAAATTCGATGGTCATAAACTTTGAGCGATGTCGCACGCGAGTCGAGTTTCGTTCGGTTTTTCGTGCACCATTTCGGAAATTCAAAATACTGGCCATTCACGATGTATTAGCCCATGGTAAGTCGTATGAGCATGGTTTCACGAAAAATTATGATGGTCATTAACTTTGCTCGAAGTCACGCGCTGAGTCGAGTTTCGATCGGTTTTTCATGCACTGTCTTGGACATTCAAAATACTGGCCATTCACGATGTATTAGCCCATGGTAAGTCGTATGGCATGGTTTCACGAAAAAACGCGACGGTCATAAACTTTGCGCAGAGTCGAGTTTCGATCGATTTTTCGTGCACCGTCTTGGAAATTTAAAATACTAGCAATTCCCAACATAGTAGCCCATGAGAAGTCGTACAAGCACGCTTTCACGAAAAAATGTGACGGACATTACGCGAAGTCGCGCCCAGGGTCGAGTTTCGATTGGTTTTACGTGCACCGTCTCGAAAATTAAAAATACTGACCATTCACGATGTATTAGCTCATGGTTAAGTCGTATGAGCATGGTTTCACGAAAAAAAAAGACGGTCATAAACTTTGTGCAGAGTCGAGTTTCGATCGGTTTTTCGTGCACCGTCTGGGAAATTTAAAATACAGGCCATTCACGATGTATTAGCCCATGGGATAAGTCGTATGAGCATGGTTTCACGAAAAATGACGATGGTCATTTACTTTGCTCGAAGTAACGCGCTGAGTCGAGTTTCGATCGGTTTTTCATGCACTGTCTCGAAAATTCAAAATACTGGCTATCCACGATGTATTAGCCAATGGTAAGTCGTATGAGTATGGTTTCACGAAAAAATGCGACGGTCATAAACGTTGCGCAGAGTCAAGTTTCGATCGGTTTTTCGTGCACCGTCTCGAAAATTCAAAATACTAGCAATTCCCAACGTATTAGCCCATGAGAAGTCGTACAAGCACGCTTTCACGAAAAAATGTGACGGACATTACGCGAAGTCGCGCCCAGGGTCGAGTTTCGATTGGTTTTACGTGCACCGTCTCGGAAATTCAAAATACTGACCATTCACGATGTATTAGCTCATGGTTAAGTCGTATGAGCATGGTTTCACGAAAAAACATGACGGTCATAAACTTTGAGCAGAGTCGAGTTTCGATCGGTTTTTCAAGCACCGTCTCGGAAATACAAAATACTGGTCTTTCCCGTCTTATTCGCCCATGGGAAGTCGTACAAGCATGCTTTCGCAAAAAAATTCGATGGTCATAAACTTCGAGCGAAGTCGCGCGCGAGTCGAGTTTCGATCGGTTTTTCGTGCACCGTTTCGGAAATTCAAAATACTGGCCATTCACGATGTATTAGCCCATGGTAAGTCGTATGAGCATGGTTTCACGAAAAAACGTGACGGTCATAAACTTTGCGCAGGGTTGAGATTCGATCGATTTTTCGTGCACCGTCTCGGAAATTCAAAATACTGGTCTTTCCCGTCTTATTAGCCCATGTGTAGTCGTACAAGCTCGCTTTCGCAAAAAAATACGACGGTCATAAACTTTGCGCGAAGTTGCGCGCGAGTCGAGTTTCGATCGGTTTTTCGTGCAACGTCTCGGAAATTCAAAATACAGGCCATTCACGATGTATTAGCCCATGGTAAGTCGTATGAGCATGGTTTCACGAAAAAATGCGACGGTCATAAATTTGCGCAGAGTCGAGATTCGATCGGTTTTTCAAGCACTGTCTCAGAAATTCAAAATACTAGTCTTTCCCGTCTTATTAGCCCATGGGAAGTCGTACAAGCTTGCTTTCGCAAAAAAATACGACGTTCAAAAACTTTGCTCGAAGTCGCGCGCTGAGTCAAGTTTCGATCGGTTTTTCGTGCACCGTCTCGGAAATTCAAAATACTGGTCATTCCCGTCTTATTAGCCCATGGGAAGTCGTACAAGCATGCTTTCGCAAAAAAATTCGACGGTCATAAACTTTGCGCGAACTTTGCGCTGAGTCATGTTTCGATCGGTTTTTCCAGCACCGTCTCTGGAATACAAAATATTGGCCATTCACGATGTATTAGCCCATGGTAAGTCGTATGAGCATGGTTTCACGAAAAAATGTGACGGTCATAAACTTTGCGCAGAGTCGAGTTTCGATCGATTTTTCGTGCACCGTCTCAGAAATTCAAAATATTGGTCTTCCCCGTCTTATTAGCCCATGAGAAGTCGTACAAGCATGCTTTCGCAAAAAAATACGACGGTCATAAACTTTGCACGAAGTGGCGCGCCACACGAGTTTCGATTGGTTTTTCGTGCACCGTCTCCAAAATTCAAAATACTGGCCATTCATGATGTATTAGCCCATGGTAAGTCGTATGAGCATGGTTTCACGAAAAATGGCGATGGTCATTAACTTTGCTCGAAGTCACGCGCTGAGTCGAGTTTCGATCGATTTTTCATGCACTGTCTCGGAAATTCAAAATACTGGCCATTCACGATGTATTAGCCCATGGTAAGTCGTATGAGCATGGTTTCATGAAAAAACGTGACAGTCATAAACTTTTTTTTTGGTATGTAAAGATAATGTATTTTGTAAAAGATTTGTACAAAGAAGCTTTGTCTACACAAGCCATAGACTAAAGCCTGAAGTCTCTTAGTGTGGTCGAGAAGATTGCACCCCACCTAAAGAAGGTGAAATGGGCACACTTCATCAAACTCATTTCCAAGAGTAGCACAAGGAAGTTAATAAATAATAAAATGCAATAGCTAGATAGACTGTTCTGGACTACTTGTGGATACATCACAAAATATAAGCTTTGCCCCATATAATACATTACAATCTTCATCATTATTCTAGTGATTATTGACTAATGAAAAAATTGAATCTTGTGAAAATCACTTTCTCTCTTCTTGTCAGGTGCTCTATATTCAATTATTGCTCCATGCATGATCGTGAGTCCTGAAGAATCTCTATCAGAATTTGAGCTTTGTTCATGTTGTGACACTCAAAAATTCTGCCACACCTCTTCTTCCAAATCCACCAAATAGCACATCTGAATATAATTCTTGCTAGTTGTGTAAGAGGACCCTTTCTTGAGAAGCTTTGCATCAGCATTTATAATTCATGATGCAACTTTGGTCGTGGTAGCCTTTGAAGATCAAATCGCTTCAAGATCTCCTTCCATATCCAAGATGAATAATCACAAGCAAAGTAGAGATGGTCAACACTTTCTTCCTTTTCCATACACAAAGAGCACCGATTTACAATATAAATACCTCTTCGTTGCATATTGTCCATCGTAGGAAGTTTGCCGAGAAGGGCCTGCCATGTACATAAGGAATGTCGCTGTGAGCATGGACTATCCCATGTCCAGCTACTTGGGATCCACTTGTTGTTTCGTCATCTAATTTGGTTCCATGCAGATGTAGCACTAAATTTTCCATTATCATGACGCCAAATAAGCATATCTGAAGAGTTATTCTTGATTGGAATAGCCCTAATAGTCGGCCAAAGTAATAACATGTCAGGGGAGGTAGGGTTGGGAAGACACCATGTACCATTGTTAATGAATTCAGAAACCTTCCAGTCTTTGGGAGCCCCCAGATCCTGTCTTACTCTATCACCAAATATCTGAAATATACTTTTCCCATTCACCCAAGGATCATACCACATATTAATATTGGTTCCAGAAGAAATCACATAAGAAATATTGTTACGTAGCCATCTCCTTGCCTTCAGAATTCATTTCCAAGCAGCAGAATGAGATGTTTTTGCGGATGCTTCCCAGATTGATTCCTTGGTTAGGTACCTAGCAAAAACCCATTGTGACCATAAAGAAGACTTATTTTGTAAAATATCCCATAATTGCTTTACCATACAAGCTTTATTCCAATCTCTAATATGTCGAAGATTCAGACCCCCTTCATCCTTCGGTTTGCAAATGTTGTCCCAATTCACCATGTGCATTGCCTTACCATCTGTGCCATTCCAAAAGAAGTTCATAAGTAATTTATCAATATCATGGAGAAGCCCGGCAGGTAGAAGGAATGCATGAGACCAATAAATAGAATAAGAGATCAACACAGATCGAATAAGTTCAAGTCGTCCAGCTTTAGAAAGAAGCCTATTTTTCCAAGAGGAAATTCTATTCTTAATTTTTTGTAGGATAGGCTGACAGGAGACTTTGTTGATTCCAGTGGATATAAGTGGAAGACCCAAGTAAGGAACCGGTAAATTTCCTTCAGCAACTCCCAATGTTTGAGCAATATGATCCTTATTGTCAATGCAAGCACCCACATATACTTTGCTCTTTGCATGGTTTAGCTTAAGACCAGAAACTATACCAAATTCATTAAGAATATCTGCTAGATTACTCACAGAAACTAGATCATCTCGAAGGAAGATAATAAGGTCATCAGCAAATGTTATGTGAGAGATATAAATAGAACCATAATATGGATCGCCTTGCCGAATGCCATTCTTACTCCCGAAGAAGCCAATAGGTGAACCATTAAAGAGAATCAAAAATTTTGGAGTTTCCAAGCAACATTGAATCCATTTAACCCAGTGCTGAGGGAAGCCCATATTACGGAGCATCATGTAAATAAAATACCTATTGACTGAGTCAAAGGCCTTTCGTAAATCAGCTTTAAAACAGATCTTTTTCCCTCTTATTTTTGAGTGTAGATCCTTAACCAAATCATTAGCAAGTAGGACATTATGATAGATACTCCTCCCTTTAATAAAAGCAGCCTGATTAGGACTAATGACCTTATTCATGACCATTTGTAGTCTATCTGCCAGCAACTTCGAGATAACCTAATAAATAAAGTTGCACAGTGAAATAGGATGGTAGTTCTCCAATGAATCGGCTCCATCATTTTTAGGCACTAAAGAAATAAAAATGCAATTCATTTCTTTAAGAATATGACCTGAGAAGAAAAAATGTCGACAAGCTTTTATGACATCGTTGCCTACAATAGACCATGCAATTGATAAAACTCAGCTGGAAATTCGTCTGGACCAGGGCTTTTGTGCTTCGGGGACTTAAAAATAACTTCCACAATTTCATCATCCGTTATTGGGGCATTAAGATGAGAGAGGGCTTCAGAATCAAGTCGTCTTGTAGGCCCAACATGAATACTATTAGGCTGCTGCTCCTGATTGAGTAAGGAATAAAAAATTTGCTTGGTGTAATTTTTAACCTCATCCAAATCCTCAATGAGATTACCATCTATACCTTTGCATTTTTTGATGCGATTAGTAGCCCTTCTGGTAGCAATAGCAGCATAGAAAAACTTCGTATTAGAATCCCCTAGAGTAAGCCAATGCTGTCGTGACTTCTGTTTCAAAAAGCATTCCTCCTGCTTCAAAGCTTGCATAAAGTTATTTCTAGCAGCAGCCTCTTTGTATATAAGATTCACATCCAGAGGTTGAAGATTTAGCTCGCTTTGCACAGTCATAAGTTCTTTCTTGCATAACTGAACCCTGTTGGTGATATTTCCGAATGTAGTTGAATTCCACTTCTTAAGTGCTGCTTTGCATGCTTTTAGCTTTTGACATAGGATGTAAGGAGGAGAACCAAATACATTAATGTCCCAAGCTGACTTAATAACTTCGAGGAACTTAGGGTGAGAACTCCACATATTAAAAAATCTAAAAGGTTTCTTGACTCTGGGTAGTGCTTTATCCGCATGTATATGCATAATAGAGTGATCCGAAAATAACTTAGCACCGTACTCAAGAAGTGAATCTGGGAAAACTGCTAACCATTCCTGATTAATCAAACATCTGTCAAGTCGAGCCATAATTTTTCTATCAACAGTACTTTGATTGTTCCATGAGAACCAATCACCTACATATTTCATGTCAGTCAATGCAGCAGTATCTATACCATCATTAAAATGTTGAAGCTGACATTCGGAAAGCACTCTACCCCCCACTTTCTCATTTGTGTATCTGACAGTATTAAAGTCACCGAGAACAATCCAAGGTACTGTAGGATAACTATTTGCAATGCTAACCAGATCACGCCATAGAGTATTCCTGTCAGACATACTGTTAGATGCATAAATACCGATAATATTGAATTGACATCCAGTCTGTTTATCCTCTGCCTTAAGATGAATGAATTGATTAGTAGCAGAAATAAACCAAGCAGTAACAAGGTTAGGATGCCATAAGACCCAAACTCGACCATAAGTATCCTGAGAATCATTAGTAAAAAGTTCTGCCTCAGGCCATATTAAATTCTTCTGAACTCGAACACGATGAGTTTTAATTTTTGTTTCCACAAGAATCACAATATCACATGCAGCAGATCGGATTATTCTATTGAGCTCCCGACATTTCTCAGTCTTATTAAGTCCACGAACATTCCAACAGATTATTTTCATCAATACTAGATAGAAGGAAGAGCATACGATTTTGGGAGGACACTACCATCCTTTTTCTTTTCCTTTGATTTTACATGGTCCTCTCGCATAATATCTTTACCCTTTAATCCTTTATTCCTATATTTATCCACCTCATCCACAGCTTGCAAATGTTTAAACTTTTGCGTACCTTGAGGCAAGGAGTCCTGAATAGCGGGATGTGTCGAAGAGCGATGAGTTTGGTGAGTTGCAATGTCTTTGTTCCCAAGAGGTTGTTGAAATGAAATTTCCTGATTATCTGAAGGAATGATTCGTGACAGCGAGGTTGTTATTTGGGAGTGAGAACCATGGGAAGCTCCTGCAGTGAAAGTCTCTGATATAATAGGAAAAGATGAAAGTCCTGACTTGTCTTTCTCTTGTTCGTGTCGCTGCCCCAACGAGTCAGAGTGCTCATTCATCTTCTCCGCCATCATCACTGTTGGCACTGGAGTATCAGTGCTTGGTTTAGTGGTAGTGACCCCATTCTGTGGCTCTTGGCGTGGTCGGTAGACCTGTGTGATTTTTTGTGAAGGCTGTTGGCATGCACCATTTACTTGTCCAAAAGATAGACAAACCTTGCATCGTTGTGGCTTCCAAGAATATGAGACTTTCACCTTTCGGGTGCTCCCATCAAGATCACGGTAAGAAACTTCATTCGGTAGTTCCTCATCAGAAGAAACCATTACACAAGCTCTGGCAAAGGTCAATCTCGTTTGCGAAGCTGTTGCCTTATCAATATACAATGGCTGTCCCAAGGTGCTGCAAAGCTTTGCAATAAAACGACGACCCCAGAGATATAGTGGAAGTCCATGGAAAGAAACCCATATTGGGATAGACTGTAGACTGTCTAACTCCAATCTCACATTAGGTGCCCAGCGTCGTAGTATCATTGGATGACCACGGATAGTTCAAAATCCTTCAAGGACCCGTTGTAAATCTTCTTCAGAATAAAGCTTGCATACAAAGAATCCGGTCTCCAACATATGAAGATCAAATATTGATATTCCCCATCGAGTTCTGATATATGAGGATAATGGAAAAAAGGATGTTCTTAGTCCAACAACGTAGCCCACAATTGCGATGGACCATGTCTCAATTAGTTCGTCAGAATCAATAGCCTCATACACAGCAATCTTCTGATCAACCTGTACTTCTGGAGCAAAAAAGTCCAGTCGAAGATCCGGACTACCCACTGGAGCCTTGAAGAGGCTACTTCAAGGCCGAGGATCTCGAGAAATAGGAGCAGGAGGTCATGATCTAGATCATGAATGACCTCGGGCCTGGTTCAATGAAGGAGCATCCCGTCGAGAAGAAGAAATCAGCGGTGGAACATCCTGGTGTGAAACCGGCCTAAGCTGCTGGGGAGGAACAAGCGGCTGTTGGAGAGGAGCAACCCCCTCCCGCTGTGAAGTAACCAGCGGTTGAGGAGCAACCCTGTCCCATTGTGACTGCTGGAGAGGGGCGTTTCGCTGTGAAGCAACCAGCGCAGGCCGCTGGGAAGAAGCCAGTGGAGGAGCATCCCGCTGGAATAGAGGATGCGAAGCAGAGTCGCTCGCATCCATGGCGTCGCTCGCCCTAGAGACCGCCAGCCGCCTAGGGGAGAGGAAGCCACCACCCTTCCCACACTAAGGTCGCAGCCGTCGCCCTTTCCACGCCTATTGCAGAAGCAGCCGTCGCCCTTGGAGTTGCCGTAGGATCGCAGAGCGGCAGTGAACCCAGCCCCAATCGCAGCGCAGCCTCCACCGTTTCTCGCCCTAGAGTCCGTCCCGCGCCTAGGGGAGAAGAGCCGTCGCCCTTCCACGCCTGAAATCGCCGATTCCCCGCCTGGAATCGCTGATCGCAGGAGCGACCGCCGGCCTTCCACGCTTGAATTCGCCGCGGAGCGATCGTAGAGGAGAAATCGCCCAAGGGAGCAATCGCCCTCCGCTGCCCACTCTTCGGTAAGAGATGAGGTTGTCGTCCCCAGCGCCGATCGCAAGCGCAAGCCCAAGCAGAGCAGAGCACTCACGCACGCACGCAAGGGAACGCAAGCCCATTCCCCCCCATTCCCAAGCAGAACCTTTTTTTTCCAGGAATAAAAAAATTGCTTGGTGTAATTTTTAACCTCATCCAAATCCTCAATGAGATTACCATCATACTTTTGCAATTTTTTATGCAATTAGTAGCCCTTCTGGTAGCAATAGCAGCATAGAAAAATTTCGTATTAGATTTTTTAATATGTGGAGTTCTCACCCTAAGTTCCTCGAAGTTATTAAGTCAGCTTGGGACATTAATGTGTTTGGTTCTCCCCCTTACATCCTATGTCAAAAACTAAAAGCATGCAAAGCAGCACTTAAGGAGTGGAATTCAACTATATTTGGAAATATCACCAACAGGGTTCAGTTATGCAAGAAAGAACTTATGGCAGTGCAAAGCGAGCTAAATCTTCAACCTCTGGATGCGAATCTTATATACAAAGAGGCTGCTGCTAGAAATAACATTATACAAATTTGAAGCAGGAGGAATGCTTTTTGAAACAGAAGTCTCGACAGCATTGGCTTACTCTAGGGGATTCTAATACGAAGTTTTTCTATGCTGCTATTGCTACCAGAAGGGCTACTAATCGCATCAAAAAATGCAAAGGTACAGATGGTAATCTCATTGAAGATTTGGATGAGGTTAAAAATTACACCAAGCAATTTTTTTATTCCTTACTCAATCAGGAGCAGCAGCCTAATAGTATTCATGTTGGGCCTACAAGACGACTTGATTCTGAAGCCCTCTCTCATCTTAATGCCCCAATAACAGATGATGAAATTGTGAAAGTTATTTTTAAGTCCCCGAAGCAGAAAACCCCTTGTCCAGACGGATTTCCAGCTGAGTTTTATCAAATTGCATGGTCTATTGTAGGCAACGATGTCATAAAAGCTTGTCGACATTTTTTCTCCTCAGGTCATATTCTTAAAGAAATGAATTGCACTTTTATTTCTTTAGTGCCTAAAAATGATGGAGTTGATTCATTGGAGAACTACCGTCCTATTTCACTATGCAACTTTATTTATAAGGTTATCTCTAAGTTGCTGGCAGATAGACTACAAAAGGTTATGAATAAGGTCATTAGTCCTAATAAGGCTACTTTTCTTAAAGGGAGGAGTATTCATCATAATGTCCTGCTTGCTAATGATTTGGTTAAGGATCTACACTCAAAAACAAGAGGGAAAAAAGATCTGTTTAAAAGCTGATTTACGAAAGGCCTTTGACTCAGTCAATAGGTATTTTATTTACATGATGCTCCATAATATGAGCTTCCCTCAGCACTGGGTTAAATGGATTCAATGTCGCTTAGAAACTCCAAAATTTTCGATTCTCTTTAATGGTTGACCTATTGGCTTCTTCGGGAGTAAGAATGACATTCGGCAAGGCGATCCACTATCTCCTTATCTTTTTACCATTGCAATGGAAGGGCTCAGTTGTATGTTAGAATATGCTGTTTCCAATGGTAAAATTAAGGTACCATATTATGGTTCTGTTTATATCTCTCACATAACATTTGCTGATGACCTTATTATCTTCCTTCGAGATGATCCAGTTTCTGTGAGTAATCTGGCAGATATTCTTAATGAATTTGGTATAGTTTCTGGTCTTAAGCTAAACCATGCAAAGAACAAAGTATATGTGGGTGCTTGCATTGACAATAAGGATCATATTGCTCAAACTTTGGGAGTTGTTGAAGGAAATTTACCGGTTCCTTACTTGGGTCTCCCACTTATATCCACTGGAATCAACAAAGTCTCCTGTCAGCCTATCCTACAAAAAATTAAGAACAGAATTTCCTCTTGGAAATGTAGGCTTCTTTCTAAAGCTGGACGACTTGAACTTATTCGATCTGTGTTGATCTCTTATTCTATTTATTGGTCTCATGCATTCCTTCTACCTGCCGGGCTTCTCCATGATATTGATAAATTACTTATGAACTTCTTTTGGAATGACACAGATGTTAAGGCAATGCACATGGTGAATTGGGACAACATTTGCAAACCGAAGGATGAAGGGGGGTTGAATCTTCGACATATTAGAGATTGGAATAAAGCTTGTCTGGTAAAATAATTATGGGATATTTTATAAAACAAGTCTTCCTTATGGTCACAATGGGTTTTTGCTTGGTACCTAACTAAGGAATCAATCTGGGAAGCATCCGCAAAAACATCTCATTCTGCTGCTTGGAAAGAAATTCTGAAGGCAAGGCGATGGCTACGTAACAATATTTCTTATGTGATCTCTTCTGTAACCAATATTAATATGTGGTATGATCCTTGGGTGAATGGGAAAAGTATATTTCAGATATTTGGTGATAGAGTATGACAGGATCTGGGGGCTCCCAAAGACTGGAAGGTTTCTGAATTCATTGATAATGGTACATGGTCTCTTCCCAACCCTACCTCCCCTGACATGTTCTTACTTTGACCGACTATAGGGCTATTCCAATCAAGAACAACTCTTCAGATATGCTTATTTGGCTTCATGATAATGGTAAATTTAGTGCTACATCTGCATGGAACCAAATTAGACGACAAAAATAACAAGTTGATCCCAAGTAGTTGGACATGGGATAGTCCATGCTCACAGCGACATTCCTTATGTACATGGCAGGCCCTTCTCGGCAAACTTCCTACGATGGACAATATGCAGCGAAGAGGTATTTATATTGTAAATCGATGCCCTTTGTGTATGCAAAAGGAAGAAAGTGTTGATCATCTATACTTTGCTTGTGATTATTCATCTTGGATATTGAAGGAGATCTTGAAGCGATTTGATCTTCAAAGGCTACCACGGCCAAACTTGCATCATGAATTAGAAATGCTTATGCAAAGCTTCTCAAGAAAGGGGCCTCTTACACAACTAGCAAGAATTATATTTAGATGTGCTATTTGGTGGATTTGGAAGGAGAGGTGTGGCAGAATTTTTGAGTGTCACAACATGAACAAAGCTCAAATTCTAATAGAGCTTCTTCAGGTTCCACTACATCTCTGGGGTCGTCGTTTTATTGCAAAGCTTTGCAGCACCCTAGGACAGCCATTGTATATTGATAAGGCAACAGCTTCGCAAACGAGATTGACCTTTGCCAGAGCTTGTGTAATGGTTTCTTCTGATGAGGAACTACCGAATGATGTTTCTTACCGTGATCTTGATGGGAGCACCCGAAAGGTGAAAGTCTCGTATTCTTGGAAGCCACAACGATGCAAGGTTTGTCTATCTTTTGGACATGTATTTGCCAACAGCCTTCACAAAAAATCACACAGGTCTACCGACCACGCCAAGAGCCACAGAATGGGGTCACTACCACTAATCCAAGCACTGATACTCCAGTGCCAACAGTGATGATGGAGGAGAAGATGAATGAGCACTCTGACTCGTTGGAGCAGCAACACGAACAAGAGAAAGACAAGTCAGGACTTTCATCTTTTCCTATTATATCAGAGACTTTCACTGCAGGAGCTTCCCATGGTTCTCACTCCCCAATAACAACCTCGCCTTCACGAATCATTCTTTCAGATAATCAGGAAATTTCATTTCAACAACCTCTTGGGAACCAAGACATTGCAACTCACCAAACTCATCGCTCTTCGACACATCCCGCTATTCAGGACTCCTTGCCTCAAGGTACGCAAAAATTTAAACATTTGCAAGTTGTGGATGAGGTGGATAAATATAGGAATAAAGGATTAAAGGGTAAAGATATTATGCGAGAGGACCATGCAAAATCTATGGCGTGATCTGGTTAGCATTGCAAATAGTTATCCTACAGTATCTTGGGTTGTTCTCGGTGACTTTAATACTATCAGATACATAAATGAGAATGTGAGGGGTAGAGTGCTTTCCGAATGTCAGCTTCAACAATTTAATGATTGTATAGATACTGCTGCATTGACTGACATGAAATCTGTAGGTGATTGGTTCTCATGGAACAATCAAAGTACTGCTGATAGAAAAATTATGGCTCGACTTGACAGATGTTTGATTAATCAGGAATGGTTAGCAGTTTTCCCAGATTCACTTCTTGAGTACGGTGCTAAGTTATTTTCGGATCACTCTATTATGCATATACATGCAGATAAAGCACTACCCAGAGTCAAGAAACCTTTTACATTTTTTAATATGTGGAGTTCTCACCCTAAGTTCGTTGAAGTTATTAAGTCAGCTTGGGACATTAATGTATTTGGTTCCCCCCCTTACATCCTATGTCAAAAGCTAAAAGCATGCAAAGCAGCACTTAAGAAGTGGAATTCAACTACATTTGGAAATATCACCAATAGGGTTCAGTTATGCAAGAAAGAAATTATGACTGTGCAAAGCGAGCTAAATCTTCAACCTCTGGATGCGAATCTTATATACAAAGAGGCTGCTGCTAGAAATAACTTTATGCAAGCTTTGAAGCAGGAGGAATGCTTTTTGAAACAGAAGTCATGACAGTATTGGCTTACTCTAGGGGATTCTAATACGAAGTTTTTCTATGCTGCTATTGCTACCAGAAGAGCTACTAATCGCATCAAAAAATGCAAAGGTATAGATGAAGTGTGCCTATTTCACCTTCTTTAGGTGGGGTGCAATCTTCTCGACTAAACTAAGAGACTTCAGGCTTTAGTCTATAGCTTGTGTAGACAAAGCTTATTTGTACAAATCTTTTACAAAATACATTATCTTTACTTACCAAAAAGAGATTCGATCGGTTTTTCGTGCACCGTCTCGAAAATTCAAAATACAGGTCTTTCCCGTCTTATTAGCCCATGGGAAGTCGTACAAGATCGCTTTCGCAAAAAAATATGACGGTCAAAATCTTTGCGCGAAGTCGCGCGCTGAGTCGAGTTTCGATCGGTTTTTCGTGCACCATCTCGGAAATTCAAAATACTGGCCAATCCCAACGTATTAGCCCATGGTAAGTCATACGAGCACAGTTTCACGAAAAAATGCGACGGTCATAAACATTACACGAAGTCGCGCCCAGAGTCGAGTTTCGATTGGTTTTACGTGCACCATCTCGAAAATTCAAAATACTGGCCATTCACGATGTATTAGCCCATGGTAATTCGTATGAGTATGGTTTCACGAAAAAAAACGCGACGGTCATAAACTTTGCGCATAGTCGAGTTTCGATCGGTTTTTCGTGCACCGTCTCTGAAATTCAAAATACTGGTCTTTCCCCGTCTTATTAGCACATGAGAAGTCGTACAAGCACGCTTTGGCAAAAAAATACGATGGTCATAAACTTTGCTCGAAGTCGCACGCTGAGTCGAGTGTCGATCGGTTTTTCATGCACTGTCTCGGAAATTCAAAATACTGCCATTCACAATGTATTAGCCCATGGTAAGTCATGTGAGCATGGTTTCACGAAAAAATGTGACGGTCATAAACT